>JAPXFQ010001518.1:0-618087 GCA_028564705.1 Apricaphanius iberus | reverse complement strand
AAAAGAAAACTTTCATCTGAAACTCGACAGTCTATTCTTGTTCTTAGAAATGAAGGCTATTCCATGCGAGAAATTGCTAAGAAATTGAAGATTTCCTACAATGGTGTGTACTACTCCCTTCAGAGGACAGCACAAACAGGCTCTAACCAGAGTAGAAAAAGAAGTGGGAGGCCGCGTTGCACAACTGAGCAAGAAGATAAGTACATTAGAGTCTCTAGTTTGAGAAACAGACGCCTCACAGGTCCCCAACTGGCATCTTCATTAAATAGTACCCGCAAAACACCAGTGCCACAGTTTTTCTGCAAACTTTGCATATTACAGTAGTTTGCTCCTCATCTGGTTTTCTGTAACTAAGCCTGTACCAAATTGTGGAGGTAGCTCCTCGCTTTACCACAAACTCCTCCTCAGCCTCATGTCCGCCTTGCTAGTTTTTGCTCCGCACACACACAGTTAATTGGGCACGCACAAAACTACAGTACAGGCCAAAGGTTTGGACACACCTTCTCATTCAGTGCGTTTTCTTTATTTTCATGACTATTTACATTGTAGATTCACACTGAAGGCATCAAAACTATGAATGAACACATATAGAGTTATGTAGTACTTTTACAAAAAAGTAATACCCTGGCTTTCAAAGTCACCTGACCTGAACCCAATCGAGATGATTTGGGGTGAGCTAAACCACAAAGTGAAGGCAAAAGGGCCAACAAGTACTAAGCATCATAAGAGAATGCAAAGCAGTAATCAGAGCAAAGGTTGGCTGTTTTGAGGAATCTAAAATATAAGTAAGGATTAAACAACGAGGAGCCGTGCATTATAACCGTCTAATGCACGGCTCCCAGTTGATTAATCCGCTTATACCATGGTCCCACAAACGTAACGTTTTATGAAAAATGTTTACTTCATGTACTGAACTCGCTGCAGGGACCATTTTATGTGAGTCTTTAGTCGGTCTACTGTCTGAATGCTCGTCACAGAGCGAGTTATTCTCTCGCTGCCGTCAGGCGCCACAAAACACATCAGCACACGCTGCATCGCCAGAATCACAACACATTATGACTATTCCTGCACTTTTACGGGGAAATAAACAGCGGTAGTATGCGGGGCAGGAGCTAACCTGAAGCTAGTAGCTCGATTGCTTATCGTTACTATGGAAACCACTGTACTGGAGCACTTAAGTGCAGGAATGTACCAACAAAAAAACACCAAAACAAACAAACCAAAACACCAAAACAAAACAAACACGAAAATCACCAACGACTTGTCACTTAACATTTATTCAGCTGTTGCGTGTTGCTATGGCAACGTCCGCAGCGGACTGATGTCCCAGTGATTTAAATACCGGACTACGTGTGCCGTTATACAAAAATAATGCACGCTTGTCAGCACCCACCAGCCAATCAGAATCAAGTATTCACCCACACCATGGTATAAGTAAGGGATAATGCCCGACGAGGTGTGCCTTATCAGAGAATAATTGACGACGCGGAGTAGCGTTCCGCAATTTTGATGCTGATGTAGGTTTATTGAACTCATAAGGCCTGGTTGCCATGGCAGGATATTTATGCCAATTTTTCCCCGAATTTGCTCCTTCTGATAACATCCGACAATCAATAGAGCTGTTAAGATAATCCTAACAGATATTCCTGCCATGTGTGGTGTTTTAGGAGCAATTGAGTCCATTTGCAACTATGTTGGGAAAGCGCAAGCAGCCTGTAGAAATTGAGGTGTCGCCAATCAGAAAGTGAGCTGACAGGCAGAGATGCAGGACTGCGCCTTTGAAGCATCTATTATTAATTCAAAGTGTCAGCTCACTTGACCGCAGTCCACAAATACATTAAAATACAGATCAGTCAGGGCAAAGTGCGTGATGTAGTGAAAAAATATGTAACAAATTCACCTCCATACCTTAGCAAGTAGAGCCTGTGCGCCGTTCCTTTATCCAAAAAAAGTTCAGCACATATCAACGTGGGTCATTTGTGAATATATTCTGCATGTTGAGCTGACAAAATTATGAACAAGTAAAAGAAAATGTGTGGAAAAAAGGAAAATATTCAGTAGATCCCACTCCAGCAGCAGTTGGGTGAAATGTGACATGTGCGCTCAGACTGCAAATGCTTTTTAAAAAATTTAACATGTTTCTGAATTAGTACAAATGCGAGAGTCTCAGTCACATTGATATGGAAATATCATATTATGTGGGCGACTGTGGCTCAGTGGTAGAGTAGTTGGCTTGCAATCGGAGGGTCGTAGGTTCGATTCCAGCTTCCTCCAGTCACATGTCGATGTGCCCCTGGGCAAGGCACTTAACCCCCAAATTCTACATTGTCCTATACGTGTTCTTTACATTGTTCGGTGTGTATGAATGCGAGTGTGAATGGGTGAATGTGGCTTCAATGTAAAGCGCTTTGAGTGGTCAGTAAGACTAGAAAAGCGCTATATAAGTTCAGTCCATTTACCATTTAAATAACCAGAAGGGGTAACGTAGAATGTGTTTTTCAAATTGGATCGGAGCAGCAGGTCCGCTGGAAGTGTATATTGAAGAACATGCTTATTGACTCACACTGCAAAATAGCACAGGACAAATTATTTATTTTATTTTCAATTCAGTTAAAAAAATGTGTGTGTGTGCAGCGAAGCCAGCAGTGCGCAATTGCGCATGGGCACAGCTCAGACGGAACGGTGTGTGTGAGCAGCATTGGTTTGTATGTGGCGTCTCTCCACAGACACCGCATATGGTAGGAGCACAACAGGAATATATGTGAATTGTTTTTTTCACTTTGTGTACGGTCTGGAGCTCTTCCACCAAATTTAAAGTCCTTCCGTGTGAACCAGGCCTAAACCATGCTCCGAGTCTGTTTTTGCTGCTTGGTTTAAGTGTTTCAGCACTGATGAGGCAGTCGTCAGTAGCAGCAAACAAGATCCTCCAATGATCAGAGACACTCTTTCTCTCTAAGAATGAACAAAGCATCAAACAGACAGAAGTGATCTTACTGATGCACTCTTTGGTTTACTTTGGTTTGGTTGTGATTTTCCACAAATTTCTGGTCTGAAATCAGAAATGGTTACTCAAATCTTTATGCAGCTTTACTGTTTTTTTCCCTTTATTTTTAAGGATTTTCTTCTTTAACTTGAATATTAGCCGCCGTGTCTTCAGACTTTTTATGCAATTTCTTATTTGTGTCTGACACATCAAAGGCTTATACTAAGTAAAAAAAGAATGCCTCTGGAATTGATAATAAATCGTTTTGGATTTAGACTTAGTTAAATGTTTCTTCTGAATTCTAAAAATAACTCCAGAAAACATTTGTTACTGTTCTCCTCAGTTTTCATATTTCTTTTACATTATCAGCTTGAAACTCTGTTCTTGCTGAAAACGTGTGTGCTGTATGTTGGTAAAACATGTCATCAGTAACTATAGTAAAACATACCATATATACCATAGATGTTACTTTGTAACAGAGGAAACATATCAAGGTTGCATGACAAGTGTCAAAAAAACATGTAACATAAAAATTAGTAAGATTTTTAATTACTATTTGTAATTTATAAAAGGTTTAAGCTTAACTCAGCATATAGTCTTTTTGAAAAAGTCTTAAAAACATGATCTAACCTACTTCAACTTACAAGAATTGCCAGTAATTTGTTTTTCTCCACCTCTTATTGAACTAATAACAGCTTTTTGGTATGATCACTGCCCGGTTGATGGACAGGCTAGATAAAAATGACTGTTACTCAGTTCCTGTACTAACTCGTGTCCCTTCCCTATACTCATTTATAACAAGCAGATTGTTATTTTAGAAACATAGATTAAACTACATACAAAAAGTCCAGTTTGCTTGGAATTGCAGCAGTTTACTCCCACAGGCAATAGATTTCAGATGTAAAAATTATATTTTTTGGCTGTGAATAGTTATGCAAGTTATAATACCTATAAAGCTTTTATAAATTAGCTTTTTATTATCCTACACCCAATCATAATAAAAGGACAACCAATGAAAAGCCAGATTCTCTCAGAGGGCTTTTAAAATTAGAAAGCTTTTCTGTAAAAAAAAAAAAAAAAGATTCAGCACATATGGTTTTCATCTTAAGTATCCTTGTTAAACCACCTAACAGTAATGTTGTAGTCTCTTTCTGATGTGCCTAAAATGTATTTGAATTCATGATGGAGAATAAAAATAGACTCTTCTAAAAATATCCGACATGTCTTTAGTGTTGAGTTGAGACAAGCACTGGCAATTTTATTTCAAAAAGGTTTTCATGATCATTAAATCTGTCAAAGAAATATCTTCATTGGTCCCTTTATTTAAAACTTGACAACTTAATGCGCAAAATAGGACTTTGTGAAGACAGGGTGATCTGCTCTTGTTACTGATCAAATTACCTCATTTTTGAAGTTCATCCGTACCGTCCACAGTCTTGGCCTGTGTATTTATAGGCAGTGGTTGAGGCCGGTTAAACCAAAGACATTTGTTCAGGTTTGCACTTAATGATTAAGGGGTCTAATTCATCAGATATTTATTACATTCATAGAAACATAAACGTTTAATTTACTTCAGTTTGTCACTGGGGATCTTCACATAGTTCCAAAAATTGTTCCCGATTGATTACAGACTAATCAATCTGTGATGAAGCATTTATGTGCTTCATCTAATGACGGGAGATAAAGATTTTATTATAAAGATGGTAAGAAACTTCTTAAACACCTCCATCGTCTAACAACTGTTGTTGAGTTTGTTGTATGGTAGAAGGCTTTTATGTCTAAAAGCACTAAATAACAGGCTGCAGGTAAACAATGATTGAAACTGACAGTTATGTTTAATTGTAACTTATAAACTAAAAATAAATACCATTTAATATGTTTTTTACATGGTGCATAGATGTAGATTGTAATTACTAAAATGTGCCAAAACCCATTAAATTACTTGCTAGTTTTTGGTAACTTGTTATTGTTATTTGGCTGCTTCATTATGTTGTGTGAATGTCTGAGTCTAACTCAGTAATGTCTTACTATAATATTGTATAGATAAGTAAAATACATGTTCATTATTTAGACACTTTTAATGTATAACCATGTCAAAAAGAAATTCTTTAAAAGCCAGAATTTTAAACTGAGTTATGTGGTTATATATAATTGTGGTTATAAGTTTGCACTTTGATTTATCTTTTTACAAAAATAAAGAATAATAAGGCCTTAAAAGGTGCATTGAACACCAGGGTTTCATAGATATTTGGCACAATTGGAAGAATCATTCATTTTATTATAAATTTTTACTTGGTCTTAATAGAGAAGATAAAGGTGTAACATTTATACCAAGCCTGACTTTGTTGTTTTAGTTGACTGAGTGTTGCCTTTCAGCTCATTGATTAAAAAACTCAAACATAAATAATTTGATAGAAATTTCCTACATTTTAAAAGCTGAGCTAACTTGAAATATATTAATTCATATAACTTACGTCAATTTAGAAAATGTAGAAAATATTAACGTCTTAAAAAGTTCTCCAGTTGTGCTCTGGCGCCATCTATTGGTTGTTATTAGAATTTAAAATTAGAAGATATGGCAGCTGGCATTGACTTTCAGGACTAAATATAATAAACAGTAAAAGTTTTGAATATAAACTTCAGCAATGTTAATTGCCAAAATGTGAAACTATGTTCATGGTAGCACCATGTAGCTGGGATGATTCAAGCAGGAACCAAGTGTTAGTTACTGATTGTGTTTCCATAGCTGTTGAGTTTTGGATGTATCCAATGTGTACAAACTAAGATATGCCTTGATGTTAGCTCATCTGATTTAAATTACTTTAATTTAATCAGTATTCAATACTGTTTTCGTTGATGTGAATATTACAGCCTTAAAATTATGTAAAGGTAAACAATCCAAGGTTGATCCATAAATCTGTACAGATTGTTGGACATAATGTTCTTGAAACCTTTAAATTAAAAAACCTGATTCATCAAAATACAACAAACAAATACTATGTCTGAGACAGCTCCTTAACATTGAAGTACATCATTTATAGTTTTACAACAAGGCTCCTGCAGCAGCATAAAAGATCATTAAATTAACGGCCATTTGTTAGTTTGTTTGCCGTTGTGGAATCCGTTTTTTTTTTTTTTTTTTCGGATTTGAACTTTTTCCTTTGATACGTTCAATGCTTGGGCTTTAAATATATCATAAAACATACATTTTCTAGTCATCTTACATCTTAATCTTATTAAGATATGTGTGAACTTGCTGCAACTAATATAATATTAATAATAATTAGCAATAATGGCGCCACTGTATTATTTCCTAATATCAAGCAAACCTTTTTTACAATGCTGGTTTTGTCTGTAAATACCTTCATGTAATTATTGTTGGGCTGCAGTTTGATAAATTGTAGGCTCACTCCCTGAGGTTTCAGGGGATTTGCTGTTTGGAATTTGCATGTTCTCTGAGTTTCGTCTGGATGCTTTCTTATATGCTATGTAATAGGGAGCACTCCCTATAAACTTAATTAGGCATGTACAGAAAACTGATCAGTTATGATGATGGCATGAAAAGTTAATGTTTTACACATTTTTTTTTCATAAAAGAAATGCTGTTTATGTTTTGTTGCTCTCTCAGCTTTTCACCAGGCTGTGCTGCCCCCACCCCCTCTTGCCTTAAGTAGCTCTGCCTGTAGAACCCACTGTTAAACTAATTAAAAACATTTATTTTCTTTCAGTTCTACAAGCATGTGGTGCAGAGTGTAGAAAAGTTCATTCAGAAGGTGAGTGAAGTTAATAATTAGAATCTGTCTGTCATGTTTTTAAAATTAGTCAAATGGCTTTTAATGTGGTATTTTAAATCTTACCCTTCTGTGTAGATAAATCCTAAACATTGGTGTTTACTTCATATATGTAATTGTTTTTGTTGTTTTTTTTTTGGTCTCAAATGGTTTTCCTAAGTTATCAGCTAACAGTTTGAGTATTGATATGAAATGCCAATGGTTTCCCTTTTTTACATTTTGAGTTGATGTTTTTCCTGCAGTGCAAGCCAGAATACAAAGTCCCTGGGCTGTATGTCATCGACTCCATTGTCAGACAGTCCCGCCACCAGTTTGGGACAGAGAAGGATGTTTTTGCCCCACGGTTTAGCAAGAACATCATCACAACATTCCAGCACCTTTATCGCTGTCCTTCAGATGACAAGGTCAGAAGGTTTTTTACTAGTCTTTCTTTTTAACTTCATGTTGAAAGCAAATTACTGATTTCTTGCTTCTGCTGTTTTATTTAATCACTTTATTTTACCCGAGCAGTGAACAGTGTAAATTAGCTATAAGGCATTTTGCGGTCTATGATAAAAAAAATTCTTGAAAATAAAGCAGAAAAATGGTATAATTGACTTCATTGTCTTCATTTAATTCTAAGTAAGAGAAACCCTCAAATATAGAAAACATAATGCCTTTTAAAATGTTGGAGTTGAATCGTTCATCTCTGACTGTGGCTCAGCAGACTGAGTAGCTGTCTTGCAATTGTAGGGTTGTAGTTCAATTCCAGCGTCCTCCTGTCACATGTTGATGTGCCCCTGGGCAAGGCAACTAACCCCAGGTTGCCTATTGAGCTCTGTATCAGAGTATGAATGAGTGCATATGGGTAAATGTGGCTCCAGTGTAAAGTGCTTGTAGTGGCCAGTATGAGTAGAAAAGCACTATTTTAGTCCAGTCCATTTACTGCACTGCTGTGTAACAGTCGTTTGTGTCCTCTGCTTTTGGTGCGTTCAGAGTAAGATCGTGCGAGTCCTGAATCTGTGGCAGAAGAATGCTGTCTTTAAAAGCGACATCATCCAGCCTCTGTTGGACATGGCCGCAGGGATTCCTCCTCCCAGCTCTACACCTATCCTGCCCAGCAGTGCTGCACCGATCAATAATGCTACACCTGGTGAGTAAAGTGAAAGCAAGTAGAGTCAAAAACACACATCAGATAACTTCTGACATCAATATTTACTCTTCTGTCTTTTTATTCAGGCACCCCAGCTACTCCCGCCACCCCAGCAAATATAGTCCAGGGTCTGCCTGACTGGGCCTCCCAGATCACAAACACAGATACTGTTGCTGCTGTTGCACAAATCCTGCAGAGTCCCCAGGGGCAACAGGTAAGTGGATATAGTCTACCAGACCCATCTGTAGATTGTTTGTGTATTTCTTTGCTCTGGAAAATATGTGAGAACAGAGTATTTTGATTTCTTATTCTATTGTCCAAAAATTATCCATTGTTCAAAGTTCATTCATTTGTACATTCATCCATACTAGAGGCCGACCAATATGCGTTTTTTTAAGGCCGATTTTTGTAAAAATTTTGTCACCTATTGTTAAGGCCGATATTGTGAAAGCCAATTGAATACTCACTATGTGCACTATAAATTAAAAAGTCAATAAAACTCCTTGAAATAGTTTTGAACTTCAAATATAAGACAATATGAACATAAACTCAAAACAGTATCCTAAGTGCAAATAATTATAGAATAGAAAAAAAAGAATTAAGTTTCTTTAAGTATACTTAATAAAATAAGTTTCAACAGTAACCAGAACAATGGTACAAATAGCTGCTTGAGGTAGAATCTTGACTTCAAGTATAACACAAAAGCAAACACAAGGTAAAGCACATTACCACATAGTAGTAAATAATAAAATCTAAAACGTATATAGAAATTGCGCAGTCAAAGAAAGACAAACACCAAAGTTAAGAGTAAAATATGAGTTAGTTGGCTAACGGTGGTTCTGAATGTATGGGGGTCCTTCCTTCATTCAAGTAGTGGCTGCAGCTGGCCAGAGCTAAAAAAAAAAATTGTTTTTTTTTTTAATTTCAGCCGATGGCTAACATAGAAGTAAATGAATATATCAGTCGGGCTCTAATCTAGACCACTATAAGAATATTAGCCATCAATTCACAGAGAAATTTGGGAGTTATGTTTTGAATGGTCAGAGAAAAATATTGACCCTTTCTTCCTTCCCTTTTGGTTCCTTCCTTCTTTCCCTCCATTGTTCCTTCTTTCTGTTTGTTTGTTTGTTTGTTCCTTCCTTCCTTTTTTCATTCGTTCGTTCCTTTCTTCTTCCTTCGTCTGTTCATGTGTTCCTTTCCTCCATCCCTTCTAAGAAGAGTGGAACACTTTGAAAAAGAATTAAACAAATGCAACATATATATTTATTGAAATAAAAGGGAGGCACAGAATAAAATTATATGAAACAACATTTTGCTCTTATGTATACAGATTTAGATTTTATTTTTAAGAAAGCCAAATTTTACAAGTCGCAGTTGATATAATCCGTGTGTTATCTGCTACAGCTTCAGCAACTGGTCCAGAGTCTGCAGATGCAGCAGCAGAAGCCACAGCCCTCCCTGCTGCAGGCCTTGGATGCTGGCCTAGTGGTACAATTACAAGCTCTGACAGCTCAGCTTACTGCTGCTGCTACAGCCAACAGCCTTAACCCCCTGGAGCAAAGGGTCTCCTCTTTTAATAAGGTAACACTGCAGTCAGCAACTATAGTTTTCCTATTTTGAGTTTGCCAGGTTTTGCTAATGGGATAACCGTATTTGGTTGCAGAAACTGTTGGGTTCTTTTGACTTTGGGAACGATTCAGAACGCAATGAGGAATCTAAAAAGGACTCCTCATCTTCTCAGATGTAAGTTCAGAGTTCTTTATTCTGTTGCTTTTTGTTTCAATAAAAACTTTGCAAAGATAATCCAGAGACCTTGACTCAATTGTATGTTAAGCCTTCGTATTACATGAAGCTGCTGTTCATTTACAGGTCCATGGTTTCGGAGCCTATCAACAGCTCACTCTTTCATCAACTGGCTGAGCAACTCCAGCAACAAAACCTGGAGCAGTTTCAGAAGCAGCTGCTAGAGCACCAGCAGAAGGTGAACCACATCCTGAGACAATTGATCTCAAGAAATTGGACTGTTTATTAATGTGTATACGTGCATCCTAGTAAATTAAAACATAACTTATAAGTTCGTTCATTTCAGTGAAGTTAAAAACCTTTATTTTTCATTACACACAGATTTTTCTAGTATTTATTTTTTAATGAGTGATGAATGCTTATGGCAAATAAAACCCAAAATTCAGTTTATTAGAAAATTAAACTTAAACTATGCAATTCTTTTTTCATGTAATACCAGGTTGGTTTGGATAGCCATTTTAGTTTCTTATTAAACAAAATCAGTCATTTAAAAACTGCATTTTGTATTTACTCTGGTTATTAGGGATGGGAATCTTACAACATCTCACGATTCAATTCGATTCCGATTCTTGGGTTGACGATTCGATTCAGAAACGATTCACAATTCAGAAGCGATTCTCGATTCAAATAAAAAAAAAATTCTTAATCAATACTCTTTAATTCATCATTCGTGTTTGTAATACACACAATACACACAACTTGATCTGCCAAGTGTCTGTGATGAAGTGAGCCATGAATAGGGCATCATCAACATTTCTAGTCTTGAAAAAAAATGCTGATATATTTTAAGAAGAAAAAATAATAATAATATGCATTTTGTTTGTTCTTTGGTACGTAGTAGAAAATACATTGAAAATATTTAGTATGCACCAAATGTTGCTTATCAACCATCATTAAACAGAAATGTATGGCTTATGTTATTATTTTCATTGTTTTTCTTAGAAATTTTAAAAGTCCTAACGTTATTGAACTCAGCATATATTTCGGACTTCTTTGAGAGCGCCACAGGTGTGCAGCGCTGCTGAATGTTTATGTGTAGCTTATAAAGAAAGATCGCTCTTATATCCTTGCAGATTTATAAATAAAAATAAACTTTAGCCAAGGGTGTCATTAGCATGGAGAATACCTTTTAGACAGCCCAAACATTTACCTTCAGCAAAGACGGGGCGGGCTGGATTTCTCTTTCGTCTTTCATGCTAACGGCTACAGCTAGCTAGCGCTAGCTAGCCAACATCAATGCGACATCAGACCTGTCAATGCGACGGTGGCCGTTGCATGACGAACACTACGCGAAGCAAAAATGTAAAAAGGTTCAGAAAACATATTTTTTGAGAATCGATTCTCAAACATTTCGGATCGATTCTGAATCTTGTTAAATAGGAAGTGAATAAGATTGCAAGATTGAATAAGACGTGAATCGATTTTTCCTCACACCTCTACTGGTTATCCTCACCTGATATTAAAATTTGTTGGCTCCAAAACAATTGTCACAAAAGGGGGTGCAGAAGAGATAAAAAATACTTTTACACATCATTGTTTATGATCTTCACCTTATGTTTACTGTTTCTTTGTTTTTTTTAATGTTCATCTTTGAGATGCACTTGTCTGAGATTGCGGTACAGATTACGGTCATTTCTGTTCTTTGTTTTCTTGAGAAGTTGTATAAAACAAAGGTTATTTGTTCCTCCAGGCCATGAACATGGAAGGGCAGGACTCAATCTTTGGTCAGGAAAACTCTGTGGCAACTGCTCAGACCAGCGCTCAGCCACAGCTTCCTGAGCCAGAAAACAAGATTGATGACTCTATAGACAACCAACAGCAGGTACTTGGTTTGAACTGCAAACTAAAATGTGGTTAACTGTTATTGTTACTTTATCGTTTGTACTCATTGACTTTTCAAGGATATGGATCTGGATGAGGGCCCAGAGGGAATGGAGGAGGAGACCTTTGAGGCAGAGGGGAAGAAGACATTAAGCACACGTTCTCACACTCGTTCTAGATCACGCTCTAGGTAAGCCATTCTTTTGTTGCGGCCTTGCTGCACGTGCTCTTTTTGCCCTGTTCAAATGCTTTTTTTTGTTTGTTTTTAGAAAGCATGTTTTTTTAAAATTCCACTTCAAGTCACTTTTGCTCTCCACAGTTACTCTTAACGCTGGCCAAAGATGATATAGAACTGAGCTTGTTTTTGACATAAAGGTTATATAAATGAAGTTTTATGCAGAGGATTCCTACACAGATTATTCACAAGTATTGATTAGTGTGGATAAATGAAATATTTTCTATGGAAATAAAATTATACCATCAATTAATATAAAAATCTATATTCCAACTACAACTTTTAAAATTATGTTGCTGACTATCATACAAATAAACCCTGGCGAAAGCAAAATCTTTGGCAGTGCTAAAATTGACCTTTTGGATTAGAGTCACTCAAAATTAGTTAAAACTGGATTAAAAGCTGATAATAAATTCTTGCTTTGGGATTTTATCACAAAGACAAGCATTATTTTAGAGAAATAATTTTCAAACATTTTTGTTTCATCCAACCCTAGATCCCCCAAACGTAGAAGATCCAGGTCCCGTTCCGGTTCACGGAAACGTAAACACCGGAAGAGATCGCGTTCCCGCTCCAGAGATCGCAAGAGGAAGTCCTCGCGGTCTTACTCTAGTGAAAGAAGGGCCCGGGAACGAGAAAAGGAGCGGCAGAAAAAAGGATTACCACCCATACGATCCAAGACTCTTAGTGGTAAATATAAATCACTTTGGTTTGTGCTTAAGCTTATATTTGCATTTCTGCTAAGGCTTATGTTGTTTTTGGGGGCATTTTCCCCTACTTTTATTTACCTAGTGTGCAGCACAACATTGTGGGTTGGCCAGGTGGACAAAAAGGCCACTCAACAAGACCTCACCAATCTGTTCGAAGAGTTTGGCCAGATTGAGTCCATCAATGTAAGTAGACCCCTACCACGGTTCCCCCTCTTATGTAATTGGGTAATTATATCAGTTGGCTAAAATCAAACAACGCTTGTTGGTTGACACTGTTTTCTGCTTAGACACATTGTTTTCCATATTTACTTTTTTTCTCACCAGTCACACAGGTCTGTTAGTATTCTGTTGTGTATTTATTTGTCCACATTTTAACATCCTCCCTATGGACAGAGTTTCTGGAGGGTCCTAAGTCTTACATTTGAATATCTTAATTTAAAGTCTTAATTACCTCCAGATTTCATGCCTAAAATTACATTAAATTATAACTTAAATTTGTTCATAAAGCCATTCACTGCTACTAATAGGATTTTTCTTTCTTTCAATTCTTTATTTAAATTTCTTGAGAAATGTAGTCTCATTTGTTAGTACTTGTTGTAGTTCTATCTTAACAATTAAGTGGTTATTCTACAGTTGACAGAACCCTGTCTTCACTGTCTTCTGCTATTTAAACTGTCTTCTTAAAAATGTTTTGTAATTCATGTAGTTCTTCTGTAAACTAGGTAAAATAATTTGTGTTTTCAGATGATCCCTCCCAGAGGCTGTGCCTATATCTGTATGGTTCACAGACAGGATGCATACCGCGCCCTTCAGAAACTAAGCACGGGCTCCTTTAAGATCGGCTCCAAGATCATCAAGGTTCCTTTCATCTTTCTAATTTGATTTGTTGTGTATTCAATCTCTTTAATGTTTTCTCTAATTTATTCTCACTATTGACCTCTAGTGGTGACCGCATACCTTTTATATAGGTGAATCCTTTTAAGATGGAAGAAATTTGTTTGCAGAAGGTTGGTTTGACCTATTTGTGTCCTCATCCTTCAGATTGCGTGGGCTCTGAACAAAGGTGTAAAGCAAGAGTACAAGCAGTTCTGGGATGCGGACCTGGGTGTCACGTACATACCATGGGAGAAGGTCAAGCTGGATGACCTAGACGGCTTTGCAGAAGGGGGGATTATTGATCAAGAAACTGTCAACGATGGTAAAAACACCCTGTTTAATTGATAGAAGCACTAGATATGTTGATTCATTAGTGCTTATTCAAGTTGACACGATATAATGAAAAACTGCCCTAACAGAAAATATCTGGACTTTTATCATACTAGGAAGTTTGTTTCATATCCTGGTCCCCCTAAAAAAATAATACTGTAATTATCTCCAGATTCTTAAAAAAATATGTTCCTCAGAACGTATAGAATGTAATTTAAAATACTTGAATCTTAATTGATCTTTAACTGTTTTGTTGTTGTTGGTGACTACAGAGTGGGAACCAATCAAGACTTCTGAACCAGCCAAGGAAATTACAAGCCAGACGGTTAACACTGAGGCCACCGTGGTGTCTAATACCCCAACCGAGACCTACAACCAGCATGTTACCATGATGCCTGTACAGGTACAGAAGCGCTTTGGTTGCAATCTGTGGATAGTCGTCGGTTTGTGTTCTGCGAGGTTACTGTAACATATTTTTGGGTTATATATTTAGCATATTAATAAAAATGTATTTAGATTTCATTTGATAGACCAAATCCCCTTTTCTGTTGTAACAAAATCTAAAAAGTGTGGTATGCATATGTATTCAGCCTCATTTAATCTGATATTCTTAAAATATAAAGCAACCAGTCCAGAAGTCACCTGATTGTTAAATAGAACAGTATAGCGATCTGATTGTAAACCTGGTGACTGAAGTCCTTAGAGGTTATAAATGTTGGAGAACATTGGTGAACTAAAAGGGATGGGGTTAAACTCAGGGCAATATGGAAAGAAAAATATTTGGAAGATGCAGAAGACCTGATCAAAGCATAGTCTCTGGTTAGAACAGCTCGGCAAAAATCCATATGTGTCAGTTGATGTTGCTCTATCATATAAAAAACCTGATCTAAATACATTGATTGTTTTATTTATCATGTTAGAGAATGGGAAAAACATCAAATACGATTAAAATTCTCGTAATGTTCAAATTTATCCTTTTGCTTTTTTACCTTTTTTCTTTCTTTTCCCACTGTGCATTTCTTCACTTCAGCGTAGAGGCCAACCGATATGGTTGTTTTAAAGGCTGATGCCGATAACAATTTTTTTAAAATGTGGTTGTCGATGGCCGATATCTGAAGCTGATTATTAAGGCCAATATCCAAGGCTGATATATATACTTTTTAGCAGCATATTGATTGTCAAAGACAACTGAACACTGACTATTTGCAATATAAATTAAAATGTCAATAACTCTTTAAATATTTTTTGACTTCTAAATATGAGACATTATAAAACCAAACTCAGAACAGTAACCTGAATGCAAATGGGTTCAGACCAATATAAAATAAAACGGATTCAAGTTTCTTTAAGTGTACAAAATAAAATAAATTCGAAGAGTAGCCAGAATAATTGTGAAAATAGCTGGTTTAGGTGGAATCTGGACGTACATCATCGAAGAAAAATCACCACAAAGTAAAGCCTACTACCACATGGTAGTAAATAATAAAATATAAATAAAAATAATGCAGTCAAAGATTAAACACCAAACTTGCCAGTAAAATATGAATATATGAGTGGGATGGCTCACGGTGGTTCGGAGGGTGTGGGCGGTCCCTCTTTCTGTCAAGTAGTGGCCTTTTTAACATAAACTTTTTAAAACAAATTTTGGCGGATGGCCGATATAGGAAGAATTGAATATATTGGTCTGCCTCTACTTCAGTCTGGGAAAAATTTGTGTTCTCCAAAATGTAGCCTTTCTGTTAACTAATTAACGATTTTAATATAAACTATAATTTAGCTACCAGTGGCCCAAGCAGTTCCCAGTGCCATGGGTTTGGTGCCTCCTACGTTTCCTGTCACAATGAGCATACCACCACCAGGCTACGGACCGCCACCACCGTTTTTAAGACCTAGCTTCAACGCCTCTCAGCCTCCACCAGGTAATCAACACACAATTATACATAAATCTGACTGTTATAAATGCACAAGCTCACAGAGGTTTGATTGTTTTTTATTTTATTTATTTATTTATTTATTTATTTTCATTATAGGTTTCATGCAGGCACCACATACAGCAGGAATAGCTTCAGCAACTACGTGTAAGTTGAGTTGTGTTCTTTTGAGTTTTTCTTACTTTCTTAGCCACGCTTGATGTTTTGTGGTGTCCATAAAAATTTTGTAATGATCTTTTTTGTTACTGTTTTTTCGCATGTAGCTCTAGTGCAGCCTTCTGTGGCCTCCAACCAAGATGCTGTGATGCCGCCCGTTAGCACCATCCCTGGCAGCTTCCTGCCCTCGGCTATTCCAGGAGCTGGAGTTTTTAACCCCGTGGGAGTTAAAACTCAGCAGGCCAACAATGATAAAATTCCACAGTCTGCAGAAGGGATGGACACTGCAGCAGAACTCACACTACAAGGTAACCTAGCGGTTTTTGTTTATTTTATCTTTATAACTATATATGTTTGGATTTTTTTTATAGATTGTTGTATAGGTGTACCAATCAGAGTCAAATCAAATAAATTTTACTTTATTTGATCAGTGTTTGGCAGATTAAAAGCTTAAAAATAAATTTAATTAAATCCATCAAAACCTAGAATTGGTGTCAATTTCTGTTTAATAAATGAGAAAAATAATCACCAGGTCAGCCCTGAACACAAACCAGACATCACCAGGAAAAGTCTAATAATTGCATCTATAAAGTAAGTGTTTCGTTAAGAAGACTTAACAGTTGTCTGTAATTTTTGGTCACAGGCATGCAGAATGCAGTCCGCAGTGGAATGGGTCTCCTTGGAATGCATCCCTCAGCTTCACTACCCCATTCACTGCATCAGACAGGTTTGAGTGCACCAAGAATGCCCGGCTTGTTGCCCCTCGAAGTACGTCCCCGTTTCCCGCTCCTCATGCAGCAGGGACCTCCTCAACAAGCACCTGGCCTCCTGGACAACTCTGTTCATCCCCGTCCCCGGCCTCCTTTCCCTCAGATGGACCCGTTCAACAGACCTCCCAACCTGTCCAATGAGAATGCCTCCAAAACAGAAGAGGATTCCTCCTCTGGTGCTGATGAGGGCAAAGATCAAGACTACCGCTTCCCTCCTATGGAAAAGCCAAGCACAGGTCTTCTGCCGACCCCTCCACCAGAGCACAGGGAGCCTCATGGAGGTGGTGGTGGGGTTCCAGGAGGAGGAAGACCTCCGTTGCTTCAGACCCCTGGAACTCAACCACCAAGAACCAGCTTAGCGGGGCGTCTGCAGGCTCTGGCAGGATTCCCTCCTGATAGCCGCTGGAACCAAGGCAAAGGGGACTTTGATGAGCGAGATGCCATGAGAGGTGGACCACAGCCCCCAGGTGGTCCAAAAGGATTCCAGGATCAGCGACCCCCACCTGGTCAGAACTTCTCCAACCGCTTTGATAACCGACCTGGAGTTACAGGGGGACCAACAGGTGTAAATACTGGACCTGTTGGGGGTCCACAGCCTTGGAACCGTGGAGGTGGACCCACACCTCCTTTTAATAGTGAACATCATAAAGATCTAGATGACCGAAGACGTCCATGGGAGAGACAAAGAGACCGAGATGAACGGGATTTTGACTTCAGGAGAGACATGAACGGTAACCGGCACAACCGAGAGAGGGAAAGGGAGCGCGACAGAGACCGGGAACGAGGCCGAGAACGCCCCAGGGAGTCTGAACGTGACAGAGACCATGACAAGGAGAAAGAGCGTGGAGGCTGGACACCGCTTCTCCCACTACCTACACCTCTTCTTCCCACTCCTCCTATTAATCCAAACATGGCTCTTAATCAAGGAAAAGTTCTTGCTCCTCTTAAATTAAACCCTCAGGGCCCAACCCTTTTCCATTCCCCCCATTTCCCGCAAGGTCAGGCCAGACCTCCTCTCCTGAACCAGCGGCCTCCTCAGGTCCAGATTAGGTCTCCTCCTCCATCACAGAAGCCCCCACCTGTTTCTGATACTAAGGAGGAAGCCCAAGATCCTGCTGAAATGCCTGAGACAAAGTCTGCCCCCTCTGCTGGCTCACCCCACAAGTCATCTGACAGTCAGACTCCAAGCACATCAACCCATCCTCCCTCTCAGTCTGAGCCAGACACCCCTCTACTCCTTCAGCCCACCGTCGAAGTTCCCACAAAAACCACTGCTTCCCCAGTAAGGCCACGGCATGACTCAGCTCTGGGCTTCTCAGAAGCCGACAGCCCCCAACAAGATCCGCCTTACTCTACAGACAAACAGGAAGAGCCAAAGCAGGAAGAGAAGGGGCGACCAGAGAGGGCCGTCACACCTGAACCCCACTGGGTTAATGGACTAGGTCAGAACAGTGTCAATATCGCTGAGCCCACACCAGAGGCCTCCCCTGAGCCTGAGCCCACCCCAGGCCCTGCCCGTGATTCTTCGCATCCTCAAAGTGAAACGGAGCCACGGCAGGAGCAATTGTCGCCTCCTAAGGACCTAAACAATGAACAGAGTGAGCCCCAGGAGGACGCTCCGAGTCAGCCAGTGGTAGACACTGTCACAGACACTGAGGGGACATAATCATCAACTCAGTAGGTAAAAGATCATTTTGTAAAGTTGTCTCTTCTTCTCTGTACTCATGTCAGCAAACTACCACCACAGCACGGGACATGGCGAATATTGACTCACACCAGTTGTTGTCTGATAAGCAACAACAAAAGATTTTATCCCTGACAAATATCAGTGTACTTAATGTAGATGGCTTATCAGGTGATTTATTGATAGATTTTCTTTGTATTTTATTTCCTTATTCGTTTTTTTTTCAGTTGTAACACCACACCACCCTTTTTAATTAATATAAGCTGGGTAAGTTTTATTCAATTGCCTGCCAAAATGTTTCACTTGTATATTGGGAAATTTAGCTTTGACCTTCCTATGGAAGACAGTGGGAAATCCTGGTTGCTCAACAATGGATTGACTGCAAAATATGAGATACTTGAAAACAGCAGCTGCCCGCCCAATCTGTCTCCTCTGTTAAATGAATGCTGCAAAGTTTTACCATAAATGCTTTTATGTTGTTTTATGAAGACTTCTTTGTCTAAAGAGAACGAATTGCCCACATTAAATCCAAGCGTAACTGCTGCTTTCATTTGAAGAAAAAATGATTTCTGCTTTGGATTTTAAAAATCATCCTCTCCTCCTAAATTTTGAGAACGATCTGTAATTATTATAATAATTTTTTAATTTTTTTTTAAATCCATTGACATAAGAAAAATCACGTCCTGATGGGGAGAAAAATAAAATAAACAGAGCGATTTTCTTATGTTGGGGTGCATATTGTTCTAGTTTGAAATAAAACCTGCTATTTCTGTTTTAAAACTCATGCTTTAGGAGTGTTTTGTGACCCAGGACCAGTGGAAATATAAGACTGCTTTGCTTTTCAGACTCGTACACACTGTTTGCTGTGACTTCAGTCGATTTGATGAGCTCAAGTTGCTGCTATACCATCCATCCACAGAGCACTTTGTTGGATGCAACCTTGGGACTTTTAGATTTTAGCTTCTGATTACTTCAGCCTGTATGTTTGCCTAAGCTTTTGCTGGGTGACTGTTGATTAGGGCTTTGTGCCTTTTTTAAATGGATTTGTCGTTCACAATGCTACCCAACAACTCTGTGTGACATACACCAGACTGTGTGTGCAACTCTGTTTCAGAGGGCTCTCTGAAAAGAACGCCACCAGCACAGAACTGACTTACCTGCCGATTGAATGGTAGCTGCACAGCTTGTACAGCACTCACCTGTGCATGCAGGCCTCCTGTAGCCATGTTTTAAACCTCCTGTCTCTCTTCATTTCATACTTGTAGTGGTTTTCTGTTGACACATACTACCGGAAAATCTATAGTCTGCTGTCTTCTCAGACCAAATGTCTACTGCAGGAGTTGTGATGTTAAATAAAAATGGAAGGTGGATCAGATTTGTTAATCCTGTATTTTTCATATTTTCCAGTTAAAGCTGATTGTATTAATCTTTTCACGCACAACACTCAATAACCAATACAAAATTAATTTAATCAGAAATTCATATAGTTTATGTATTAATGTATACATTGTAAATATTACACTTCTAAAATCAAAGGTCTCTGCACATATTAAAAGAAAGATTATTATAAATAAAGATTAGGTTTGGTTGTTAAAAAAATGGATCTACTTTTTTTTTTTACATTTGAGATAAACATTAAAGCATAAAATACAAGAAAAAATATGTTACATTAAAGCAAAATCAGCCGGAAGGACCATTTAATACATTTGGAGTGCTGCTTTGTCAAAATCCAACACAAGCAGACGCATCCCTGCTTCATCCCACCTGAATTAATGGCACAATCCTTTGGTTCAGGAGTGTTAGACCCGGGAATAGAGCTGAAACATGCAGGACAATGCTTCGAGAGGAATAGGCTTGGCCACTGATTGCCATAGAGTAACAGTGCTGCCCCCCCATATTTATTTATTTATTTCTGCACACTGCCAATGAGATGGAAGATAGAAATGTACATATTTATGTCTTTCTCGAATAAGGTAAATGTGGCCTTTTCGAAATATTTCCAGCTGCATAAAACATTTATGATCGGAATCTAGAGGAATGCTAATTACTCTGTTACTATCATCGTTATTGAAATAAACCAGGAATTTTAAAAGTTGCAGCTGCAGAAGTTATTACTTTTTTTCATCGTACAATTCCTTTAACTTAAAGTGGACATATGCTTTTGAATTCTTCCTTTTTACATCCAAATCATTCAGTTATGATCTATACTGCAATTATTAGGTCTTAATTCCTCATTATTGTAGCTCTACAGACCCCTCTGGCACCCCTGTTCTGAGGAGTGTAGATAAGTTGTTTTGGTATGGTCTCCTTAAATACTGTTGGGGGCGCTGCATACTCTGCCCCCCTCCAGTTCACAGAACCTTCCACTTTCCGTTGGTCAGAGATATTTGTAGTTTTATTGACATACCGCAATGTAACGGTTCAGAAACTTTATCTTCGCAAGATGTCAGACAAGTTTTCTATCCAGCCTCAACATTTTACCTAACATACCCACTAACAAAATATAAAAAGACTGTTTAATGGTCAAAAACTTAATTAAAATATAGTAATGTGCTATGTTGCGAAAAGCATCTGAAATCCCATTACTAGCGCAACAATACTGTTTAACTTAAAAGCTATTAAAAAAGGAGTTTGTGGTAAATGAAAAAGAAAAAGATGATGCTAAGTAACAGTCGTGTTTAAGTAAGCAGACTACATGAAAAATAACCAAGAAAAATATTAGTAATGTTACAGTAACATGCTGACCGCATTACTGACAACACTAACACAAAAAGACTAGTCAGATACCACGTAATTATAGTAACACTACTAAAATGAGATGAATATGTATTAAATTCTATTCAGTTTATATAGCATCGATTCACAACAGATGTTCAACAAAAGTCTCAGAGGTTGTTCGTGGGCTAATGTTAGCGTCATGCTAACGTCATTGAATGTGTTAGGACCATGCATTCTCCAACACTAAAAAAATAATCCAAAATTATTTCTGTGATACTATTAAGACGTATGTCATCAGGGAGCCAAAATACGGAGCACATAGGGCTAACATAAGCTGAAGGTCCGATGCTAATGCAATCAAAACAATGGCTGAGAAGCAATAAATTAATGTCTAAAATGTCATTCTAGTGTTATCTGAAGAAGCTTACCACTTTGCTGCATTTCCATCGTCAAAAGGAACTGACCCCTTAATAAAACAAAATATTTTAGGAAATACTCTTGATGCTGGCTGAGGTTACTGAAGCTCTCGTCCTTCCCAGAAACAATTCTTTCTCATAGTTTTGGGTAAATTACCATGAAAAATAAAACTTAACCAGGCACTTCACAGAGGTTCTGGTGCTGGAGGACGGATCAAAGAATCGTGTGGGTTAATAATCCAACAATCTGACATTTTATCTGTTCAACTTGTACCTTTGGCATTCCTAAACTAGGACTACAAATTTGCAGCAAGAAATAAAGATGGCGGATATACTAAATGTGTCGCCGGAAGTCTGACCCTGTTTAGCTGTTCCAGTGGGAGTACTGTGATGTAATAGATCAGAAAACATAATAGAAAAAACTGAATGGCCTACAAAAAAATAACCAAAACCATATTTAAATTATCTTCACATCTGGGATAATTAATTTATGCTTTTTTGGATTCCTACAGACTAAATGCAAAACACACTGCATTTAACAACTAAAAAGACTGTTTAAATTTGTCCCCTTTAAAGCCCTTTTTAGTGAGATGCGATACAATAAAAGCCTACAATATAAATATTTTGTTCTCAAAATTCCAAATTTATTCAACCCTACAAAAAATATTAACTCAAGAACAGACAAATAGGAACATTTGATACATTAAACATGTAGAAACCTGTACTGTTGCTCACTCTTGCTATTTTATTTTTAGTCTAAATGAGGATTTAAAAAACAATTGGCATTTTACTGAAAAAAATTCAGCCAAATACATTTTTAAAGATATAGAGGAGGATTGTTACAAATTTCAGGAAAGAACCGCCCTCTCCGCTTTTAGAAGAAAAAAAAACCTTAAGTCACAACAACAAAGCTTCCATTCACAGTTGTAGACGTAGATAACTTGAGTAATCTAAATTGCATTTCCCAAAATAACATGCCACACTCACCGCGGTGAAGTTAGTTGAATATTCGACACACATCAGTTTCATTACAGCGGAGACTCCCTCCAACTGCTAACCAATAGATGACCCACTTGGAAGGAAAAAATCCTCCACAATACCTTTAAGCCTTCTACTCGTACATCTTTAAAATAAATAAATAAAATATTTGATTAAGTTAGTGAACAATGAATTATTAATTTCACTATTTGTGAATAAAGTCAAGTTTAACCTTTTTATATTTTATTTTTCACAAATGTCTAACAAAGTAATAGGTGGCAGCAGAAAAAATGTAAAAACTTTGTGTTTTCTCTCCAATTCTCCAATTTTTTTAGAACATATTAATAAATTGTATTATAACCACTGGAAGAAGAGATAGTTAAAATAGTTTAACATTTTGGTTTTAAAAGCATGAACCAGAGTATTTTTACTCCAAATTATCATATATGGAAAATCTTACAATACCCAATGTCTAATCTTTAAAGAGAAGATAAGCAAAAAATAAATAAAAAATATGACGTCATGAAAAATAGGCTTTCTAAACAAAAATACTAAATTTAGTGGGTGTCTCTGATAGATATTTTTTCTTAAGTCTATGTATCAAGACCAAAAAAAAAAGTTAAATATAACATAGTCATTGTTTTACTATTACTTAATCTATAATAATAAACTCATACATTGCTATTTTATTATGAAAGAAGATAAGCCAACACACTTGAACTTTACAACATTAATCAATATTTTGATCCCACTTGGCTCATCAAGCCTGGGCAGACTTCAGATAAAGCATGAAAAGCAACAGGGTACATCCATTTATGGATGCACCCCAAAAAGATGTTTCTGGTCTTGAGATGGAGCACCCAACACCATTAACTCCAAAAAATACAAACATGTATCTCATTACGATTAAAAAAAAAAAAAAAAAAAAAATCTACTTCCATGAAGTTATTGGAATAATTTGGTTGTCTGGAATATAAAACTGAATGAACAAAAAAATGAAAAAAGCTGAAAATGAAAAACAAAAACTAGAATTAATTCAGCAGTTAAAGGAGGAAAATGCAGTAGCAGTGTAAGATCATAAGAGTATTACATAAAACGCTTTATGCAAATAATATGCATTACACATAAAAGGTTAAATGTCTACCCAATAGTAAATATTTATTTCTATTAAATCTCTTGCCATAGTATTATCCATATTATCTATCTATCTATCTATCTATCTATCTATCTATCTATCTATCTATCTATCTATCTATCTATCTATCTATCTATCTATCTATCTACACATAAAGATGGATAGATATAGATAAATATAGATAGATAAAGTCTCATCACTCATTCAGGTTGCATTAAAAGATTAATAAATGTTCTAAAGAGTTCTAAATTGTTGAGGATCCTTTCCTTCCTTATCACAAATAGGTTTTTCATTCCGGCACTTTTATGTGTGTTTGTTCAAACTTTCTTTCTTTGTGAAAAATGTGGCTTAAATATAATGCTGTGAAATCGTGATACTTTTATCCCAGGTTACGGAGTAGACCTTAAGGAAGGCTCGTTTGCCTTCTTCTTAAGCAAAAATTAAGACCCAAGATGCCCTATTCCCTCTTAAATGTAATATACTTATTTATTGTAGAATCACTGTTATGGCTTTTACGTCCTTCAAAGATGGCCCCATGAGTACTGGAAGGCTGGAGAGAGATCACAACACACTGTCAACACAGAGCAATACACAGCATGTCACACATGGCAATAAAGGTGTAGATTGTTACTGATTTAAACAACTGCTAATTCTATGTAAGTTACACACTGACCTTCATGTGGTGTGTGTATATTTTAAAAAGCCACCTGGTGCTTAGCTCTTCAAAACAAAATGGGAAACAAGGTAATATAAGGGAGGGGTTGTTGGGTAGGAGTAGATGTTGGCTCCCAGCTGCTACAGCCGGAGCCAGTGCTTACTCAGCACACTGGGGCTCCCTATATTGTGCCTGGGAATGGCCAGCATTAAAAAACACAAGTAGAAAGATTCATGCAAACTATAATATCAATCTGAAATAATCATGCTGATGTCTTAAACTATTCACTCTTTCTATAAAAATCAAACACAAAATAAGCTACGTTGGGTTCCCTCCTCCATTTGAACCCAAAACCACACAGAAAATAAATAATATTTCATTTTTTTACATCTGGACAAAAACATCTACAAAACTTGAGAAGAGAAGATGTGCAGAAAGAGTCTAGTTGTAGCTCTTTAAATGCCATTCAGTATTTTCCCGAAAAGCTAGTCATTAAGCCAGGTCCAGCATCCTAGTGACCTCCTGACTGAGAGATTTGACTGGCTCAGACTTTGAATCCACCTTTATCTGCCTCCAAACAGACACATTCAGACAAAGGCGCTGCCTGCCTCCCACATCATCCTATAAATTAAATCTTCATGCTAAAGGTCCTCCAGCAGTTAGCAGGTACTTATTTATTACTCTCTGAGGCTCATGATTCAATATTTACACATACTAGTCTATTTATACTCCATAAACCATCACTTACCTTTTTTTTTTACCTATGAATTTTCCTTCTTTTTAAATCACCGACTGTGAATAAGCCAATCACATGACAGCGACTCAATTCATTTAGGCTTTTAGATGTAGTGAAGTTCAAACTGAGCAGGGGAACTGTGGAGAGAAATTTAACAGGGTGTAGCTGCTGGTGCCAGACACGTTGGTCTGAGTATTTCAGCAGTTGTGTGGATGAAAATGTTTTGGTGATGTGAGGAGTCAGAGGGGAATTGAGAGGCTGATTCTTGCTCATAGAAAGACAACCATAGCTCAAAGAAGCAGCTTTTACATCCTAGATATGTAGAATACCATAATTGAAGGTACAACACCTTCAACCAGAAGAACACAACGGGGGCCACCTTCTCTCTGCTAAAGATAGGAAACTAAGGCTACAATGCCACAGGCTGATTAAAATTAGACAACACCTAATAGGAAAACTTTCGCCTGGTGCAATGAGTCAGATGTTAGGTTCAGAATCTGGCAACAACAACAATAAATCATGAATCCTTCCTGCCTTGTATCAATGCTTCAGACTAGTTATGGTGGCGGAATGGTGGGAGAGCACATTTATTGCTTATTAGTGAAAAGCCACTGAGTGTACCCATTTCTGGTGGCTAATTCCTCCACTGTCATACAGCTTAAATCATCTTAGTCTTTTTACTACAGCAGCATGAGTTTGGACCTTCACTAGAAGGTTTCTAACGTCATTAATCTGTGGCATGAAGAATTAACGTGGTTCTGAAGGCAAAATTGAGTCCAATCTGGTACTATAACGGTTTAAATAAAGAAAGTTGCTGGCGAGTGTAAATGCTGGTGAAATCCAAGGAAACAATAGCAAAGAAGACCTTACCATTATCTAGTGATTGCCCCCGCATGCGCATGTAATTGATTATGGTCTGAAAATACCAATAAACTGCTATCTTTTCCCAGTGGAAGTATAAATGTGCGGCTTAAACTGCAGGTCAGATGTGGAAAGATTCCCTCCTGTAAGGAAGTCAATTAGACGGGTTGCTGAGCGATGAAGGGGACTCATAAAATGTTCTAGCAGTTTACTGGCTCAACTTTAAGGCCTGATTTATTGTGAAGGAGACAATTTTTCAGTAATTAGTTCTATTATAGAGTAGAAGTGTCAGACTCCTGCTGCTGTGATACGTTCAGTGTCACTACCGTGTCTGACCATTTGAGGTCAGTGTGGTACTGTAGCACCTTCCTGCATAACAAGAGTGCACTCTGGATTTAAAATCTGCAGTGCTCACCTCTCTTATCTTCTGTTTTTCTCCTCCCTCACCACTGCAAAAATAAAACATTTCTATACTGGACATCTATGGAAACAACAATGCGGTTTATGTCAGAGCAAAGAAAATCCAGCCACGATCCGTGTGGAGTCACCTGACTTAAATGTATTCATCATATCCTTCTAGCCACACCTCTTTGGGATCAATATCAGCGAGTCGTGATAAAAGGAGGTTCTCAGAGTTTCTGATTTGGCTCATTTTTGCAGTTTCTCGCTTGCTGCATTCCTAATTGATTAAAGCTATTGATTGGGCCTCCCAAAGAAGTCACCTGAATAAAAGCGTCTCCTATCTGCCAGGGACAGATACTCAGACAATGAAAGTCTATGCCAAATGGGCAGAAACATAGTGTCTGTGATGGGTGACCATGAACAGAGATTCATGAATGCAAAAGATGGAGCCAGAGCTAAAAAAAAAAAAGCCAGGACATTCATCTTCTGTCTACCTATTTACGCAGAAGAGGAATCCCGTTTCTTGGCCTGCACTCGGCATTCGCTGTAATTATTCAACACTAGGGGAGTGTGAGTAACTTTCCTGCTGCCTCCTCCCTGTTATCAGGTCCAGAAGACTCTCCCAGACAGAGTGGAGTCCAAAGTTCCCCAATCCAACAACAGACTTAGCCTCGTTAAAATCCCAGCATGGACCTGCAAATTGATTTAGAGAGGAAAGGCAGGTCACATTTGTTGTCACATGGCAACTAAAGTGGCTGGGAATTCAGGGGCAGGTTGGCAGTGTGTCTTATTCCAACACTCACGCTTAAATCAGGAGTGTTTACAATAAAAAACAGAAAATAACGACATGCGCTTTGATACATGGAGTCAAAGGTGATTTTTGCAAACTGAACAGATAATATGCACAGTTAATAAACAATTAGTTTGGTTCATCATGAGACAGAAGGCACTGGTTAAAGCGACTCCCAGTTAGTTATTTTACTGTGTTTACTCTGATAGAAAAAAGCTGACTATACTTTATCATAAAATCATTTCTCTTTTTGTTGTTCATGCAACAACTGAAACTGTAATGTTGATTATTTTTGGCCGTGTTTGATTAGAACAGTACGTCCTTATTTATTTTCCATGCTACTGATATGGAAGTTTTGCCTTTACATGTATTTTTGTTTTCTAGGACTTGATGACTCAGTTAATTTTTAATGAACAGAACTTTCAACTCACCTCCGATCTAGACTTCGGACTGTGAAGTAAAGGCGCTAAATGCTCATATGTACAGTGCCTTTCTAAGCATTCATACCCCTAAAACACTTGTTCATTACAGCCACAAATTAAAGAAAATTTATTGAGATTTTCTGAGGTTGACTACACATAGTTGTGTCATAACGATGAACAAAAAAATAAAATGTTTTAGAGATACTTAAAAATCTAATCTTGATGTGCATATGTATTCAGTCCCCTGATTGGATACCTCTAAATAGTCCCCACACACCTCTAGATTCTTTTATTTTATTCATTCAAAAGTAAAGTAGTATTGGTAGAAAAAAAGAAAAGAAAAACTGAAATAAATGTTGCTTCAATGACGCACCATATTCTACCTGAATTTCCTCGAAAGTCTCTGAGGTTTATTAGAAAACACTATTGAACACACTACATCATGAAAACACCAGACAGGCCAAGGATAAAGCTGTGGGCATGTTTAGGGGAAAATCAGGTTACAAAACAGTATCCCAAGCTTTGAAGGTCTACGAACAGTGTTGAATCACACAAAAATTGTGTGGTGCACTTCAACAATCAGGAGTTGTGCAAGAGTGTTAAGAAATATAGCTGTAAAATGCAATGCAAATTGCCTCCAACATGTGGAGGAAGGTGTTTGGGTCTGTCGAGACAAACATTTTAAGTTTTGGCCTCTTTGTAGATGACTATGCCCATCACCTTGAATACACCTCTCATGTGAGACAATGGTTGTTGGTGGCAGCATCATGCTGTAGGCAAGCTTTACTTCAGCAGAAACAAGAAAGCTGGGTGGAGCAGAATACAGAGCACACCAAGCAGAAAATCTGTTTGAGGCTGCACAAGACTTGAGACGGGAACTGGGATTCACCTTCCAGCTGGACGAAAATATCCAGAACTACAGTGGAATCGTTTAAATTTTACTGATGTGTTAGAATGGCCCCGTTAAAGTCCAACCTGAATGTGGGTGGATTTGTTAACCTGAGCTTGTGAATCAGCCGTTACATGGAGAGCAAAAGTTTTGATAGTAGAGTTAGGACAGAGACAACCCGTCAGAGTTATCTGAGTTTATTGCGTCAGCCACTGGTTTCAGTGTAATTTGTCTCTACTATTATGGTTAAATATTGACCGAGGACCCAAATTCATCGGGATGAATGGTGAAGTTTTAATTTAATAAATAAATAAATAAAAAGGATGATCAGACTTAAAATAAAAACAAACAAAAAAACAGGAGGGCATCATAAACACAGGGAACTGAAACGACGACAAGGAACTACCAATGAACTGAGAGGTTCAGGAGTTTAAGTACACTGAGGAGGAGTGAGGAGAAACCTGAGGACTAATTAGTGAAAGTGGTTGCAGGTGAGAGGGGGAGAGCAGGTGGAAACAATCAGTAGCTGAGCCAGGGAGAAAACAGGAAAGGAATAGACAGGAGAGGAAACACAAAACAATCCTAAATAAGAAGGACAAACTAGAAATGAATTAAAGATATCTAATAAAGAACCTAGGAGAAACTCAAGAGCACAAGAGAAACAGAAATGAATAAATACTGGAAGGACAATTAAGTAAGGAGACTATCTGATTTGTGAAATTAAAGAATGATGGACTTAGGTAACACAAATAAGGTGAAACACAAAAACAACTTAACAAAATTGAAAATACCTAAGGGCAGGAAGTGAAAAAATATTAAATCAAGGAGGTGCCAAAACTATAACACAAAAGTCCTAAATTACAACATAAAGGAACACCAAGAAATAAATTAAAATAAGTTAAATAATAACTAACTAAAACTCAAAACACAAACACTTAACATCACATCTATATAAAATTCTGGGGATCTCACACGCCCATATTGAGATATATTGTATTCTACTCATTTTTTTAACTTTCATCTCATGACTAAAAAAAAGTATCTTTATATTAGTCACATGGTTGAAGTGGGCGTCTGTCGCTCCCTCCAGTGGTTTTAAACAGGACATCCAGGGTATGGAGCGTCTCATTGAAAATGGTGTCAGATATGGTGCACACCCGAGTGTTCACATTCATCAGTGATTCAGTTTATCTAAATTCGAGCTATATCACAAAATACAGCGATACATGTCCGAAGTATACGCATAAAAGAAGGTTTGAGTCAGAGAAGTTGAATACAGCAGCTTGCTACACTTTACACTTTTTTTTGTTAAAAACAATGTGAATACCATACTTTATGACAACTTCACCATATTTTATGTTGCTCTGTCAAATAACTCCCCCAAAATACATTTAAGTGTTGGGTTGTAATGATAAAAATTTTAGAAAAAAATTATAGGTGTATTAATATTTTGCAAGGCACAATAGTAACTATGGCTTACAGAGGGGAGAGAAATGTAATTCTTGGTCTTACAGCTGTTGATTGTAGCTTATCTTTCCTGTTTGCTGCTTCTTCGCATCAGTAAACACACGCATTCTGTGTTTACATGACTGCCTGCAGAAAGGCGCAACCCTGATCACTGCAGATGTTAGTGTTTCTGCTTCTCGTCTCCCTCTGTCTTCTGGTTTTTTGTTGGGGTTGTTTTGGTGGTGGGCATGGGGTTGCCAGGATTAACGGGTTAGGGTCCCGCTGTTGGAAACACAGGGACCAGAATGGGAAAAACAAAAGGAGTTGTCAAGGAGACAGAAACAAGCAACAAACACCCTCACTGATTTTTGTCCAACCATGATTCACGACAGGCAGACAGTAATTTGTTTTTTTGTGTGTAATCGGGGTGACTGGGGAGCTTATTAAGTCTGCCAGCGCAAACGAGGCCGGTGCGTGTTTGTTTATTACGGGGAGGGCGGGAGGTGGTAGTGGGAGATATGCAGAGGAACAAGGTGTGCGGAGATGCTGAGCAAGCGGAGTGAGCTGCTTGGCAGCGAAGCACTTTGAGCTTGAAAATTGGGGTGGGGGGGAAATACAGAGAGATGAAATGTATCAGGACAGACAGGCAGGTACTGGCTGCAGCCTCCTGCAGCCCGTTTCACTGAGAGGAAGCAGCCTTCCTCATTCATTTAATCTTCTGAATATGGAGGCTCTGCCCCTTCTTCCTCTGCAGCCACAGAGAGTACCTTTAATGCACTGCAGGCGCTTTTTCCTCCTTTATTCTCATCCAGTCTTTTTACATGTCTGTCATCATTTAGGAAACCTTATCAAAGCTGGTTATTAAAGGCTGACTCAGCTTTTTCCCGCAGATGTGACACCTGTCTCATCAGCCACAAAAATAAGCCTCATTGTCTCCATAAAGGTGCACAGTGTGTACCTGCCCACACATGAACAAACACCTAGTGTTTGTTCACCTCCATCCCCCCTCCTTAGGTCCCCCTTCCTTAACCCCCCTGTACAGATTGTTAGAAGCAGCTAGCTGATAATTAGCCTTGAAGGCCTCCTGGTTGCCTACTAGTTTGTTTGCGATGGTAAGGAGCAGATTCCCTCCAGAGAGTCGGAGGCGTCACTGAGAAGGGAGCACAAGAGACGGAGCAGACGGTGTCAAATTAAGACGATAAGAAATTCCTGACTCACCAGAATCATGTAGGAGCAGGGGGAGTTGCAGGATGTTGACAGATTTATAGAGATCAATGTAGTGTAAGAAAACCTAGTCAGGATTTTTTAGGTGAGGCATTTCAAACCAAATTTTTGAAGAGACAGCCAATAATGTGGAGTGTTTTAAAGACTGATGATAAAAGTTAATATAGCATCAATTCATGCTTTTTTTTTATTATCTCAAAGCACTTTATAATACAGTAAATTCATATAGTCAGATTTAGTTCAGATTACATTCAGTTCAATTAAACTATAATACAGTAAAAGTCATTCAGTCATTAATTGTCTATTCTGGGTCAGGTGATTGCTGCCGTTGATTTGCAGGAATCTCTCATCCCCAGCGAACATGTGGCAACAGTAGGAAGGAAACATTACCTCTAAGAAGTAAAAACCCAAACAGAACCAGGTGGAGTATAAATCGTCATCTCTGACAGTCAGCTAAGGTTTGAGAGACAGGAAGGAAACAGAAAATGCCACATTAACTGTGCCAGGAGTAGAAACAAAGGGCAATAAAGCCGAGTTCAAATATTAAATCAAAGTAAAGTAAAAATTGGGATATTCCTTGTTTTTTTGTTATGCAATGGTATTTTGAATTCCTTTTATGAAAACGTTCATTATAAACTTTTTTTTTAATCTTCCTCTTATCCTTTTAAAAATAGTCTATGATGTAAAAAATGTTGCATGAGCACCACGTTTTATATTATTTTTATTCCAACATGACCAAAGCATTTTAAAGCAATCAGAAATGGCTGTAACTTCAAAAGCATCAGCGTGTTTGTTCTGTCCCCTGATGGTCACACAGAAAGGCAGCGTCTGTTTAGCTGTGGGAAAGTGCTGACATAAACCGTGCGCTCTGCTGCGAGCTGAGATGTTGGTGAAAGTTCCAAGTCGAGCAGCTGCTGCCGCACATCATCAGGCTAATGTAATGTGATATAAACAGTTTGTGCTCATTACCGTGTCCGTTTTGAATTCATGTTTCATTTAGGTTACATTTAAGCTCATATGTACTGTCAAAGCTGGAACAAGTTATTTTATCTCTGCTTTCACTGTAACTTCAGGTAACATAGAGCACTGGATTGAGGGGATAGAATCCAACAAATTGTGATTGTGTTTATCATTTTTAATGTGTTGGATAGAGAATTTGCAAATGCAAAAAAATGTTTCTGCTATATGTAAACAGTGCCCAGAAGCCATGTGGAAACTCAAGAAAAAAAAAAAAACAGATAGGATTTTCTGCCCGCTACAATATCACCACTTCAGATGGTATTGCCTCAGGGCCTCGACATATTTCTCCAAGTTTGAGAGCTCAAGCCGTGGGGACCATGCTGCCTTATCGTACTCATACTAATACTGGGTGTGTTGGACCACAGTTTTCCCTGCATCATAATGGTTGGTATTATTGTGCAGTTCTCTTTTTTAAAGAAGAGAAAGAAACAAAACTTAACCCTTGGGAGTTTATTGTCCAACTGGGGATAACAGTGAACCTTCTCACATGCTATTTCTTTAAAACAATTGGAAGGTGTTTTTTTTGTTGGTTACCTCTCTTCTTTAAAAAGGTTAAGTCTGATTTTCTGTAAAAGAAAACTAACATTTTGAATGAATAAATTAGTGTATGGGTTCATCTCAAATGAGAATATAAATGAAAATTATTTTTATTTCACTAATTCAACTTTAAAAGTGAATAATATAGAGAGAAATTATTACACACAGTCTAATGAATTACAAGCATTTATTTTTGTTAATGTAGATAATTACAACTTCCAGCTAATAAAGGACAGGGTCTACAGCAGGGATCTCCAACTCCAGTCCTCAAGAGCTACTAGCTTGCCACTTTTAGATCCCTTCTCCAACACACCTGAATTAAATGGCTGAAACCCTGTCTACACAGAGATTAAACCAGCTGTATCAGCAAAGATACTTAATCAAATAGGTCCAAGAACGGAGAAAACTGTTTACAAATAATTTTTTTTCTGAGTGGATGGTGTCACCATCCCATTACTGTATTTATTTGGATAAAGTAAGCATGGTGCGTACGGCGTTGCAGTCCTGATAAAGCAAATACTGACCTTATTATGGATCCTAGAATATGATTTACTGTACCAGCTGCAAAAAACTGGTTCCAGAGAACCACAGATACCATATGCTTTGAATAAAGCTCTCCTTTGAAGCTAGATTTGTTGTTTGTCACAGGGGTAACTGCTGTGTTTTTCTGGCAGTGTCATGGAGGCACCAATTGGCCTGGCATGGTACCACAGCAGCTTCAGTAGCCGTGTGGACAGAATTTCTTTTGACTCTGTTTCTGAAACTATACCTCTTTCGTCTCTATGTTAAAAAGGCTTAAATTACATCATTGGCATGTCCTTTGGCTCTGCAGAGCCCTGGTTAAGTTTATAATTAGGAGAACCGGGAGGAAAACTGGTGGGCCTGTCTGATTTAGTAGTTTCTAGAAGGGGAAGATTTTTTTAACTAGCTTAGTGTAGCCATGTACTGGTTGGTATATACCACAGTTTGTTTCAAGGATATGCAGTTGTTACCAAAACAGCTTGCAATATAGAGGTAGCCAAGTATTGCATTTTTTTGGAGGGTTTTTGCAGCACACTTTGATGTAACATGTCAGACCCATAGTCAGTGGTGTTCGAAAGTTGAAAGACCAACGGTGGCGTGAAGAGGACTAGAGTTAAAAAGAGGGAAGGTTAGACAGACACTGAATGTGCAAAATGGGGGGATTTTTTCATTAAAACAAGCTTGGGCTTGGTGACAACAAACGAGGATGATGAAACCGGTGAGACAACACATTGAACTTTGCCTTCAAACCACCATTCAAGTTCATTAATTAACAAGTAAATTAACTGTATGACATTGTGGCAACTCACATAGCATATCATATTAATATTAATATGACACCACATAACTGGGAAACTAGCTCATCATTGTTAGAAGGAAAATCCAACATCAAACAATATAATTTCACAAGTCCAGAGTCAGCAGAATTACTTATTGAGTTAATATTATAAATTATTGCTAATATAAGGAAGAGCCTGGTGTAGACCTGATCCATGTAAAAAGTGCTCTCCTAGCTGACACAGCACCACAATAATATAACTTATGTGAATTAATCAGAGGCATTGTAAAATTTGGAGATTTGTGTCAAGAGTTGTGACCATTTGTAAAAGAGATTTATTTCCATAAGCAGAGTTAAAAGTCAGTAGTAATAGGTAATGGATTTCTCTTGCCAGTAATGAAGGAACCTGTGTATGAACAAACAGGCATAATACCAATAAAACCCAAATGACACTGTCACCTGTTATGTTTTTCTTTGAAAGTAATACGTTAAATACACAAAGCCCACATTTCAAATAGAATATTAATTAAACTTTTAACTAATTTCTAGACAAAATTTTGTCCATTACTAGAATAAAATGAAAGTTAAATAAAATAAGCCTGCATGCTTTGCCATTGAATATATGTTTATTGCTTAGGTCAGATGTGTTTTTCATATCAAATACACTAAAAATTTACATTTTTTTATTGAGACACAGATGCAGCAGATGACTTTAGCATAACTTAAGGAAGTGTGAAAGGGAGAGCAGAGTCTACTCAAGGACTGATTAGAGGCAGCAGCTCTCAATATAGATTCTGATATTGTTATTAGATGTGTTGTAAAGAATAATGTAGATGTGAATCCATGCTGAAATACATCTACAATGTGAAACAATTAATCCTTATATCCACTGAATTGGAATTTTTTTAGGAAAGTAATCTGATTTACAAGGCTTTACAGAACATTGTGCTGTTGTAGCTTTAATGTGTAAGGTTATACTTACATGATTTTAATCATAATAGGTTGTGGTACAAAGTTGGCCCAGTCTGAGGCAGGATGTTTCATGGCTAAAAATAATTCTCACTGCGGCTCTGGAGTAAGGAACCATTTGTTTGATACAGGTGTTTTGGAAAAGGGACGCACCTAAAAGTTGCTAGAATGTGGTCCTTGAGGACTGGAGATGGAGACCTCTGGCCTACAGAATAATGGAAAAGACTCCTTATTTGACAGTTGTGTCACTTATAGCTAACTGACAACCCTCTACAAGGCATATAAGTTATATAAGGTTAATGGTATAGAAAGTGGCTGTTATTCCAGGCCAAATATAAAGGTATGGTGAAGAATATTGCTTTCAGAATAGGTCTGTTGGTGAAGAAAAATATGAGGCCAACATTTAAGATACATAAATTATTTCCCATATTTTTTTATTGTCTTTGCAGTAGGACACAAATAGTTTAACCAGAAGTGTTACCTAATGAGATTTAATTTAGACTCAAATCTGGAGGAAGATAGAACAGGCAGAGAATACCAGTTGTCTTTATTAGAGCTTGCTTTCAGAGCTTGGGGCGACTGTGGCTCAGGAGTTGGGTGTTTGCCTTGTAATCAGAAGGTTGCCAGTTCAAGCCCCAGCTCTGACAGTCTCAGTCGTTGTGTCCTTGGGCAAGACACTTCACCCGTTGCCTACTGGTGGTGGTCAGAGGGCCCAGTGGCGCCATTGTCCGGCAGCCTCGCCTCTGTCAGTGTGCCCCAGGGCAGCTGTGGCTACAACATAGCTTGCCATCATCAGTGTGTGAATGTGTGCGTGAATGGGTGGATGACTGAATGTAGTGTAAAGCGCTTTGGGGTCTGTAGGGACTGAGTAAAGCGCTATACAAATGCAGGCCATTTACCATTTTAAATTAAACTAATTTCAGTTTAATTATATACTATAAGGAAATACTCAACAGGAGAAACCTCTAGCTGAACCTGGCTTAGTACGAGTGACCATCTACCACAACCAACTGGGTGTTCAAGAAGACAGAGCAGAGACACACAAAGAACAAAAAGAATTGATGTGATTTTACTTTCTATATTAAAGCACAAAGAGAAACATTGAATTTATTTTAACAGGACAAGGATTACACTCAGTTACAAGGAACTTCATCCTAGTCAATAACCCCCTTCCAAAAAGGCTCCACAGTCGAGCACAATGCAAGACCAGTTGCAGCTTCTATGGGGAGAAAAACACTAAAGAAAAGTTAACAGTCAAAATAAAAGCAAATAAGTGGAGTGTTGTAGAAGAGAAAAGTAGCAGAGTGAAGAAGAGTGGTCAGTACATCCTCCAGTCTAAAGTAAAGTTTATACTTTTCTTTTCATTATCAGTCGATGCAAGGTCTCTTTGTGGCCTATGCAATGATGCACTGAGTAGAGCCCAAATTTCTATTTGTCAGGGGAGTGCGCACGCCTATAATTGGTCAATTCATTCAAAGCCAGAGATCATTTCACCAGAATGGTGCTCTATAGTCAATGTAATTAGTAGTCAATGCAGTGTTTGGGGACTACATGTTTTATGTAGAAAGGAAAGGTTGTCTAATATGTTGTTTTGGCAATTTTGTTCACAAGGAGGTGTAAAGAATAACAAAAAAGACAGCCGTTTGTTTTGATGCATTTTTATAGTATTCTTTGAGCTGCAATTTTAGTAAAAAGCTTTACAGCTCAATCAAAACGTACTTGATGTTGTCCATTGCTCCTTGAGGGGGAATGCATTCACAAGCTGAAGAAAATAAACTTTAGTTAAACCGGCAATGGTAGGCAGATCCGCCAGATAAAATGTTTGCAACCCCTGCTGTCCTGGTGGGCAGTTGCTTTGAATCATTGACACACAAACGGAGAAGTATAAACAAAAGCATCTCCATCAGTAAATCTGCATCTGGTTGCTAACCTCCTGATGGGGAAGTATAAACTAAGCTTAAGCCAATAGAAGCATAACTACAGAGATAGCTCAGGTTAACCCACCCTGTTTCTCTAGACTCCATCCCCCCTATTCAGCTTAGACTCTCGACTACTACCCCTACCCCACTCCAACACGCATCCAACAGATGAGTCAGATTGAGATAAATTAGTCACATAAGTGCAACTGATCGTAGAGGATCCCAGTACAAATTAGTGGTAAATGTAGTTTCTTGTACTGTGATGGACTGGCGAACTGCCCAGGGTGTACCCCGGCTCTCGCCCGTTGACAGCTGGAAATAGGCACCAGCCCCCCCGCGACCCCTGGAGGACTAAGCGGTTCAGAAAATGGATGGATGGGAGTAGTTTCTTGTATTGACCACCAGATTGAGGGGAAAAGGGTACATTTATGGTTCTATAGCTTCACAGTGGAAAATAAGATAATGAATATCTTCATGACAAAGATTTTTCATCAATTTTCATTTTACAGCTTGACAGCTCAAACTGTACGTATGTAAACCCACTTTTAGTAAGGCAAATTAGATGGATTGTGCACGTAAGAGGCTGCAGAAGAAATAATTTTTCGCACATTTGGTAGCTGAACAACAGAAGCAGCATCCTCCTCAGGAGTAGTTCATCCCACAAGGCCCTCTTCAAACCTCCCTCCTTACTTTTCTGTTTAAGTCTGAGTGTATGAGGAATTTTGTCGATATCACCCATGAGGGTTTCCATGCCATCCCACTGATGGATATTAAACATTCATGATCATGTTTATTAATGACCAGCAGGCAGCACGGATCTGCATTCTGTCACATAATTGAACACATGCAATCATTTCCTAGTATACATATTTTCCCTTTCTCCCTATCCTTTGTCAATTATTTTTTTTAAATAATAACCCCACATTTACATAAGAAATAAAAACAGCCACTAATGCCACGAACATAATGCGCTAGACTCCTTTTTTTATGTTCTTAGTTATTTTAAATGTAAAGTGTGTGTGTGTGTTTATTTCTGGATCCGCTTCGATGTTAAAATGAAAAACGAACAGACTTCCAGTCTCTCTGGACCGCTGGCCTGATCCATCCCAAGGGTAGAAGGATGAACTGTGGACCTGGCTGAGAACATCTGTGACGGCTGGCCCCAGCAGAGACTGCAGTGACAGTTCCCATCCACAGCAGATGTCACACTACCAGTGTGCGTGAAAGACAGAAAAAGGAAGTGTGTGTGTGTGTGTTTTGTGAGTTTAGGAGTCCATCAGCTAAAATAATGTAGAGAAAACTTTTTGATATGCTTCCTCTTCTTTAATCTTCTTTTTTCTTCTTGCATATTTCTTAGTAAGTATGAAATTATTATTAAAGGATACAATCTGTTGACTCACCTACAAGAAGATAGCTTTATTAAATTTGCAGCGCTACATTTTGTTTTACTTCTAAGTTTGCTCTTCTGCGCTACACAGACACTATTAGTCCTCCTCTAATGTGACATAAAAAGTATGTTCGGTTTGCCTCACAGACTCTGAAAATGAAATGACAAATGAGCGATGAACACAGAAGTGCTGATGCCGCACTCCTTACACCACACCATCTGATTCTGGGGTTAGACATTGCCCCTCCTTTTCTTCTTCTTTTACACTCATTATTTTTTTGCTCCAGCTCCCTTTCATATACTTTTCTGTTACTTTTGCAATTTTTTTGTCTTTTTTACTTCTATGCCTGCTCCATCACTCCATGCTTTGTTCTCCATCCCCCTCACCTTTCTTTTCAACTCATTTCGACCCCCCACTAAAGCGAATCACAGCCGGTTCAAATTCCCTGTTAACAGATCCCCTCAGAGGGAGTTACTGCCCAGATCATGAATCCAACTAAAAATACAGTTTCAGATATTTTCATCATGTCAGAGAGGCTTGAGAGCAGTAAATTAGACCTGCAATTAAAGCAATTACTGTAACTGCCTATTAGTTACTCTTTTTTGTTTGTTTTATTCCTACTTAAGCAGTGGATGAAAGCATGTTCTATTTGTATGCTATACTGTGAGCTCACTGTTATTTTTTTTCATTAATACAATTCTTTTTTCATAATTTTTCACATTGTAAATATACCCTTGAATGTGTAAAAGTGAGTTTTTGCTTAATAGGTTACCACAAGGTAGCACGCAGTTCTAATGTGTTAGGAGAACAACACATAGATTTAGGACCAAAAAAATGAAAGCATTGGAACTCTGGTTTTCCAGTTTGCTGTGTCGGGGGCACAGCAAAGATGGGAGATGCTCTCGTCAGATATAATTAAAATGCTACTTTTTCTCCAACATGCAAATACTGTAATGGTTTGGTTCTGTTGTGCTTCTGGGTCTAAATAGTTTCTACCACCACTAATTGTATGAATATATACAAGTCTTGTGATTAATTATTAAAGATTTAGGCTGCAAATGGCCAACAACCTTTCAACAAAGAATTGCTAAAGAATCTAAGAAATGACAAAATCATGACATCCACTTATTGCAAGGAAACCTCCTGAGACTGTAAACTGACGCTCTTCTAAATAGATGAATGGAGCAAGACTTAAAGGGAAAAACTTTACAAATCTACAAATCTATCTAGTAGAGAATTCTTTCAAAATACAATGATTCAGCATTAGTCTGTACAGGAATGAAAGCTTAAAAAATTGGAAAAAAGCATTTATGCTCAAAATAAATAAGAAAAAAAAATGGAGGTGCAGTAGATGTCAGTGTAAGCACTTGTTGTAGATAAAAAAATAATTAAGAAAGAACTAACATTCTTCATCATAATAGCAATCAGCATAAGTATGTCGGCTCAATTCTGATCATTTTTAAAAGATACTTAGTGACACATCTAATATTGGATGTGGATTTGAATATTGATAGCTTTTAAAAGGGGTTGTTTGGGCCATATTTTATTCAGGGGTATCAGAGTGAAGGAGGGTGGACAGAAATGAAAACCACTCTTTCATCCCAATACACCTTATTTATTTAGTTTTGTGAAAGCATTTCAAATTTGGGATTTCTTATGCTCTACAGACACTATGTATTTTTATCAAATTTCATCATTACATTCTTAACAGCTTTTTTACCAGATCGTACTGTAATTTTTGAAATACATATATTGGCCAATTTCCAGAAAAAATTTATTAAAAAATGACAAGAAATTAGCTCATATCCTGGAGCTCCAGTACAAGAGTCATGAGTAGCTGAAGTAAAGGATATCTGCTCTTTAAATATAAGCAATTAGATGCTGGTTATGCAATGCTTTGGATGTTAGTATGTCTCAATTAATAGTTTTAAGGCATAAGGAAAACAGTTAAAAAGGAAATTCTCAAAAGAGTTTCTACTGTCCTGGTCATACACAAACCCTTCAGTTCTCCGTTTTTCAGGTTGGGACTGTCCAGGATTAAGGGGTTAACTGAGATGGATCGTGTGACCCCTAAATCTCCAGATTTAAACAACATTAAACCCTATCTTGTATGTCCTGTGTATTCCCTTAATAACTAAAGCATTCCCCTCTCAGAGAGCTCCAATATCCTGTTAGACACAGTTCAGGATTTTAAAAAGGAACACAGAAGACATGAAGCTGTTTGGAGAGTGACATGGAACTGTATGTTGAGTTAAAGGAGGTGTTATCATCACCGTTGTCTTTAAATGAAACAAAAGGAGAAATAATTGTTTATTGATATATAAGGGATTTATTCTTTTTTAACTGAAAATACACCTTGCATGTATTTGACTGACTCATGAGTGCTGTGAGCATGTATTTTAGTTAACCATTAACCTTTATTGAATTATATCTTCAACATGTTTTGGTAAACCAATCTAAGAACTGCACTCAGTGTTTCCTAAAGAACTTTATTCTTCTAAAATTGATTTAAACACCAGTGCAGTCCACTATAAGATAATACAGTCTAAAAGGAACTCTTAACTGCAACTCTTAATTGTAAATATTCCTTAGCTTCATTATGATACATTTTCATGTTTTCAAAGCCACTTCAGACATTTAATATCTGCTTATGAATTTACTGACAGTCAGAAATTGAGGATTTATTTTTGGATAATAATAAAAGGAAAGCATTTAATAACCTAAATGTGCCTGGCACTACTGGCTCAAAACTAAGTTCCCTGCCTAATTCAAATCTGCTGCACTTTAGGAATTAAATAATAAAGTAATTTTGTTGGAAGCTGTAAATCATAAATTAACTGAAATAAATATGTAATTAATAAATATTAATACAATAATGAACTAATTGGCCAGGGTGTGTTGCACTTTTCACCAGGACATGTTAACAGCTGCAGCTTACTTTAGATCAAAGAAAGCACTCTTAAATCTGTTGCCTTTCATTTATTTTATTACATAAGTTTTGATGGCCTTCTTAAAAACAGCTTCAAATCAAAACTTTGAATTGTCTCCTAAATATCTGCACTGATGACAGAATAAACAGGATCTGTGAATAAAGGGATGTGTTATTAAATTGTGTTGTCACATAGTTTTTCCTACGCTTTATTATAAACAGGAAAGAAAGGCTTAATAAATACCCATGATCCAACAGGTGGAATTTGGACATTCATATCTATGTGCGCTGAACCTGATCTGCTGTAAACAACCCAGTTTGGACAGTTTTAAGGGAAGGTCTCCACTTTTAAGTTGCTGCTCTGTGTCATCAGTTTCCTATTCTCTCTACAGTCGTGAACTCACACTCGGTTTTATGAAGGCCGTTTTCAAGGGGCCTGTAGTCTTGCTCTCTTTTACATGGGTGTAAAAATGTTTCTCAGCAGGGGGCAAGGAGGTAATAAATGTGAGTGTGTTACCTTAGCCTGCATGGGCGCAGGAAACATCAGAGTCCTAATGGAACAATAGGAATATTTCCCCCCATTTTGTCCTGCAGGCCTATAATATCAGCGTAATAACATCATTAGAAAGGAGTAAGAGTAATATTGCGGTTGAACGTCGCCTTCATAAAGATTCATCTTGGTTTTCTGTGCTCCACTTTGTTTTGCCTGGTGTGTTTTTGCTTGTCTGCCCCTTATTGAATTTGAATTAGCTGCATTTAGCTCAATGCAAATAACATTATACTTCAGAGTGGATGATTGCATTTGGCTCACTGGAATCAGCCTTTCCCTTTTAAAACAGAATAGAGCCTTTCATATCAAACACGTTCGTTCGCTTGTAATGCGTTGCTCTCATTTGACTTAAATGAAGTCGACAATCAAATGTGCCTGTGTTTACTCTGAGTTCTCATCTGCTGGCTGTAGGGCAGTGGCTGTAATCAGGTAACCAGGAGTGAAGAGATTTGAAGCAGATTAAACTGTCAGCCTAAAGCTGCAGACTTATTCATGCAGACTCTCTGCTTCTGGAATCAACCTGTGCCTGTCCAGAGCTCGTCCTTCACTTAATCATTCACATTCTTTTCTCATGCATGTTTTATTTGATTGTTTTTAAAATAAAAAATGTTCATATAATTGGAATACCAGTCCGAAATGTCAGTGTTCAGCAACTTTTAGATCATTAGCAGGACTTTGTAGAACCGGATTGTATGCTGAAGAGGTAATTCAGCCATTCAGATGTAATACACTTGAGGCACATCTAAAAGTTGGAGAACACTGATTTCTGAGGACGAAAGTTTATTCCAGGATTGCATTTTATTACTCAGTCCATCTTCCCATCATCTCTGACCAGCTTTGCTGTTCTGCTGAAAAAAAAAGTACCACCACAACATGGTGCTGCCACCACTTTCTCTCACGGTTGTCATGGTGTGTTCAAGATGGTGGCTTCCTGCCCCACATAGCATCTTGCCTGTCCAATTTAAGTCTCACCTGACCAAAGCAACTACTTTCACAAATTTTTAAAGGTTTCTTGCATGTCTTGAGGGGGATCCTTCTGCCGTTTTATAAATCGTTCCACGCTTTTGCTGAGCCCAGATTTGTTGACTGCACAACATCAATTCGTTGTCCAATCAACAGTTTCCTCCACCTTTGCTGTGGCTCTCTGCAGCTCCTCCAGAGTCACCATAGGCCCCTTGGCTGCTTCTCTGATTAATACTTAGCTTGTCTAGCTTTTTAGTTGAGGAGGTCTCCTGTATTTTGGCAAGTTATTAAGTTATGTCATACTTATTCTTCATTTTCCTGGTTATGGATTGAATAACTCCATGAGATTTCTAAAATGTAGAATATGATGCTGTTTCGTGGTGGTGTTTTCTTCTCTAATGTTCTCAGACATACCTCACAGAACTGCACAGTGTAAAAATATTTCCAAGACAATGTATACCTTCAACCTAATCTTCATCAAATCCATCTTCCAATGGGTTTTGCAGACTAAACAAAGCAACGCTTTCTTTGGATAAAAACAATTACCTGCATTTGTTCTTGCAGCCAGAGAGAAAATCTGCAGACCGCAAACAAGGAAGACTTAAAACACAAGCTTACAGGAATGAAGAATGTGTTGTTTTTCACAGAGTTTTCTTTGTGCGGCTCTGCAGGGTAACAGGATTTGGTAAAAGATCTGATTTCACACAGCAGATGCTTACACATATCCTCAAAGCTAGTCAAACTGAGTCACAGTTTTTTTTTTTTTTCCTGAAAAGCTCAGTGAATACATCTGGGTCTGCATCCTGGCCCTTGTGGAAACAAACGTCAAACAAGATCAAGCTGAATGATCTCTTCCTCATTAAATGTTTATTTTGCCTTTGAGTTTATATCCAACAAGGTGAATAATGATTTGGTCCAAAAGTGAGAATACCTGTGATCAAACGGGGTTGTGTTAATTACTTGATTCTGTCTTTTTATGCATTAAAAATGATTAATTTAGTGTGAATTTTAACATGAGGAAAGATCCTACTCTGAGATAGGTTGTGCTATTGCTTTGCAACTGCGCTGTTTACATTAATGCTCCCTTATTATTCCCAATCCAGTAAAATTGTAGATAAGACTTGCATTATATTTCTACCTTCCACCGATTATTTTTGCAGATACCTCCCATGAACTTTGATGAATGGAAGGATGGATGGCATAATGTGATGCCCATTTTAAATGTGTACAAAACCTCACTTTTTCATCTTCAACATAGTTTAATTACTTTTCCAGTGTGATAATAATACAGGCTCCTATGTACTTTTTCAGAATTACGATAATGGCTTACTGATAATATATAATGGGTATGAAATAAATCATATAACAAGCTGAAGATGATATATTTTGCAGAAAAAATTCAGTGAACAAATAAGTGAACAAAAGAAAGACAAAAGTAAGTGCATTCCAATGAGACCTGTTCCATATCCATGGTCCACAACCTGACATGAATTAATTTAACCTAATTTACAGAACATACAGCTATCCTTGTGCATAATCTGATTTATCTAAAGTCCTGTCAAGTTTATCAAGGAGCCATCTTAATCTTTTATTCCACAAGCAATAACACAAAGAGCCAAATCAAGTCATCACCTTCAACAAAAGGCAATAAAAAAGCTACGCCACCTCCTTTTCCTGCTTTCTACTGGTCTCCATCTCCTCTCAGTAATGACAAATCTAAGTGACAAAGCAGTAGAAAGAAGATGCAATGTGTGAGGGAAAAGTCTTTAACACATTCGGTTTCCCCACCCAGGCTTATACATCCTCTGATAAAAACAAGTCATAGAGAGCTCTCTGACAGCCTGCTCCATCAGTCATTATCGTCAACTCCAGGGTTTATTTTTGCACAGAGAAATTTGAGCTGAGAAATACAGCTTTCCAGCTGAAAAAGCATTTAAAACACTTGACTTTTAAACACAAAGGTTTTCTGTCATCCAATTACATGGAAATCAGAGGTAAATTAGAGTATTCAAGTGTACCATTTCTACTTGTACAGCACCAATGAACCTGGCGTGAGAGGTTCACTTGTTGTCGTCATCGATTTCTCATTAGTTTGACCTGCAGGAGGCTGCGAGCTATCACTCGGATCAGACCTGTCTCGTTCAATTAAACGCCTCTCCAACATGGCCCAGTTTTTTTTTCTCACCCGGTCTCTACACAGGAGTCCTTAAGCCGTTTCAGGGAAAACATCTCCTTCGCCTATTGTTTCGGCAGTTTCGGTAGCCTCTTTGTGTTTTCACTGCCACATTTAGAAGCCAGTAAGTAGTTGTTTAAAGGCGTGGCTGGTTGATGTGTGTGGGGTTAAATACCTTGCTTTGTCTAACAAACATACACACACCTTCAGATAACTTCTTCCTTTTGTTTCTGGCAAACATAACCCTGTAGGAGCCATTTTGTTCAGTTTAAAGGGGTCAGTAAGAGTATAAGTGAGAGCCTGTAACTACACGTGGATGCTGAGCAGATCCGTCCTCCTTCAGTGGGCAGACACAACGCTGCGTGGGATTTGCAGCCCCTTCTCTCAATTTTTTTTCACTGCAACACACACTCACACATACGCACATGCATTGTGACGACCCTATTAGTTTAGCTGCGAGAATAGACCAATGCAGTGATTGTCAGAATAGCTGCTTTGGAATCATTGAAACCACTCATTTTAAGACACAAAAGTGCCTCTGAAGTGTTGATTAGTGTGTGTTTCTGTGTGTGTAAGTGTGTGTGTGTGTTGTGGATGGCCCAACCTGTCTACCCGGCTAAATCCCGTTTTTGTGTGTGTCAGCATAAAACAGAACATTTTGGTTGATTTCGCAGTTTTACTGCTCTGCCATGTCATTTAAACCAATAAAGTGGCATTACAAGGGATTTATTTCATTTGCAGTAGTTTCTATGGGACCTATACAACTGTCAGCAACTGACCAATAGACAGTTATTTTAAGCCAATGTGTACAGGATGGTCTTCAGAGCAAGTTATGTTATGAGAATATTTAATACTTCTTCCAGGCTCATTACAGAGAGCTTTGTGTGGTGACATATTTCTATTGCACAGTGCCTCCTGAGAGTATTCATACAGGCTCAATTTTAAATTTCCTCATTTTGTAAAGTTAGAATAATAGACTTTGATCATCTGACTACTCCGTCATGCATATATATTTACTCTCACTGTGAGCATACTTTGTTGAATGACCTTTTACTGCAGTTTTAGCTGCAAGCCTTTGACACATGCCTTAACCAACTTTTCAAATCTCTCTCCATCTACCCAATCTCCTGGATAGGCTCTGGACAGATCACTGGTCCATCACATTGCTAGCCACACAGACACACACGATAAACAACCATGTGCACACATTTACTCCTAAAACCAATTAACCTCACCTACATGTTTTTGGACTGTGAGAGTAAGCATGAATCTGAGGAGAGAACCTGAGCAGGACATGCAAAATTCATCCAGAACAACCCATGACTACCAACTGTGTAAGCGCAGATTTACAGACTTTGCATTTAGGTAAGAAAATGTATATTTTGGTCTTATATGACCAGAAAACATCCTTTCATTTGTTTGTTGTTTCTCTGGCTTCTTGTAACCAGGGACTATTGAGGCTCTCTTTCAACAACAACCCTCTGCTTCTGCATCTTTTTGTATAATTTCTTTTTTCTTTCAGTTTGGTTAATCTATAAAGCGCCGATTCATAACAGATGACGTCTCGAGGCACTTTACAAGAAAAGTAATTTTAGTTGAATCATACATATAATCCAAACAATTTAAAAGTTTTCTATTTGAGGAATCCTTGCAGATAGCATAGCAATCCCTCATACTGAGGAAGCATGTAGAGCATGTAGCAGGTAGACAGGAAAACCTTCCCTTTAACAGGAAGAAAGCTGCGGCAGAACCTGGCTCAATACTAGCCACCATCTCCTAATTCACCACAGACCACCTGGTTGATGTTTCTCTGGTTAATGTTCTCCCTGCCTGTTGTCCGCTTAGGATGTCGGCCACGTCATGCTATAGACTTTTATCTGACCATTTGCTGTTCCTTGGTCTTCCTGCTACTTTGTCAAAATGTGTAAAAGTTCAAATGCAAATAGTTCTGAAACATTGGATATTTTTACCTGTTCTTTACCAATTGGAAATCAAAGTCCTTTCAACAAGGGTCTAATCATAATCATTTATCCATTTGTAGTGATTTAAACTCTTGTATGACTTATTTATCTAATTAATTCTTTTACACGTCCGAAAATGTGAAAAACAAGATATGTAGATCTGAAAACAGCAGTCTTGGCTGCCTGGAGCTTAAGTCCCAAGAGCTATATCCAAATTGTGGGGGATGAAAGGCTTTTTGTTGTGTAGACAGATCCCGATAAAATGAACTGAATCTGCTGTTACAATGGGAGGAGGAGAGATAAGCATCTTCATTTGGGTTCTAAGCAGCTGTAAAGAGGCTGATGTGAAGATAGCGTAGGAATGGCCATTCTGACACGCCTGGCCAAAGAGCTATGTTACAAAAACCAGAATTTACGGCAGTGAAAAGAGGAGAGTGAACCAGGAAAGCTGACTGTCAGGGAGTGGCTGCATTTAGAGAAGCAATCGTTTAAAGGGCACAAAACTGAGTAACTATTTTTGAAGGATAACAATGACCACCAGCATAAACATGCTGTCCAACTCTCTGAGGAGCTCAGACCTGTTTCTTATCAGTCTGGCCATCAGTCAGTTGATCCACATGACAGATGGGCTTGTTGGTGTTATGTAAAGTGTGCATCATCTTGTTCCTCTTGTTAAGTAAAATTATAAATTAAAGGGGTGGAAACTTTTTCAGTAAAGAGTGGAATTAAAGGAACAAATTCACAGGGAAGCATAGATATTCTTGAAAAGGACATATGTGTACAGTAGTTTTGGAAATAAAAAGCTAAACATGATTACTGTAAACACCAGAAGTGAAATTAAACAAAGAAATTCAGCTACAGTGGGTTCTAATGGAGAAGACAGGTAAATAAGGACGATGACAAACAATTGCTGAAACATTTATGTTCTGGCATTGGCTCATGAAACTAATCCAGTTTTAGTCATGTAATGGCTGACAGGTTTTAAAAGACAGCGTTCAAATCAAATCAAATCAAATCAAACTTTATTTATAAAGCGCTTTTCAAACAAAGAAAGTTACTCAAAGTGCTTCACAGATTTAAAATAACCCCACAACCCCCCCCCCTTCAAAAATAAAATCATCAGTGCAAATACAACCCCCTCCCAACCCAACCCATCAGCCATACTCACTCACACACACACTTAGAAGCTACAAAAAGTGGGCTGAGTACAGATGAGCCAGGAAATGCCATCATGGGAGCCATCTGCATCAGCAGCAGCAGATCAACAGCAGCAGCTAAGGCTCCGACCCAGAGCGCCCAGAGGAGGGAGGGCTGGTACCCCCACCTCCACCCAAGCGTTCTGTGTGAAGACTTTAAAGAGGCTAGGCTAAAGCTGAGGACAGTGTAACCTCATAACTGGTTATATGTAGGTGTACTGGACATTCATCCAGACTCCTCTTTCCGATTAACAACATGAACAACTTCTGTTTGTAACAAATATGAGAAACTCAAGAACAAAATGAGATGTGTACTGATCAAAATTCTATGTCTGACTTATGATCTCCAATTTTATAAGTCTTGAATTATCAATACCCCTTTAAGAGCTATAATATAACAACAGTATTCAACATATTTTTCCCGCTTTCCTTCTGTTCCTGTTCTGTTATTTATAAAAGGTGCAGAGGCATCTAAACAAGACTTTAGAATCAAGATCTAAATAATGTATGTCCAAGGGGAAAGTTGTTTTGCGGAGAGCAGAAAAAAAAATGCCAAGAAACATACAAATACAACTAACAGAAATACAACTGTTAGCGTGGTTAACATTACTAATTCTTATTTCAGCTCTAAGATTTCCAAAAGGAAGCCAACAATTCCCAAATCATAATAATATCCATAATACAAGTGAAAAGGTTAAAGTATGAAACAGAACAACTTTTATGTATATCTCTTAGCCTTTCTGTTAACTGCTAAGCGACTTGCACTCTCTTGCTTCCTCACAGCTAAAAGCGACACCAGACATGTCATAGTATACCATTTCCTTTAAAAGAGCTTTTTAAATATCTCAGCTAACTTCCTTTTAAAAAGATCACTGATAGCGAAAACAGCTTCTATTTTTACTTCTCTCATATATCCACACTGATTATCATTGTCAGTGGAGCCTGGTAGTTTAGTAAGCTACATTCAATAATCAGAAAAATAATGTATTTTTTCAAGTTTCCAACTGGCCTGGCCAGTTCAGATGTTAATCAGTCAATTTTAATCACAAGCGGATTTCCTTGTGCTTTTCTGCATAAAGTGCACCAACATACCCATGCAAGGATTCCTGTGGATGGACCACTAAAGGAGGTTGAAGGTCTTATCAGCTTACATACACAAAACGTAGAATAAAAGCACCCTATAGAACAGGGGTGTCCAAACAATTTCCCTCAGAGGACCAAAATGAAAATCTATCATAGTGCCGCAGGCCAAATGTAATAACATTTTATGCACAATACAAATACTATATTAAAGTACTTTCATATATTATCTAGTTATTTAATATTCCTTTCTGTGTAAATAACGTTTAACAAAAATGACAAATAAGTCATATATATATATATATATATATATATATATATATATATATATATATATATGTAGATTGCAAGGGTCCCAGAACAATCTTATTGTACAGTTGACCAATCCAAGGTGTAGTTCTGTTAGATACCAGTCCTATATGTGGAAACATTGGTATCTGTTCCTTTTATAGTATGTGTGTAATGCACTTTTAAATTGCAACTTTTAAAATATTTATTAGATGCGATTTTACTGAATATTATATACATGTATCAAAGCTTCAGTAGGCTATTTAATTTAGTATTGATGTCAGTGAAAAAATATTCTTCTTCCCAGCATAAAAAAAAAGCATTTTGTCTGTTTCACTGATGTTGCTCCATGTTTTTAATAGCTGCCTCAGCCAGTGTGGCGCAAACTTGGAGGCTGTTTGATCCAGTTCAGTGCATCAGCAAAGGCTCATAAAATGTTTTATAAACTGATAAAGTATAACTATTTTTAAGTCTTTTAAATTGTGCAAACGAGTATATGAGCCCAATATATACTCATCGGGCTATTTTATTCAAATTGGTATCAGAACAATAATAATTTGTGTGCACGTTAGGCAAATTGTCTGATCAATGGAGATTTTTATATAAATTCAGTCGTCCTCAAGTGGACCAAATTAAATGACTTGGGGGCCCGAGCCGACTTTGGTTCACGGGTCCCACTTTGGGCATGCCTGCTATAGAGGTTATGGACATTTGCCATGTTAAAATCTATCTCTAAAATTCCTGATGTTTTCATTTTGTCTAAGTAGATATATGTATGGCAGTATGTAGGCTACCTTCGTTTCCTTCCCTGATATGTATTTAAGAGACCCAGAAAAATCCAACAACCGCTGATTGATCTGTTTTTTAATGCAAGCTCCACCTGTGAGCATTCCCCTGGTGCTCCGTGTTGTGTTCAGGCATACGGCCATCCCCCCATCAGTGTCCACGGGAAGGAAGGAGGAGTTTAACCCCACATTGTCTGGGAGGAGTCCGCAGTCTCTTAGCGCTCCGTCCCGGGATCGTTCGCTCGAAAAATGTCTTGGAAGAAGACACTTTAGTTTAAAAAAAACAAAACATTATGGCTGCATTTGTTTCGTTTAGTTAAATGTAAAATGCTGAGAAGACGAGACACACGTGAATGCAGCGGCAGGTAGAGGAAACATTAACCGGTGAGTTGGAGCTGAACTTATTTCTCAGTCACGCAGCTTGTGAAGGACTCCCTTGATTGGTGTGTTTGTCTGAAAATGCGTTCTCCGCTTTAAAAATATTGGTGCAGTTGTTTTGTCGCTTGAAGAAAAGTTTGTGCACGGTTAGTTAAAACCTTTTCTGGGTTGATTTCTCCTCTGACTTTTCATTGGCTGCAGTGAACATTAATCCCACCGTGGCCACAGAAATCCTGCAGAAACACGCGATTGTCTGGTGATTTCAATTGTAACATTGAAATGTTTTATTAGACGAATCCTTCTGTGTTTCAATTAACCACAAAACTCTCAATTCAGACATGTATTGAGGTAGCATAGTCAGTCTATATCCTCTTCATTAAGGCTTATGTGCTGTGTTAGCGGACTTAAGATGTACCCTAATGTTGTGTTCTTGTTTTTTCTTTTCTGTTTGAAAGCACACAATAGCCTTAAAAGATGTGAATGAACATACTTTTTATTAGGATTTTCTTTTACTAGTAAAAGTAATAAAAACATAAAAAATGTCATCAAAAAATGGGAAATTGCTGTATTTTGTTATGATCTGTTCTCACCCAATCTTATGCTAGCAAGGTATTGCTTGACTCCGTGATGTCACAACCCTCATATATGTTTAGGGTGATTGCTTTGGGCTCTCATGTAATTAAAATATGTGTGGATTTGAAAAGAAACACCCCACCTTGTCTAAACCAATCAAAAGGTTTAATATGCTTACATTTTAAAGGTTCAGGTTCCTGGCCATTTCATAAATTCTCAGATTTTGTAAATTGGATATCTATGCGTTGATATTACTACTGTGGAGAAGCTTCGTTCCCACTTAAACATTAGATGATATAGAATAATATCTTATATGCTTTAATTGGTATTTAGAATAATATCTTATATGCTTTATGGTCTACTGTAAGGAAATGTGACTTAATATCTGTTGTGGGGGTTACTTTCAGCTTTTTTGGTTTAATAAGGGGTTTTATCTTCCATATTTTTTTGAGTAATAATAAAATATAATTGAAGAAATTGTATACAAGACTAGAGCATTTTAGAACCATATCATGAAAATACCCAACTATAATGAAAAGTGAACTTATAACGGTCTAAGTTCAAAATGGTAGATTTACAGGTAATGGAAGTAAAAGGTGATGAAATGGAAATGGGGGGAACATATTCTTAAAGGGTGATCTAGACTATTGATTATTATATTTTGCTTTTATAGCGAAACAATAGTGATACTGCATCTTAAATGTGTACTGAAGAAACAGTTCCTCCTATTATCATGGGATGTGATGATAAATTGGCTAATTATTTCTTACAGCAAGCAACTTGTTTTTTTAAACTACCACTTTTGTTTTTTATTTATTGTATTTTTCATTACTGTTCTTCAATGTAACCTATAATCTATTTGTTTTGTGCTGAGGTGGAAGTGCTCTTCAGCCACATACAGAGGCAACAAAAGGGGCCCTGGGACCCCTGGAGTGGAGGGCCAGCCCTAGACAAACAGAGCTATGAATTAGTGAGGGAGGGTCCTGCATGCCTTTTGGCTTATTAGGCCCTCTGTCATGGAGACGGTGCACGGGAAAGTGTCAGACCATCCAGCTACCTTTAAATTCCACCGACGACTGCTTTAATAAGAAAAACACTGGCTAATGATTTACGTAAAGAGGCTGACTGGGTTGCTCATTGATCTGTGTTGTGGTTCCAGCTTAAACCACAAAGTCCTGTCTCATGAAACACTTAAGAAAGTGGTGATTAACTTGATTAATGATGATTTAGTTTCACCAATGTCATCCATTAATTATGACTGTGTGCAAAAATATGCCCAAATACTTTCTGTTTATTTTACTTTTGGGGGGGCATGCTGTTTGATTGGTTTATGTTTCATCTCTCCTTAATGGTCAGAAATCATTATTTACCCACATAATTGATGCAGTTCCTTTTTTTCCTGTGTGTGTGTTTCCAGATTTGTGTATGTTAGTCGTAGATTAGTCCAAAGCTTCTGGGACAGAACCACCGAGCAAATATTATGACCTTAGTGTTATGGATTTTCTTTAGTATCCACTTGGAACATTTTGTCTTTTACCATTAAGTTTTTTTTAACCTCACTGGGAAGAAACAGATACTAAGTATGAGTTGTAATTTCCTCTTAGTGGATATAACACCAGATTGTTTTTGTGTGTGTTTTTTTTTTTTCCTTTGCTGATGCAACTTGTGAGTTGTGTTTTGTAGCTGGCAGATTTGTCAGTGGTTATAATTGTTGGGAGTGAGCGAAGAGTAAATCCAGTGTTGCTTTCTCTCTTGTTACGTCGCTTCAGAGACACAAATAGCTCATTCGTGAAGCCGTGACATATTTACCATTGAAACTTCCCTAATCAGAAGATCTGTTGTCTTTTCTTTTTTTTTTAAGCCAGTTGATACACTGTGTGAGAATCTGCAGCTAAATAAAGAGCAGCAGTCTGTAAGTGTTCCCTGCTCCTGTCTTTGGTGCTTTGATGCTTCATATGAGCAGTAATGTTCTGACAGCCGGCTGTTTGTAGGGGCTTGTTAATTCTAAAGCTCCTGAGCAGCAACGATGTTTCATGTCTTCGCTCAGCGTATTGTGTCCATATAAGGGGCTGTGCATGTGACCTATCAGGCATGGATAGCATCTGTGCTTCTTGTCACAGGAAGATGAGGTCCTCTTTCCTTTGGTGGGAAGGACATCGCAGGACAGTCAGAATAATTCAAGCGTTGTTCAAAATGGGACGAACAAACCTTTTTCCGTTTCACATGTTTGCCCCCCCAATAAATTGTTGTTGCAGCTAAGAATTTGACAGCACAATGGTGACTTGTGCGTTTCTGTTTCGCGGTGGTGTATTTTGAGCTTGTGTCTGGCTTTCAAAGTGTTTACTGTGTGGCCTGCGGTGTCCTGAGCTGCTGCTATAAAAAGCAGGTGAAGTAAAAGACGGTGTTGACAGCAGCTAGTACAAGACCTTTTGGTTTGGTGGTAAACTGAGACGCCAAGCAAGGCCAGCTTTGACCCTACTGATTCTTGCTGCCACACTTTCACCAGACACTATTGACGTTGCAAATCGTGAACACTTAAACACTTAAATAAGTCATTCTATAGAACATGCATGGTAGGCCTATTGGTTAAACCCTCTGCTCCTGGGTTGTTTTTGCTTCACAGGTTTTCTGCATCATTTAACATAGGCCTTGCCCAAATGGAAGATGTGTTTTACCTTAACAACCTGCCTACTTTTAGTTTCTTAAAGTTACTCATAAATGGGTCATACCTTCTAGTGTTGACTTCATCGACCCAGAATGTAGGCCCAACTGTGCCAAACCTGTATGTGGTTTTGAAACAAATTAATCAAAGTACAAAAGAAACACAGAATATGTCAAGGGCACGTGTATTTCGCTTGTACAAACTATAAACACTTAGCCTTGTCTGCAAGTAGCACCTGCAGATTTTTGCTGTAGTAGACAAATCTAATCGGTAGCATTTGCATTAGAAATGTAAGCTTTTATGGTGGTGTAAATGCTGTTTTTGAGGGATTGGATTAGAGTTATGGCTCTGACATTATCGATTTCATAAAGTTGGATATTTGTTTTAAGAAAACACAAAAGTGGTATATTAAAAAGTAACACTGGAAGGCCTGTTACCAAACATCAAGGTCTCTTTCAGAATTGCTACAAAAATTTCATCAGGTCGAGTTGAAAGTATTTTTGATGCTAAGCCAGAGACAGTGCTGCCGTGACTGTAGTTTTCCCCAGCTGTATGAAGCATCTTGTAAGGTAGTTGTAGTTGTGTCCCTCCCCAACTTGCTGCTGCACACACAAACAAATTAGGCTTTTTGGAAATATTTCCCAACAGACAAGGGGATAGTAAAAGAGACATAACCATCACTTTCACTAATGTACTCCAGGTATGAAGTTAAAAGCAATATTTCTGTTAAGCAACCACTTGCAGACTGACTACTGAAGCAGATAGCCTGAATAATTGATACACTAATATCAGTTTATTTCCTGCCCTTGTTACTCAAAAGTAAGATCATCCTTTTGTTTCTGTGTTTTTCACAGTTCTGGATAGATTAAAAGCTTCCACACATAATTGGGAGGTTAAAGGTAATATGATGTTGTGGAAAGATGGGGTTATAGCTGTTTGATAAAAAGTCAAGTCTGAAGTCAAAGGAACAGAGAATATATGCCAAATAATCTACCTGGCTCTTTCTGATCTGTAAAATATGTTGGTCTGGAGAATTTGATTGTGCAGATTTAAAGCGCTTAGTAGACTATCAGCATTAGTATAATGAAATGTTGTAGAGTTCAGCACTTTGGTGATATTGTGCACATTTTACACATTCTTTAGGTGAATACCACTGTCACAGACATTGATATGGTCTTAAAAAAATCGGGGTTCATCCGTCCACACGCAGAGCCCAAAAGCAGAGAAAAGTGCAGATCTTGACTTTAGCAGGAATCTTTAGCAAGATTCATTTTTTGGTGGCTAAAATCTGTGTTCACGTGTGGATGACAAGCCAAACCGTAGAGAAATATCTCAGTTTTGTGCGATGCCTAGCTACATGTGGTCAAGGCATGTGATACATACGGACTGATTTTTAAAAAGCACAATAGGTAGGTTTGCTTTAAAACCATTACTGGCAGGTATCGCTTTAGTCTATATCAAAATAACACTATCTGATACAGATAACATGACTGCTGCAGCAGCTTTTTATTTTAAATAAAAGCAAGTAGAGCATATTATTAATTAATACTTCATTACTACTTCTGTTTTTTTCAGCTAGATCAACGGATAGTGACTTAACATGATCCAAAGTGGAAGGCATGCCAACACTCTTTTTAACATACAGGAACCTTCTGTCAAGCTCAACAGAGCAGCGTGGTCTTATCCAGCTTAACCCATGGACCCCATTCATTCTATACAGCCTCAACCTAAAGGCCTTTGAGGAGATTAATGCATACGTCTACACTGAACTGATCCCATTCAGGTTCACCTGCCAAACAACGGACTGAAAGGCTAAGAAGAAAATAAAGATGTATGACGTATGCCAAATAATGTATCAGACTAAGAGTTACCAAACTGGTAAATTAGGGTGTGTATATAATTTAATCAGCCCCAGATGACTTCATTTGTGAGTCAGAATTTCATTAACGCCAGTGAAGTGAGTGAAAGAGGCAAAACTGTTTTTTTTTTTGTTTTTTTTTTATTGACGGCATAATAAATCATAAAAGGAATTTGAGTATGTAACATTACTGCAGCGGTGCATGTAATTCCTGCAGGCTTATATAACAAACAATAGTTCATTCTGATAAAGCTTTATTTTGAATCCATCTGAGTTACTTACAGGGTGTGGATAAACTTAACATTAAATATGATTATGTTGATGTAGAAGCAATAAGAATAAGATGGAGAGAAGTGTATTAAACCTGCTTGGAGACATATTAATACCAATATGGAGGTTTAGGTGTTTTAGTCACCGAGAGTTTTTGGTGATGTACGTACACTAGGGTAAAGTCTTTAGATATAAATGAAAGTAGCGTGTAAATTGCAGCTTAGATATCAGCTTTGAAAGACTATGTGTCCTAGCTCATTCACTATCCCGGTTGGTATGGAAATGGGTAAATCTGCAAGCCTTATGCTTTAGCCCTAAGATGCCATATAGGTCAATCCTTCCAACAAAAGAAATTGTGATTGATCTGCCTTACCTCTCTTTGGTCGCCATAAGGTCCCCCTCACTATCTGTGTCCTATTGGAAGGGCAAACACAGCTGGTGCTACAGAGTAAAGTGCTCTACTTCTAGGATGTTCAGTTGATGCCATGTGTCTTGTATTGTCACCAATGATGGATGAGGGAAATTTTAGGTACACATCAAACAAATTCCACCTGCTCATCTAAACAAAGAGATTCATTTAGTTTGTAGGGAAGATGACATGCCTGCTTATTTAATTTTTTTCGAAATCTCCCACCTCGGTGTTTGATCACTGTACTGTTTTCATTTCTACTAAATGAGAGACTGATTGGATTTTTTAAATTAAATTAGACATTACCAAAGCCTAATACCTTTGCTAATGAAATACGCTTCTATACCAAGATGTCAAAAATTAGGATGAAAAGATTCAGATGCACATTAAGCGATCAACAGCCACATTGCTTAATATATTTATTCGTCTCAGGTTTAGCTTCTATTACTTGGCCTGTGCTGTCTTGTAACTTATGATTATTGTTCCCGTTATTTTGCACAATCAGAAGCGTTTAAGCTGTGTAGAACGATTCCTGCCCTTTTCTGCACCGTTTCATTGACTATACAACAGGCAATCATTACTTTTTGGAGGGTCTTTGACTGATGATGTAATTGTGTTTTGCAGAGGAACATTTTCAGGCTCATTAGCACTTATCCCCTGGTTCTGCCACCAACTTTGCTTTAAACGCTTGGTGGTTTGATCTCCAATCAAGATAAGCTCTTTTCTCCACTTCTCAGTCTTTTGTCATGTTAGTTCAGTCATCTGGAGTCCGGCCAGTGCAAACAGAGACTACAGTCTTGATTGCTTTAGGTCACCAACAAACCTTGCAACCACTCACCAAACATGCTCAATTAAAGCTTCCTTGAAATTCCTTTTCTCCCAAAAAGCTAAAGAACTGTAGAAAACCTGTTTCCTGTGATGGGACAGAGTTTCAGTGATTCTGTGACTGTCATGGAGTCACAGCCTCAGCAGGACATGGAGGAAATACTGATAAACATCGTGGCTAATCACCGCGAGCTACATGACACAAGCAGTTTGCTATACAGAGACAGAAATAAAAAAAGAAACTATTTAGACAGGAATGCTCTTAAGAGGTTTGTGGGTGGCTCTTAAAAGAGCGTTGTTGCTGTAAAAGCACGTCTCGGCCTAGAAGTGAGTGTTGAACGGCCTCCTCACCTGGTTTCCTGGTAGCAGGTCCCGCACCACGTCCCACGCTGCTCAAATATTATAAACTTTTACGAACCGCAGACAGATGGACAGCTGCTCAGAAATGTAGTTGGTGTTTCGGCAGGCGAAGCTTGGACCTTCATGGCACAAACTGGGCGAGCAGGTCACGTCTCCAGGCGGCGAGGAGCCGGTGTTTGAGAGGCTCGCTGCTGTTTATAGATCCCTCCGCCGTAGCTAGACTGTATCTGTAGCTCACCAAACCCCCAGTGCAGCGGTCTCCTGTCTACCGGAGGCCAGGCCAAACACGTAATCCACTCTGTCCTCTGTCAGCTTGGTCCATAATTCACCGCAAGCTGCACTGTAGCCCCAGCTCTGCTGAAGGCCAGTTCGCTTGTGAAAATACCGTATTTTAAGCGCGACCAGTTCGCGTTGTACACGCTTCAAGGTGCGAATGTGCACACGAACAGCTAGGCGTGTGTCGTGCTTTATAGTCGCTCCTATCGCGTTCAGTGTGGACACAGCGTTAGTCCGACTTGTATTGAACCAAACCGAGTTGATCCACCAACCAGTATCACCGTTGGAGAGGAAAAAAAATCTTTTAGGGGAGAACTATGATTCATGTTAGCTAAGAGTATAGCAATATGTAAACGCTGAAGCAAAAGCATTAAATTCTGCTTCCACTTAGTGCTTCTTGTGCTCACAACAGTGAGTGAACAGAGCTCTAATAACATAGAAATGATTTAATACCTTATATTCTAACCTAGGAGGAGCATGTTGGTAGTAAAGAAAATAACCCGCAGAATAGAGCGCTGAAGAACCACACATGTATGTATGTAAATGTAGATAACTACCCTGCCAACGGAAATCAATAAAAAAAAATTCTTACAAAAAGATAAAGAAAAGAAGTAAATGTAATATAAAGTCAAACTATTAAAAGAAGAGCTCTTTTATCTGAAATAAGTTTATCCATAGGTTGATGTGAAGTAAAGTGGATTACAAGGTGCAGGTCACTGCTAACCATGTTGTTGTTTGTGGCTGTTGAATATTACTTCTACCATCTCCTCAGATGGTGTCGCAGCTTATGATACCAGGCTTTCTCATAAATGCTGCCCCTCGGCAGTCTAGCCATCGGGGTCACAGTCATGTCAGTGCATTATTAAATCTTTTCACGTGCAGAAACTCAATATTATAACCCTGTGCCCCTTAACCTGATGGTAGGTGTAGGGTAACCAGCTCACCAGACCACTGTAAACAGTAAAGGCTATTCTTTACATCAGACATTTAAGGAGGTTTTTCCAAATTTGTCGCTAGCTAAAATGTAATGTTTTGTAAATATCTGTGGCTCTTTGGTTTAAAGCAGCAACAGACTGATCTTAGCCTTAAGGTGACCTTTTTTCTCAATTATCTGCACAGTGACTTATTTTTATGTCCATCTTACCTGCTTTTGAGGAATTGCTCCAGCATGTCATAGACACAATAATGGGTCTTTAAAAGCTGTATAGTCCTTGATATTCACCTTGTCGCTGACAGAATCTGATGTACAGCTGTGCTGTCATTCACTCTAAATTATTTCTCTCTTTGAGGGGGAAATAATTTATTCTCAGACTCTTAAGGTTGGTGATCCGAGGAGCACGCCCTGACTGCTGACTAATAGGTGAGGGATGTTGTGTCACTCAACTTACTGACTTGAAGCGGATACGCTTTGGCATCTGAGTTACAGCAATTAATCTTCACTGTCAATACAAACTGGAACTAGAAAGCTTAATTTCAGTTCATCTGCCCTCTGGTGCTTTGCTTTTACCTTTTTTCATGTCTGTTTATTGGGGATTTTCAGTTTCCTCACTCCAAATGTATACAATTTTGAAGTTATTTCAAAAAACATTTTCTCTCTTGCTTTCAAAAGAGTTGGGTTTTGTTTCATTGGAAACTTATGGTTGCTATTTAAAAAACGCTTATGTTTTACAGAGCATCGGTTCAAACTGGCATGCTAGTCCGTAAGCTAATAATAACGTGGTGAACAATGGAAACTACGTTTTTCCTGACACATACAGTTATTATTAGGGAAAGGAAGGCTAACTTACTCTGTCATGTTGTTTTATTTGGCTCATATATCATTTCCTTTTCTCAGTGTGATTAATTTGTTCAGAATTACTTTAACCCATTTCAGTCTCGTCTTACACTCCAGGCTTGCTGTACCCCAACAGAAAATAGACTATTATTTTGTGGGAAGCTTCCCTGAAACGATGTTTAATGCGCTGGATTCTCTACATGTTCATGTTTGGTCCCAGACATGCCTGCTGCTTTTGCCAATTATGCTATCATACTGTGCCACAGGCAAGTATTTTAACAAGCTAGAAGACTGCACTCACTCTTTCCGACCGTCATCCATATCATCCTGCTGAATGTCCTGGCCTCTTGACAAGCTGTGCAGTATGCTTCATTTAGCCGTGGGAGTTTTGGGTCAGTGTATTTGTAAAAGGCATATATCTGAACTGTATTCAGGATTGTAGGACATCATAGTTGCATTCATTTCTTCTGTTTGAAATTGAGAAATGTCTCCCCAAAAATCACAAAAGCAACAATATATAATACAAAGAACCCAAGGAAGCAGCAGAAATGCCAATATTGGGTATTAGAGCATAATATGATTTCTACCTAATAAAAAATGGTCACAAAAAAAGTCTACAGCTTTAAATTAAGTAAAAATATTAATATTTATAGGACAATTTATCCAACAAAAAGTAGATTTAACAAACTCGTACCTCACATTTGATATCAGTCTGGTGTAATTCAGTATTGTGGGAACTGACTACTATAAAGAGAACTGTAATTCAGAACTTTAAAGGTCTGGCGGCATTTCGACAAAAATTATATTTGGTACAGTACTGACTAGTGTTGTTAATCTGATATAGAAGCGTCTGCACTCCAAGCAGTTTTGTTGCCACAATACTTCATTTTAAAGAGCCATGCAGTGATTGTGGAAATCTCATTTTTCACCACTTCATCAGTCTGCTTGCTTTTAGCAATGAGTCCGACCGTCCTGTGAGCTGCCTGTGTTCATAAATTTGTTCAATATACTTTTTTATGAAATTAAGCCAACATTGTTGAACCTAAAAAACAAGAAACTCAGCAAGATGTATAAGCATTATACATTAAGAACGTGTTACAAAACTCCTGAAAGTTATAACATATTAATGGAGTGCCTTTTGATGTGCGTTCACTATCACATCCTTTCATCCCCAAAAACTACATCAACAGAATGCTTACACATCTGCTGCATGACAGAGAAGTTAAAATACCTGGATTAGTTTTACAGTCAAACATTCTGTCCATTATTTGGTTGAATTGACCTTGAAAGGGATGTATGTTTTTAAAGGGGTGCAGACACATCTGCCCAATCTGTGTTTGCTACCGTAGGATCAGCCTTGTTTCCTTCATGATGATCTGTGTACCAAATATGATCCCTACATTCTTTTTATGTAACCAATATGTGGAAACACATCTATTCAATGTATTCCCGTTAAAAAATTTTTTTTTTTCCCCAGTGGGTTATCTGTTCTTTAAAAATGCAGTAAACGGACTCAATGAAACTGAGTCGTGCTTTTGTTACTGTGTGCTGCATTATACAGACATCTTTTTTATTTAGTGTGACAGAATAAAGCTTTTCAGGCTGACAAGTCGGATCAAGTTGGATTGTTTAAACTATCTATGCCTCTGTGGACATTATTGGCTTTTAAAGTGGGTTAGTTTTGTCAACATAAATTCTCTTGATCGTTTAGGATTCGGAGTATGAATTTCCTGGTTCTTCCTACAGCTACTTTTCATTTTTCTTTTTTTTTTACTTGAAGAGGTTTTTTTCTGAACCAGTTACTGTATAACAGTAGCAATGAAAGAAACAGTGGGGGGTTTGTGGTTAGCTTTTGATTCAAGGGTTAAGCATCCCCCTCCGTTTCCTCTAAGGCTATCTCTTCTCAGGAGGAGAAGCATGTGAACAAATGCCACCCTTGTCCTCTCCTAATGGAACAGCTTGACCCTGTGAGACCTCTGCTGGTCCACGCATCTGCCTGTCCGTCCATCCAACACCACCACCAAACTAGTCCTGTGGGACCCGGCCTTCCTGACACATCTGCCTGTAAGCAGTAACTCAATTAGTTGCGGAATTTCTTTTTAATGAATAAAAATTCAGCACTGGCCTGTAATTTTTCAAAGCTACAATAGACAACCCGTCAGCTCGAACATGCTGCTGATTTAATGTCTGTAATCGTGTGAAAAGTTGCGTCCTACGCACTGTGCGTGACAACTGCATTATTAGCATGATCCTCATTGACATTCTTGAGCCTCTCTGTGAAGATGGGATAATAATGAGTTTGGCAGTGACCTTAATTTAATCATGTCTGTAAAAAGAGTTGCACATGTGGCACAGCTGCTCGTGCTCTGCCATGTTTTGCCGTGCCCTCAAACGAGGTGGCATCTGGTGCCAGCAGTGGCTTGTTTCTGTTTTATCAGCCCTTTCACAAAAGCACATTCCTCAATCAAAAGGTAGTGCAGAATCGCACAAAAGGTTGTTTTTTTTTCCAGAGATTTGTCTGGGACTTCTCTGCAGCAATCAAATGAGTTCACGTGGGTCTTCATCCTCGTGAATGCTAAAACTGGTTGCACAGGTCAGTCTTTGTTTTGTATAGTATGTGTGTGTGTTTAACTTAATCCATGGAATACAAAGTGAAGGCTTGACTGCTTTGTTTAGCACCTGTTTAGGATTATAGGTCCGTAACGACTGCCAGCTAATTTTTATGTGATAATTCCGACCTGGAAGCGGATCTAGCCTTATTTAGTTTATTTCAATTAACTAAACTTCTAAAGATTTTCTCTGTACTAAAGTTTTCATTTCTTACATGCAGACCTCTTGCCCAGTTTTGGTGACAGAGAGTCAGTTTTACATAAGCTATAAAATGAGACATAATTTATAAAGTTTTATCCATGTAAGCAAATAATCCCTAACTGCGGGTTTTGGATTAATTTGCCCCTACTGGCTCAGATAACATTTATGTACAGCATCTGGACTCCACACAGCTGATAGCAAAAAAAACATGTATGTACTCACAGGAGCTCCAAGCAAACCTATACAAACAGATGTTAGGTACACAGACTAAAGTACATTTTAAATGACTGTGATCTTCAATTTGAAGCCAATAAGCATCCACACTTGTGGCCGCCTGCATCAATCTCGGTGTTTGCGTGTTCCTGGATGCCCATGACGTTTATCTCTCCCAGTATCTGGACTTTCAGGATGCTGATTATGCAGCAGGGCTCATATGAGTCTTTGGTATTTATAGTTTAGATGTTCTTGTGAGGGATGCACGGACACATTCACACGCTATTGCTGGTGGTGGTGGGCTACGTTGTGGCCACAGTTGTCTTGGGACATTTGCACTGAAGAGTGTTGCTGTTTCAGCAATCCTGTAATGCTTGAGAATGGTACTTTCAAAGATAAATTCACTAAGTTTTTGTTCATGCTCAAAATATTGCCACACTGCAAAGGTGTGGAATATATTGGTTAGGGTAATGATATTTTATTCCAATATTTTTAGGTTTTCTTTACAAGAGAAGCTGTGCTGTGAGTATATATTTACCTATGAGGTTTCAATACAATTTAGATCATCTGAGACTAAATGAGAGCAGTTTTACATTCATAAAGACAAAAATTTAATTCTTTCTTCTTAGGGTTTTGTTATAAAGCTGCACTATAAGTCAGAATTGCTCATTTTGGAAGCAAGCAAAGGACACTGACCCATTGACTGTACAGAAACATGTATATGGGTGGGCAGAAAGTCTAATTGGATAATGCTGATATAACCTGAAAGACGATTTATTTAGTGGAGCAGACTGTGGTCTTGTGTATACTGGGCTCGGATTTGGGTCCATGATCTGATTCCTATACCTCCACAGACGGCAGTCTGGCCCCTTATTGCCTGAGCTACATGGGATCTACAAAATGTGTGACTCGCACTGCTCACGGCAGTGATAAAACATATTCAAATTATCAGATGTATTCTGATTTTAAAGAATTGTCTCATGAACTTGCCATGTAGACAAAACCTTAGAAGCATTGTAAACCATTTTCAGGCAGTTTTTTCCATCAAAAAAGTAACATTTTGGGCGTTAACTTTCAACCTTCATTTATATCAGGCTTTTACTTCAGTGTCTGAGATTGAAGAGGCAAAACAGATCGTCGATTGCACGTTAAGCAAATTTCCTCTCATAAAGAGAGTTGATTTGGATACAATGCCTCACACATGCACTCATGAATGTTTGTCTCCCCAGGAAACATCAGTCCAAAACCCTTAACTGGGTTTCACATGTCAAATATTGTGAAAGAAAAGCTAATAGTAGCTTCTTTTGTTCTTTGCTAACATTGACCACAAACCATCCAGACGGGCCCAGGCTGGTCTAAGCACCACTAATGCATTTAAAGCACCATAATGGTGTCCTCCTGTCAGGTTGTCTTGGTTATAGGCTTAAGCAGACATGACTGTGATGTATAAACGGTCGGTGGGTGACATTAACCTACTTGTTGGATGTATTTTCATTTCCCATCTATTAATCATGCACAAGGTCTAATACATCTGTTGTGAGTCAATCCAAGTGACCTGAGTGATGCATTCCACGTTTGGCCTGACTGTGATCTACAATTTCGCCTTTAATAGGCCATAAAAGTTGACCGCCTGCCAGTTTTACAGCTAGTTTACCATGAACATATGGCTCAGCTTGGCTTAGGGAGATGAGGTTTGCTCTCTGAGCCTGAATCACATGCTGATAATTCATCAGCTCTTGCACTGCCTACACATTTTGGGGAAAAGGGTTTACCCTTGCACCGGGTAGAATGGGAACCCAGAGCAGGAGCAAACTCCCATTTGGCTTTAGTGCTCCTCAAGAATGTAGAAAGGGATTAATGGTTGCCTGTGGCAGTGATGGATGGAGCTTGGCGCCCCCCCACCCCACACACAGATATACACTCGCAGAGCATCTGGATGGAGACTGTGGGGGCCTAGCCTGCTGCAGAATGTAACAGCTTTGCAGGTATGTTTGTATGTCTGCTGAGACAGAGCCAGGGTTTGGTTTCTTGACCCACTACCCCAGATAGAACTGTACCTCCAGGTCACCTTTGGGACACTTTTAGTGCTTCACTTTGTAACTTTTAAATCTTTTAAACTGACTTCTCCCACAAAACATTTTTCTTTCCAAATACATCTAATAATCAATGTTTATGACAAATGTCTACCTGTTTCCAAATCCCAATAAAATCTTTGCCACTTCTGTGTGACGTCTAGCAGCAGACTGCTTGTCTTTTTATTTTGTTGTTTTTGCACTGCAGTGGTCAATGATCTCTGATGGATCACCTCAGGGAGTGATTGGAGTTTCTCACTAGACTGACATCGTACACTACGGTGAATCTTGCTATGATAATGAGTGAGTGAGCGAGCTGTGGCCTGAGACCATTAATCACTCACACCATGTAGCGTGAGACCGATTATCCTGCAGCACACAAAGGACAGCAGCAGTCAATTCCAGTAGGGACAATAGAGCATGTTAATGGGTTTAATGCAGATGTTGCATGCTCGGACAAGTGCAATGTAAAATCATGGTTTAACTCAGCAAAACAAAAAAAAGTTTGTTAAAGTTTTTGCCTTTTTTTTAACGACAGATTAGGACTGCCCTTCCTGGAGGGTATCTGTTATACTTCTTCTCTGCCTCTAAGGCACTTTCTTCCTCCGTCTCTTATCATATTTGAGATAATTGGGTATCACTCCTCTCCCTTTGAACGAGGAAACTGTCGTGCTTCGTCCCATCATTCTTGGACATTCCTCCGCCCCCTTAACCTTCAATTCTCTTATCTGACCCTGTGACTCTGCATATATTTGTGCCGTCTGCCATTCATTTCATCACTTGTCCCCTTATCATCCAGGAATTTTCTGTACAACTCTGCCCGATGAAGACTGGAACTCTCATACATTTGAGGAGTTTTTGTTGGCCATATTTGAATCTTTCGTTGTTTAAATAAGAAGGTTAAACATCTTTTGAACTGGTTCAAGTCCTTTCCTTTTCTTTGATCACCCAAACCCTCAATATGAGCTTCACCTTTTCATGAAAGTGCATTTGGAAAGTATTCACAGCACATTTTTTACGTTACAGCCTTATACCAAAATTGATTAAATTCATTTTCTTTGATTTAAATTCAACATACAACACCCTATGATGACAATGTAAAAAGAAATTTGTAGATTGTTGCAAATTTAATAAAAATAAAAAAACCTGAGAAATCACATGTACATAAGTATTTACAGCCTTTGCTCAGTACTTTGTTGATGCACCTTTGGCAGCAAGTACAGCCTCAAATCATTTTGAACATGATGCCACAAGCTTGGCACACCTATCTTTGGGTAGTTTTTCCCATTCCTCTTTGCAGTACCTCTTGAGCTCCATCAGGTTGGATGGAACGCATCGGTGCACATTTTCAGATCTCCCCAGAGATGTTCCATTGGGTTTAGGTGTGGGCTCACAGAGTTGTTCTGTAGCCACTCCTTCGATATTTTGGCTGTGTGCTCAGGGTCATTGTCGTGCTGAAAGGTGAACCGTCGTCCTAGTCTGAGGTCAGGAGCGCCTTGGATTAGGTTTTCATCCAGGATGTGTCTGTACATTGCTGCATTCATCTTTCCCTCTATCCTGACTAGTCTTCCAGTTCCTGACACTGAAAAACATCCCCACAGCATGATGCTGGCACCACCATGCTTCACTGTAGGGATGGTATTGGCCTGGTGATGAGCAGTGTCTGATTTTCTCCAAACGTAACACCTTGCATTCACTCCAAAGAGTTCAATTTTTTTCTTATCAGACCAGAGGATTTTGTTTCTCATGGTCTGAGAGTCCCTAAGGTGCCTTTTAGCATACTCAAGGTGGGCTGCCATGTGCCTTTTACTAAGTAGTGGCTTCCGTCTGGCCACTTTACCATACAGGCCTGATTGGTGGATTGCTGCAGAGATGGTTGTTCTTCTGACAAAGGGACCATCAGGTTATTGGTCATCTCCTTGACCAAGGCCCTTCTCCCCCGTTCACTCAGCTTGGAAGGCCGGTCAGCTCTAGGAAGAGTCTTGGTGGCTCCAAGCTTCTTCCACTTACGGATGATGGAGGCCACTGTGCTCATTGGAACCTTCAAAGCAGCAGACATTTTTCTGTAACCTTCCCCAGCCTTGTGCCTCAAGACGATCCTGTCTCTGAGGTCTACACTCAATTCCTTTGTCTTCATGCTTGGTTTGTGCTTTGAACATGCACTGTCAACCCAGGGGCATTATATAGATAGGTGTGTGCCTTTCCAAATCATGGCCAATCAACTTAATTTACAACAGGTGGGCTCCAATTAATCTGCTGAAACACCTCAAGGATGATCAGTGGAAACAGAATGCACCTCAGCTCAATTCTGAGCTTCACGTAGAAGGATGTGAATTTTTATGTACATGTGATTTCTCAAGGTTTTTTTTTTTTTTAATAAATTTGCAACAATTTCAAATACACTATTTTTCACATTATCATTATGGGGTGTTGTGTTTCGAATTTTATGGGAAAAATGAATTTGATCCATTTTGGAATGAGGCTATAACATAAAAGTGGAAAAAGTGAAGCGCTGTGAATACTTAGCGGATGCACTGTAAACTGGTTAACTAGCTGAGACACTGATGGAGAGCTAAATTGTAACAATGATCATCCAGCCGTTTGCCAGTTGTCTCAACTGAGGCTTCTCTCTTTTGGGTCCGTTCAACTCTGTCATTGAGTTAAACGAACTAAAAAGACGAGTTTTTCTACATTTTGCTTGGAAGCTTGGTGGCAGCATCATGCTGCGTGGATGTTTTTACCAAGACATAGAAGCTGGTCAGAGTTGATGGGGAGCTGGATGGAGCCAAATGCAGGAAAGTACTGGAATAAGCTTTGTTATGCTGGGATCGTGCCGTGTGATATCGTCCATTCTAGACTTTTTTTTTGGTTGGGTAAAGAATTGCAATGAAAAATGATGTCCGTATGTGTGATTTTCAGCTCCTTGGCCGTGTATTGTGACGTGCTTCCTCACAGCTTTACTGCTTGTATGGCCAAAAGCAGTTCTGTCAGAAATTCTATCTCAGCTTTTGGCGTTTCCTGCTAGAGTCAGATGTTGCGCAGTTTGACCGAGTGAAATCTTGGGCTGACGCACCTCTAGAGCTCGGTGGAGCTTGCACAGTGTGGCGTGAAGCAGTCCTTTGAGATGGCCTAAAAAATGCAGTGTAAAAAGGGCCGTTAGAGGCTGTGAAAGACTTGCATTACGTGTGGGTTTGTGGTGTACTCTCTAGCAGAATCGGCCTTAACAGAAAGCCAAAGATAAAATGGGATGGTTTAAATTGAAGCTAACTTATGTTGGATTGGTCTAGTTAAAGCCCAGATCTAAATCCATCTGAGAATCTTGTGTTAGAGTAAAAAAAAAAAATGCTGTTCATAGGCAGCGTTTGAAGTAATGCATAACAAATGTAACAAGTTACAGGAATATATTGTTTTAGTAACGCAGTAATGTAATGCATTACTTATAAAATGTACAGATATATTACGCATTACAATTTCAGTAACTCGAGTTAAAATACACATTTAATATTTTTTTTATGCCAAACTAACCAAATCAAGTTGGATACCATACAAGATCCACGCCGCACTTCCTGTTGCTCAACAGCAAAACATCAGAGAATCAGGATGGTTGAGGAAAAGATCGACTGTACATTTACATAGTCGCTTTATTCACACCATTTCCCTAACACCCTAATACCCACTGAAAGGCTGTTCAGTTTCAGGGGTCTCCTCTTTGTCAACCAACTTTGTGATGAGCACTTTTTATTGATATAATTAGTATTATTATTAATAATTTAACAAACTTTACCATGATATTGAAGGCAGGTAAAGGTACTTGAGACGCAGTGTTAAAATAAAGTATTTGTGGTGTCACACTTGTGTAAAATGTAAATTGATAACTTGCATATTTAAGAAAATTAGCCAATAGTGACCAAAAGTAGTGTAACTCAGTTATATTTTTGAGAATATACTATGTCATGCAAACGTATTGCATATTACAGATCCTGATTATAATCAAAATGACATATTTTGAAAGAAAAAAAAATTTGCCATCTAAATAAGCGATCCAAAAGTCACATTCCTTAAGGGACTTTAAACTGTAATTAGTTCTGCGTAGTACTGACTCAGGAAAGACTAAATATCAATGCATGTCACACTTTTGTTTTTTGTTTTTTAGATTTTTATTTGTAAAACATTTTGAAAACTGCAGATATTTTAACAAATTCTTTTTAACATTGCATATCTGCTTTATTGTAGTGATCTACATAAAATCCAGCTAAAGTACATTCATGTTTTTTTTGTTTTTAGAAATGTTAGGATTGTGGTTGTAACTTGACACAATGTAACAAATTATGAAGGCCTGCAAAGCACCATCAGCTAGCAGATGGACAACGACACCCCCTTGAGGACATGCAGAGTTGGTGTCTCTTGTAAACGACACCTGCAAAAGATGTTTACGCCTCATGTCTCATTTTGTTCTTCTACACTACGACTTGCCCCCTTTTCATATACAGTCTGCATGCCTGGAAGCTTTTTGCTTTTAAAGTTAAAGCTGAAATCTGTCAGTCCTGGGATGACTTGTGTTTAGAGAACCTGGATGTTGATGTAAAAGCGATAACCTTTTAAACGTGTAAGAAAAGGTCAACCTAAAAGACTTGAATTATTTCATATGATGAATCTGAAACTTTGAATCGTCAAAGATAGACTAAGGGTGGGTTTCAGGGTGGAGCCCAGTGTGAAACAAAAGCTTTGACCTTTCACCCTGATTCAAAGCATCCCAGCTTAAGTAAATTCCATCTGTCTCTCATATCCCCCGCCTCTTCAATCCAACTAACTTTAAATGCTTCTCCAGACGCGTTGATCTTTTTTCCAACCATTTTTCCTTGTGAGGCACTCTACTAATTGCCGCTAATATCAAGCAATTAAGATCTATTTATTTCTTTCCGAGGGATATTTTGTTCACAAATTGATGCCCATCGGAGTCCCCAGCAAGCAACAGTAATCAATGGCATCAAACTGTAAACGGCCCCCAGCCATGAGCGTGGCTCCATCATGCTGTTTATGAGGGAGTAGTTGAAATATTAGTGAGCCGAGTAAAGAGTCATATTTCTCCCTCCAACTCTGCCCCGACGTTCTTCCTGCGCCCCATCTGTCAGACCCCTCCCATGAGCGAGCGCTCCTTTTGTAGGAGTTTTTCATCATAGATAGATTATCGCAGGCGATCGCCCTGAGATTAAATGCAACGTGATAAATGTGTTTTGCATAAAAGGAATGATTTACTCAAAAGGTTAAGATGCCTGAAACACCACATTAAGGGGATGGATGCTTTACTGTAGTTATTAAAATCAGATGAGATGCTGCGGAGTCCCTAAACAGGCTGCAAATACACTAGGCTTTCAGTCAGCTGGAATAAAAATAACTAATATTTGTTCGGTTTGGTTCAAAAAGATGCACCGAATAAAACTTTGTGACTTATTTCCAACACTGGTAAAACTTTGACCTTCCAAATTTCAGCTTTGATTTCTTTAAGATCATAATGTAGAATATTTCTTTCTGGTTTTCCTCCCATGAGACGGTATATTTATTATCTATATGAGGAGCAGAGCTGAGAATAGGGTTCAACCATTTTAAAATAAAAGAAAATGATAAGGATTTGACATTTTATTTAGATCAGATTAGTTCTAGTAGGAAATGGATATTTCTGTCTCTATATCTAGAGAATGTAGATTACTCTAAGTCTGTGATTTCCAAAAGGTCGCCAACACTTTCAAATCAGGTTGAATGTTCAAATTGATCAGAGCAACTCTGATGTCGTCCGATCATCCTTCCTGTTTTCTAAAATGTCTTGCTCTTTTGCTGCCTTAATGCACCACTGACATGTCTAAACATATCATAGAAAGTTCAGTTCCCTTTTTAAATGGCGAATTGCATCTCTCCGCATCCTCTAGCTTCATCATTTACTTTGAATCTTCATGCCGCATTACCTTCAACACTGAAGATTGTTGCTGTAGGCGTGGCTTGCAAGTTTCCAATTAACTGAAATCCTGTAACCCGGTGTCAGGATCGTTCTTGCGAGAAAACGGTAAATTTCTTGGTGCATCTCTTGTTAAAAGTTAGGATTTTTTAAAAAGTAAATCTTATCCTAGATCATTGGTTGATACTATATTTTAAATGCCTAAATCCAAACTGCAACGTGAAATAAACCCCTTTAAAGCTCTGCGTACAATATTTCCTGCTGTGAGGTGGTGTGGGTGGAATTGTTGCAGATAGTTAAGTTCGAGGACAACCTCTATGTGGGATGTAGATTCAGTCTTGTTATCATTAACTGAAGTGACATCAGACATCTGAAGTAATCCGGACCTCCGAGTAGATTTACTGTATTTCAATGCATCATTATGATGCAGAATGAATCCTGTACCAATACCTATAAACATGAAGATACTGTCCTGATTCGCATAATGTAAAATCTTTTTAGATACTCTTTCCTTGCATTTTCTCTTGTATTTTACCAACGAACAGGAGTCTGAATTATCAGCATGTTTAAATTTTTCTGAATTTCTGAGCAATTTGACCTTCAGATTCCTATGCTGCAGTTTTTTCAAAGTGCAAGACAAGAATGAAAATGACCTTTGGGGTGAATGTGTGTGCACGCTGCCAGAAAGTAAGTTGCATAGACGCTGAATATATTGGGATTTAATTCAACTCAAGAGATTAGAGCTTATTGGAGCCTTAATTGATCATAATTAGAGGTCAGACAATTTGGCCGGGTGGAATTAGATCTAGCACCTGCTCTTCATGAATATGCATATTATCGGCCCTCTCTCTTCGTCTGAAAGAGTTTTTCTCGTGTCTCTCAGTTGAAGGCGTGGGGTTGACCAACCCTTTCTAAGCTGCCTGCACTAACAGGCACACAAAAGCTTTTAAGAAGATCCCAGACTATGTCACGAGAACTATTGTGCTGTTAACAATGTTGTTTAGTATTGGTGTGCGGGTCTGATATTATATCCCTAAGTTGATTTCTCTGTCAACTGCAGCCCAACTGAAGGCTATTCCACAGCTGCTCCCACAGCGTGGCATGAGTAAAACTTTGAATTGCTATTGAAGTTGAAGGTTTTCTAGAGAAGAGGCCAGTTTAGTGCTTTAGCATCAGGCCAGCGGCTGCAGCGGCTCTCATTTGTAAGTGTGATTTGAGTGGCTCAGACACAAACCACTGGCATGTGAAAGCTTTTTAAATGGATTTGTGTAGCTCTGATGCAGTTTTGTGTTCTCGTGTGGCTTTCGGGATGGGTCCAGTTTGACCACTGTTATGTGAACCAAAGACAAACGGAGGCATGTGTGTGCTTTTAGGCTGGCGGCGGTCTTAGGTCAGTCTCCACTGAGACAAGTCTTAGTCACAACACTTTGGAGAATCTGATTCCAGGGAATGTTTTTCCACATTTCTTTATGTTCTACGGCCGGCCTTTGTTCAAAAAGATTACACATCTCATTGACTCTGTTTCCTTCTGTGCAATTTGAGTGAAATCTTCCGTGATGGACCAACTCTGATTAGCACAGAGCTGTGAACTGAAAGGAAAATGAAGCATGGATTAAAAAAAATTAATGCAATAAAAAAATGGTCAAAATTATGGAGTGCTTTTTTTGTTTTCACCTAGTCATGTAAGAGACACAGGAAACATGTTTAACAAGGTTTTCTGGTAAGATGAGAACAAAATTTAACACAATACATTTAGCTGAAAACAACATCCACATGGTGAAACATGGTGGTTAGGAGTATCATGCTGTGGGAATGCTTTCTGTATGTGAAAGACAAATGAAGACCTCTTGTGTTTGTGCTTTTAGGTTGACAGCTTCTTAGTTTAATCGCCACAGGAACAGGTCTAGTCACAACACTGTGGAGTTTTTTATTTATTTCTTACATCTGATCAGAGGCCTCCACACCCCCCAAAAATAAAAACATAAATCATGGTACTCTTGTCAGTTCATTGGGCTCTGATCTGATTAAAAACACTGCAAGTAGAGGATAGTTTAGAGGTGGAAGAAAATTAAAGCATGGATTTCAATATTTTTTTAAATATAGAATAAAAAGATGGATATAGAAGATAGATACAACTAGATACAGGGGAATTGTTGAAGAATGTCTGTTTGAAAGTGTGTGTGCTCGTAGGCTAATTATGGCCTCTGGTTAGTCTCTGCTGGAATGTATGTAACAGTTTTTCTGTAGAAATAATTTCCAGGAGAAGTTTAGACACACTCTTTTATGTCCTCTGATCAAAAAGCCCTCTTAGAATTCATCAAAAAGATGAGGAATGTCATTGAATACATTTTCTCCTGTGTAATTTCCTTGTTTCGCCCTTACTCTTTATCACCTCTAATCACCTCTTGGTCTTTTTTTACCCCTTGTACGCGCACATTTTTTTCTTTCCTTCTCTGGCCTGCTCCTGGAGTCCTTGTGGTATTTGGGGTCAGACAAGAGCTCCAGTCATTGCGCCCTCCCAGGCGGTGCTGCAGCCATTACACACCAGCTTGTCTCACCCAATCACCTCAAACTGCCCTGGAAAAAAATGCTCTTGGCTGCTGCAAACCATGCATCCTCCTTCTTCCAGCTCACGGAAAAGCTGAATGATGGAAAAAGAAGAGTTTCCCAATGGAGTTTTTTTTTATTACCATGCACTCTTAATGGATGAGCGCCATAAAACTTCTTGGTGTCTTGTCCTGAGTTAGCTCTTATGTTAGGAACTTTTCTCCTCTCCTTTCACTCTGCTCTCTGGCTTTTCCTCCTGGTGCTGTGTAACCCAGGGCCACCCTCAGAGGAGGGTGATTCGTTGCTCCCCCACTGCCGGTAGGGAGTTTCCACGTGTCGTCCAGCGTGTCTGGTTGAGTGTGAGTCAGATGGAGCGCGCGTTTGTGTGTGTGCTGCTTTAAGACTCTATGAGCATTGGTAGACAGAATCCACTTTGAAAATAAGAGAGCAGCACCCGTGTGATTTCTAGTTTGCGAGCTCTTCAAAGACCTTCTAGATTAAAGCCTATGGCACAGAGGTAAGTCATGTTACGGATTCTGTTTTATCTTTCTATCCTTTTGTTTCTGCTGTTTGGTGGATTAAGAGGTGTGGAGGTCACTTCCTATTGTTCAGGTGTACAGGTGTGAATCCCTTTGTGTTTACTTCTGAGACCCCATTTAAATCAGCTGAATAAGTTATCTCTGGCTTACTTTACTAGGATCCTTGAGCATGCTGCTTTGTAAACACTGATATGCTAAAGTGACCTTTCACAGTCTGAGACTTTATCACTTTTGTGATACATTACAAGGTTTCTGGCATTTTGTGCCCAGCACGGATTTATTTGAAGAAGCTTTGTTTGTAGAGTTCCTATATGCATGAATGCATAGTTTAAACTATTTGAAAACTTACATTTTCATTGTCTTTCTCTGAAATGGCCATAGCATACGTGTTTAAATCTCTGCCTGGGGGCTGCCATGTCACTTTTGGTCGGTAGCCAGCCACGGAGCTCCGAAATGCATAATGAGGAAGTCCGGAAAATACTTAACAAGCACACTGATGGATTTTTAGTGGCTTTGGCTGGATTCACCACTAAGTGATATGAGCTTTCAGTATGTGATTCATAGATGGACATTTCTATTCGTAAGCATACAACTGTGATTTCTTTTTATTTTATTTTTTAAGATCTTGTTCATATGACAAAATCACAGCAGGAGATGGGATGTTATAGCTCCAGTTACGATTCTTTCCTCCTCTTCCCTTCTTGTTGTGGTTGTTTTTTCTCTATTTAAAAGTTGCAAAGGCAAATAGCTCTGATACTTTAAGAGCTTTGTTTTTGCAGCCCTTGAGAAAAGTGATAAAAGTCTCATAGGCTGGGATTTGACAGGAGGAAGGCAGTGCGATTCAGCCCATACAAAAAAAACAGATGACCTCATAGCTGTGAGTCTGCATGCCTGTAATGCTCAACCTCATTCAAAATTTGTCACTTCTTTTTTCTGTTCTTTTTTTTCTGCAAGGGAAATTTTTTTTAAGTAGGCAACATAAAGGTCAAACAAGACTTGTAACATTCCTAAAATTTTGCAGCAGAGAGGAAAGTTGCACAAACCAGGGTTTTTTTTCTGGAGAAGAATTGTCTACGTTTATGTGTGCCACTATTCATAATAATTTAAGTGCTTTACTGGAAAATAAAACAAATTTTCAATAAAAGAAAAATTAATTGCATAAAATAAAAGAAACCATGAAAAGCTAACTTAAAGCAAATAATGTGCTAATAATAAAAATGTAATTGAGAAAAGAATCTTTTGACCTTTGTGGGACTGCTAAAGCAAACACTGATGTCTTTGTGTGGCTGCTTGGCTTTTACCCAGTAGAGTTTTTTGAAGAAATGGCACAGAAAGTGGATAATAAAATAGCAGCGTAAATTACAGAAGATGATGATATCTTATTGGATTCTCAAACTCAGTGCAGCTCACAATTTTTTTTTTTTTACAGAAGTATGCGGCTTTGATGGGCTTTGATGCGTCATGTCCTTCCACCCTGCAGCGGTGGTCTACAGTTTCTTTGTCATAATGTATTCCCGAGTCTAATTCGGCTCCTGTAATTCCTATTGTTACTTATTATTGTCACTTGTTATTGATATAATTATTTAAATCTCTGGGAATAATTAGGATCATTATTGAGTAATTTTCATAATTTTTGTGTTCAAAATACTTGCTGTTCTCTTTCAGTTACATTGTTTATGCTAAGCTAAAGCAAGCGGACTGCTGCCAGATCTGGAAAATTAAAGTAAAAAATACTTTTTCTCTGTTATCTAACACTGGGGAAGATGGTAACGGGCTAATATTCATTTAAGTCTTGCATGGACAACCTATCTTATTTGTATTTAGCTGCTGCACTGATTTGTTTGTGTGTGAAATATTTAATGCAGATTAGAAATGTTTTTGTAGATTGTGTATTATCACCATACAAGACATAATATTGCGTAATTTGGTTAGGAGTAGCAGTACATACAATAAAAATGACTTGAAGACATAGCCTTGAGAAACCCCACTTGAATTCTTTGTTTGCTCGTATTTATAAGTGCCAAATGAAACAAAGTAAGAGCTAGCATGAAGACTAGGGATGTGTATTGGCAAGAATCTGGCAATACGATCTGTATCACGATAATACTATGAGCAAGACTATATATTGCGATTGTTAAAACTGAATTTAACTGTAGAAAAACGGACAGCATTCTAAATGCTCCAGCCTGCTTCATAGGCAACATTCAGTATAATTACTAGATCTAGTTGATCCACTGGAACAAAAGGTGAAAACGGGCACCAACTAGCAATCACTTTACTTTAAATTTTATGGCAATAATTACTGCCATCATTAAGGGTTCAACTCCAATTCTTATAAAAAAAAAACCCTGATACCTTGCTTTTGAATATCGATACAATATCATCAAATAAAATATCGCAATCAATCAGCATATCCATATGTACTTACATCCCTAATGAAGACTAAGTTGAGAGTGCGTTTGTGGAGCTCGAACAAAGACTATTCAGCATTAGACTCCTCATGCTCATGTGCTCAATAGTTCGGAGCTAAGCTTCTGTTCAGCAAATACTTGGTGGTCTCCATGTAGGAAAGAAAGTTTCATCTTAAACACTTAAAATACCTTCTCTGTTTATACTACACTAAGGTGTGGCTCTTTCCTTACCAGCATCCCTGTCTGCAGACGCACACTATGCTAGATGAGACTAAACACAAGGCTTACGTAGGAGTCAACCAGGGGTGGTGTGAGAAGAATGCCAGGTCACGGGGTGTGCTGAGGGGCACTGGGATGGCAGTGGTCCCTTGGCCCCGGAGCAGATGGCCCTGATGAAGGCTTTTTGATGAGAACAGAGGGTTGAAGAGAAAGAGGGAGGGGAAGTTCAAGGCTGGGCAGTGGTTTGCTGCTAAAAAGGAAGACGCGTCTCGTTTTCCCCGTGAAGTCACACAATACGGCAGTTCAACCCGCAGCAGACGGCAAACGTGTAAAACTTAGGGGTTTTGGTGATGGCACGCCTTTGAGCCTTTCATACTTGCCCGCTTTGACTGAATAAACTTCTGCAAGAAAAGCATAAGCAGCGGGGCTCAAAGAAAGCAGTGACTGTGACAAGCTCGACAAGCGGCTTTATGTTGACTCCTGGTGTCATTGGCAGCTGCTTTCTCTGTCTCCATTCAACAAGTAGAATTGAATATGGTACTTTATTCATGTAGAGGCCTTTAAACCGCTTTAGTTTAACTTACCCAGTGTTGGTAAGAACATGTGATCCTCTGTGTGTTTTTGCAAAATGGTGGCATCTACAGAAAAGGGAGATTAAATTAGAAAGCATCTCATTTTCCCCTGAATTATAAAGGTAATCGATGTTTACACCAGGACCTCCATAACTAAGTCTGTTCATACATTTCCCCCTTGGATTCATTGACAGTGTAGCTCCAACAAGGTAGAAAATTATTGGTGTTTTTAGTTCTTTAATAAGTGAGTCCAGAATTATAGTTTTGGTTCTCTCTCAGGATCAGTTCTGCTTCAATTCAGTCTCTGCTGGTTGTGACTCAGAGCGAATGAAACCGGTGTTTAGGTAATCTCTTGATCAGCCCAGAGTGATGGTTCAAGTTCATTAGAAGACCTGAATATCTGCAGCCAAGTTTCCACTGGACTATCTAGTGCTGCTCTGCGTTAAAGCAGTTGGAGACAATCCTAGTGGCTCCTTTTTGCTTCGTCCTTGAACTTCAAATCATATCAAACTTCTTTCAAATCAAAGATTAAAACTCTGTTTAGAGATCCCTTTGATTGATATTCTAATATAGATTTTTGACATAATTTTTTAATGCTTTTCCTTAATTGATATTTTTAATCAAATGTTAAATATTTTCTTTTATTGATCCTCATGTTTAATTGTTTTGCTGTTTTTATTTTCTATGCTTTTATCATATGTTTGGTTTCTTTACCACTGAATCATGTAAAGCACTTTGAATCACCTTTTGTCGAAAGCGTGCTATACTAAGACCCTCTGCACATAAAATGCTGTGGAATTCATTTCTTAGATTAACATATGAATTGCACTCTTTACCGGCAGTCCATTTACACTGCCAATGCTGCTTAAAACTTCCCAAACAGTCAGGGTTTATTCAAACAGAAGCAGTTTAATTCTAACCGCAGCAGTGCAGATCACTTAAGCAAGAAGTTTAGGGCTTTCGGCAGGAGTATATTTACCCTGCAACCTTACACATGCTGTTCGTGTGTTGCAAAGCTCGGTGGACTTACCACTACGAGTTTGAGCTAAGTCTTTGCAGTTAGGTTACGTTACACACAACATTCATGCTTTCTCAAGTTGCTTCAAGGCGCTTTGGTGTCTCCACAAATATCACTCCTTATTGTATCCTATGCCCTGGATCGTGCTTTCACACAAATTTGGCAGGGGGGGTAAAAAAAATCTTGAGCAAGCGGGAGGAATCCAAAGTTTAAAAATAAACAGACTGTTAAACTGTAGAAGGCTTTGAATAACGTTCCCAAACCTGAAAACAGACGTCATTTACGTGATGGGAGGTGGAAAAATGCAACATATGTTTGCTTTGGATGGATGATTAGGGAGAGTTGGATTTAGAAGGGAGGAGTTATATTTTTTTTCAAGCCAGTCTTGCTGTATGAAGTCTATCCTAAGTTTATCCTGGGTGAAATTCCATACACTTCTCCATGACTCTGTGTGTTTGTCTTCGAGGTGCTACCTGAATAAACTTTTGCAAAGCATTTTCCCAGCATTATTTAAACCGAATTTAACTGCTGCATGAATGTGTTCATCTGTGCAACCAACACCAAGTACCAAACGCTGCCCTTTGCAAAAAGCAGAGGATTATGTTTGCTCTTTAAGTTGCACACCTTTTCTGAAGCACAAAGCTCATTACACAAAGTAAATTACAGTGCAGCAGAAATACACTAATTCCCCTTCTCCCTTCGTGTTCCAGGTGAGCCAAACAACATAGGAATGTGTTTATTCTGGGAAACGAGGCACACGTAACATCTGGATTGTGAAACGAGACTTTCAGAGAGGTGAGTCTGAACAACTTTTTGACAACGTGTTTTTATCAGTGTGAATATAACTATTATTGCATCTTGCTCTTTGAATGTCAAGCTCATTTGTTCCTAATCTTCTTGGTGAGGTAAAATAGTCTTAAAGTCCCCTGAAGAAGTTGATCTTTACCTTTTATGTAACGACAGTCTTCCTGCGTTCATGTAATGTGATCTAGATCTGGTCACAGGTCTGACTCTCCAATGAAAACACGTTTTGGATAGTCTGGCAGAGATTTCTTATTGTCCTGAGTAGGCGTAACAACCATGAGACCCTGAAGCCTGTTTATCTTATCTGTTGGAAGAATGCAGTAATATGAGAGGGCAGAGGTGTAGACCATACCTGTTAATGATCAGATGTAGTACAATTACTTATTACCATCTTGGTTTAAAGGCACATGGAACTTATTAGACATGTAGCTGCTCTGCTGCGGAAACAGTCACTGCTTATTGAATAATTCTCTCTTCCCTGCCTGTGCAGTGTTGTCCTACGTGTACAACCATACAATTAATTAGGGAATAGTCCAAAGCGGATTTTATTTCAACAATTCAGATGAAAAATTGGTGGAAAGATAATAATGTCGTAGATAACCCTGCACAAGAGATGACAACTCCTCCTAAGCCATGGGAGGAGGACAATTTTATAGTGTCTGATTTAGGATTAGCTCAACACAAGGGATGTTATAGTTGTAGTCAATGATCTGATTAAATCTGTTTAGTGACTGTCAAGAAATGACTTTAGTCCTAGTCCACACCATGTCAATATTTCCCAAACCTTTGAATTGGCTTCCCAATCCTTTTAAAGCTGCTTTTATCCTCCTTAATTGTACCCATTTTAATCAGTTTTTCCTTCCAGTCATCTTTCCTTTATTATGCATGGAATAATCAATCTGTGAACAGCATACTTTTTTACTAGGTAACCATGAAGTCTGCAGTTTTTACATTTTATTCACCATGTTCTGACAATCATTCTGCTTTTGTTGTTGTTTTATTAGATAAAATATTTGAAAATGTAGTTCTCATTTAAGCAGCTTCAAGTAATAATCATCAAAATCAACAAGAAAAAACTGAGTGTAATAACCTCATCAAACGTAATCAAAAACGTGCATATATGAGTTTTGCTTTTAAATGTACGTTTAAAAAAACGAATTACTTTCAGTTCTATTGTTACTGATTAAGATGCAGGTGTATAGAATGAAGCAAAAAGTATTTATTCAACCATCAACTGAGCAAGTTCTCCCATGTAAAAAAATTAGAGCGGCCTGTAATTTTCATTATAGGTATACCTCAACTATGAGAGACAAAATGACAAAAAAATTGTCTGATTTTCAAATAATTTATTTGCAAATTATGGTGGAAAATAAGTATTTGGTCAATAAAAAGTTAATCCCAATACTTTGTTATATACCCTTTGTTGGCATTAACAGAGGTAAAACATTTTCTCTAAGTCTTCACAAGGTTTTCACACACCGTTGCTGGTATTTTGGTCCATTCCTCCATGCAGATCTCTTCTAGAGCAGTGATGTTTTGGGGCTGTGGCTGGGCATCACAGACTTTCAACTTTCTCCAAAAAGATTTTCTATGAGTTTGAGATCTGGAGACTGGCAAGGCCACTCCATGACCTTGAAATGCTTCCCACAAAGCCACTCCTTCATTAGTGTGTTTGGGATCATTGTCATGATGATAGACCCAGCCATGTTTCATCTTAAATCCCCTGGCTGATGGAATGGAGGTTTGTACTCCAAATGTCATGATACATGACTCCATTAATTTCTTCCCTTACTTGAATCAGTCATGCTGGTCCCTTTGCAGAAAAACAGTTAATTTCTTCATATTGCTTACCTAATGCCGATTCTGATAATGAGTCCAAACGGATGCCCTTAATACCGATAACAAGTGGAGGAGAGAGGAGCCACTTAAAGAAGTTACAGCTTTGTGAGAGCTGGAAATCTTGCTTGTTTGTAGGTGACCGTTTACCTATTGTCCACCATAATTAGCAAATGTATTCTGTAAAAGTCAGAAATATTGATTTTCTGGATTTCTTTTTTTTTCTGATTTAGTCTCATATTTGAGGTATACCTATAATGAAAACTAACCACTCTCGTCTTTTTAAGTGGGATAACTTGCACAATTTGTGGCTGACTAAATACTTTTTCCCCTGTATGTCAATTTCAGATTTTTAAAGGTTTTCCATGCAGATGGTAAAGGTGACCTTATTGTTTGTTTCTTAAATGTGCTTTTCCAGGATGGGGAATTCAGAGAGCCATTACAGGATTGATGGTCCAAAAGGCACAAGCTTCAGCTTCCCGCGGAAACAAAAGCCATATTCACTGAAGCAGGGCTCAACTAAAGATGACGTTCTTTCCCCACACACGTGGTGGAAAAACGCCCCACTCGGCTCAGGATACAAGGCTAGGTGTGTCGGTCACGGCTGCTTGTCGCCTCCTAAAAGCAGACATTCTCACTCTGCCCAGCGATGTGACTATGCTTGCAAAGGAGTGAGGGGCAGCACTGAACATCACTGGCATCGCTCCCCTGGATGCGGCATACGGAGACGACATTTATCAGATGACCATGAAGAGAATCCATATGGGGCTGAGTTGAACGGGCACTCTCCAGTTGGACACGGTGACGAGCAGGAGGCTTTAGAGGAACAGAGCAGTCCGAGAGTGGTGATCAAGAAGGACGGTACTCTCCGGGTAGAGTTCACAAATGCCTCAGGAAACCCCTTAGTCCTGGATGAGACCGCTGGTCCGGTCCAGCTGCTCAAGTTCTCTCCAAACTTGGAGGCTACTTCCACTCCGAGCCTTCCTGGTTCCAGTGAGAGCAGGCATGATGCCCACCGAGGGGGTCCACCACCAGCTTCTACCTCTTCCACTGCCCAGACAAGCAAGGGAAGCTCACTGAGCTCTGAAGGCTCCTGGTATGATTCCCCGTGGGGAGCTGGTACAGAGCTCTGTGATCAGGACCAACCTTGCTCTGATAGCAGGACATTGGAGCACTCTCCCATACATCAGCTTGACTCCTTTGCAGAACAGCCCTCACCTCCAGCTAATATGGAGCTGTACAGGAACTCTACAATGGCAGCTACTTTTCCTATAGTCAGTGAGTTGTCCTCCCATTCACAGCGACCTCCGTCAGACCGGAGGCCGCACCGAGCTTCTCTTGCGTCTGTACTGGACGTGCCTTTAGTGGAAGAATGTACAGAACCACGACAGTATTCATCCTTCACCTTGCCTTGCCGTAGGCCCAAAGCACATACCATAAGTTCAAATATGGACCAGTACCAAGACCAGGCGCAGCAGCAGCAGGAGACTGGGCATGACTTTGTTTTCAACAAGAAAGACTTCATCAAAAAACGTATTAGACGCTTCAGTGACTGGACAGGCAGCCTCAGCCGGAAGAAGAAGTCGTCTCAGGTGAGTTGGTCAATCTAGTTTTATTCAAAAATACACAACAAAAAGCTTCATGAAGCTTTGATCAGCTGTCTATGATTTTGGCCTATTTCTCTTTTAGAACTGTAACATAAAACTCGGAAGCAACAGCATTAAAATAAGGTTTTAGGATTCCTGCTGAGTGGTCATTAATTATTCATAAGGGGAGTAGATGTGTCAACTTGTTGCATGTATAAGAAAACTGTAATACAGGGTTTTACTGATATTTTTTATCAAAGACAAAATTATTAGAAGTTATATTTAAAACTGGTTATCATTTTATGTTTGCTATAACTGGATGAACATCTCTTTATGTAATAATTATCCTGAATCTTTTTACGTAACTTTATTTTTTTGCAACCACACTTGGGTAACCTATGTAGCAAATCTTCACTTAGGAAATGCTCACAATAGTGTTGGATTGAACATGACGCACAGATTGAACAAAAGTTAGGATTTTTGCATTTACACTTGCCTATTCAGCTGAGCTGAAATTTGTCTCGTTTCTGTTCAGTAACAAATTTCTGAGTGGACCCTTACTTTTGTTTAGTTCTGTTTTGATTTTGCTCTGTGTTTATCGGTTTTATATTAAAAGTAGAACAATGCTTCCTTATAAATGTCTGCTTTTTAAGCTCTTCTTTTCTTTCAAAATTAATAGCACTTTAGAGATGGCGTCCCGCTGGTTGGATTTACCCATTTTTGGAGTGCAGTGTTTATATTGGCATGAGTAAAGAAGTCACCTCTCTTTTTATTTTTTTTTCATGAGGACTGAATAGGGATAGAGGAACAACACAATCCAAGACTATAATCCTCCTTGGAATAGGATTCATTCTTCTTTGTGGGTAAATTTGATAAGATGTCAGCCTGTGTTACTGTCTTATAATATAAAACCTTGAGTAACAATACTATTACGGTATTAAAGCAAAAATTAAAAACGAACATCATTCCATTGCATATACCCACTTATCCTGCAGGGTCGCAGTGGCTGGTGCCTATCTGTATCGGTCTTGCTAATTTTGCTAACGTTAGCTACAACGGATCACGTTAAAGTTAGTTAAGCTCTTCTTAAATACATTCCTCACTGGACTCATTTCAGGTTGGTCACTGCGTGTATCGGCAGTGAACCAAGCACCTCAACAGATGGAATGTTGTTTTTATTGTTGTAACTGTAACCTAGATAAACTAAATGTTGCTATTATGCTCATGTTCCATAACCTTTAAGTTACACATTTTGTGGGGACAGGCATGAAGATGAAAAAGCATTTCAAATAATTTATTTTTAATTTTATTTATGAGTTAAAAATGGCAGATAGTTTGAAAATGAAAAAGCATTCCTGCTAATCCATTTTAATTTCATTTATCTTACACATATGCTTTCATGCTCCTCGGCATGCCTAATGCTTAAAACTCAAACTGAAACAGTCATTACATGTTGGAATAGTTTATTTCATACTTATCTGAGCTCATGGTCTCGCTTATTTCGTTGAGCATTGGAATTGAATTCCGATATGTGCTGCTGATCATTTAATAAAAAATAAATAAAAAAGACTCAATGAAGTCCCAGAGCAGTAACATACCCATTCATGAGACCCCACTGCCCTGTGGGCTCCACTGTATTGGTCCTTGTATACACGCACTAATCAGAATAGGACTGGGAACACAGTTAATTAAAAATGTATCAGAACTTGATTTTCCACAGTCTCTTGATTGAATCAAGTCTCTTGATTTCCTGACGTTAAAACCTGTGTACCACTTCCTTTTCAAACCACCAGCATTCATGACAAGATGGGAAACGGTGTGACAGCATCTTAGGTAATAGTCCTTATTGGGGAGAAAATTATATTGACTCTTTACAGTTTAACAAAATATAACAAGATGGTATTAGCTGATTAATTAGTCAGGCCATCTTCTTCGGTAAACCTGTAGTTGGGTTTTTAATTATCTCCCTCGTAGCTTTGTATTTGTAGCTTTAAAACCTTTAATAAGAGTGATGGGCAGTGTACTTTTTTCCACACTGAGTATTTATCTTTCTCTCCATTTCCAGACATTTGACTTTGTTATCTATGTGAGGTATAGGTGTAGCATTCTTCTTTCAGTTAGCTGATCAGCAGTAGACACGGAACCGTTAGGGGGGTGGGGAGCGCTTTGTTGCTTTCACCAAATAGGTGGACAAAACTCCGGTCACTGGCTCTTTTTCAATATGACTTAAACTACAGGAACAGGATTTAAAACATTGGTTTACCTCAATTCCTGTCAGTTCTGATTGATTCTGTTCTTTTGCTACATTTTTAGGACTTGTTTCCTTGTTTTTACATACTAGATGTGTGGATGTTAGCCATATGGTCGTAAGTCTGGGTTTTTTCTCGTTTACATATGAGTTAGTTTTTATTTGACACAACTGCAAATTAATTCCAAAAGATATGATTTCCCTGGAGTAAAATGATCCTTGCACTTGCAGGCACTGATCAGTATAAAATTTAGAAAGAACTACACCTTGTGTGATTGTTTTTGGCCAGTCTGCAGCCTTACTAGCTTTAATTCGACCCAGAAGACTTGTTTAAACTCGGCCTGAACCCTTGTCCCTCTTTACAGCTTGAGAGCAATTGTTTTTGCATTATTTCTTTTTAGCTTTGCCTTGTAAATTTTTTAAGAATGCTGTTTGGGTTCTGCCTGAAGGATAGCTGTAAGCCTTTGAGAGGCTCTGTCGAGTGAAACTAAATCCTTAGCTAAAGATTTAACCCCACCCGGCCTCTAATGTTGATGAAGGAACTGTGGTTGTTCCGGTTGTTGTGTGCAGATTTCCTGGGCTCCCCTTATAGTCCTTGTATCTGCTAATAGGGATTTGTGTCACTTGGATTTTGCGGGAAAACAAATACCAGTGGAGCAAATATAATAATCAGAAAGTCTTCTATACATTTTTGGAATTTGAAAGCAGTTTTCACTGCCACTGTAATAGTTTTCTAGACACAGTTACACCCTCAATTGTTTTCTTAATGTCCTTTTTTCTAGTATCAGTTAATTTTATGAGAACGCCTTTAAATTCCTCCTGAGGAGCTGGCCCAAGTGGCTGGGGAGAGAGAAGTCTGTGCCTCTCTGCTTAAGCTGCTGCCCCCACCACCCGACCCCGGATAAACGGACGAAAATGGATGGATGAAGTTATATTTATAATCATGTGATAGTGCTTAGCCTATTGATTCCCTTTTTCTTGTCAACGAAAATGCTTGTATTGGACGGCCCTATTGTTTGTCTCCAGAAATCCTCCAGTAAAGCAAAAGAATAAATCCGCAGTTGATCCACTTTATTGCAGGGTGTGGTTAAATGCTTAATTCAACGTGGGAACATTCACACAAGTTAAACAGGGGTAAAATGCTTACTTTGAGTGGTGAGTAAGCACGTTTTTGTTTCAGCTGGATGTGTTTTTCACATTGAAGTATGTTGCCAATATTCCCAGGGCTTATTGTGCTACTGCTAGAGTCTGAAGCCCCTCATTTGCCGACTGCCACCCACCACCACCACCTTTACCTATAGATTTAAAGGTTACACTTTGACTCTGATGTCAAAGACCAAGAACCTGCTGGTAATGATAAGAAGCTGCAGGGTTAGAGGGTAAACTGCAGTGAATTTGGGTTGTGGCACCACAAAAAAAGCATGCAAATCATGAAAAAAATCCTATCCTGTTAACGGCATGGGTTTCTATACCAAAACATGTTTACTGGACACCTAAAAGTTGGGAAAACTGGTTCTCAAGGGGAAAGATGTAGATTGCTCCCTCCTGGTTGTAGATCCCTCTCCTACAAGCAGAGGAATTCTGGTATCGTGGTACTTGTTCAGAGGTGATTGTGTAATGCTATTTCATGTCTAAATATTCAAAGACATGATGCCATAAGGAAAAAGTCTGTCTCCAGTGTAGAAAGAGCGGAAATAAGAGGGAAGCTCTCAACTCTCTAGCTCTCTACCAGTTTGACTTTGTTCCAACTTTCCCCCATGTTCATGAGATATAGATCATGAGTGAAAGAACAAGATCCTGGATGCCTTCCTGTCCATTTTTTCCTGCCAGGTACCAGAGCCTATAGTTTTCGACAGATGGAATCGTACCCTTGAGACGTACCCTTTCTGGCCTGGGATCCATCAGAATATGCTGGATAAAATCACCAGGGAGAGGAATGGCCCCGACCTGTTATATAATATGAGATATAATTGGATATAGAAAGAAACCACAGAATGCATAGCTATAACAGAGATAAAATATTTAGAAACTAGCATGACACATGAAAAACAAAAGCCAAGAATGAGCTCTGCCATGACTTCACATAGTGTGTTTCTGTTCAATGGGAGCACTTCGCTCTGTTGCAGGCGTAGAATCGATGCTACAATCTAGTCAAGTGTTAGTAGTAGATCCATCAAGCATGAAAACGATGCATTTCCATGAAACGTTCATTTTTGGAATTTGAGAGGCTGCGTGAGACCATAAATGATGTAAAATTGTCTGATGCAGAAGGGGTCCAAGCTCCCAGATGTCTTCACTGGAGATTTATCCTATTTTCTCTGCTTAGTGAAAAATGTAGTGAATTTTGAAGTAGGTTTGAACTAGACAAGATTCTAAATTTGTTTTATATTGCCTCTGGGCTAAGTGAAAAGAGAATACTTAGGTTCTGCCCCATCTGTATATATAGTTGGTTGCACATTTAGAGGCAAATTAGCTGCATTCTCCTTATGTATAGACAGGAATTCTCAGAATCAGTCCAACAATTGTGCTTCAAAGTAGGTCATAAAAAATGTTTTTCTGTTTCTTAATCCAGGCACCAACAACCTTTTACTATCTAAACCATTTTTTGCACTTGTTCCTACTAAATGAAATCTGTCTAGAACTTGAAAGCCCACTTGACTCTTTGAAAATGCAGCTTGAGGAAAGAATAATTGAAAAGTAACTTTATTCAACAGAGACGTTTGTTTCTGATTAAAAATGAAACTGTGTCTCCCAAACGAAAATATGATAAACAAGGATATATGATTTAAAAGGAAAAAAAATAATTTAACACAATTATGTCATTTTCAATGTTTGGGTCTTGATAATGAATGGAGGAGCATATGTTGGTATTACAAGCAAACACTTTTCATCTCAAAATTCCCTGTTTTCCCAGAATCTAGATTTCAGGGCTTCTTTGGGGAAGCGATTAAAAAAATTACTACAAATTTCTGATGCATAAATATTTATGGATAAATGGGTGAAGAGGTAAATGGATTGATAATTGATGTGTGGATAGATAAATGATGGATGGATAATAATAATAGTACATTTATATAGCATTTTTTAAGATGTATATCACAAAATGCTGTACAAAATAAAACATAATGAAATGCAATAAAACAGAAAAAAAGTTATTAATAACAAAGCCAGTTTAAACAAGTGAGTCTTAAGTTGTTTCCTAACGTAACTGTAAAGGCAAGGTGTTTCAAACGGTATGTGCCAAAACCGTGAATGCTCTGTCTCCTTTGGTCTTCAAATTGCATTTAGGAACTAGTAATATTCCTGACTGGAAGATCATAGAGACCTTGAAGTGCAATAATGTTGTATCATATCTGTGATGTTGGAACAGTACAATGTAAAGCCTTGCACGTCCAGACAAGTACTTTATATTAGATCCTGTACTTCACAGCAATCCAGTGCGGAGAAATGAGAATTGGGGTAACGGGAACATTTATAAGACTAAGACGTTTAGCAGCAGCATTCTGAACCAGCGGTAATTGTTGATTCAAGATGAAAAAAAGCATGGATATCATTTCTATTTCGGACCTAGAATCGATCCAAGCTTTGCAATACTTCGCAGGTGGAAGAAGCTTGAGCGAACAGTTTTATCACATGCTGTTCCAATAAACAGCTGGTATAAAATATAACCTCTAAGTTTCTTACAGATGGTTTAATATAGGCTGTAAAGAGTCCAAAATGTGTGGTGATTGAAGATATACATTTTCCCTGAGCACAGATCAGAACTTCAGTTTTCTCTACATTTAGCTGGAGCAAGTTTTAACTGATGGTTTGAACAGATTTATGGATAGATGAACTGGGGATGGATGAATAGATGGAATAATGGACTAAAGGAAAGGTAATGGATGGATGAATCCAAGAAAATATATTTCTAGAATGCATTTGAATCCTACTTTTATTTCTAGAAAAAAAAAAAAACAATAATTCATTCATAAATTAAGCATTTTCAGGTAGCCTACTGTAGATGTTCTAAAACAGCACAACAACAAATACCATCTCTTACTGCTTTTACATTTAAAATATATATTGTTTTTGGTTCAGGTTACTAGGAACCAATGTGGGGAGTGTTCTTCTCAGCTTTTATTTATTTTTTTTTTTTTAACGTTGTGCCTCTTCAGGAGACCAGATACAAAGATGCAAGTGAGGCCTTCGATAGTGGTGTTGATGGCCTGACTGCTGACACCAGCTCTCCCTCCCAGGTTTCCAGCCTTCTCTGGTTCCCTGGAGCGTCCAGAGCTCAGTCGTCAGGAGCCATTCACCAAACAACCAGTGATGCTGTCCGCCAGAACATTTACGAGAACTTTATGAGGGAGCTGGAGACGGGAACTGGAACAGGAGGTGGAGATAGGAGGGATCCATCGACTGGAACGGAAGAATACGGGAGCAGCAGTGAGTCTGCAGAGGGCTCCATGGAGGAGCTGGACCTGTTGTTTGAGAAGGAGCAGGGGGTGGTCAGACGGGTGGGATGGCTCTCGTTCAAGCCGCTTGTCACCCTGCACAAGGACAGGAAGCTGGAGCTGGTGACCCGACGCAAATGGAAGCACTACTGGGTGACTCTGAAAGGTAAGCTTCAAACTCGTGACTTTGATTATAAGCTAAGAACGTGATTTGGGAGAAGTTGAGTAGATTATTCTAATATGCTCTGTGAAATGTTGCTTAGAGAAGCACAAAAGGTTTCTGTTTGCGTTTAGTCAGGGTTTTTATTCTAGATCCAGATCAGTGAGCCACCATTGATTTCAACCAACTTTTACTGTAAATGGTTTTAAGATAATTATGTAATTGTTTCAAGGACAGGAATAAAGTTGTTTTACAAAATGAATGTAATTTTGCCTCTATACTGAAGAAAAATCTTGTTGGAAATATGAAGAAGTATCAAACTTTATCTTGGTATTTACTGCCATTTCAGTGGACGTTGCATTCCTTTTTAAGAAAGCTTTCTCTAGACTCAAGCAAATGCAAAGTTTTTTGCTGAATGTTTTTCCTTTATTTTCAGGGTGCACATTGTTGTTCTATGTAACATACGGGAAGGGCTCTACGGAGCAGGAGCTGTCACCACGTTACGCCCTCTTAGCCGAGGACAGCGTCGTCCAGGCAGTCCCAGAACATCCCAAGAGGGAGAACGTCTTCTGTTTGAGTAATTCATTTGGAGACGTTTACTTGTTCCAGGTAAACTCTTTGACTCCCTCTGCTCAAATCATCTCATTAATCATGTGAGCATTTTATAGATTACCGGAGCTGTGTGTTACACTACAATGGCATTATAGAGATATATATTTCTACAATATATAAATAATTTTCTCATACTATTTGAATGGATACAGTTGAGTACAATTCTTTGTTGGCTTGTATTGCTAATAATAATTTGCACAACCCCCCCCCCCCCCCCAAAAAAAAAGTCAGTGAAGAAAACTCCAATGGATTTTTTTTTTTTTACTTGTGGCTAGACCACCTGTGGTGTGACATCCTTCCCAGGTGTGTGCTCTAACTTATTAGACAAATGAAACATGGAAGTGTTATTTTAGTTATTTTAGTTTCATTTTTAATTTGCTTCCTGCTTCTCTCTGCTTCCTGTGACTTAATCTCCCTGATACAGAAACTAGTAAGATTTACTTCTTCCCCAGTGTCAACACTGAAGAGTGTTTTCATTTTTAACCTTTTAGCACTTACATTTTGGTGCATTCATTGACCAGCAATAGATGGAATTCATCCTCTCCAACACCTGCCTGTCGAGGCCAATCTTGCTTAAAATCGACGTTTTACACAAGTGGATTTCTCTGTGAACTGCCGCTAGGTTTCATTTATTTTACAGGATAAGATAATTAGATTTTGAGTTGAGTTACTGTCATTGAAATGGACCATCAATATGTTTCTCAACCTATATTTTGTCTCTTGAATAAGTTATTTCAGTAAAATTAATTTGCAGGTGACATTTAATCTGATTCTTTCTGACACAGGTGACTTTTTTTCAACTGGTTCACTGATCATTCACAGCTTAGATATAGTCAATGTTTTTGTGAAATGCTGCAGTTAACAATGCAATGGCCATGCTGTAGCGTTTATTACTCTAATTTTGAATCTAGCTGCTTAAGTGAATGTCACCCTCAAAGCCTTATCACATGTTCACCTCTTTTATTCATTTAAGGCCAGCAACCAGACTGATCTGGAGAACTGGGTGACAGCCATTCACTCAGCCAGCGCCTCGCTGCTCGCCAAGCGGCAGGGAAAGGAGGACACAGTGCGTTTGTTGCGGAACCAGGTTCGCACGCTATTGCAGAAGATAGACATGGATGGGAAGATGAAGAAAATGGCAGAGCTACAGCTGACTGTAGTCAGCGAACCGAAAAACCGCAAAGCTATCGAGAACCAGGTGAGTTGAGAGAGAAATGTAGAAATAAACATTTATAGTTCTTGAAAATGTCATTTTATGAGAATTAGTCAAGCAGTACTAGCATTCATCATTGAGGACATTGTTTAATTCTGGCACATTTGGAAAATCTTTTGTGTACTTTGCTGCCAGATCACACGCGCTACTTACTTTTCCTGTTTTGGCGACTGTTGGGACAGGTCTGTGCTTAATTTTTGTCTGTGGGTGGGTGAAGTGGCCTGGATGCATCAGTCCCCAAACACATAGCTAGGGGCCCAGGGGAGCTGCTTGTACCTGAAGCATCAGATTGGGATTCCAGATGTTTTCTGGTAATAGGCTCTCAACATGCATTATCCTATTCCTCCTCCTCGAACAGCCTGAAGGGGGAAATCCAAAGTACTCAGCGCTCTCCTGTAGCCTACATACAGCAGATTACAGAGAGGCAGCAAAAAACCCACAGTTTAACAAGAAGGCCCTTTTTTTATTAGTATTTTTTTTCAAGAACCTAGTTTTAGGTGGGGAATGACGCTACTGAGCTCAAATGATTGACATTCTATAGCATTTCAACTGTTCATTTGAACAGACACTCACTGCTGATGGTGCTTTAGAAAAAAACAGAATAAAGCCTTTACGTTGTTGTAAAATGGGGGGGGGGAATCAAATCTTGCGTGATGGATTCTCAACGGCTCACTGCAGGAATGACCATTAGAGATGTCACTGCCTGACTACCACCAAGCTGTCTGCATTTGGGTCTGTTTCCAATTAGCCAGCATGCCACCGCAGAGAGACAAGCCGGAGTTGGAGTGAATGATAGGGTCAGAAGTGGTACAGGACAGGACTCTGATAAAGGCGCCTCGAGGCTGATGATAAATTTAAGTTTCAGCAGGGTTGTCGAGCCCTGAACGGGCACCACTTTGATCTTCCTTCCTACCCCCACACCCGTGTCTGCTCAAATCAGTGCCAGCAGACCTTGTTTGATGTCAACTTGCTTTTGCAGATGTTAAAGTAGAGGTAGATGAACATGGGCTTTGGGAAAAACTTCTACAGGCAGAGTTTCAAGTGGTGGGATAGTAATAAATTGTAAAAAAAAAAAAAAAAAAGTCTGCTCAAACTTCATTCAAGTCTGCTTCATTCATGAACATAAAGATGCACTGCAAGATCTAAACAAAAAGTGTCAATGAGTAATTCAGCTACAACATTTTGTGCACAGGACATTATTTCTTTTCTAAATTGACATTCAGATCTGTGTTCCATTTAAAATTTGCACCTTACATATCTAAATTGCAAACCATTAAGGGATTTCATGCAGATATGAGCTGCAGCAACACTGTTTAACCGAAATGTTTCTGGTTAGATTTAGCAATGTATTTATTAGGATGTTATGGGATAAATTGGGGTTTTCCAGCTCCATATCTCTAGTGCTACTGTCCTGCTACTTTTGAATGCATCCCTGGTCTAAAACACCTGAACATGCTTGGCATGTTAACAACTTGTTAACATGCCAAGCAGGTAATTCAGCCTTTTGATTGTGTTGGAGCATAGAGGCTTCCAAAAGTTGGAGGAAAGTGGCATTTGAGGACTGGAGTTTCAGAGCCCTCGGATATGAAAAATGGAAATGAAAGTAACAAAGAAAAAGAAAACTTTTTGATTACAACTGTTTTTGCAGGGTTCAGTATTTTGCTCAGATTATTGAGTCTGTTAAAGAAGACCTATTAATTTTAGACTTTACAAATCTGACCTTGGTGGAGAGTGGCCACAAGCTGTTGTTGAAACCTAGACATTAGAAGTCCCATTTGGAAACAGCAAACGTGTACAATGGCATGCTTTGGTCAGTTTTTATCAAAGTTGAACTGCTTAGCTTACATGCAAAATGCTGTTTTTGGCAGAAAATTAAAACTACACATTATCCTTAAAACACCAACTGCTGACATTAAACATATTGGTAACAGTATTACGTTATGGAGATGCTTTCTTTAGCAGGGACAGGGAAGCTGGTCAAAGTTGATGAGAAGATGGATGGAGCTAAATTCCTGGTTGAAAGAAAACCTGTTAGAGGCTACGCAAGTCTTGAAATCAGGGTGTGGTATTACCACCCGGCAGAGCAACGACCCTAAAACATAGGTTTATGCATATCCGTCGGTGGAGGTGCAGAGGCACGCAGCGGCATTACTGTCGATGCAAAAGCTCTCTAAAGGCTATGCAAGGTCGGAAGGAGTAGTGCCCAAATTTTTCACCATCTGTCGAACGCAACGGTCGGCACATGTCTGATTGGTCAGCCCAACATCCGTCCCAAATCATTTCACCAGATCGTGGCTCTATAATCAATATAATCAATAGTCAATTAAGCTTTTGGGTGCCAGATACTTCATATTCCAAGGACAGTTTATGGTCTATGGTGATTTTGAACACCTGGGTGCTGTCTTTTTGTTTACATACGTTTAAGAGTACTCAATGAGCTGCATTTCTATTAAAAAGATTTCCAGCTCTGCACCCCCTGCTGTCCTGGTGGGGATTAGCTTTGCAAGCCTCACACATTAACTCACAATTATAAAAAGAAAACATTCCTGTCAATATGTGTGTGAGTGCAAACTTCTGATGGAGAAAATGTATAAACTAGGCTCAAACATACAGCCACTGAACTATCATCAATGGATTGATTCAGATCAAACCAAATTGATGTATTATAATTGGTCAAGTCAAAGTCTAGATTTAAATCCAAGTGGTAATCTATGCGATGTATAAACTGATTATTTGAATGTTGGCTACTTTGAAAAGGAAGAATAAAAATGTCTAGATGTGCAAAGATTAGAGAGACGTACTTCAAATGACATGGGGTCCTTCTCTGAAAGTTGAGCGTTTCTTTGCACACATACAGCTATAAATGCAGAGAAAGGGGGGTTATATGTTCCTCCTACTCTCAATCTTCATAAATCAAATAATTACAAATAAAAACCTATATATTTTTTAAATTTCTATTTTCACTAAAAGATAGTTAAGTAAAACCACTAGATAATCCACATATTTGTGTAAAAACCGCTTGGATCACTGCCTTTTAGCTATAAAAAAACAACAAAATGTCCCCAAATATGCAGGCCACCTTACCAAACCTCAGGAAAAAAATAGGGCAGATGTTTCGCTAAAGTCGCCAAATAGAACAGAGAAATCTGGTTGTGATTAACCAAGTTTTTTTTGCCACATGTACAACTAGTATATTTTCAAAAAGAAGAATGCACCATGTAAGCTGGTCCTCGCAGCCCACTTGATAACTGAGCCCACCTGCACAGTTGCATACATGGTTGTTCAGAGTGGATTACCCACATAGTAATTTCTCCACAAGGCCTTTGTTTAAGATGTTTGTTTGAGCTGTTCATAAAATGCCCCCCTTCGGCCCTGTTCACAGTTTGCTCCTAATCCAGACGAATGCATGTTAATGTGAGCAAAACCCTAATGGGACATCGCCGTGGGTTCCATTATAGTAAATGAAGTCATAGCGCAGGCGAGACCTATTAAACTCAGTTGTTTTGGGGGGTTGTTTTAGCTTGAGTGTTCTCATTAAAACCAGTCTCCAGCCAACAAAATGAGCACTTTTCTTTCGCTAAAATAACATAACTGTAAGCTGGTAGTGTGCTGGAAGTTTATATGCTTGGTCTGTTCAACATCCTCCGGTTTTCAAGACATAAAAAGTGCGTTTAGATTCGCCCCATACTCAAAAACGCCTCCCTGTGAATTATGCAGTCATTTGTCACCAGTAAACCTCCACCAAGCCATGGCGTTGCTCTTCACTAGCATCTGCAAGCAATTACACTTTAAACTAAAACACTTGCTTGACCCTGCATCTCCTTTGAAATCCCCCCAAAGTACTCCTTGTTAAGTCATCATCCAAAATACAAATTTACATGAATCAAAATATTTTTTTTTTCCCAACCATCAGATCCAGCAGTGGGAACAGAACTTGGAGAAGTTCAACATGGACCTCTTCAGAATGCGCTGCTACCTGGCTAGTCTACAAGGGGGAGAGCTGCCCAATCCGAAAAGCCTGCTTGCCATCGCCAGCCGCCCAACCAAGAGCACACTTGGGCGCCTTGGGGTTTTCTCGGTGTCCTCTTTCCATGCACTGGTAAGGGAGAAGACCTTAGAGAGAAGAAATAGAAGTTGTTTTTGTTGATTCTGGTCCTCTTACTGTGCGTCTGTTTAGATATGTTCCAGAGATGAGGCTGCGGTAAGGAGGCGTTCGTTGTCAGCAACTTGCAGCCAGCGAAAGAGAAGCATTTTCTCCTCTCTTAAAGGCCTTGACAACCTGACGAAAAGGGGTCGGGACAAAAGACCCTCTGTAGTACAGGTATTGCTTAGCACAAAGACAAGTTAATAACTTAACTATCAGTCTTGTCGCTCCATTCTGCAGCAGGGGAAGCATTTCACAAGCATGAACACAGAATATTAACATGCAAAATTGATGATTTGACAACAAAGTATGTGTTCATATATTTGAGCATATACTCTAGAGTCAACCCCTCAGTGTAAATTATACCTATTTGTTATTAAAACAACCTGGAACTATGTTGCACTTTTGCTTACTTGCATGTATTTCTGTAGCTTCTTCAGCACATTTTCACCCCCCATTTGGCCGTTTATTAATTAAGAGCACATAGGCTCACATCTCTCCTGGCATTTCTCTGAATCTGAAGTGCAAACCTCTCATCAGCATGAACACATGGGAGCATTCCTTACCCAGGTGCAATTGGGGAAGTCTATATCCTCTCAGGTTAGTAATTAAAGTTTTGCAGGCTGCCTATTTATCAGTACTAAATCAGTAATAAATCCTCAACTTGGCGCCCTCAAGACCATGGACAATACTCAGGAAACACTTATTTACTCAAGCATTTCATGGAACCTTGGTTTTTAGTTGAGAAAATAGTGGGGTACGTCTGAATACCAAGTTGTCAATAATATTTCTGAGCCAACAAGACGGCTACAAGTTATTATTTTAATCTGTAGACTAGGGCTGGGCTGTATACCGAAAATTTAAAGATACCGAAATTTATGAGTGTTACCGACATCATTTTGCCCATGCCGGTAAGCTCGGTATTTAAAAAAAAAAATTGAACATTTTAAACAAAAAGAACATGTCAAAGGACGCAGGAGAGAGCTACGGGGGACGAATTACAGCGTTAATGATCAGTTTCCGAAAGAAATCCTGGACAGAAGACGCGTTATGTATAGTTAGTATATATGGTCCAAATGTTGACGACCCCTCATTCTTTCATACTTTCTTCTCGGTTCTGGCTAATCACATGGATTGCTCACTTGTTCTTGGGGGAGATTTCAACTTTGGACTAAATGAAGAAATAGACAGGCTCAGTACAGCAGGGACTCAGCGCAGATGGCAATCCATAGATATAGTTAAACAGTACATGAGCGATTATGGACTCTGCGATGCATGGCGATCGCTTCATCCCAACGACAGAAAATACACTTTTTACTCAAACGTACATCATTCTTATTCTAGATTGGACTATTTGTTAGTCAGCAGCTCACTGTTAAATGACATTTCAGACACTGAGATACATCCTATAGTGATCAGCGATCACGCTCCTGTTTCTTTAAATTTAGCAAATAAAATTGCAACCCTTCAATATAAAAATTGGAGATTTAATACATCATTACTTAAGGATAAAGAATTTATTAAATATATTGAAAAAGAATGGGCTTCATACATGGAATTTAATGATCTCCCTGGTATGTCGCCATCCACTCTATGGGAAGCAGGGAAAGCTGTGATTAGAGGTAAAATAATTTCATTCTCATCAAATAAAAAGAGAACAGAAAATAAACATGTTCAGGAATTAGAAGAAACTATTAAATCATTAGAACCTTCCCTGGATAAAGAGCGCTTAAGTAAAATAAGGAAAGCAAAATTAGAGTTAAATGAAATTATTAATAAAAGGACGCAGTTCTTAATCCAAAGACTTAGAATAGAAAACTTTGAACATAGTAATAAATCAGGTAGCTTCTTAGCTAATCAGTTAAAAATAAATAAAGAAAAAACAACTATATCTGCAATCAAAGACAAAACTGGGAATATAATATATGACCCTGAAAAAATAAACAACACTTTCAAAGAATTTTATGAGACGTTATACACACCAGAGATAAACCCTTCAAATAATGATATTGTACAATTTCTGGATAAAATAACTCTTCCTAAACTTTCAGACAGTCAAGCAAAGGCCCTGGATTCACCGCTAACAGTGTCTGAACTCCAGGAGGCCCTCCAATCCATGCCTAATAATAAAGCTCCAGGTCCAGATGGATTTCCAGCAGAGTTCTATAAAGAATTCTGGAATATTCTGGCACCAACATTTTACAAAATGTTACAGGAAACAAAGGAAAATGGTCGAATACCACCAAACATGAATTCTGCCTACATCAATCTTCTATTAAAACCAGGAAAAGACCCTATGTCTCCTACCAGTTATCGTCCGATTTCTCTTATCAATGTGGATCTGAAAATAATTTGCAAAGCTCTTGCAAGAAGGATAGAGAAAATAACACCTCTAATAATCCACCCGGATCAAACAGGTTTTATAAAAGGTAGGCTCTCTTCCACAAATTCACGTAGATTAATAGATTTAATAGATTATTCCCACTGTAAAAACGTCCAAACCAATATATTATCTTTAGATGCAGAAAAAGCATTTGATAGAGTTAACTGGAAATTTTTATTTGCAGCCTTAAATAAATTCGGATTCAGTAATTCTTTTGTAAACTGGTTAAAAATATTATACAGCTCACCAACAGCATGTATTAGGACCAATAATCAAACATCATCAAGGTTCTTTCTTCAGAGAGGTACCAGGCAGGGATGTCCACTTTCTCCCTCCCTCTTTGCTATTTTTATTGAACCATTAGCAGCAGCAATCAGGCAAAATAATAATGTTAAAGGTATACAATGCAACAAAATAGAACATAAAATCAGTTTATACGCAGATGATGTACTACTTTTTCTACAGCATTCACAAACTTCCTTGTATCAGGTAATTGAGTTAATAAAATCTTACTCAAGAGTTTCAGACTATTCCATAAATTGGTTAAAATCTACAGTCCTTCCTATCAACTGTTCTTACCAGAGTCCTGTTGCTTTACAGCTCCGGTCGGGAAATATTACATATCTAGGTATCCATATCTCACCAAGACTGGCAGACTTATCTAAGCTAAACTACGTCCCACTTTTAAAAAAAGTGGAAGATGATCTGGCAAGATGGAAATCCCTTCCAATATCACTTATTGGAAGGGTAGCTACAATAAAAATGATGGTTTTGCCTAGAATCAATTATTTATTCTCAATGATCCCAAGCAAACCATCACCTGATTGGTTTAGATCTCTGGACTCTTCTGTTTCTAAATTCCTTTGGAAAGATAAACCCCCACGTATCAGCTTAAAAACACTACAGAAGTCCAAAGATAAAGGAGGTCTAGACCTACCAAACTTTCGTCATTATTTCTTAGCCAACAGACTCCAATACACATCAAGATGGGTAAAACACAGTTATATCGATGAGTGCTGGGTAGATGTAGAACAGACACTATGCAATAAGATAAAACTTTCAGATCTACCTTTTGTTAGCTCAAATATAAAACAAAATGAATGTTTCAAAAGTATAAATATCAGCTCCTCTCTGACAGCTTGGTGGGAATTTCTTAAAATGACAAAGACCTCACTAGTCCCATGCAGGCGTACACCCATCTGGAATAACCCGGATATCTTACAAAAAAAATGCATGATTAACTTTCCAGGCTGGAGTTGTAAAGGAATTGAATACCTGGAGCATATATTTGATGGAACAGACTTTATCCCCTTTAATACATTGGTTACACAATTCGGAATTAACAAGAATAAATTCTTAGAATACCAACAAATTAAATCAATTATAAAAAATAAATTTAGGCTCAATACAGTTGATTTACAAATTCCAGGAAAAGTTTTAGACTTCCTTAATCTTAACCCTCCCAAACTGCTATCTAAAATATACAAAACATTAAATAGAATAGATGAATCAATAGCCCTTCCTATTTCAAAATGGGAGATGGACTTGTCCATCTCAATAGACCAAAACCTCTGGTCTCAAATTTCATTAAGAACCTTTAAATTTCTTAAAAATCCTAATCTACGATTAATACAATATAAAATCCTTCATAGAGTGCATTATACAGGGCAACGGATGTTCAAGATGGGTTATACGCCGTCTGATACCTGTTTACAATGTACAAGCAATCTACCAGACAATTATATTCATGCTCTTTGGTTCTGCCCACCTGTTAAGAAATATTGGTACCAGATATGTGAAGATCTATCAAAGTGTCTGAAATGTAATATCACACCTGCTCCCAGAGTTTGCTTGCTGGGAAATATAGATGAAGTTACCATGGATACAAAGTCTATGCAATTATTTTACATCGCCTTATGCATCGCTAAGAAAAATATCCTCTTGAACTGGAAAAATAAAAATACTCTGAATATTAATCAATATAGAGATCTCCTTCTGGATTACATTGGTCTAGAAACGGCATCTGCCTCCACATCTGATCAATCTTTCTGGTCACCCTTGATCAGTTCCATCACCTAGTGGGGTCGGGCCCTTGATTCCGTTCTGTGGGACACGGTTGCCGATGTGGAGCTTAAGGGTTGGTGGTGACTGCGGGGAGGTCCTTGGGGGTGGGTCCGCTTGCGGTTCGGCGATAGGTGCCGAGACCCTCGCCTGGGGTGGGACTTTGGGGTCTTTGTGTGGTGACTCCTAGTGGCTGCATGCGGCGCCTTAGAGGGGTCGTGCTGGCGGACACGGGTTACTGGCCTGGTGCTGTGCTGCTCTGGGGGGGTCTGGACTGGGCCTGGGGCTCGGGGTTCTGGGGCGGCGCGCCCCCCGGCTGGGGCCCTGGCGGGGCTTGGCCGGGGGGGGCCGCTGCCGTCGGTGCCGGCTGGGGGGGGGCTGTGGTCGGCCGGTGGTTGGCGGGCGCTGCTGCCCTTTCCATCTCCCCGGGCTGGTTCCTGTCGCTTGCTCCCCGGTGGCCGCTTGCCGCGTCCGGGCGTCGGCGAGAGGCCGTGGCGGGTGGCCGGCGTCTCCGGGCCCGATCGGCTATATTGACACTGGACATGGCTCCTGGGTCTTGGTCTTAGCCCTCGCGGGGGTGCTGGGGTGGGGGGCTCTGGCCGGTGTTGGTCGGCCTCCACGGTGACTGACCAGTTGGTGGGGTGTGGGCTGGTGGGTGGACGTGCTGGGTTCTGTTGCCACCCGGCCATCGGGCGGTAGTAGCAAGGCTGGAGGATGTCGGCCTGGGGATTGGCCGCCCGGGACTTCGGTCTGCTCACGGGCCCGGCGCGGCATGTCCGGGGTACCCGAGTCGGTGGTGCGCCGGGTTCCGGCCTCGGCCCGGGGGTCCTCGGACGCTGGCGGTGCCTGGGGCGTCTCTTATTGGCGGGGAGGCTTTTTACCATCTAGCACAGGCGCTCTTTTTAACGGGGTGCGCTTGGGACGGGAGGGGGGAGGGCGTTGAGGGTGAGGGGGGGCTACACTCAACCTGGGTGTCTAGTGGCATGTGTTTTGTTAGCAGTGTGAATGTTGGGGAGGATTTAGGTATGCCCCTGGCATGGGGGCTGGTGAATTGCCGGGGCCCCCATGGGGCTCGGCGGTACCGCTGCCGTGGGCCCCGACTGGACGTGCTGGGGCCTCCCACCCCTGGTGGATCGGGCCGAACGGGGGTGCCTATTGGAGTCAGCAGGGGAGCTGGCTCCCTGGGGTTGGCAATGGTCACCCCAGTTATTTTCTCCCCATCCCCATGCCTCTGTCCACCTGCTCCTTCATTCTACCATTCACAAGGCCTTGGGACGTGGGCACGTCACTGGGGTGCGGGATGGAGCTTCCGTCTTCGCTACCCGGTGGCGGCCTGGGTCCCGATTTTATTGAGCAATTTAGACACTACACTTGCAACATTTACAGGGAACGCACATGTAGGGACCTGGCGGTGTGGCGCCAAGGGCGAGGCCCCCCCAACGCCTGTGGTGCTGGCACCCACTGGGTAAACGCATCTAGACACTGAGGGCCCGGGGGGGGAGATGGGGGTACCCGGCAGTATTCCCATGTCCCCCCCCTCTGTTTTAAGTGCACATTAGAACAACACGCAACAACACCACATTGAGCTGGGGGAGAGAGGCTGGGGGGTCTTTCCACACCCCTGTTCGTTGGACCATCAGGGGTGGGAGCCCGGATAGAACATCACGCCGTCTGGTCGGGGTCCTGGGCTGGTGGGCTGCTCTTGCCGGTGTGGGGGCCTTGGCGGTCTACTTGTCCCCGTCCTGGTGGGCAAAGGGGTCTGTCTCCTGGGTGCAGGGGCAGGGTTCTCTACTGGGGCGTCTGTCCCTGGGCCTGGGAGTACGGAGTATAGTGTACGTATGGGGGGTATGAATGAGGGTATAGCGTCCTTTTTTCGTATGTCCTGTATTTGTAAGAATGTGTACACATGAGAGGGAGGGTACGTATGAGTGTCTCTGTCTGTCTATGTCTACCTGTCAGGTTGGGTGTTTGGCTGCTCTCTGGCCTGATGCATCTTCTTCCCTCCCCGTCACTCCCCGTCGGTGATGGTTGCTCCTGCCCGCTGGTTGATGATGACTCTCGATGCATGGGGCTGGGGGTCCCGGTTGCGGCCCGGCTCGGTCCTGGTGCATGTCGGGCGGGTCCTGGGTGGTCCGGTGTGTCGGGCGGCCGCTGTTTCGGGCCGATGTCCTCCTTGGATTGACTGGGGCACCTCTTATGGGGGTGCCGGGGTTGTAGAATAGGTTGGTGCCGTCCGGTGGATCGGTGGGGACCGTGCCTGGCGCCCAGTCCTCCTGCCGGTTCCAGGACTTCAGCTGGCTGGTCTGTTCACCTGGTGGGGCTGTCCGGCATTGGCTGGGCCCCTGATCTTGGCGCCCCACGTGGGGCGGGATCTGGACCCTGGAGCTGGAAGATCTGGATGTCCAGGTGCCGGCTGGGCGCGGCCTGGGGAGGGCGTACATCCGCTGTGGCTCTTGCTGTGGCTCCCTGGCGTGTGGATGTGTGGAGGCGGGCCGGGTTGTTGGCGGTGGGTATTGGTCCGGGGTGGCGGCGGCGTGTGTTGTCCGTCGGTTGGCTGCGGGTCCTCCTTGCCTGCGGCGGCGGCGGGGGGCCCTTGTCGGCTGGTCCCTGGTTGGGGCCCCCTGGGGGGCGGGGTGCCCCTGGTCCCCGTGGCCTCCGGTTCCTGGTCCGGGCCCGCCCTGGCGTAGCCGGTTACCGGCGGAGCCCGTGGGCTCGTCACTGCGATCTCTCGGGCCCCAGCATCGCGGCTGGTGGGTGTTCCCCTGGGACTTCCATCTGTTCCTCTCTTGGTGGGTGATCGACCCTGCGCTGATCCGCCTGTGGCCTCTGTACTCTGTGGGACCCTGGATGCATACATCTCTTGCCTCCTCCATGTCTGTGCCGATTCCTGTAGGACGGATTGACGGTTCCTTACACCAGCTATCAATCACTTGCATGGGGAAACCTTATTCAGACCTGCATGCTCGCACACACATAGGTGTGGGGACATAGGTGAGGACGGACATATCTTAAGCTGAGGTTATCATCATTAGTTAGTTGTTCACAGGAGCTTACCAGAAACATTTGTATTATGTTCATTAATCAATGCTTGTGTGTAGTGAATGTATAATTCTTTGTTTATTCTACCAGATCCGAACTATTGGTTTGGTTCTGTACAGTTTGTTGTTTTTGTTTTGTATTACTGTTTCTCTGCCGTCCGGCAGAGGTGGAGGACTGGGATGTTTTCTTGTTTTCTTTATTTGCCTCCCTGTCTTGTGTCGTCGGTTCGCCCCTCTGTTGGTCCGGTTTCTTTTCTTCACCTTCTTCCTTTCTCCCTTCTTGTCTCAGTTTAATGTCCATGACGTCAGGAAATTGAACCCACAGTAATCACTAATAAAGATTTTTCATACATATACATCAAGTGGCGTACTACAGCGAAGCTGTAATACTCTGCTTGGGAATGTAAAACTGTTGGGCTTGTACTTGGTACTCAGACACCAATTCTGAGTAGCATACTGCTAGACAGGACACGTTAAAAGAAAAAAAAAAAATGTGTTTTAGTTTAGCGGTGCTTCTGCCCCTTTAAGAAAGGACCATTGCTTTGAGTCACGTGACCACGCACAGTCATGTGACAAAGCAGGAAAGCGCAGCAGAGAAGCTCTGGCGCTGCTAATGGAGCTACTGTGTAGCTATATTTAGCAAGAGTTTAGACTTGTCTACTGACTGGTTTTCAGAAAATTGCGACTAGCGACAAATAAAGTGACTTTTTATGATGTTATTGGATAGTCAGACTCACATTGAGCACGTATGTTTGTTACTGCAGCAACGGAGCTGCAGCCGAACCAGAGTGTTTGTAGCCCAACAGCTCCCCCCGCCCAAATCCTCAGGCGGAGCAGATATTAAACCTTCTGAGTTGCTGCTGTTGTTTTTGATACAGCGCTTGAAGCCGCCGCCTGTTCCCGCCTGTGCGCCTATGTAAAATACTTTCAGTCAAAAATAAATGACTGCACATTAAAATCACAGATTTCACTCAGTTCCTCTCACTTCCTCGCCTCCTCTGGTCTGTGTGATCACTTCTGAGTTTAAACTGGACTCTAAGAAATACAGAAAACAGTGGGAATCAAACACTAAATTAAAAGGCTGTTTGAAGCCGTTCAATAGCAAGAAGCCAGCATATTTTAAAGAACATTAAGCAAATTTGGCCACTACCGGAAATTTAATACAGAAAATGACACGATTTAAGAAAAAAGAAAAGCGGGGTGGGTCGTCATTGTTATCGTCCACTTACCGTTATCGAGGTTAAATGCTCAATATACCGTGATATTAATTTTAGCTCATATCGTCCAGCTCTACTTTAGACCTTGCAGCTTACAGAATGTTCCCTGCCCTCTTTGTGGTATTTGTACGTGCTGTGTGGTATTTGTGTTTATGCATTTGGCACGTCTGTCAGCATCTAGGCATGCATCCCCTGCGATGTTGTTTTTCCATGAAGCTCCTGCCACCCAGCTTAATGAGGCACAGTTACTATTTTGCGATGCAGAAGGGCGAGGTGGCGCTGCATCACACAAATGAATTATTGAAAGCAGTGTGTGGTAGATGACATTCTCCGTTCTTTATCCTCACTCCTGCAGACTTCAGCAGATGTTTGGCATAAAGAAGCTTAGTATTATATATCATGGCTTCAAAAATGTCATGTTTAAGGATTTAAATTTGATTTTTCAATTAGATTGAAGCTCAAATAGTCTTGAAAACATTTGTTTTATTGAATTTGTTCGAAGCTATTCTCCTGTTTCATAGACTACCCACTTTGCTTTGAATGGCATAACTATTCATATCTAGTTTGATGGTTGCTCTATGTTAAAGTCTGTCAACTAGTTGGGTCACCTCAGACAGAGGGTGCTGCAGCAATCAACACAATCTCTCTTGCTAAGAATGTATGTGTAAAGAGTACACAGATATGGCTGCATGTTTCAATCTACAGTAATAATAGGACCCTGTTGCTGTTCAGTCTGAAATTGAACAATCCTTGCTACCATTTTATTTTCTATAAATTTAGCAGTTTTGAAGGGTTGATTACTTAACAATAATTGGGTATATAGCACTTTCAGTAGTTTTCAGAATTTAAACTCCAGAATTTAAATCTCCAGAATTTAAACTGCTTCTCCAGAATTTAAACTGCTTCTCCCTTATTACATTTTTGACTGTGTTTGCAAGATATTTTTGCCTCTCTTGTCCTAATTTAGAAGACATGCAGTCTTTTTACCATTTTCCCTCATGTGTAGTTTTTCCAATAAGTTTATCCCTGGAATATGGTATTTTCTTTCGCCTTCCCTCACATCATCTTTCTCCCCATCCCCATTTTCATCCCAATTCTCTCACAAAACAGTTCCTCAGAGCATAAACAGAGCGTTACCCAGCAGTCCTTCTCTGACAATTTCCATAGTGACTCATCTATGTTGACTAAGCCTAAATCCCATTTACCACAGCAATGCTCCGCTCCAGAGCCTTGCCCTGAAGAAAGGCTTTCACTCCTACAACTTTCCTTTCCTCTTGGTTACTGTTCCTTCATCCATCTTAGCAGGCATACAGTAGGGAGCTGGTCGTCGGTTGGCTGTGGGAAATAGGTCAAGGTCTGAGGATTTGTGGGAGGGTTGGTAATTCTTTCTAAATTTAGACAGTTTATAGTGAAGTGGCACTGTTTATAGTCCGGTTATAAATGTACGCATGGTGAAAGGGGAGAGAAGATGTAAGATGAGGCCTACTGCTACTATAACAGGGACTTGAAAGGTTTCTGTTGTATTGTTTTTGTTGTATAGTAACCTCATGGCACAGAGAGACACTTTTTATCTGTTTTAACCAGCAGTGTGCATGGTCAAACTTTATTGTCTTTGCCACTTGTTTTTTCTTAACGGTCTACTAAACCAGAACCTGAAAACTACTGTAGATGTATACAGCTGTTAAAGTTTATAATTTTAAAACAATTCAGTCTAATAATCTGCCATGATCAGTTTTTATTGAATGATCTCTATCAAATAAAACAATGCATGAAGAGATTTCTTCATAGGTTATTTTTCAAGATTTTGTATTTAAAACGGGGGTATTATGCTTCTTCTAGGCACACAGTATCATTCTATAGCACACTCAAATGAAAATTTTACCCTAAATAATTTTTAAGTCTTTAAATATATCAAAATCCACCTTAAAGAAATTTGTCTTCTCATCACTTCCGTATTTGAAGCCTTGATATTTACCTGAGCCTCTCTAAGCCCTCCTTCCCTTTGTGAAACTCCCCTTGCAGAACATCATATACCAGCTATTATCACAGCATGCACATAGACTCAAATTCCGTAGTTTGCAGAAGTTTTCAGTGTGTTGCATTTTGGTATTTAGGAAAAAAAGTCAAATTGGAGAACAATGGAATCGGTGGAGATTGTAAGACAACACACAAATGTTCCGATATCCGACCCTGAAAGTGAGGTATTTGAATAACCACAGAGAATTCAGAGGCTTTTACAAGACGTGTCGGTTTTGTAATATTTAACCTCCTTGGTACCCTTTTATAAATATTAATCACTATGAAGCTACGTTTTGCATAAAAATACATAAATATGAAGCCAATTTTTGTATTGAAATCATAAATGTAGAGAGAAATGAAGCAATGCTTTTGCACTGACACCATAAATTCAAACAACTATGAAGCTACATTTTGCATTGCAATCATAAAAGTGCAGAAATATAAAGCTACGTTTTGCATAGCAACCATAAAAGCACAGAAATATAAAGCTAAGTTTTGAAGTCAGAGTTAGTAATGCTAAGTCACTGTTCTTACCTGTACAGCCAATCTGTTTATTAATCCACTATCAAAAAGGCTTTGGTTGAGAAAGCAGCACAGCGGCTTGGCTGCTGAGTAAGCCACGTCAGATAGGAGGAGGAGATGGGTGGAAAAGGAGGAGACAGGTGGGAGCAGGCGTTTCAGTACCCCCAATAACTACCAGCAGAGACTCAAAAATTATTCAAACATAAGTGGTTGAGTCAAAGCAACACTTTCGGCATGTTTTGAAAGGAAATAACATGTTATCATGTTGTTACACGTCAAAAAGTCCATTATGCATAATACTGGTACTGTGGTAGTGTAATGTCTGATGCTTTTCCCTGATTAAGCTTTATTTTAGGGGTTTGTGTAAGTTTGCTGAATAATCAATAATATACTCCCAATCATATTTAAAGAATAAATGTCTATGTTCATGTGACTGGTGGTGATAACTTAAAAATTTTTTAAAAGTTAAAAAGTTTTAGCCAAAGTTTTGGATCCATCAGCTACCCCCACCAGAACCATGACAATAGAATTGAAGAAAGTTCCTAACTTTTATCTGAAATTATCTCCTCTATCAATCAGTTCTGGTACAGGCTTGGTTTTGATTCACAACTGGGTTACATAAAAAGAGAACTGTGCTTGAAAAAAGTCACAAAGTGACACCAAATATGTCAGACTTTTATCATTTGGGTCTTGACGTCTCATGATCTTGTTACGTTTCAGAAATGTAATTGAAGCATTGAAAAATTGACAGTTTAGGTTTTACTCTATCAATAATCAGTACTGAAACTTGGTTTTCTTAATGAGAAAGATGAGATTTAGTTTAAGAAAGACTTCCACTTGTTGTAGCAGACATTCGATTAAAACTTTAAGCATAACAACTGACAAAGTCATATGCCCTGCACGTTTTAACACGACAAGGTGAAAGAAGAACCTATTTTGGCTAAACTTTTGAAAAGACATTTTATTATTTAATGTAGAACTGTTCTTCCATGTGAAAGGTCAAGTATGAGTTGTCCATTTTCACAAACAGCCTACAGTTTGAACAATACCATGCAATAGTAACGGGTAATTGGTTAAAGAAACTTGAGCAACAGTCCTGAAGAGGGGTAATGGTGAGGACGGTTGTCCTCTTCAATCATCTGCTATTGGACTATTTTCCTCTTTCATCTCTCTGGAATAGCTCAGCATCCAACCCCTTTCTGCGCACACACATCACATTTCCACCATGCCTCCTTCAAAGGCTACAAGGATCAAGTTTGGAATCAGTATCAAAGTAGTTTTTTAATTAACTACCCAACTACCAGAGGTTTGTGTGTCGGTTATTGTGAGTCAGTCAGCCAGCATGGTGCCCCTCTGTCTGTGCTTTGTGACCATCCCCTCTTTTGATTTTCTAGGTCTTTGAGAGCGATGCTGGAGGTCAGACATACATCCTGCCTCCCAGAAGTGCCGAGGTGAGTCAAATCATTGTATTATTTCTGTCCACACAAAACAATTCCACTTCTGTCAAAAACCTGTGCCTCTGTCGGTTGGTGATGGATTTAAATAGCCCCACTTCAACCAGTGCTCTCTCTCCTAGTTTTGATTGTGGGCTCTGTAAAGATATTTTTACATGATTGATGATGCATGATGCATGATTGAGGGGATTAGAAGGAACGCTTGGGTCTGCCTGAGTATGTTACCGGTTAAGGTTCAAAGCAAAGAAACCTTTCATGTTTATCTGCAGGTGTCTGCCAGATAAACACAGCAGATCTAACAGAAGACACACACCATGGTCAAACTAGCACATACATAGTTTGTTATACATGTAACTCAGAGTGTTGAATAATTGACATATGTGTATACTGTAAATCTGAGGACACAGGAACCTATGCAGATTATTTAGGGGTTACAAAAGTGGATCATTGAATAATTTGTAGCAAGAAGGTCCTGGGTTTGAATCCTGGCCTGTCTTTCTGCATGGAGTGTGGATGTTTTTCCTGTGCATGCGTCAGTTTTCTTAGTGTACTCCGGGTTCCTCTTACAGTCCAAAAACATGACTGAAGGGTTGTACTGCATTTAACTTTATCCCCGGTTATCTGCTTGTCACACCTGACACTCCCTGCCTGCAATAGAATCTGTGGGGTATGAAGTTAAAAAAGTAGACCATATGCTTACAAACCAATCAAGTACCAACCCTAAAAAAATGTGTGTATTGTATTACAACAGTTTTGTTTTTGTTTGGTGAAGAGCCTTAAATGATATACAGTATTAAGCAAGATATGGCAAAGCTGAACACTCTTCATTCTAGTTTCAAATGCATACGCGGTTCTTTACTGGAGCAATAACTGGGTTGTGTGTCTCCCATCAAATTATTGTGGTCTCAGCAATAGATTGATGGTGTCTGCTGCAAAGTGGTTTTGTTGAATGTTGAAAATGTGCTTGCAGTTATTCTGACCTTCAGGATCAAAATGTATATTTTGCTAAATTCACATACTGGATAGAGTGAAGGCCACAGCTTACGAACGTGCTTCAAGAGAAAGAAACATACATGTTTCCGATGATCTCAGAAAGCCAAAAAGTCTCCGTCATGAGGAAGTGGAGCTCTTACAGACATCTCTAATACATACTTATAGACATGGTAGGATTGGCGTCATGGAGATCATGGGTTAACTGGATGCTATGATCCATAGTAGGAGTCTGTGGTCAGTGTGGCAAGTGTTAAAACTGTCATCATTTAGGGTCTAGAAAGAGACTGATCAGGAAGGGGTTTAGGCGAACAAATAAAGGCTTTCATTATCTCTGAGCTTTAATGTTGACTTAAATGGTCTGGCTTCCTCTTTAGTTAAGCATTTAACCACCTCAGATTCCCATATATGGAAAAATTATAAGTCTACCAATGAAAATATGAAAAATTATTAACATATGAGAATCTATTTTGTTATGTTAGCTGTTTCCTCAAAGTTAAAAAGAAAACAGATTTTAATAGATAAAAAAAAGTGTTTTATAAATGACTTTGTGTCTTGATGTAATACTTGGTACACAAATGATCACAATTTTTTTTAGTAAGGGCAACTAGTGTTGTGTGAGCAAGTGTCCAAGCTCCACTGTTACTTAAATGATTTCTCATACAGCAGACAAGTTATTCCAGCAGCCGGCGTATGTGCAGACGCCTTCTAGCTGTAGCTTGAAGGTAAGAAGCGAGCAGCTCCATGTGTTGGGCCTGTCATTTCTGCTGCTGACTGGCCTTATTCAGAGGTTAGAAACTTCCTCTGGCTGAGATAGTTTTGCCTGTGAAATCCACCATCCACCCACTCATGCCGTCGGCTGAGCAGCGAATTGATATGTTGCAGGTGCATTAAATTAAAATTACAGGTTTGATAACTAGCACCATTTAATGAACACTCTTTTGCAGTTTAAAAGTTCTTGCATACAGTGCCATGCCAACATAATATTCCCCTTTGACCTTTTCCATATTTTGTAACTTTATAAAAGCACAAATATGAAGTTTAATGGGATTTCACATGGTAAACTAGATAGTGTATTAGGGATGTACAGCACAGACCAAAAGTTGACACACCTCATTCAATGAGTTTCCTTTCTTCTCATGACTATTGACATTGTAGATTCTCACAGAAGGCATCAAAACTATGAATGAACACATATTGAATTATGTAGTACCTTTACAAAAAAGTGTGAAAACTTGGCCTCCAAAGTTACCAGACCTGAACCCAATCGAGATGATTTGGGGTGAGCTGAACTGCAGAGTGAAGGCAAAAGGGCCAACAAGTACTAAGCATCTCTGGGAACTCCTTCAAGACTGTTGGAAAACCATTTCGGGTGTCTACCTCTTGAAGCTCAAGAGAATGCAAAGCAGTAATCAGAGTACACATGTATTCAGTTATTTCACCCTTTTTGTTTAAGTACATACAGTAATTCCATACATCATTTGTTCATTCATAGTTTCGATGCCCTTAATTGAGAATCTACAATGTAGTCATGAAAATAAAGGAAACTCATTGAATGAGAAAGTGTGTCCAAACTTTTGTACTGTACTGTACATTGGCAAGAATCTGGCGATGCAATATGTATCACCATACAGAGGGGACTGTACGATGTATGACGATATATCACAATACTGACTAATACTATATATTTTGATTTCCAAAACTGAATTTAGCTGTAGAAAACCTGTCACAGTATCCTAAACACTCCAGATGATCCACTGGAACGAAGAAGGTGAAAACGGTCACCAACTACCAATCCTACTTTCGATTTTACTGCCAAAAGGATGGTGATCTTTCAGAATTCCATTGAAATTCTTAAAAAAATAAAATGAATATCGGTACAATATCATGCCATATTGCAACATATTGGCATATCGATATTTTCTTACATCCCAATAGTTTATAATTTAGAAGTGGAGGTTGTAGGTTTTTAAAGCTTTTTAAATATGCTAACAATGTTGTGCCTCATCTACTTTAACAAAATAGCTCATTAGATTCAGTTGAAAGCTACTGTTGACACAGATTTTTCATTGGAAATGGAATAAACCTTGAGAGGGCCACACTACATAAAAGCTATGTATGTAAAAACTATGTAACTAGCTATGTATGCTATATGGAACATTTCTTCCCCATTATGAAGTTTTTTATAGTCTCCAGCAGATGTTATTTCAGGCTGTTTTGTACCTAATGTCATCCATTTAGATTGTCCCTGCTAAAGAAAATCCTCTCCATAGCATGATACTGCCATCACTATGTTTGCTGGGTTGATTAGTGCTCCGGGAAATGTTCAGAGCTTGGAATTTTGTTTTATAACCAAAAACAGAACAATATCCCTGTCCTATGGTGTGTTTACTGGTCTCTTTAAGATGTTTGTTGGTGAACACTAATTAGGCCACTAAAAGTCTTCAAATAATAGCTATTTTTTTATTGACTAGTGTAGTCAGGTTTTAACTAATAAAGTCAAATATTTTTAACATGAAATGCCAATAAATTACTTTATAGCTTGTAGTTTCTAAAGGGACAAAAGTTGAAAAGGTGTCTTGTGAACACCTATATGTCTGCTAAATGTTAGATTGGATACAGTTTGGTTTTCATCCATTTTCTTCTTTCTGTCTCTCTTATAGACTCATCCTCTTTCACTGCTGTCCCATAGCAGGCTCCACTAACTCCCAATCCATACACATAGCTTTTAATCAAAATTCTAGTATATTTTCCAACATATTTTCATAAGTATTCAAAGCCTTCTGAGTGGCTACTGGTATCACTTTACGTCCAATGAACAAGATGGAATAAATGGCATCTGGGTGGAGCTTTTAGGAACTGAAGAGTAATATTCTTTTCATAGCTGTAAAAGAGGAAAGTTGCTTCTTTGAGGTCCACCTGTCTGTGGAGCGCTATAATATTTGTGTTGCTAGGGGTAACATGGGCATTCTTCGGCAGAGCCCGAAATTCTGCGGCTCAGGAGGGGAGATGGCTGACTGGGAAGTAATTTCCATACTTGAAGGGAAACACTGCATCCATACACTTACCTCACAGAGCACCTGTTGAAGTCCAGCGACTCCTCCTTATACTTGGCTGTCGTTCATGGAAAGAGGCAAACGTCGATCGGCTCACCAACCATGAATAAGTGTACAGTGTTAGTCAGGTGTTGGTCAAGCTGACTCCGGAAACCACATTTATATTTTCCGGTTGCCAGGAACTTTCTGGGACACTTGCGAGGTTGTATTTAGAACCTGCTGCCATGACACGGAGTTTGCTCATCCTCTGTTACCACATTTCATTTCTCATCACATTTCAGAGCAATCACTAGTGAACCTTGACATGTTCGCCCATTATGGCAGGTTGAGGGAAATTTCACTCATGAAGAAACTTCTGAGTTGTCATAGAAGCAGAAAAAGAGACAAATTTTTGCAAGTCAGTGTTAGTGAAGACATGCAGTGCTCTACATCAAATATGTTTGGTTGTCCCTTTAGGATGTTTGTCTAGCAGGGGAAAAGGTCTTTACCCTTTTTCTGATTGATCAAACAAAGCAAACGACATATGAAACTGACGGAGAAGCTCATACTCATTGGATAAAAAAAAAACACAGGCACACACACATACCACTCTCTATTTAATGGTCCCCTAATGCTTTTGGAATATTTGCAATTACCCCCCTCCTCACTGCCCTGTTTCGGTTAACTTGATATTGTCAGTACATTTGATGCGGAACCCTGCCTGGTGATCTATGGATGTAATAATTGTGGTTTAAGGCTGCGCTTGTGGTTGCCGGCCCCGACTCCACGTCGCAGCAGTGGCATTTTTTTTTCCCTCCAGAGACACAGAGTCTCAACCAAAAGCCCCAAATGGCTGCCTCTGAGACTGAGCAGTGGGCTAAACCCCCCCACCCCCACCTTAATATACGACTCAGACCTGGCTCCTAATGCCACAAATATTGCAGCTTGTAATTACCTCCAGGATCTTGGACTCATTTCCAAATATTGTTCATGCACATTATGTGCCTAGCAAAAGTATTCATACCCCTTAAAATGTTTAACATTTTGTCATGTTTAAATCAGACTTTAATTTGTTCCTTAGGGAGTTATGGTTGTTGTTGAATGATCAACACAATAGCGTGAGGGGGAAGGAAAACATACAAACGGCGTATTGCAACAATTTTTCACAATCTAATGTGTGGCACGTCATTCTATTTAGTCCCTCTGTATCAATATTTGTCGAAAAACTTTTTGTTGCAGTTACAGCTGCAGTTTTTTTTTTTTTTGAGACTGAAATTTATCCTATGTGTCTTGGCAAAATAGTTCAAGCTCAGTCAGATGTGTGGTTGCAACAGATGAACATTTAAAAAAATGTTATAGCTCCGACCTTATGTTGTAGGTTGTTCTCCTCGATTGTTAACCTCTATGACAGTCTCAATTCTTTTGAGCCTCAGGTTTTCCTCCAGCATCATAGTGTTATTTAGCTCCAGGCATTTCCCCATCAAAGCTGACACAGTCATCACCATGTTTCATGATGGCTATGATGTGTTTAAGGAGATATGCGGTGTAGCATTTTGAAAAGGTGAATATGCACACCACACTTTTTAGGCTTTTAATTAGAAATATAGGGTTTATTTTTCTTCCTTTGCTCAGTTATATAATCTTTTTTGTGTATCACAAAAGTGTATGATTACTTTATATGACACTGAGCTTATATCTGTTGTCTGAACCAGCCAGTTTGGCCCAATCTTAGTCAGTCCTCTTTAGTACACAGCTATAATGTTGACTATAATGTGTAGCGATCACAATCTATGATGTTAAACGAATTCAGTATAAAACCTTATTTGGGACATATTTGCTCCAGTGCCTGATCTAGAGCCAAACATTCAGAGTAATGGAGCTGTATTGATTTGTGTGCTTTCACTCCCTCCTCGTTTACTTTCCTTGTGTCATCTTTATCCTTTTATACCTCCTTTCTTTCTAATGCTGTTTGTCAAACTCTTTCCTCGCTTTATCACTTTTAGGACTTACCTCCATTTTTCACCACTCTCTCCACAGAAGCTCAACTTGTTGAGCAGCATCTACTCTATGTCGCCACCCGATGGGGGCCTTTGGGACAACATCGACGCTGCCTTAGACATGCTGACATGTGTCTGCATGCCAGACGGCCTGACTGTCCAACTCTCTCTCAGAAAACATCAGACAGCCGGCGAGATTCTTTGTGCAGCCTGCAAGGTTGGTTTTCAAATAAATGACATGTCGCCAGAGTGAGTGAACAATATTTCTGACAGATGAGGGGAAAAAAAGTGAACAGAGGCAGTGAATTTAACTGTGTAGGGATTCATGCAAATGTAATATTTTGGAGTCCTACAACCTTGATTGAGTGTATGAAACTAAAATAAATCATCTGATTGTTGTATAGTTAAAAAAATAAATCATTTTAAAATCACTATATATTTTTTTGTCAGCCATTGCTTTCCTAATAAGTTTGTGATATATGGATGATGACAGCATCTGGATCTAGATCCACAATGTTTGATGGCTCATTTATGTAAATAGGCCTTTTCCTTGAAATCAGAGCTTTTTAACTAGACATTTTTGAATGGATATGTGACTGCTTATTGAAAAAGCAGAAAAAAAGGTTGAAACAGTGCTGCTAAAATACATTTCAATACAACAAATGTGGGCCCGCTAGCACATCTGACTCGGGCAACAAAAAACAGCCAGCTCACCTGTTTGTGCAAGTTTATCTGGTGAAACAAAAGTGCTGTATTTTACTTAGTTGTTACTTTTTCTGTCTTGTGTCGGTACAAAACGCCTGCTGGTGTTCGCAGATTGCATTGAATCAGTAAAGTTCTCTTGCTCAGCTTCAATCACCGCTCTAATTTTTCTGTGAGTGAGATAAATGTTGTAAATGTACATACTGATTGTATGGGGAGACTAAGTCCTCCTCCCCTTCCTGTCAGCCCATGCTCCCCTGGCCGAAAATTTAATGAACGGAAGTCAATGGGGCGATAAAAGTTATTTTCTGGTCTGCTTTGTCTTACATCCTGAATCACACATATGTTGTACCTCAATTTAAATGATTACTAATAATTTGTGTTTCAACTGTATTTGTCAAGTGATTTAGGATTTATTTGATTGTACAAATTCATAATTAAAATGTCTACAAATCAGAAGTCGCATGTGTGACGTCCGGGGCTAACGCTAGCTAGCACTTAAAATACACACTGAGACCTTGTAGAGCTTCTGTCGCATTCTGGCTCTCACTTAACAGACTGTTTCTCCCCAAGCATAACTGCCGCTTTCCACATGGCCAGATTTATGGTGGTTTTATCCATGTTTAATGCTCTTTCCTTCATCCTGGAGGAAGGAGGAGAATCACGGCCATTACCCTCTTCTTCTGCAGTTGTAGTCTGAGAAGTTCGTTTACACAAAACCTAAAGTAACTTTTGCCGTGGGTTGAAAATTTGCGTTTTATCTACATTGAAATGTGACTTTGATATTCACGGACATCATGTATTTGATCCATGGCGCATTTCAAACAGGATCAGAAAATAACTTTTATTGTTCCATTGACTCTCATTCTTTTTCTTCTTTTTTTTTTGTAGTAGACCAATGGACCGAAGTAGAAGGGTGTGACTTAGTCTCCCCATATCAGTATTTTAACTTCCCTTCCTACCAAAAAATGTTGCTCAAAGTATTTAGCTTGTTAATATTTTTGATTTGAACATAGATTGATGGTGTTGGAGTTGTGTGATTAATGCCATCCTCAGAACGAGCCCTTTACAGTTAAGCCCCCATGAGTGAAACAGGATTTTTTGGAGAATAGTGAGAGCCACTGCTAATGTAGTAGGATTGTGCTGATTGATGCCTGTGCACAACAGAGTAACAATGTTGGTCACATCTGCGGCAATGTTTACCAGAATGCTGACATAATTATTCGATTTTGAATTAAAAACGTTCATTTGCTGCTTTGGTATATTCCAGGTAGTCAGGACTCGAGATGGAGGTATTAAATCCCTCCATAGGATGGCAGTTCGTTAGGTCCTAGATACATTTACAGTCTAAATATTACTTTTATCAGTTGAAAAATGGGTTTGAGATCCTATTATCACTTTTGTTTTAAGTGGCCTATTAATGTTGGAATTTGGCGTTGCAAATGTACCTCATCAGTCTTCAGCCAATTTCAGCTACATTCTGATGTATTGGGCTCGCTTATTACCTTTCATGCTTATTACATATTTCTTATTTTATTCACAGCAATGAATATAACTATCACAAACAACAAGCCCTAATAGGTTTGTTCTTTAACATTTAGACTTTATACAGTTGAATCACGTCTTCTGAGGCCTCTGCAGCAGTTTGCAGTTGTATTGTGCTGACATTGTTCATTTTCTGACTCCTGATTTTGCTCCCTATGAATGACTGCCCAAACATTCACACGTGCACACATAACATAAGAGCAATCACTTGGGAAAAGCATCTTTGTGTCTCTTCATCACATGAAAGGTTGCTAAATAATTCACACCTGTGCTGCACAGCAGCTGTCCAGCTAAGTACTGGTGCATGAAATATGTCACATTGTTGTGGATATGCAGGCTTCTGAACATTAAGTGCCTCTTGTGTAAACAGGTGAAACAGCTGGACCCGGGTTTGCACTGCATTCGACTACACTGGCAAGCAGGACAAGATGTGGAAGTTCGATACCTGGCTCCTGGCGAGCTTCTCTGTGATGTGGTGAGAAAAACATTTAGGCACCATCTGAACAACACAAAGAAATCTTCATCATTCTGACATTTTTTATAGCGTATTGATTTTATTTTATATCATGCTGTAGGTCTGGGATCAGCTGGAGGTGGTCTCTGCTAATGTGTTTACGCTGCACATGAGAAGGCTGAGCAGCACTGCAGACTTTGGTGAGCGAGCATGTGGACCAATTGATGCTTAGTTAAAATGACTTTGATCCAAGCTTTGTGAGTTTTATTTAATTAATCTGTCCTTTCAACTCTTTTTTTGGTCAGGCTTTGCTGTAACAGGACACATTGACAGCTTGAGGAACAGCAGGATTTTTGTCAGCGAAGTGCTCCCTGAAGGGCTGGCTTTCAGTGAAGGTAGAAGCTTCTCACTGTTTCTCAACCTTCACACCATTTCGCATTTGCTCTGTAGACCTTTTGCCCTCAAACACTCCTGCGTTTGCATTCAGGTCTGCGTCCAGGCGATGAGATCCTGGTTTTGAATGGTCAGTGTGTGTCTGCTCTGGACCTGGCGTTGATCCAGACTTTGTTTGCGGAACAAAACCTGGACCTGAGGCTTAGGCGGGAGGGCCCAATGCCGCCTACTCGGGCTTCGGATTGTCCTGCTTATCTCTGCAAACACAGCCAAGAGGGCCGCAGCAAACACCACCGAGCCAAGTCCTCATCAGGTGCATTCATTTTTTCGCATTTGAGCTGGGTATCTATTAAATTAATCTTTGAGACAATTGGTTTTAATTCTTCATGAAGGTGAAAGTGACATAAAATGCTTTCAGCTATTTTAGATTTTGTGTGAAAGTTATCTTTTCTCACTTCTTCAATACATCTGGTAATACTGTAAAAAAAAAAAACATAAATTACTGAACTTGAATAACTTAATGAAACTTAAAAGAGTCTGTTTAATATATAAAGTCTTACACTACCTTGCTCCACCACCACTAAAGCAGTTCATTAGGCATAAAGAAAGCTCAGACAGGATCACTCGAGCTACAACCCGAGGAGACTTGTTTATACCTCACAGACGGACAGCATTTGGGCAGAATGTCCTCTCTGTCAAGGGTGGCTATCTGTGGAACAATCTTCCTCAACCCATTAGAGAATGCTCGACTTTCAATTTGTTTAAGGCAAAGCTTAAAAACTGGTTATGGACAAATCAAGTGTGTGATCATGTATGAGCTGTATCGTTTTAATGTTTTATTTGGGAACAGAATGGTGTGTATGTGTAAGTTTGGTGATGGAGTTTTTATTATGAATGAATGATGAATTTTTATGAATTTTTATGTCTATTTTTATGTTTAAGGACAACAGATGGAAATTAGCCTTTGGCTATAATCTGGCATGTTTACATTCATGTAACTTGTTCTTACATTTATGTTCATTAGCATGCACTGTCCTAAATAAATAAAGAGTTAAAGAGTTAATGAGCTTGACACTTTTTTTTAATGAAAAAAAAACATTGTCATTGTCAAGGCAGGATTCCGCTGTTGCGAGTACTCTGTAATACTGTTCCTCCTTGCTTGATCAAACAAGTTCATTAAATAACCTTCACACTAGAAGGAATCTCACTCATCATTTTTATTTAATAATGTTTTTCCTACGAAACCCAACAAACATTATATAGAATCAAATACCTCAATGCCTTTAACCCGTGTCTTTTTATCTGGCATTCATGAGCCATCCTTGGTAGGTTAATGCAAATAGAAAAGCTTGCATAAACAGCCTAGCAGCACAACCTTTACAGTATTGCCTTAGAAATTGGACAGTTGTGACATAAAAACCACAAGATTACCAGGTCACTCTGTTTTAGTTAAGATCTCAACTTCCTTGTAGTCAGTCTTCAAATAGAAAAGGCTTAAGGAGAAATGCAAAAAGAAGAGGTTTAGATAAAGTTGAACAGCTTTACCTGTGTCGAAGGAGTGAAAAAGGCTGGAAGGGGTCTTGCGAGGTGACAGAAGCGAATGGTAAGGTCGTTTATCTCACCACACAAGTGCAACTGGCTGGTAGCTTCTTAAAGCTTTCCTCTGGAACTAAGAAATACTGGTAGAATAAACATTAACTCTGAAACTTTAAGGGCGCTTTCACATGGTACAGGAGTCCGTACTCGGGTACGGTATTTGGTCAAAATCCACTTATTTCGTACCATGTTGAACACAGACTGTACCGTGCCAGAATACGGCCGGAGAGACCTGCCTTGGAGGTAGTATCCGAGTCCAGGTACGAGCGGCCACGTACCATGTGAACACAACCCGTACTCTGGCCGTACTCAAGACAATACACGCGCTCCATGCGGAAATGACGACATCGCCGGCCGAAATTACAGAATCACCTCGCGACCATACAAATGCCAAAACAACGCGATTCAAGCATCCCACAGCAACACAGCAGGTTACAAAACGGCGGGTTTACTACAACACTCACCCTGTAGATGGCTTCAGGTAGCAGCTGACCAGTAGACCAGTTTGTTTACATTCTAGGCTGTCGCTCGTTTTATGACGTTGGTACTTCTCACTCCCTTGTTTGTTGGAGAACTAAGACTTATTTGTATGCCGCCACCTGCTGTTTATTTGTAGTAAAAGACTGGATCCAAATACGGTCAGAGATCCGTGCCATGTGAACAGAAAAAATTAGCATTTTCTCTGGCCGTTTTCTGGTACGGCCACACATGTGAAAACGGCCTAAGTCAGGATGTTCATGATATGAACTCTGCCTCAATGTTCACTGAATGTTTTGAATCTTAAAAGATTGTGGCTGGTTCCCTCCTTTACAATCTACAGAGGATTTTCTGCCTGTTTTGCTGCATATAAACAAAAAGCGTCAGTTTCAGTGAACGGTTTAATTGTCGTCTTGATTATAAAAATTCATTAGCGCTTCCTCCAGCATAGACATAATTGAACACAAAGGGATTAATGACTTAAAGGCCTCATTACTGCAGTTTTAAGTGATCAAAGTGCCTGCAGTTTTTGTTCTTTGGCCCTAGAGGGCGTCTGCTTCAAGGCACGGCTGATGAAGAGAGGAGGAGGTACATGCTGCCAGCAGAGGAATTAATGCTTGTATGACAGGAATTACAAAAAGCTTGGTTTTCACTCAAAGCGGGTGTTCTGTTATTTTTGTCTTTAGAGATCCTGATGCATAGAGTAAAGGACAAGATGAATAAAAATTGATATCTTTAGACAATCTCTTCCAGCAATACAAAGATTTGTTGACAGTGATTGTAGGCTTAAAAAAGTTCTTTCTGCTGTCAGTTTGGCCTGCCTCCCAGACTACAATCATGGATAACGTGTTTTATCTGCCAACTGCTAGTGAGTTCGTCCTTGACATGATGGATTTTGAAGTGCTCACTTACCTCTTTTTCCAACACTGTCATCCTGCAATCAACAGTAATATGCAAATAAAAATGTTATCTAAAAGAAGCCGTATCTGTTTATTTTAAACGGAAGAAATGAAAGGCTAAGTAGGATCCCCAAGAGATTTGCAAATGGCTCCTTGATCCTTAAACGTATTAAAATAGAGTAATACTCGTATACATTCTGTAAGACATATTCCAACTATTTCCTTCTGCTTATTATGATGATTATGGTGTACAGTTAATGAAAACCTAAAGATCTGTTTATCAAAATATCTTAATATTACATATATTCAATAAAAAGGTAAATTTTAATACTGAAATGGGATGTTATTTTCTAATGGGGAGGACTGCTGACTTAACAGGTCATTTAGAAGGCTGGTATTGGCACTCTCCACACAGGGGGGATTCATTAAAGGTCAAGGCTAAAGCAGATGGCCTTTCAAACAGAGCTGGATCCTAGGAAGGTTTAGTGGAAGGACAGAGTGCAGTAAATTTTGATGCAAACCAGATTCACGAGTTTAGAGGTGATTCGGTAGGAATATCTAATTGGTGGACTGCAGCAGGGATTGGTTTCTTCAAGAGCCACCACACAGACATAATCCGGGACATTGGCTGCTGTAGTGGTTCAAAGTAATGCCTCTGAATGAAACTTGTTTTTGCTTTCAGTTTGGAGATATATTATGGATGGAGAGTAGTAAGGCACAGCATCCAAGTTGCTTGAGGTCCAGTGTGAACTTTCAGAATTCAGTGAGGATTTTGGGTGCCATTTCATCTGCCGGTCCACTGTGTTCTATCAAGTTCAAAGTTAGACACTTCAGACATGTGGCAAGACATTTTAAAGCACCAAATGCTTCTCTCTGCTCACAAGCCTAATAAAGATGCTGATTTCATTTTCCTGAAAGACTTGGTACCTGTCTATGCTGCCAAATGTACTAGTACCTTTTTTGACCTGGGTATCACTGTGCTTGATTAGCAAGTAAATCTAAATTAAATTTTAGCCCTGTATAGAATCTGTGGAGGACTGTATTGTCAAAACAAAGATGGGAGACACCAAACCAGGTAATGACAAAGGAGCTCAAGGCCACTAATAAAGAAACCTAAGCTTCCCTAAGACTTAGGCAGAGCAACAATGCTGGAAACAATCAAATTATTCAGCAGACACCTTTTATAGCAACTTTTGAGTTCAGTCTCAGTTCTTATGTGGAACATTTTAACATTGAAAATCTTCTATAAATTGCTCTTTCATTTAAATATTTTCAGAAAAAGGCTTAAGATGTATAACTATCTGTGTAATAAACCGATATAAGAGGTTTGACATTTGAATTTCTGAACGGAGTTAACCTTTTGATGATGCACCTTTTGTCTCCTAAACAGTTTGAGGTTAATGTTTTCAATTAGGACTCTGATGTGTTCTCTTTTTTTTCTTTTTTGGATCACTAAATACCCTTCCTGTTTGTTGTATTATTTTATATATATATATAAATATATATATATATATATATGTATATATATATATATATATATATATATGTGTTTTAGTTTGACTGGCAGGCACACATACTGACTTAAAAAAACAACAAGCCAGTGTTTGTGTTTCGTGGTTAAAAGGATGAGCTCTAGCAGAAAAGCCACAATAGTGCTGATGCTTGAGTGGTTTATAAGCATACGACAGAGAAATAACTGTTTGACAACATTTCTGCTGCTCTTTTTCTCTAGATGTGTGTGCTGCAGCCGACAATGGAGAATCCCTGTGCGTAGTCCTGGAGAATGATCACTCCCACTGTGCCCATAGGCTCGTTCAACACAGCAAGGTAGGATGGGCTCGAGTAGACATGCTGTACCTTCTCTGTCCCTCCAGGTTTTTTTATGTGTGGGCTTGATGGGAGGAAAGTAAGAGAAGCCCTCGCCCACTTGTGTGGCAGCTGTGGGGCCGTCACAAAGTAGACTGGCACCGATCCGTAGAATTACCATAATTAGGATCCACCGTCATAGCCACCGGTATAAACACAGCTTATTACTGTCACACCGACAGGAGAGGAGGCTGTGTTTTACTCCCACTGCCTCAGGCGCACGCATGCACATGAAGATGAGCACATGTGAGTGGAAGGCCCGTGAGCGTTGAAGGGTTTTTTAATTTTGTTGTAGTTAATCAAAACGGACTGGTTTTTCTCACCAGTTGTGCCTTAATTTGACTTAAAGACTCTCTGCTTTGGTCCTGTACAGATAATGTGACCAAATAATTTTACAGGAGTTATCTTTTTTTTAACATGCCAGGTAGTCGTCTCTAATAACATTTGGCAGATTGGAGTGCCTATTTTTGCCTGATTAGGTGTTTTTTTGTAAACGGGTTTTCATTAAATTCATTAAAGTGTAAGCCTGCCCCTCTGGGAATTTTTTTTATGTCCTCTGCTACACAGAAATGTAATGTGCTAATATCTCTACAGCAGTGTTTATTGAGGGCACTAATGAGTGTGTGTGGTCACAAAAAAAAAATGCCATGTGTTAATGATGTAGACATGGCTCAGTGCCTGAAAGCTTATCAGTCCGTAGATTCATGCATATTTACCTCCTCTCTGCTCATACTTCACATACTTCAAACCCAACAGAATATTGTAATTGTTATTGCTATTACGTACGTTTTTGGATGGGGTTTTTTCGTGATGTAATCTGAGCTAAATATGAATAGATACCTATTTACTGCAGGGACTCTTGGATAGAAATTTCATAGCAAATATTTGTAAAGGTTCATTAATTGCCTGTGCGGGAAAAAAAAAGCCACCCAGCTTTGACCTGAGGTCAGCCAGTAGGAAGCCTGGAGAGAACAGGCCTCCTCTTCTCTCTATTCTTTTTGTTTTCCCAGCGACATGAGTCAGTCCTACTGCGCTGGGATCTGCACTGCACCACTTCTGCTGCTCAGCTCCCTGCCGGTTGTGTTTTTACTGGGGAATGAATGGAATATAGGTGTGTGTACAGGAAGGAGGCCCTCTGATGTGTGTCACTTGCGTCATTGAGGCACAAAAGTAGACAAATGGCACTTTTTTTGTGCAGCTATGTCAGGCACTGTGATGCGAATTTAAAAAGAGATGGAGATAAAAACGCAGGGTAAGATATTGCTGCTAGTAAATCTCATTTTTGCTTTCATGCAGAGCTGGATTTAATCACAGCGCAGCCGTCTGCTCATTCTCCATGGCGCAGAGAGAGAAAAAAAAATGTGAGTCACCGCGTAGAAAATCGGCCCTGGATCAGCAAATGGGTTTGTGCCTGCCTGCACGATATAAGAGTCAACGGAGAAAGATGGAAGACGAGGACGAATTTCAAGTCCCTTGTCGCATCTTGTAATCAGCGGCCTCATTAGAGAGCGGCCACCTTTGATTAATTTGCCGGCTGCATCGCAGTTTGCTCCCAACACAAGAGAGAGATCTTTACGCGTCTGTTCTCCTTATACGTGTCGTTTACATCACTGTAATCCATGTTTCGGTGTTATAGAATGGAACATTTGGATTGAGAGCACCATTGCAAAGAGTTTAACACAGTGATGTGGTTCCATTATGAGCTGAACCAATCGATTGTTGATGTCAGCTGAAGTGGTTCCGGATAACTCCTACGAGGTACCTCGAGCTAAACTGGTTTGCTACGGATGGAGAGTAGAGAGATGCTTACAGGCAGCATTAAAACAGATGGGTTATTTTCCTATTTGTTTCCTTATCCCTCTAAATTTAGATATCTCTGATTGTATTTGATTGTTAAACAATAACCATCAGATGGTATAATAAACTTACATGCTTTAAAAGAAAAATTTCACAAGAAAAAGTTAAACAAAAATACCTTTTGGTTTAATTTTAAAAGGTAAAGTAACAATTATTTCTACTGCTGATAAAGTAATCTCGGCTATGAATTATAAAACATGAATTTAAGTTAAAACAATGCATAAATGCCCCCCAAATCCATTATGGTTCATTAGTGACTCCATCTGTACGGGATTAACCAATATACTGCTCATAGTTTGACAAGTGTACTTTAAAATAAGTGATACTTTAATTACAAAGAAAGTAATGAAGGTCAGTCATCTTAGTTTCCAGATCAAGACTATTTGTGTATTTTGTGACCAGTAATATTCTCAAACTGTCAAATTTGTCTCTTTGTAATTGGGAGAGAATTGTAGCTGACTTCCCATTATCACTTGACCAGAAGGGGTAGAAACAGCTAGGGGAGGGGCAGTAATGGTTGAATCTATTTATGCTGTTACGGTATCTATAGAAAATGTATAGCACAAATATATCACCCAGTTAATTGATCTTACTAAAAAAAAAAGAAAAAAAAAAGAAGCTATTGTAGCTTAAATAATCAGCTAAAATAACTTTATTGTATCAGCAAAATTTTTTTTGCACCCACTAAAATTTGTTTTAATGTGCTTTTAAGTTGTAACTTGTTACTTTTTGCATGGTCTGTCGAGCCTCCAAAATCTCCAATCACTCTGATCCTTTGTTCAGCATGTCAATAAAAGGACCCTGAAAATAACTTTTTAAAACCCTGGTTTACCTTGATCCCAACAACTGGTCTATGGCTTATTTAAACTTTTTTTAAAACATGTTTCAAATGGAAAGCTCGGGATTTATTTAACGTTATCTGTAATGTAGTGGCAATTTCACGTATGTCTAGGTATAAGAGTGGAAGATGTGCTAAAAAAGTTGCCCACAGCGAAGCTACGGTAAAATAACCAGTTTGAAAATTGGAAAAAATTGGTTCTCAGAAACCTGAATAAATACAAGAAAGTCATGTCTTTTTAAATGAAACGTAAGCAATACTCTGAGCTGGTTGCCTTCTTGTATGGGTGTACTTCTGGTGAATACCCTGAGACAACTCAGGCTTCATTTGGGGGGTTCACAGAAACCCCTGAACGTGCAATAAACACATTTTCTTCTTGCTGTCTTTACTTTACAAGTTTTGTGATGACATTTTAATAATTTGCCTTATTTTTTAAACACTGCCATATTTTTGTTTTACCAATCTTACATTGTGAAATTGGACATCCCTTTCTTGTTTTAAGCCAAAGGTTAAACAGTGAACAGACATATTAAGCTTCTTTGCATTTGTCCAGACCAGACATTTCAGTAAGAGCATTTAAATGGACTTATAAAGAGAACAATAAGTGGAGCCCCACTCCGTCTGCCCGTTAGAGTGGAGATCCAGCCTGATTCATCTAATTTAGGCATTGATGTCATTAGGCTTAGAACAGAGCAGGCGTACACACACTTGGATGGTTTCAACATTTCTACTTCCTGCCTTATATGCAATCTCATTCCACCCAGTCGCGTTCCTTTCCTACTCTCGGTGGACTAGAGGAGTATGTAATGTTATAACCCCTTTTAAAATGTGTAAATTGAAACTCTGAGACTTCAAAAGTTCTGCCTGCAGATATAAAGGTGTCTTCTTGAAACGGACGTTATTTTAAACTCGAGAGATTTTCCTTTACCCGGCTGCGTGTGCCTGCGCCTGTGGAGCAGCAGGAGGAGGGAATCATTTGAAGATGTGCGTTTGCATTATGATTAAGCCCATCAGCCGCCATCTGGTCATGAGCAGGCTAATAATCAGGGCTTACTGCTGGCAGTCCACTTAATACGGGGCTCCACTTTTCAGTCTACCCAGCTGTAAACAAGTTGGAGATAAAATCTTACTTTAGGAACCAACACACAGACCCCGACTCACTATGACACCAACATCCACGGAATGGCTGCTTCAGAGTTAGCTCTGCAGACTCCAGGCCTAACGAGGAACAATGAAGATCCTCAAACGTTCCTCTACCTCGCTGTCTTGATTGAGATCTTCATGCAGGACCAGTCGCCGGCCAACACCCTGTGCTCCCTGTTTGCCATGTGTTGGATCTGGCCATCCGGCTATAATGCAGAAGAGGACAACCTGAATCTGGGGTCTGCGCTGCTCAGCTTGGGGCGTCTTGTGAAGAAAAAGGTGGCCTGTCTCGTGGAAGACGTCTCTGCCTGTCTTCCCTGCCAGAGAGGGTCCAAACAGGCGGTAATTATGGGTTAGAAAGATAGCAACATTTTTATTATAAATTGCCAATCTGTTGTTTCTTATGAGGTGGATTCTTTAAACTGTTTTGATCAACTTTAAAATATGTTTATGGTAACTCGGAGAGCATTAAATCATCCTTCAGGCAGCGATGTCCAACATGTGACCTGTAGGCTATTTTCAGCCCTGGAAGGATTTTCTGTGGACAGTGAACACAGTGGAAGACTAGTATGAATGTTGCATACCAGCACAGGCTGTTGATGTCGATGGACACTGCAACATTTTTAGCAATGCGATTTTCACTATGGTGAGGCTTTCTATCCAAGTAGCAGACAAATCAAGATTATGTCTTAAAATGACATGAATGTTTTGTACAACACAAAGTGGCTGTCTTTCATTGACCATGTTTTTTTGCTTTCATTCTAGTTTCCTAGTAATCTGAACCACAAACACGCAGCCAATTTCACTTAGAGGACACGGTTGCGGCCATTTCTTAACATTGGTAACATGTAGCACACTTTTTCCAAGTGTCAACCATATCCTTAAGTTTAATAAGTCAGAGTACTTTGTTTAATTAAAAACATTAAAACCATGTTTTGCTTTATTGCTGAGCAGGAATATTAAGGGGAAAAAAGCATTTTTGTGACATATGAGTTCTTTCTACTTGCCATTTTTGCTCCAAAATGTTAAACATAGCCTTGAGACTGTTATAAAACAATTTGTAGGAACTTGCGTTTTGATACTTGTAACAAAATAGATTATCTTATCAATTCTTAGGCAGAAGGACATGTATCATTTTTTAGTTTTGGCTGTCTTGCATAAAAATCTTTGTCCTAACTCCTGAAAGTCCGAGCTGGGAACAGACAACCCCAACTATTCAGAAGACTAAAAACAGTAGGCTATTTAACAGAAGGCTTGCTTATACAGACGTTCTGCTTTTTTAGTTGATGTGCAGCTTACTTGCTCAACAGTCAGTAACCTTTAGAAAAAAACATTTTTGCCTCAGGTTCTGGTAAATGAAATTTTCTAGAGCCACAAATGCCACACAAGCCCTTCTGCTGAAAATTGGAAGTGATTTTGTCGATCTGTTGTTAAGAATTTGGTGCACTGTGAAATTAAAATTATTAAATTCAGTGTCAATTCACAACACATCATCTCAAGATACTTTACAAGTAAAGTCATTCCAATTGTAAATACATTGTAATTAATCGTTCATGTCATTAATTCAATCAGTTTAAACTATTTTCATTTTAAAATAATTTTAAAATTTTATTTTATTTAAGGAATCCCAGCAGATTGTATTTTTACATTTTAGAATAAAGAAAAACATCAAACCTTGACCAAAGAGAATTAACAAATTTTCTTACATTTCATATTTATAGTAAATTAAGGGTAAATTACATTAAGTAATCTGCTAAAGTTATATTGTTCCTCTATCAATAGTACCATTCTGTTGTGGAAATACTATACATTTATGACATTAAAAAACTAAAAAGTTTAGATGTACCTCATGTATCTTTAAAATTGTGGAGTTGCTTTACTGCCAGAATGTTCAATAGACCTTGGTGTTGGCTCTTCTGTGGCTGTTTTGTTCTCAGTGCCATATTTACACAGATACATGAAGGTACTAATATAAGACTAGGTCACATTTGACCTTTATTTCTCCCAGCTTCAATGCAGTCTTTGAATGGAAGAAAATATTGTCATTTGGAAGTATACAGTTTATTGTCATCTAAAACCATTTCTAATTAAACATATTTATTTTTAGACATCTTGGAGTAAGAATAGCGTATAATACTGGCGTCCCTTTGCCTTTGTACCTGCGGTCATACATCGAAGCGGATATGAATAGCCTGGGGGACGCAGTAGAATAGGTGCTTTATCTGTTGCTGGCTTCATTATTAAATTACACTCCTCTCAAAGTCCTCAGAGATTTGGCGGAATAATATTTGTTAAGAATGAATATTAAAAGGCGTAAATGGGCTTGAGCGGAGCGCAAAAGGACCAGCCCTTCCCCCTCATCTTCTTCTCTCCACCCCTCTGCTCTGTTTGATTTACGAGTCAGTGTTTTCTTTTATTGGGGAAGCTTTGAAAAGAAGGTGGCATCATGACTCTTAGCCGCTAAGACGGCACATGAATCACCGGCCGCTGTGTAAGGGTCAGGCTGCTCCTGATCTCTTTCTGCCTTAGAGAGTCAAGACGAGGCCTTTTTCTGCAAGGTGTGGGTAAAGCCACCCATGGGGGGCATTTCTGTATCTCATCCCGTCTTTTTCATCCTCTACCTCCCCACGTGTTTGTTTATTTCAGCAAGGGCAGAGATCCTCCGTGGCTGACTTTTCCTTTGATTTTGTGCAGCCTTTCATTGCAAAGCAGCAGCTCTGCACATATTGACTCAGAGCGCTAGAAGGGTGATGGAGATGGTGTTTAGTGTTTGTCTTGCCATCGCCTGACTTTCATATCTTTTTGTGTCTCTTACAAGTGTGATGCCAATAATACTATGTAAACAAGTCATGAAATTTGATTTAGACTTTTATAAGTGGTGACATGATTTACAGGTTTCCTGAATTTGACATTATAGCATCTGTTAAGTAATTGTAACATTATAATCCCCAATGAAGGATGTCTGCGACATCTTATATTATAATCTACTTTCTTTAAGCAGCAGCTTTCATATGTTTTTTCTATCAGAGAAAGTAAATTCTTACCTTAACTGTAAGATTCCCACAAGGTTGATAACATGTTAAAATTTCAGCACTAGATATGAGAAAGCTTGGTTAAGTAACCACACTAGTTTTATATATTATACGCTCTACTCTGGAGACATTTAAAACTTAAGTCAAATCCCTTTTTTATGTGCATGCACCTAGCAACAGCTGTTTTTTTAATTACTTGAGTAGCTTGCTCAGTTTTTCTCTTTCCCATTTTGTACAATTGGCAAGCAGAATGGGCCTCTGCGTCCCATTATTTCTCAACCCCAGGGAACAACAGTAATTTGTGTCGCAAGTAAAACCTCTCAATCACTCTTAGGCTACGTCCACACCAAGCCGATAAGGTTATACAGGGAGTTAGACGCCTAATGTTATCCACTCAACCCGAGCATTTACGCCCCGTTTAAGGTCCGTTTAAGTTCCCACTATTGCGCAATCCCATACAGACCTGTGCAAATACAGGGCATGCGCGAAAAGACGAACGGAAAACGCGTATAACCTACGTGCCGCAGGCGCCTACATAATATATACAAGAAGCTCTACAGCACAGTACATATCTGCTTGTCCCGTTAACCGAAGAGAACAATAGCTGCTCAGAAGAAGAGAGAGTTTTTGGTGTGGACAGACTGCGAGATCGATTTATTACTCTTCGCTGTTGTCTTTGTCTGTAGTGTAGTATTGTTATTGACGCAGCATTCATTGACGCCACTTCCTTTCATTATCCGGGGAAGCTGTCCACACTGGCTCGCTTAGCCGTTGAATTAAGATTTACACGGCTCTCTTACCCGGCTAATAGTTATCCGGCCACAGACCTTAAACGACGCCGGGTTAGTGTGGACGATGGGGGGGTGTAGACTAAATAATTATACGTTTAAGGCATTAGCCGGCTTAGTGTGGACGTGGCCTTAGACCTTAATAAAATCAAATTGTAGAATTAAAAAAGAAAGATTCCTTCATGCTTCTTTTATAGTAGGTGTTAGTTGGGATAGCTAGTTAGTTGTGGAAACAGAGATTTTGTTCTTAGCAGTGGATTTTCTTCTCCATCTGCCATATTAAGTGAATATACGATGAGTTTAAAGAAAGTGGTGGGAAGTCTTAATGTTGAACCGAGTTAATGAATCCCCAAATGAAAGCCACAAATTGGGTGATTCTGATGTCCTGCCGATTGATTGCGGTTTCTTGAGCCCCGTTTGCTTTACTGTTATATTTGTTCAAATTTTTTTTTTCTATTTCCTCAGCAAGTCTTTTATAAAAACCTAAAGTCTATAATACTGCTCTAAATTATGAATAAACCATAAAGAAATCTGAATGTACATCTTTACACTGATTTGTTCATTAATCAGACTTTCCCAATTTGTTGCATTGCAGATGATGAGAATCCTTTTCATAACATTCACTTTCTTAAAGTGCATGTCTTTTTATAGAAAGTCATTAACTGTTAAGTCCTCATGAAACTATGTTGTGCGCTGAGCAATAAACGTCATGTTTAATTCCTGTGCGAGGCCTTAGTTAACATTCCTGCCCTGTTCCCCCCGCTGGCTCTGAGCTTCCCATTTTTGAGTCAGCCATTCCTCTGTGTGTGGAGGTAACAAGCCAGAACACTCTACATTGTATTGCTGCTATTGAGAGGCAGGACACCGATCCAGCCCCTGGCCTCTCCATTAAGCTCTCTGGAAGCCACATCAGAGAATTCCTCTGCAGCTGAGTAGGAAGGTCAGAGATGGAAGCAAGGTGGGGGACCTAGACTGTAGTGATGATTCAGAAGATGGACTGTGAAAGCTGCAAGTGGAATAATTCCCCAAAGTGGTCCGAATTTACTCTTCTGATCGAGATGCAAATTAAGCCGGCAGCAAGCGGTTTTCCTCTGCCCACGCTCCAAGAACAGCAAAGTGCAATCAATCAGTCCATCCCTACTGGACAAATCTCAACCCAGGAGGCAGAGGTGGGCTCAGAACTGAGGCTTCTGATCCAGGCCTAATTGGGGGACAGGCTGCCAAGGAAAAAAAGCATAAGGAGGGTAAAGAAAAGCTAGGATTCTGAAGGGCTTTTAAGAATTGCCAGGGGGTGAAGGAATACTCGGGTCAAGATATAAAGCGCTTATTATTGAGCTGATCGGTCATGCCAACATTCAAGGGAGGCAAGCTACACAGGAAAGGCTGTTCGCTTGCTCGTAGGACCCGACGGCAAGCCACAACAGCATGGAGGATGCTCTACAGACTGCTCTTCATGGTGACAAGGAGGCTGAGTGAGGTAGAGACGCTTTATGGTCTCATGTTTGATGTTTTTATAGGATTGCAAAGTAAGCAGAGACGCCTCGCTTGGCTTTTTGTGACTTTCACAAAAAGCCAAGGAGCTTTTTGAAAAGGAGCTTTTTGATCCGTGTTGGAATAATTAACATCAGTGTGAAAGTAAACCCAATGCAAGTTTAGCTTTTTCTTTAATCCATTTTGAAAAATAGTGCAGTTAGATTAGATAGACTTTGGGTGAAAAATCAATTGTACATTTTTTGTGTTTGTGGAACATCTAATCTTTGGCATCACCCATAAACTACCAGTTGGCATGTTGGTCGTTTATAATGGTTCTTTTGGACACTATCACTCCAAGACACCACTTTTTGTCATACAAGATTTATAACCCTGGGATTGTTGAAGAAAATGATCAATTCCTAGGTATCTTAAAGGCATTTTTAGGGGTGCTGTAGGGGCGTTTCCTGGACCCAGGAACATAGGGGCTGAGCCCACACACTCATGGAGAAATATGGGGGAACCTACGCTGTGAAAATTTTATTTTATTAAAGCTTTTTGGATCATTGTGGCACCTTGTTTAAATACTGCAATAAGTATTTAAAATAATGTTTTTATTTTCAAACTTAAGCATGACAGCGTAAACAAGATAGCAAAAGTCAGTATTGACATTAAGTAAGCCAGGGTGAAAAAGGTAGTCAATAGGTCAGAGTTACTTTCTTTTTTCTGTCCCTGACCAGCACATCAGTCAGTCCTTTGTCGGGTTACATGGTGGGACCTGTATGCCGCTCTTTTTTCCTCATTCTCAGTCATGACCAGGTCATCTGTAAGCTGAATTTAACATCAGATTTCTTTTACCATAAAATATGTTATTAAAAGCTAATCATAAAAGGGATCTGACCTTTGCATCATGATCAGTATTCAAGTGTCTTTATTGGGGGAAATTGGCTACATTTTATAACTTTAACTAGAAAAGAACTCTGAGAGCGTAAACCTCTGCCAAGGCAGCTCAGTCCCAGTCAAGACAGTGGTCTATGCACTCAGAACAAAAGTAACACTGTTCATTTAATCAGTTGTGTTATACTCTGAATTCTCTGAATGGTTCCCTCCCAGACAATTATCAGTCAGAATGTTAAACAGTCGTTGATTAGTAGAGGATTTTAATCCTGCCTTGCAGCTGCTTTTTTCTGCATTTATGATGATGCATACATTATCACTTGTGTAGATATTTTAATTAATAAGACATACAAACTGCTTTGTTAGAATAATTTGAGTTTTGCATGCATTTTCATTTACGTCAATCTTTAAACCGGCTGTTTTGTGGCTGATGTCTGTCACTCACTCTAGGTCCCGCCCTCTTTGTATTACAGCCTGTTTTTAATTTTGGTGTGACACCCCAAGATTATCTGTGGGCCCCATTAAGCCCTCTTTAAAAACTACCCTGATACACCCCTGGTCATTGGTCTTAATGATGGTCTTTTCAGGCTTATATAAACATTATTCAAGCATTATTACCCATCATTGTCAATATGAAACCGTATTAAACTCAATTTAGGGATAAACACAGAGGGTGTGAACCACATAATTTGAACTCTTAAAAATGTCTTTGTTTCTTTCAATGTTCAGGGTCAGAGCTGGGAATGTCCAGGCCAGGCGACACTACTGGTTGCCTTTGATTTAAGTGATTTTCCATTTGACGTAATTCAGCTTCAATAAAAGATGAGTTTATTTCAATGCCTTTTAATACATCCTAGGGCTGCTTACGCATTTCTCTGCATCTCTATGTGAGTGCATGCAGTGAATTCAGAATTAAAAAGAAAGGCTGTTTGATTTTTGCCAGAGTGCAATCAGGAGACTAAATCAAACCCTTCTCTGATCAAGCTTTGTTTTCTAATCTATAAAGATATACAAGACGTATGTTCTAAATCGACTTCAGGGCATGAGCAGAGGTACAAACGTAACATATAGCAGACACCTGTCAGCAAGAAAGCCCCTGAATAGGAATCCACAGCAGTGCTGTCAGATCCACTTGTTCTTAATAGCTCTCCCAGGCTTCTCCTTCGTCTCCTCTTGCCCACGCCCTTAGCTTTTAATTGGTTATTTGGGCTGGCTGTCAGACTGTTTTGGTTGGATTGTTGTGAGGCAGTTGCAGTTCCCTGAGTCATGAGTGAGGAGCCCCCACCAGTCCTCTTTCTTGGTCTATTCTCTCTGCCCACCTTATCTCTTCAGGCTCCACCGAATATTTTTTGTGTGTGGATTGAAATGAACGAATTTGGGTTTCTCTGACCAGAATTCAAACATATTCAGTCTTTGTTCCCAGGCTGCGGCTCTTCCACGCTCACAGGCTCTTACGTGTGCTTCAGTTGCCAATATTGGGCCAGTACAAGAATGTGATGAGAATTAATTAAGCATCTGAGTGGAGATTTATGCTACCACGCACATACTTGTTTAAAGAGAACCCGACAACCCCTTCCTTTGGGTGTCTGGAGCAGAAATAAGCGTCGCATATGAGCGTTATCACTCTCCCAAAGCCTGCTCCCACCCGCCTGGATGCATGAGTGGGCTGTTTGATGAATTTGTTGCTCCGATATCCTTTAACCTCTTTGCTTACTTGAGGCAGTCTACCGCTTGTCCGTCTGCCTGGTGGGAGTTTTCCCAAAGCGTGTGTCACTAAATGAGGGCTGACTGCCTCTGCGGGCAGCGTCGTCATCAGTAGCTGAGGCTGACTATATGATCTTCAAAGGGAAAGTGTGTCAGCATCAGTGTTTACAAGCAGTGGGAAAGCTGTCACGCATTTAAGAAAGTGCTGCCGATCAGCTCAGCAAGCGATCAGATTCTGCCTGAACGCTCGCATGGCTGTGGGTTCATGTTTACGAGAGCATAAGGTTGCCTGTCAAATCAAATTGGAGACGATTGCAGCAAGCAGGGAGACATCAAGTCCCCTTGCAATTATCAGCTAATACTCCCAAGAACTATTTCTGCTTTTTTCTCTGTTGTTCCCAGAGTCGGGCAGTCTGCGCTTGCATTCTGGGAGGTACATCTCTGGAGTGACCAAGCTATAATAAGCCAGTTGATGAGCCGCAGGCTTATTAAGGGAAGTCTTGATTGTCTGTGGACTCCCGGGGAGTTTGCAGAAGGGTGGCATCTCCCACCAGTGCCCGAGCTAAATGACTCAGACAGGCTTTAACACGCTGCTCGTATTGTGTGCAGGCATGCGCTTTGACGCCCGCAGTGTCAGAACTGAGGATATATTGATCCATGTCCGTCGCTGTCCATGCTTTGGTGGGTGAGCTGTACTCGACTGCTTGCTGAAGCGATATTTTGATTGCCACCTCCACACACACAGACACAGGGGAAGGTGGGGATTGCTGAGCAGCTGTTTTGCTTGGCACATGGACTTTCCCACTGCTCTGTGTTGCTGTGCAGCAGATTGGAAAAAAACAAGAAAAAACTGCCATTGCTGGCACTTATCGACTTCAGATCATATTTGGAACTGGTCATAGATTATAATGCAGCATCATGTTACTCACTTGCAATATGAATAAATAGCCATCATGGAGTTAGGGCACAGAAATATTGAAAAGCACCAATTAGGATTTTGTGGCTGATTTATTAACTCTTGTTTTTGTAAAGCTTTGGGTTCATTATTTTAACAAATAGCATAACTAGCAATGTTGTGATTGTTACGTTCAGCCTTCCTGTTATCTGTTGAACGTGTTCTTTCTCACAGTCTGAATGACCCACAGCCATATATCTGAATGCTGAAGATCACAGAAAAATTGAAACGGATGCGGGCTGGACTCCATGCGGCCTATGCAAAGACCAAAAATAATTTGGTCCATTGCGTGCTTTCTGGAAACTTTTAGCACACAAGCTGCAGTCGGTATTAATGGCAGTTCTGTATGCAAGCCATACAGAAATCAGACCAAATTCCGTTTCAATTTCGGTGTGAATCGTATGTTAGGGTTTGTGCTTCATCAGGAAATTATCACATTTTTTACTTTCTGACTAGCTAGTCCCAGCTTTTAACCGATTAGGCTGAAAATTGGCCAGTTATGACCGATCTCTCTGCATTAACTAAGTTAAATTGAACTAAAATGAAGTGGATGCGAATTTATAGTTTGTAAACAATATAAAAAGTTTCAATTTTTCCCTCATCCTTTTTCAAGGAATATCATTGATAGCCTCGTAATTGCTCATTTTCTGCTGTAGCTGCTAACAGACAGTAAAATCTCTACCAGCCACAGGCAGAACTTTGCAACATGTTGCCTAAAGCACATGTTCACTTTCCTGAGGCTGTACAGGTAAAATGAATGCGAAGTAAAGCAGATCTGCCAGTAGAGAACATGTTTGTAAGTGATAAAACGTTGAGTAATCCATCAAGCTCCACCTGTCGCAAAAGTGCATTTGAGTTTTCTTTGTTTGTTTTTTAAATTGGCACAATATTAAACGCTATAACAAACAAATACATGACACATTTACTGACAAATGTTAAAACTTGTTTTGAAACAAACCTGCCTCAACTCTTATGATTTCATAGGGACAACTAAAGGTGATCTGCTGAGATTCAGTTAGTATTTTAGATTCATTGGGAAGTCTACAAAGCCAATTATAATTGAGTGCCTGAGTAAATTTCTAATATTCTAATATTCTCAGAAAACCCAGGAGCATCATTGTTCATGGACTTATTTACATAATTGTCTTATAAAGTTTTAAAATTTCAGTCGTTAAAAGTGAATTATATGAATAGTATTTTTATTGAAGCGTGCGTTCGTGTTTGGATGCATGCAGTCACCGTGTGATTCTCATTTCATTCTCCTGGCTGTTGTAATCCCCAAACTGCCCAATCTAAATACTCCCGTTTCCCCCTACAGAGCGTGGACACGGTGTGCACCATCTACAATTCCTTCCAGGAAGGCTCAGCTGCCGGGGGCGAGATGGATGATGTGAAGGCAACACAGGGAGGCGAGTCGCGCTCAAGTCCCACTAGAGAGGGCACGCTGCTCAGACCTTGCCCCAAGCACATGAGCGTCACTGAGAGGCTGCGCAAGGTCATCCAGGAGCTGGTGGACACAGAGAAGTCGTACGTGAAGGTGAGTCTACAAAGACTGGACAGCTGTATTGTTAGACATTAATGTAAGAGAAGGGGATTAATATTTCATTAAAGTCCACTTCACACCACCTAAAGATTTAGTAAATTGGTCCGCTGTCACATTTTTTATTAAAGAGATTTTTTTGATAGAAGCCACCGGAGAATAGGGGACATAAAAGTCTCAGTATTAAAAATGATTCAATTTCCTCTTACACCTGTCTTCTATCCTGCTCCAGTGTTTTTGATTTTTTTTGTCCCCATTTCGTCTGATGCACAATAAAAGCCACAATCATAAACTCTGGGATCCTACACGGTCTTTAATTAGTTTTCAGTATTTTTCAGTTATTGATGAGTATGGAAACATAGTGTGGAAAATTATTCAATTTCAAAACATCCTTATTTCATTGTCTAAAAGTTGTCATTACTTCTGCATTTACTTTGTCTCCCTTCTTGTGTCCATCTCATATTTCCTTCTTTCACTCCCTCCTTTTTCCTGCATATTCTTTGTATAACCCTGCCTCAATTGGTTTTGTCCTGCCTTTCTCAGTTCCAAGTCTGATTTCTTGTATCCTTTATGACTTATATTCTTCTTCTATATTTCCCCATATTTGTCCATTGGTTTCTTTCATCCTTCACAAATATTTTGTCTTAAAAGGTATGAAATACTTTAATGAAAAATGTGTTTGAACTCCTCCCACTGCAGCAGCTGTAGCGTTCCCTTCTTCCCAATCTCCTTTTATTCTTTATTCAGTCTCCCTCCCTCCTTAACCTACCATTGAGTCGTAATTGAGAGAGGAGATTGCCTTCCCAGAGCAGCTTGATTCAGGTCGTTTCGCCTGAATCCATGCACCACTGGCTGGGATGCTGAAAGGGAGGAGGAGGATACTCATAAATCAGTCTAATGAGAATATTCTTGCTGATTCTAAGACAAGCTACAGCCATATTAAAGAGCGGGTGGCAAGAGGGGGGGAAAGAGAGGGATATTAGGTGATTGTGGAGGTTATAAAGTCAGAAATCTGATGATGGAAGGGATTTTAAAGGATGTGCATGTTAAGGAATAAAGCACAGATGGCTGACCAACTTCTGCTTCTTTCCCCACTTATAGGACCTGGACTGCTTGTTTGAGATCTACCTTAAACCACTGCAGAGGGAAACCTTCCTAACACAGGATGAGGTAAGCTGCTGATCTTTGTCTGGAGAAAAGGTCAATTTCATTGAGTATTTATTACCCATCCAGCAACTCCTCCGGATCATCTCCCTTATTACCACTTCAACTGGTTGCAGGCGAAATTAGCATTCCCCGACACTGACCTTCCAATGTCCCAAAAGAGTGCACTAATAAAAGCCAGCTTAAGAGTACAAACACTCATCTCAATCTACTGATTGGTGTGAATGCACATGTGTAATTTTCTTTCAATTTCCCTTAAGATAAACTATGACAGCAAAATAGCTAATCTGAATGAGTTACATAAATTTCTAAAATGATATTAAAGATTATTACACAAAGAAGGATTTATTTCAGTTTACTTCTGACGTACAGCTGATCAAACAAAAAATGTCGGCCATATACGATCAGCACACACACACATAGTGGGTGGATCTCCATTAAAATATAATCAGATTGATAATAGGTTTTGTAATGAAATAATCTTGATTAATCACATTTTAAAAGCACAACATTTTTTGCCCATAAGCACAATAATTTAAATTTGAATGCATGTTGTTGGACGACATAATCATATAAGCAACGTAAACATAATTACTGTCTTTTTAAGGTCTTTATTCCCTGAAAAATGCAGTTAAATGCATTTAATTTCACAACAGTTGTAAAAGAAAAAAATAATCCTTGGCTAAAACTGAACAGATCTAAAACTGAATTGTCATCTAAAGTACTTACGTACATTTTCAGAACTTCGTTTTCAAAAACTATTGGCCAAAAAAGTTATTTGTCTGCGGTTAGTCTAGCTCTGACGTGCATCATTGTAATCTGTGTACCAGGCAATTTTTGCACTGACAAATGTTACGCGTTGCTTGGAATGTAAACTGCAATTAAATGCAATAATCTTTCTAACACAATAATTCTTCTGTAATTATTTAACCACAATTAACACTTTAAATTCCGACCCCTAATATATATACAAAAAATGTAAAGCCCTGCCACAAAAGTTCATTTTTTACAGAAACTGGATGTTCAGAGTGCTGTATCCAATCATCTCAATGGAAAATTCAGTGGAAGAAAAGATGTGTAAAAGTACCAGCGAGAATTAGATCCTTGAGAGGATTTGGGACCTCAGTTTGGAGTTTGTCAGATATTCACACAAGGTGGACTGCAGCTGGATGTAATTTAAGGAAGATGGACTAAATCGCTACTCAGTCAGAAAGTCGATTTTGCATTTAAGTTGTTACCCTAGGTACTACAGTTTAGAGGAAGAGTGGAGATGACCACAATCTGGGTTACCTTAGGCATAGAGTGAAGTTTCCGCAGTCAGTGATGGTTTGGGGAGCCATGTTTTCTGGTGGTGTTGGTCCACCAGGTTTTCATCAAGTTGAAATTCAGTGCAGCCATCTACGTGAAAATTTTAGCACTGCCTGGATATTATAAAGTTTTATGAAGATGCTGATTTAATTTTCCACCAGGTATTGCCCACAGTACCACAGCTACAAGCATCTGCTGACCCCTGTGTCACTGAACTTGACATGGCAACAAACCCTAGAGAGAAACTGCAGGAGGTTATCAAGAGGAAGATGAGAGGAGTCTTAAGGAACAATTATATAAAAAAAAGTTTGTTTCTCCATTACCATGGGAGAGCCAAAGGATGATGTCCATGCTGCAATATTCCAATAAGTTATGCAAAAAGAGCCTCCATCAAGTACTGAGTCGCTCTGTGTTGATAGTGCACCTTTATTTTTACCGCACTTTTTTCTTCCACTTAACTTTCAATTAACATGCTTGGATAAAACTCTCTATAAACAGCCATCTTCCTTAGCTTTGCCATTTTCCAGCGTTCAATGTCACCAACTGCTGGCAAGGCAATATCCTTCCCATGATTGAGTAGGCTATACCGTAACATTTCTTTTATAGACTAAATAGTGTTATGCAAAATTATTTATTCAGAATTCTTGGAATTCATTAAGAGACAACTGCATAGTGTTACTGCACAATGTTAATGAGCTCACACTTGCTCTATGCTGGGCATGACCTAAAACATGTGACACTCCTCCTGAGACATAGAAGTCGATAGTCCTGTGGAGACCGAGGGCAAATAAAATGACCATTATGAGACAGAGGGACATGTCCAGACACAGAACAGCCAGGGACATGTTAGCCCCTTAATGGCTTTTAATGAACGGCATCGTCGACCCTGGCTGTACTGTAGATGGCACATTTATATGGCTTGTCACTAACGGGCTTTGTCAGAGATGGAGCCATCAGAGGAGATTTTATAACACTCCAGAGGGACTGTGTGACTGACTGTTATGAATTACAAGCCATCCTACCTTTATTTTGTTTCCATATAACCTCACATTCTCCTTCTCTCTCCCCTCCCACTCCTCTGACTATGCTCTTCTCTTTTCACACACACATCACCATCAATCAACTTCCCACTGCTCTACCATTTCTCCCCTCTATCCTTTCTTTTCTGTCCATAACTCTTCCTCACCTCCACCTTGTTCACCTTGTCAGATGGAGAGTTTGTTTGGCAGCCTTCCTGAGATGCTCGACTTCCAGAGGGTCTTCCTGCAGACCCTGGAGGAGAGGACTGCCTCCAAGCCTGATTTCAGCACCCTGGAGACCCCCTCGCAGTTCAAGGTACAAAAACTCATTGTGGTATTTATACCTTTTTATCGATTAAAGCTCAACACCATTTCAGCACACTTAACAGGTAATCGGAGTTACTTTTCCCATAAAAAGATGTGACTGTTGAGTTTTGGGGATTTATAAACTAACTGAGGTGTTGCAAAAGGGGTATGATCAGCTGATTTATAGGCTTAGCATGACGAGTTGTGGGGTCTATTGATTAAATCTGCGGTTCAGCGGCTGGGCTCAGAAAGGGTAGCAGAGAGTAGGAGAATAGAGGGGGCTTCTGAATGCTCTCCCATGAGAGGGAGGAGGGTCATGACTTCACATGTTCACGCTCTTTCATCTTGTATAAAGTCACTTTCTGTCGGTGTCTGAAACTCACTAACTCACTCCCTCCCTCTTATTTTTTATTTTTCCTGACAGAAGCTGCTGTTTTCTCTTGGGGGTTCGTTCCTCTATTATGCGGACCACTTCAAGCTCTACAGCGGGTTCTGTGCAAACCACATCAAAGTCCAGCAGGTCTTAAAGAGAGGTACGACATCCTGATGAGGGTTCTTGTCAAAAACCAAATTAAAATCCCCACAGTTCTCAATGTTGTTTTTTCATTTAAAATGTTAAATAACGTCCCATGTGAGTTATTGCAGAAAATCTCACTGTAGATAGGTTTTATATATATGGAGGCTAAAAAAAATCAGATTGGGGAAAGATGAATAGATTGGAAATGTATAGGCCGATGGTTGGATAGATGAAAGTCAAAAATGAACGGGTCAAGGATGAAGTGGGATATAATGGAAAATTAAAATAAAGCCTGAAAACATGATACATTTGAGTTCAATACCTAATTTTATGATTTTTCTAAACTATGTAGGAACCCTCTAATAAGAGCTACACAGCATCGAGTGAAACAGTATCAGAGTATGTTAAATAACTGCTTTCATAGTTTCTCCTCATCAGCTAGTCAGCTTCCTTACACCTGAGTTGCATCAGAGATGTCCCATGGCACTAGATCCTCTGCCTTTCTTACAGTTGATGGCCAGAAATAGTCAATTATGTATGAAAGCAAATATCCCAAAGCGAGTCATGTTGATGAAAGTGAGCTTGACTCATGCCCCTCCAGTTTTCCATCTTCAACGTCCTACACAGAAACTTTGAGACTTTGGGGTTTCAAAACGAATACACATGTATTGTCAGACAGACTTTTAAATGAGCCCGTTCACTTGAGTGCTCACATGTCCGTGTAGTTAATAAAAAGTTAATTTGTGCATGCTAAGATGTCTGGCATTGCTTGAGAAAGCTGCCCATTAAAACAGGGCAATGTAAGAAGATTAGCATTTTTTTTCAATATGGGAGGGTGGCGAGGACTTAAATCTGCCATGTTAACATAAAGCTTTGGGGTATTCCTTGAAGTAAGCACCAGGACAGATATTTAATCGGATGAACTCTCCAAAATCTACGATGGTTCAGAGGTGCCTGAAGCAAAATAAACACTTTTAGTATTTTTATTATTATTTTAAATGTTTTATTCAAACAAGTGTCAAAAATGATTTAGGAAAAATACATTTGGTTTTTAGTAAAATGGCTTTTTATCTCATATTGGTTTAAAAATTGTTTATGCCGTGCAAGTGACTAACGTTCAACCAAAGCTTTAAATTATGAGGCATTCCTTTTTTATTATAGTTGATTCACAGAAAGCTAATACAATAAGTGCACAAAAATGGCACAGTGCAGATAAAAGCTGCTATGACTGATGACTAGTTTGCTTTGAATGTTGGAGAACACCCTGCACAACCCAGTCATAACCAGGTGCAGTCTGCCTCTCCCTCCTCTTCCCCACAGGCCATGAGTTACCTCAGCTTCTGTTTATTCGTTGACTTGTTAATTGCTTGCCTATTACTCCAGGAGGTTCCGGTGCAGGCGGCTGTCTGTAGCTGAAAGTGTTATAATTACTGCTGTAATGGCCCCCTCCCTCCTCTCTGTGGAAGCATACCGCAGTGGGAAAATGTCACCGTCTTTACAGGCAACTCATTTTGGTGCATACCTCGGATTTCACACTCACATCTTTGGCTTCGGCATGAACTATGCAAATCCAATCTGAGAAGTGGAACCACCCCTACTTGCAGAGTTGATTTAAAAAAAAGAAATAAAAAGTCTTTGCTAGGCAATTTACTGATGAACTATCAGTGTAGTATAATAGAACGCTGCACTACCCCCTGCTGGAGACAAGTTATTGCACCATGATTCTGCCCTTACCCAGACTGACAGTTTCAACCGCATCTCAGTAATTACAAATGTAGGTTTTATTTGTTTCTGTAGTCAAGATTAAAAAAGTGAAACGTGTATATTAAGAGGCTAAACTTAATGGATTTATTTCTCTTATTTCATTAAGGGTTGAAATTGAAGTGGAAATCATTGTAAAAAGATTTGTCATACGTCAGTACATTTCAAGTGTATATTAATATAATATATTTATATTAATGTAGATGTTTATGCTTTAAAGCATGTCAAAATCTAAAATCTTCTTTCCTAAATAAACCAATAAGAGTTGTTGTATTCTACACAACCATGGGAAAGACTGCTGTGCTGACTTGATAGTTGTCCAGCAGAATGTTATTGATACCCTCTAGAAGAACGGGTACTCCAACTGAGGTCATTTGTAACGAAACTGGCTGTTCTCAATGCATTTTAATGGTAAATTGAGTGGAAGAAAAAGTGTAGTTGAAAAAGGTGCACAAGCAAGCAACAGAGTAAGATCATCCTTGACAGGATTGTGAAGCAAAGAGTAATCAAGAACATGGGATACGACTGTAGCATTATTTTGTACTAAGTTGCTCCAGAACCAGAAATGATGTTTAAAGCTAAAGAGAAAAAGGATGAGGTGTATCCCATTGGTCAAAAGTCATGAGTTACTACTCAGCATAGCCACAGGCTGATGGCATCCAAGTCATATTACATTGATGCATTAAATAATGTAAAATGAGCCCGAACAAACTTTTGAGTGGAGATACTGTACAGATCATGGACATACTTTCAATACGTAGCCATTTCTGTATTCAAATCTTTAGAACAATTTGGTTTCATATTTTTTGTGAAATTAGCATTTAGATTCAATTTTTGTCACTTGCATAATATATCAGGACACTGAAAAAAGGATAATAAATTGGTGAAGAATCCCGTTGAATTTCATGTATGTCCGTCTTTTTTAATTTAAAGCAAAGACAGATCGGGCCTTTAAAGAATTCCTGGATGCAAGGAACCCCACTAAGCAGCACTCGTCTACCCTGGAGTCATACTTGATTAAACCGGTGCAGAGGGTGCTTAAGTACCCCCTGCTGCTCAGAGAGCTGGTCTCCCTTACAGACGCTGATAGCGAGGAGCATTACCACCTCACCGGTAAGAAAAACACATGCACATTTGAAAAACTGCACACGTTCCCAATTTCTTCATGATATGATTTATTGCGTGTAATTATCAAGTAGCAAATCTTAAGCAAACACTGCATGAGCAAGTAAAACCCTAATCTATTGTAACGTGTGCCCTTGCAGAGGCTCTGAAGGCCATGGAGAAGGTGGCGAGCCACATCAACGAGATGCAGAAGATCTACGAGGAGTTCGGCTCAGTGTTTGACCAGCTGGTTGCAGAGCAGACGGGACATAAAGAGGTGGATATGAATTTCCAAAGTATATTTGTAATCATGTCTGAGTACTGGAGGTAAATGTTTCTGCTGAATTAAAGGATGCTTGCAGTTTGCTACTTAGCTAAACCAATTACAAATACATTTGAGATATTTTATTTACATGCGTCTCGCATTGCTGGACAAAATATAAATGTAATTCTTAATCTCCATTCCTCAGCTCACTTTGAAACTCTGTTTCCTCTTGTGTCCCGGTCAGGTCACAGAGATTTCCATGGGGGAGTTTCTCATGCATTCCTCAGTGGTCTGGCTCAACCCTCATCCATCGCTGGGCCGCATGAGAAAAGATCCCGAAATTACTGTATTTGGTGAGTTTTGCAGCTGCAGAACAAGTGAATTTGTTTAGAGGAGCACAGAGGGTGTATGTGAGTAGCGCTCAGATTCTCTTTGAATTTAAATATCCATAGCTGTAATGCTGATGTACGCTTTAGGGTTTTCAAACTGGCAGCTGAAATGCTTCTGTGGGTTCCCAGGAGGTATCTGCAGTCAAAACCTAAGATGCTGATGTGCTTTTTCTTTTCACCCTTCTCCCCCACCAGTTTTCAAGAAAGCGGTGATATTGGTCTACAGGGAAAACTACAAGCTAAAGAAGAAAATGGTAAGTATAGCATCTGTTATACTTTCCCATGACAGTTTGTTTGGTTTTAAAAGAAAAGCAAAACATTTAGTTCTTATATTCCAAAGTGGCTTTGTTTTCTCTGCTATATGACCAGGCGAATTCTCGTTCGGCACTTTCTCATGGAGATTCTGATCCGTTTAAGTTTCGGCGGCTCATCCCGCTCTCCGCCCTGCAGGTCAGGCTGGGAAACACTGCAGGTAAGATGTCAGCACATCGCAGTATTATCCCTTTTCCTCACACCACACCGCTTTTCATATTTTAGTTTTACTCCCTCTCTTCTTAAACTATAGAACTTATTTGAACAGCCCGATTAAAGGCTCTGCCTTAACTTCTTGGGCATCTCTGTCTATCTTTTTCCAGGAACAGGTACAGAAAGCAGCTGCATTTGGGAGCTGATTCATTCCAGGTCTGAAGTGGAAGGCAGACCAGAGACTGTCTTCCAACTGTGTAGCAGGTCAGAGCTTTAACATTTAGGTAGTTGATGTTTTCATGAATTCATAGTTTATCCATTACACTAATGGATGCTCTACTGAAGGGTTCTTTTCTAAACAAAAAAAAGTTTAATCTCTTCTGATAGAACACAAAGTACTGCACAATTGTACTGGGGGAAAAAAAAAAGATCTATAAATGGAGCATGCACATGGTTTGGCCCCATTTACTCTGACACCTTTATAGAAATGAGGTGGAGGTTAATAATATAGTAGATTTATGACCAACGCTTGAAAAAAACAAAACATAATTCCACTACGTGACTTGGTGAATCAGAAAAAAATCCCAATAAAATTGTGTCTTTTATGGCATTAATAAGTGGTAACGGGTTCATTAAAAAAAGTATTTCAACAGGATATCTAATAAAAACAAGTCCAATAAGTTTCAAGTACTTTTTATTTTAGTAGTAGCCTAAATTATACAAGGAATCATGAAATTTATTAGTGTCTCCATATTCAAGTCACAGGTGCTTCAGTATGTTAGCATGCTTGTAAATACCATTCCTGAATGAAAAGTTCCAACTTTGCGTGCCGTTGACTGGTTGGAAACTGGAGTTCAGCCTTACAGGATAAAAAGGGTAAAACTGCTGCTTATTTGCCTTTAAGGAGTCGGTTAAGGTGAGATCTTCTGGGTGCAGCCAAGCTCCAACACATTTGAATTTCATTAACCATCAATTCGATTCAGGTGTGTTTGTGAAAAGATGCATCAAAAAATTGGAGGAGTGGCCTTCGAGGACTGCAGTTTCACACCCAGTACATGCAAGCGGGACCATATATCCTTTCCATATATCCTACCACAATATTTCATAATAAATAAAGAGGAAACTCCTCAACTATGTTAGAATCCGGAAAAAAACCCAGTTGTCATATTAATATATGGAAATGACAAGATGGGTTTGAGCTTTACATAATCAAATTACATTTTTGCCAAAACATTTATTGACTCACCGTCACTAGACTTCAGGACTGGATGAGAAATGTTCACCTGCTTTCTAATCAACAATTAGAAATCCAATATTTGAAAGTTCTTTGTGGTTCTGCATTGGCTTTAATAAAGACTATTTGCCATGTCTGCAGCTGTCTTAACATTTAATAATTTATTTTCACTATCACACTGCTGACTGAAGGCTGTGACCAAACTGGTTATTCTTATTACAGACTGTGAAATTGAAATCACTTCTAATGAATCAAATCAACCTTTACACACAAAGAATAGCCTCACATATCCTCATCCTCTAAATCTAGTTTCTGAAATAGTCATATTGTGCTCACTTGGCCTCTTCATCGGTTTTCTCCTCAGTGTGCCTGAGAACAAGGTCAACCTCATCAAGGTCATCCGCTCCATCCTGAGGGAGAACGTACGGAGGAACATGAGGAGCGAGGGAACATTGGAAAGAAACTGCAAGGAGCGCTTGGTCCCTCTACGCAGAACATTGCCTACCACCGCCACACTAGGTGAGTATGCAGATAGAGTTCAAAAACCATTTTGTAACAGAGTTTAACCGTTTTTGTCATTTCTACTGTATTAGGATTCAAATTTTAATCTGCACAGATAATTAGAGCCAATGTCAAATCATGAATCATTAGTACAATATCTAAAATGCACTTTCCATTGATGAGATAGATTTCAACACAAATTCAGGACATATTTTTTACTATGAAAATAAAGTTCTAATTACATCAATTAAAACCCAAGAATTTCCAGAAGCTTAAATAGTTCTAAGAAATCTAATAGATATTTTATGAATTTCAATCTGATATGAAAAAAATACATTAGTCTTCCGAATCCTGTTGATGCAGCCAAATGCAATGTTCCCATCTTTGGATGAAGCTTGAATAGGGGGGAATTCTCCTAGATACACACATTTACATGCACCCTAAAAAATGAAATAACTCTTTAGTTCTCTCACTCAGGGACTCCAACTGAGTAATTTTAACTTTCTTTCCCCCCAAATTTAACATAAATGGTCAAAATATAGTTTGCAAATGCACTCATACCTCAGTTTTAGGAGATGCATCCTGTGGCATAAAAGTGAAGTGTTTGGCCATAATGGCCATTGTTACATTTGGAGGAAAAAGGGGGAATCTTGCATACTCAAAAAATATTCCAGATGTGAAGTACAAGTGTGATTCTATGCAGGAGTTAGTAGTACATAAAACCGATAATTTCAGACATTAGACAGGTAACTAAAGTCTGGGTCTTCCAAATGGAGAACGATCCTAAGCATACAGCCAAAGCAGTAACACAACAGCTTAAGATCAACTCTATTTTGGAGTGGGCATTAAAATGCACTGCTAATGTCTGTCCCGAACTGAAAAGTTGTTGAAAAAAAAAAAAACTCTTGCTGAAATTTTACAAGTGGAGAACTTTCTAATGTAAGATGAAGTCTAACATGCCACCTGTTCATTTTAAAAGACATCTCCTTTGGGCATTAGAAATTAAACTAAGATCTAAACTTAACAAATAATAAACAAATCTCATTTTTATGTTTGTCCATTCTTCTATCCTTTCAGATATAATCACATCAGTGAATAAGCAAAGCTTTAACACTGAGGTTGTCAATCCTAATGGTAAATAATCACAAATTACTAAAAATCTAAAATTCTATGAGAAAATGCTTAATTATATTAGGGTAACTTAAATATGTATGGACATGAATTTAGACAAAAACATTTTTAGTACAAAAACCGACAAAGTTAACATTTCTCTTATGTTTTCTAACCTGGTGAAGAATATGCTTTGACTTGACCGCCCTTACATGATTTATTGAGACATGGAGAAAAGCTCACATCCGATAAAGGCTGACCAGAACTGAAAACCCATTTAAAAGTCATTAGTTTAACATTACAAACACCATTAGAGATTTTATCTTGCTTCTAAGGTCATAAATTGTATATTTTGTTCTGATAAGACTGTAACTGACCTCCAACTACCTTTTTATTTCTTTATCAGGATCTTCCAGAGCTTCCTGGTTGTGTAAGCAGCCGCTTGAGGAGGTCTCCTTCCTGGCTGGGAATCCTAAACCGGGGCCAGACTCAGATGATGGGAGTCTAAGCAGTGGAACCTTCAGTTTCTCTGGGGCTCCTCCAGCTTGCACCTCCTCTGATTCTCAGTCTTCCACCATTCCCCAGAACCGTTCTAAGGCTCAAGAGTCTGACTCACAACCTCGCTCCACCTCTCTGAAGGAGTCGGACATTTTAAGCGATGAGGACGACGATGGCTTCAGTGAGGGGGGCGCGAGAAGGGACAGCGGGGACAGCAGTTCTCCAGCAAGTACCATCGAAGCTCAGTTCCTCCATCTCAAGCTATCGGAAGATGCTGTGTCAAAATGCACTCTGGCCCCTTGTGTCCAACCGGAGGGCATCGGGGACACTCCCGAGATCCAACACAAGCTAGTGCAAAGACACTGCAGCGGGGTTAAGAGAAAAACCAACAGTTTGAGAAGGAACAAGGGGGCACTGGTGCACATGAAGGAGCAGAACAGGTCATTGGATAGTCAGACTGATCCAGCATCACCATGTGGTGTTGTGGACCTCAACACTCTGCTGGAAAGGGAGTTCAGCGTCCAGAGCCTGACATCTGTAGTGAATGAAGACTGTTTCTTTGACCGAGCTGAAAGCTGTGCCAACGACTCTGGAAATACTGTGTCTACCTAATGTCCACCATGGACAAATTAGGGGAGGAAAATAACTGTATCTGACCTATAAATAGGTCAGAAAAGTGAGGCGCCTCTCCAAAGTCCCAGCATTTGAAATGGGGAAACCCCTGTGATTCATAGCAGTCACTGCCAGGCAGGGTGCGAAGCTTTCCCTGAATTCAAGTCTGACACCCTTCCACAGAGGGTGATGTGTAAATGATCTCTTGGCTGGCAGTCCTGGGCTTTCCACCTGAAGTGGTGAGGTCCTCCAAGCACTGATGTCAATGTGCAAGCGCTTCTACTTTCTCAGCTTTGCCCCCCCCCCCCCAAACCACCTAAAAGACATGTTACATTCCCCATCTCTCCACATCTTTGGTTGATTGGCAGGTTTGATTTCATTTTTGACCTTTTCTGTGAAAAAAAAAGGGGAGAAAGTCCTGGTCTGTCAGTTACTGAGGAGTGCTGACAGAGAGGGTGAACCAATAGTGTATACATAGTGACAGGGTATGGAGAAAGAATCGAGTGTCCTATGCAGGCACTAAAATTATTCGGACAGGAGGTTTCCACATGAGTTCATATTGCCTGATGCATTTATTGTAACATAACCAAACGATGTCTATCAGGGGGCAAATTTAATTTAGACGATCATAGACCTTATGAGCTGCACAGGCTAAACATTTTGGCCCAAAAACAACTGCAAACCAATATACTAAGCCTTTTTGCTGTGTTTTGTGCACTAAAGTACATAGTTTGACTATATCATTTGAATTATTTTTTTAACTGTACAGGTTCTGATGTTTTAAGTTATTTCTAGGATTATTATCTTGGCTGAGAAGCTTTTAGGTGGTGGCTTGAACTCTAGGCTACAGATTTGGTCATCTGTTGACTTAAAAAAAATTAAATCCAAAAAATTTGTCAATTTATTTTTATTGCATTACTGGGGATTGTTTTCCTGTTCGACATTTGTACCACAATCTTTTCCAATATTTTATATATGGTATTTGCAACACTGTACAGGTAAATATGGCAGGAAGTTGGAATATATTTTTGTAGACAGTTTGCCATGGAATAAATCTACATTTTGAGGTACTATTAAAGAAAAAAAAAAGGCAAACCACTCCTTTTTGCAACTTTAGCAAGCCTTTTAAACGCTAGTATACCAATGAATGTGAATGCTCTATTCTTATGGAAATGTTTTATAAATAAAAGCTTCATCTTGAGATGAGTGCCTTCAGTTGTACATTATCTTCTTTTTTTATTAGTTGCATGGTGAAGCAGTTCTGTGACATAATGCACCTCATCTTAACTTGACAGTCAATCAGGGAACATGCGTCAAGTAGGTTTTTACAGCTTTTAGATGTGAAAGGTGTACTCTAGATATAATGCATAATTATCTGACAAATGGGGCAAAAAGTAGAATAGTTGAAAAAGCTTTAGTGTTCATTGGTTTTACACACCAAAATCTCACCAGTAGCATTCAATATCTTTGGGGTGTTTTGCAGCTTGTTGAGTATCTCAAAAAGGATGATTAGTGTCAAGTCCAGTCCTCCAGGGCTACTATCCTGTAAATTTTAGATGCATTTTATTTCCATTACACCAGAATCAGCATTCAATTCAGGTGTATTAAACACAGGAACACATCAGCTAGTGGATAGAAAACTCATTTAGCTACTTTTTGTTCTTTCTAGTGCAGGACTGCATTTTCAGTCAGGTATAAAGGAAGGTTCTCCTTAGTGGCATTTCCTCACTATCAATGCCAACAGCTGGGACCAATGCTTTAATCCAAAAAGACAAAACAAAAGATTTGCAGAAATGTTTCTTTGGAGTCAAGTGGGCTTAATCCACCAATACTTGGTAAATTCAAGAAAAAGGCACCAACAAGAACCTCAAACCTGAATAGCAGAGATGCATAATTATCACAGAGCTCAGCATTTAAAGACAAATCAAAACAGACCTAGAGTATCTTCCAAAGTTATTCATACTCCATGAACTACTTCACATTTTGTTAAATTCTAGCAACTGTTTATTGGGATTTTATGCCAAGGGCCACCATAACCTAGCACACATTCAAGTGCATAGAAAATGAGTAAGACTTCTGAAAACCCATCAAGATATGGCAGTAAACCTACAAATCAGAAAAGCAGCCAAGAGGCACATGGTAACTCTGAAGGAACTGCAGAGACCCAAGTCATCAGTGGGATACTGTTACCAGTTGTTTACTCCAATGTGGTCTTTATATAAGACTGGAAAGAAAAAGGCCATCAGTAGACCTGTTTAAAAAGGTTTTCAGGGCAAATGAGACCCACGCTAAGTTAACTAGTTTACATGTAAGACATTGTCAGGCAAAAAACTAACATGCTGTGGAGGTTTTTTCCTTTAGGAAGGACAGGAAAGCTGGTCAGAGATGATGTCAAGATGGATAAAGTTAAATACCGGGAAATCCTGGAAGATAACCTGTTAGAAGCTGCAAAAGATTTGAGACGAGGGAGGAGGTTCACCTTCAAGTAGGATGGAAGCACTAAACACTCTTAGATCAGCTCTGATAGAAACATGTAATCTGTAAAATGCAAACATGCTCTGGATGTGCAGGGTTGTGAAGGATGTATGCTAAGATTTGCAGATGTAGCAGGATGGAAAGGCGGTTTAACAAAAAGTAACTGAGGGCTGAATCCAAAAGGCACACACCAGATTTTAATGAGTAGCATATTTTTAAAACCAAATATTTTCTTTGCACTTCAGTTTTGTAATATATAAAATCTATATAAAATAAAACCTCATGGCTATACAATTACAAAGGGGTACAATTGCAAAGGACTTTCTGATGCTAAATGGTCCAGCTGGAAACAAAAACTGCTTTGCTTGTAGTTCAAACAAGTCTTAAGTGTCTCCGTTTAATATTCGATCCCTAGATTTTCTTGAAGTTATTTGAAATGCTGATAAAGACAGAACCTCACAATGATGCACAATGCATGAAACCTGACATTCAAAGACCTTATAATAACACATGAAAAGACTGCAGAGTCCAAAGAGGCGTCTGCACCGCTGCACAGCCATACCTCATTAGCACATCACTAACCTGCTGCTCCTCTGCACGCCATAATTTCTCACCATTAACATCAGCCACGTGCCCTCGCCTACCAAAATAAGAGCTCACCACCATTCTGGGTTTCTTTAAGGGCAATAGTTGGACTGTAGAACATCACAGCACATTACGCCTGCATATCTGCCATGTGAATTTTCCACTCCTGCCAGAGATTATCACCCACCTCTCATTGAAATGGAGTGAAGCCGCTTTCTGGCAAGTCGACCCAAGCATACCATCTGTCGCACTGGCAGGGTGCAGCACTGCCACGTTCTGCTGGTAAAAACCTGCTCTAACATTCAATTGAGTATTTAAAACACTTCTTGGAATTTTGGAACAACTTTGTGTCTATGCACAATTTATTATTTCCTTACAGTGTTGATTTGATTGTACAAGACTAATATTTTATGAAGTTGGCTCATTTACAGCTCTAGTAGTTCTGGCATGCATGCATACAAATAGCTTACATAATCTCTGATAAAATATTAACTGAGCAAATGAAACTTAAACAGTTTAAAAAATATTTTACTATGAATTCTGATTCTTATTTTGTCTGTGTCATTTCAGCTGACAAATTCACAGCAATTTCTGCTGCCCTTTAAGCTCCGTCTCCCATGTGACGGAACAATACGCACTTGAACGAAGAAAGAAAAAATTGTCCTGGATGTGGAGATGCCATGTTCCCGTTCTCTAAATCACCCTGAAAGCACTGACATTTCCTTTAGCTCCCACAGGACAAGGTGTTTGATAGAAATGAAAAAAAGAAAGAAATGGGACATAAAGAGATACTTACTTACCAGGAGCTACTGTGGGTAACTAGCTGCTTTCTTTCTCTTTCCAGAAACTCATGGAAGAAAAACAACACATTCATGTGTTCCAAATGACTTATTTCTCCCTGGGTGCAAAGAGAATGTTTAAAAATGCATGTCTATGCCAGGTGAAATGTCAAGGCTAAGAGCAATGTGTTGTCTTCCAGTGCTAAAGGAGGCTATTAGTGGGCTCCTTTTGGTTTTCACGCTTGTTTTCAGCAAGGTTGCGGAGCACTTGGAATTTCCTTAAATGCATCCACTGGAGAGTGACGATTCCTCCCCAGGTGTTTCAGTCTGAGTTCTTCTCTGAAGTCGTAGCTGAAGAGGTTGTGGTCGTTGGTGCAGAGGTGAGCGTAGGCTTCCGTTAAGGCCCTTATGTGAGGTATGGTGAGCTCAGTGGGGCGCAGAACGGGGTCCACGTCTGCCCTCTGCATCATCTCCTGCGTCAGCTCCAAGCGGCACGCTTCGGGAAACAGCTTTCTGGGGAGAGATGGGAGAGGATAGGATGGTACAGATTTCAACATTCAGGTGGCTTTGATATTCCAGTGATCCTGCAGCTTTAATAGCATTTCAAAGTTCAAACAGAAATAAATTACCCTTACCAATTACTGCCAAATCTGAGGAGTTAAATGAAATCACACAAAGAATCTACTCATGAATCATTAATTTTCTCCACTGCTACAGACAGTACCTTGCAAAACTATTCATAGCTCTTGAATTCTTTAATATATTATCCAATTAAAACCACAAACTTTAAAGTACTTTAATGGGATTGTGCATGATAAACCAATACAGACTTGATGCATAATTGTTAAATGGAAGGAACATGATTTATGGATGAATGGGTTTTAAAATGAATTGGAAAATATGAATTTTGTATGCCTTCTGCAGTTTTTCTGATATGCCTGAATAAAATCAACTTCTACCAACTGCCTTAAAACAGACGCCTCAGTTGACAGGATAACTATTAGCCATTAATGACAAAGTCATAAGATGTCAAGTAAAGTTGAAAATTTAGCCATGTAGGGATGCTCTGTCAGATGAGATATAAATGCAAAGCCATGTGTGGAAGAAAACTACCACTGGACATCCATAAACACCCAGTGGTGACAAACTGGTTGGACGATCATGATCTGAAGAAGTTTTTCTTACGCAAGGAAAGGAAGGCTAGTTCATATTTGATGGGAAGATGGATGGAGCTAAATACAGAGTAAAAAAACTGGATGGATGTCCATGTTATAGAGTGGTTTAGTCAAAGTCTAAATCTAAAAAAGGTTTGAGGCAAGACTTCAACATTGGTGTTCACAGATGCTTTTCAAGCAATCTCAGTGTTAGCTTTTTCACAAACAGGAATGAGCAAAATGTCCATTCGCTGTGCGAAGCTGGGGAGGCATAACCCAAACTAGCAGCTGCTGTTGAAGTAAAAGCTGGTTATGCTCGTTCCAATGTCAACAAATTCATGCAATCTGCTGGGATTTCTTACATAGAAAATTTTTAACCAATTGGAATGTTTGTATAATGGTATTTAAATGACTTTGGTTGTAAAGTGCACTGAGATTACATTTGTTGTGAATTAGCACTATATAAATAAAAGTGAATTGAATAATGTAAAGTATAGACTCAAGAAAGCTTAATGCAGCTTTATGCAAGATACCACCTCACAATTATTCACTACTTTGTGTTGATCTTGCAAATAAAATCCCAATAATACATAGTTATTGTAAGACGACAAAAGCTGAAAAAGTGTGAATTCTTTTGCATGACACTACTAGGTAAAGAGCGTCAGCAGTCCCTAAAAAGCATCTGACAAAAAAAGTTTGATTTCTTTTTATTAGATTAAATGCAGACAAGAATATAATTTAGTTTTGTTTCTAGTCTGAAAATGTTGATCTATATTCAAGGGAAGTCTGTTGGAGAGCATTAGCCACTTCCAGACTCTACAAAGATGCTTTTAAGGTGCATCAGTACTGAAAGCTGCACCCCAAATTAGGTGCAGCTGCCGCCAACCTACTGCTCTTGCATAAAACAATCAGCTCCGTCTTCCTGTGCCACCTCAGTGACTCATAATTACTGCTCTCTTCCACACAGCCTGGGTTCTTTTGTTACCCGAGCCTACATGCGCTTCCCCAACAAGGACGGGGGCGATGGGCAGCGATCACTTGAATGTGGATGAGTGGGCTTCTGCAACTGGTTTTTGAGTTCAGAAATTGCTATACTCTTAAGGGTTTGGTTAGAGAAAGGCTCAAAATCTATCTCTGCATTTGTCAGAGCAAAGATGAAGGGGAAAAAAAAGTCAATCAAAATGCAGCCTAATTAATGATGAGTTGAAGACACTGCTGTCACAGCACAGAACAAAAAATAGTAGAGAGAGAATGACAGATGAGGACAAGCCAAGAATAAAAAGTGAAAACCTGAGGAGGGAGGCCTTGTGAGGCCGATCAAGTTTTATAACTGAGCTCACTGTATTCCTTTATGGCAGTGTTTCCGACGGAACTGGAAAATGTTCCTGACGACTTTCTCCACCAGCTTGAAGGGCTGTTGAATCTGAGGCTCGACCAGAGGGGTGAAGTGAACTACTCCCACGTCCACCTACACATGCACAAAAAAAGTAAGAGGAAACAGCGGGGGATGAGCAGAGACTTTTAAAATGGATTGCGGAAAGAGTCCTGACTGAAATGTTTGTGTGTGTGTGTGTGTGTGTGGAAGCGCGCATGCCGCATGAAAGCACAGACAGGTGCGATGGGAGAGGAGAATACAGTGTAGAGAAGAATGGTGCAGAAAAAGCTTACCTGATCAATGAGGGTACAAAGCAGAACAAAGTGACAATGATAGTAATCAACTCGTGCAAAGCAAAAAATAAATAAAAAAAATAAAAAAAGGAGGACTAAGATGATTAAGCACGGCTTTGTCCAGTTACCACAGTAAAGTCTGTGGAATTAACCAAAGAAATGCTGCATCATCTGGGAATGTCTTCAAAACCTCATCCCTAACTTCCCAATTTACACCATTCTATCCACAGTGGTAACCCAAGGAGAATGAATAGATGAAATGTGCCCTACAAAAGTATACTTAAGCTTTGACCTTTTCCATGTTTTGTAATGTAAAAAAAATTTTTTTGCAGGTATACTATTAGCTTTTGTATTTAGACACTGAGCTTTGCTTATTCTTCTTTTCAACAAAGCTCAGGGCTAGTCAGGTTTCAAATCTTGATCCAAACTAACTATTGTAGCTGGTTGTATGTTTAGAGTCATTAATATACTAGAAGGTGAATCTCCACCCCAGTCTCAAGTATTTTGCTGCCTCCAACAACTTTTCCTCCCACTATTTACCAGTATTGCCATCCAGCCAAAGGAAAAGACCTCCACAGCATAATGCTGCCGGTACCATGAGTGAACTGGTTTGCTCAGGGTGATGTGAAGTTTCTTTTGATCCTCATATAAGGCCTTATTTATCGACTGTTTGAATTTATTAAAATCGGCGCAAACCGCACAGCGTTACAATACAGGCTGCAGCTGATTTACTACCTACATGTAGGCAAGACTGTTAAACCTGCTGTATGATGTGCATGATTATTTTAGCTATTTTCGCCTTTGATGAATATGTAATGTGGGCGTTGGTCAGAAGATGCAAAATATTGGGAGGAGAAAATGCAAATAAGTAGGTGTTCCAGATGCAGTGTGACTTACTAAAACTTTTTGTGACTGCTATTTTAGCACATATTTTTACCAACTTTGAAAGGCATCTCTTAAATTTTAACTCTTGACCCCCACCTTCAACATAAGTTTATTACTGACAAACAAAAGAATATAATTCACACACATTCTAACCTAATAGTAATTGACATAAACCTGACAGTTATGTTGATATTTCTCTTTTTTGTTTCCCAAAGACTCCTCATAACTCGCTATGCACTCAGTGCGTCAGCACCTGCTGAGCACACAGTAAGTTGTGATCCTCATAAGCTTACACGCGGAGGTAACTTCAATCTATAATTCTTGCGCGTTCTCAATTTAACAGAAAGGAAGAGAAAGAACCCGGACTTCAGATGCGGTTGATTAAACACTATTACTTCGTCGCTAGACATGTTACTTGTTGTCGTATAGCTGGTGATGTGCACAATGTGCGGTGGCTGAACGTACGCCACGTCACTGATTTATTTACTTTTTGTGCACGCTCCGGCTGTGAGTTCAATTTCTTCAATCCGGCCCTCTGCTCCTTTAATACATTTCAGATTACACATTTTTTACATCTATTTTTTTTCTACTGCAACTTGACATTCAATAGAGGCCATAAAAAATGTTGTGCATTTCAACACCATTAGTAGATAAATGGTAAATGGACTGAATTTATATAGCGCTTTTCTAGTCATGTTGACCACTCAAGGGCTTTACACTGGAGCCACATTCACCCATTCGCACTCACAAAACGCACACACATTCATACACCGATACAATTATCGCTAGGCAATTTGGGGTAAAGTGACTTGCCCAGGGGCAAGCTGGAATCGAACGTACGACCACCGATTGCAAGACAACTACTCAACCTACTAAGCCACAGTCGCCCCAAAGTAGAAGATGGACATCTTAGCAACCTTGTTCTGGACATGCTGCAGCTTTATTAAGTCTGACTCTGGAATACTCTGCCTACATCGAGCAGAGAGTGGTATGCACACAGCATGCATTAAGTTTAATTCTCCAACAGCCCTGACTTGACATGAATTATTTTTTTCTTACACCAAAAAGCATTTTCTCTCGTATATTTTAGAAATTTCCTGTGAATACTTTGGCGATAGAGAAAAATCTGCCAAAACTGAGCTGTAAACTGTAATGCATAATAAAATGTTTGGATACAGCTGACAACTTTTTAATACCCTTAAAGTGATGGTCCCTCTGAAAGAATTGTGACCTCACTGGTTGGCCTTTCGACCTTATAATAAAAAAAACCACCATCACTTTGGAGAGGTCTGAATCTCTGCTTTGTGTTGTATCAGGGAATCAACAGCAATGTGTTTTATACCAGGAATAATAGAAAAAACTTTTTTTTTATTAAAGGTGACATATTATGCAAAATCCACTTTTTTGTTGCTTTAGTAGATATATTTGGGTATCTGGTGTGTCGCCTGACCCCTTAAGTGTAAGTTTCAACAACTAAGTTAATGTTTCATAAACTGCAGGAGTCAAGAAATAGGTTAAAAAACAAGCCGTTTTGTACTTCCTCAAGCCTGTGACGTCCCGGGCAGCGTATTTTGCATAATCCCAACCCTACCCCATTGGGTCTTCACCTACACAGCCTCAGCAACCTAAGCAGCAACCTTGGCTTCAACTATACGCAACAGTGAGAGAACTACACTTTGAAGATGCTAAAATGATTATTCTTTCATTTTTAAAAGCTGACATTTCTCATCATAGGTCACTATACCTAAATACATCTGCTACATCAGATTTCAGACAAACCACAACAACATATAGTAGCAATCAACAACAAGAAATATATTTTGTGTCCAAAATGTGTAATATTTTACAATACAACAGGATTTACCCAATTTAATAAATGAACAAAGTGATCACGGCAAGCGTTTAAACGTTACCGTATACAAATATTACATTTCTAAAAGGTTTAATTTTGTATTCAACCCTGGGGTTGGTATGATTGAAAACTTGCTGTGACCTATGATTAAAGACATAGCTTGTCGCATAATTAAGTTCTGTTTACAATGGTCAGAAGTTGACAGATGTAGTGATGACGAGGTTAAGACACAGTCCATGGACTTGTTTTCGTGGAGCCGCGAGCTTGACTCATTTTCATAAAAAAAATAAAAAATGTATGTATTTATTTAAACCATTGTTTCGTTAAGATTGTAATATCTCTGAGACATTTTAACTATGAATGAAATGAGAGTTTGGAATGATTTATTGCAGCCTTGAAAGGGAACTTTGTGTTGGGCAGGGCTTCTTCGCCCAGCTGTCAGATACGTGGGAGAGAAAAAAAAAATCCATGAGTCGTTTTAATAAAAAACAACTTAAAAAACTACCATTTGACCTGACTGATTATTTTCATTCTGTGTAAATAAAACAGCATTAGCGAGACATGTTGATCTGTAACACCAGCAGCTATTTCTCTCCCAAACTCAATTGTCGCTACGCGACGCTGTCCTCACCTTCCCCGCCCAGGAGCAGAAGGTAGGCGGTGCAAAGGCTGCCTGTGGGATCTGTGCGCTGTAGCTCATTAACATAGACTCAAAGCCAGCCATTCTGAGCAGAGCTGTAAAACTAGTGTGTGCAGAACGGGGAGCCTAAGTCACGCCCTTCTACTTCCGGTCCATGGGTCCCCAAATGTCAAAAGAAAATGAACGAGAGTCAATGGAGCGATTAAAGTTATTTTCTGATCCAGTTTGAAATGCGCCGTAGATTGAACATATGATGTCCGTGAATTTTAAAAATAAATTTTTATGAAAAAACGTTTATTTTCGATCGGAGGTAAAAGTTACTTTAGATTGTGCAAAAATGCTTAGCGGACTACAACTACAGAAGAAGAACGAGAGTGATGGCCGTAGCCTCCAGGACGAAGAAAGTAGTATTAAACACGGAGAAAACCTCTATAAAATCTGACCATGTGGAAAGTAGCAGCTATGTCGGGGGTAAAGCAGTCGGAGTGAGAGCCAGCATGGAGGAGAAGCTCTACAAGCTCTAGGTGAGTGTTTTACGTGCTATAGCTAGTGCTAACTCCCGTTAGCAAAATTACGTCATATATGCGACTTCTGATTTCTGATTTGTAGGCATTTCAAAAGCAAATTTATACAATCAAATAAATCCCAAATCACTGGACAAACACAGTCGAAGCGTACATCGTTAGTTATCATTTAAATTGAAGTACAACATATGTGTGATTCAGAACGTAAGACAAAGCGGACCAGAAAATAACTTTTATCGCTCCATTGACTTTCATTCATTATTTTTTCGGTTTGGGGACCCATGGGCCGACCGGAAGGGGAGGAGACTTAGGCTCCCCACTCGGCCCAGTTCAATTCTTTGGCTCTTTCAAGCAAAGCCTGTTATCAACATTACATTTAGGCATTCTAAAACCATGTCAACAAAGTGGAAATTAGCATAATATGTCCCATGTAACAAATCCTTGTAAGGTTTTGCTTAAGCTGATGGGTTTTGTTTTTTGGGGGGTTATTTACATAAATATAGATCTAGCTTAAAGTTTTCTTTTCTAATTTACAGCAGGTATACTGCTCCTCTTTCACCACCACAGACATTCCAACCAGAAGTTTGGCAATCTGAGTCTAACTACAGTTTAAGTAACAGAGGTAGGAAACCCAGCTCCACTTTCACACACACCTGATATCTCCTGCATTAATTTCAAGCTGACATGTTCAAGGAACTGTTGACGACCCAGAAGAGCCTGGTTATTACTTATTGCCTGGTAGATATATGTGTGTGTATATATATATATACACACACACACACACACACACACACACACGCACACACACACACACACACACACACACACACACACAGAGGGGCAAAGTATTTAGCAGCCACAGGTTGTGCAAGTTCATTATAGGTACTTCAACTCTGTGTGTAATAAAATAAATTGAAGTAAAAATCCAAGAAATCCAACTGTGTGTTTTGTTTTAAAGAGTTTATTAGTATAATGCTGCAGAAAATAACCATTTGGTCAATACAAACAGTACACCTCAATACTTTTAAGATAAACCTTGGTTGGCAATGAGGTCAAACATTTCCTGTTTGGTCTTCAACAGGTTTACACAGACTGTAGCTGGTATCTTGGCCTATTCTTCCATGCAGATCTTCTCTATCACAGATCATACCTGTGACGTCGCTGGGAAACACAGACCTTCAACTCCCACAAATTCTATATTCGATCGAGGTCTTGAGACTTGCTAGGCCACTTCAGAACTTTGAAATGCGTTTCATATAACCCCTCCTTCGTTGCCCAGGCGGTGTGTTTGGGTTCCTGGAAGATCCAACCATGTTTCTTCTTCAATGCATTCACTGACTGAAAGAGTTTTTTGTCCAAAATCCTACTTTAAATGGCCCAGTTCATCCTTTCTTCAATATGGATCAGTCACCCTGTCCCTTTGGCAGAAAAGAAAGCCCCAAAGCATAATGTTTCCACCCTCATGCTTCACAGTGGGTATGGTGTTCTTGAGATGCAACTCAGCACTCTCCTCCTTCCAAATATAGTGATTGGTGCTTATACCAAAGAGTTCTATTTTGGTCTCATCTGACACAAGACATTCTCCTAATCCAGATGGTGTTTGGCAAACTTTAGATGGTCCTGGACGTTTGCTGGGTTAAACTCGAGCGCTGCAGGATTTATATCATTTTGAACGTCGTGTGTTACAAATGGTGAACTTTGCTTCTGTGGTCCCAGCTCTGTTCAGGGTATTGGCCAGTTCCCCTTGTGTAGTTCTTGGATGTTTCCTCACCGTTCAAGATCATTTGCTCACCATGAGGTCAGATATTGAATGCAAGGGATATGATCAGATCTTATATTTTTTGTAATTTTCTAATAATTGCTCCAACAGTTCTGAACATGCTGCTTGTCTATTGTAGATTGGCTCAGTCTTTTGCAGTTGTACAATCTTGTCCCTGGACAGCTCTCTGGCCCTGGCTTTGGTGGTGTTTGGAGTCCGACAGATCTCTTTTATACAGATAACGTCTTCCAACAGATGCCATTAATGCAGGTAACGAGTGGAGGATGGAAAAGCTTCTTAAAGAAGGGGTAAGAGGTCAGAATTTTTGCTAGGTGTTGTATGCTTATTTTCTGCACCTTTAAAAAAGAAAATTATATAATTTTATGTGATTTCCAGGGATTTTGTTTTTATATTCTGTCTCTCACAGTTGAAGTGTACTGAAGTGTAATGAAAATTACATACCTCTCACTGGAGGCAACTTGCACAATTAGTGGCTGCCAAATAGTTTTTTTTGCCCTACTGTATAGCCTTCACAGCATTTATTCATGTTTCAAACTGTATACTTGTATTTTTATGATATGAACAGATAAGACAATTTCTTTATGTAAAAACGACTGAAAAAATTTCTTAGTCTCTTTTTAGATCATATAAACCCACATAGCTCTGCATGTTGTAGCTTCAGTAAATACTACACCATAAGCATGACTCTTCAAACAGAGTGGAACAGTTTGTTGTCGGACTCCCAATGTTGAGCTCCAACCTTGCCTCTCTGATAAAGATGGTAATAATAAAGAGATTTTGAGCAGCGTGACAATGGGATTCCTTGGAGACACATTGACAGAGTTAGTTGTAATAATAATAAATCTCACTACTTTTAGATGATTTCAGGCTTTTTTGCTCTTCAAAACACAAAACAAAAAAAGGCAAGACAAAAAAATAAATCTTTATAAACTCTTTATCTGAATGGATACCAAAAAGTGAGCTTTTTTTTTACGATATGAAAAATTTAAAGAGGAAAAACTGGAGACATGTATGTAAATAGAAAGGGGTACATAAATACCAGTTACTGTTGTATGTTGCTGTAATGTTTGAAGGCAAACAAACATGTAAATAAAACATTATCCTGAGGATAAACCCCACCTCCGACTCATACTTCACGGAGGTAAAATAAGAGGACGTCTAAATCTGCTCAACAGCCCTCCTACTGTGAATGCAGACCCTGCGGAGCTCCTCATGCACCCTTCCTGCTTGTATTTCTGGATTGTGACTCACTCACTCGCAGCTGCCTATTTGCTTTGGGCTTGAGGCTAGCGTCGATAATTAGGGGAGGAAAGCTAAAGTGGTCCAAGGGCGTGTAGAGGGTTCCTAATGAAAGTTTGAAATTCCCACTTATTCTCTCTGAACAACAGAAGAAGCATTTGGAGAGTCACTTGTAAACTGCAGCACTATCTCTTATCAGATCTATAGATCCATGTGTATTCCAGTGATGCCTGGCTGCGGCTGCTGCTAAGCTTCCTGCCGCAGTGGTGTTTAATGGGCCAGCAGCAGTGAGGACCGACTGTCTCAACAGCCCTGAAGGCTGTGCGCTACAATAGTGCAGAGAATGGTTTAAAGTCTCGGGTTCAGCATAAGATGGCATGACAAGGAGGACAGAAAAAAGGATTTGCAAGTGGCAAGTACATACAAATGTTAAATACACTTTAAATGTTGATTTTTGTCATATTAAAGTATAAAGAATGACTCCAAGGTTCCCTTGTGGTGCTTGAAAACCCTTTCACTTGAATTCTTAATGTGAGGGCCATGTGGCAGGCAACGTCAAGGGCATGAATGAGCCTCGGCTACTTCATTTCTATTTTCATTATAAGAATGGATTTATCCAACCATCACATTAAAATATAAAGAATTTGATCAGGATTTCACACCTGAATCTGAATAGCTTTCCTTATTCTTTCTGTTACACAAGATCAGACCACCATCTGTGAGGAAGAAGCAATAAAAAGGAATACCTTTAATTTCACTCTTTGCTGGAATAATTAGGCTATTTATATTCCACAATTTTATGATTTAGGAGAGGAGCACAGGGAAAAAGTCGATATTGGGTCTATACATGCAGCAGCAATTCACCCATCAGCTTGTCCAAGACATTTTGCCGCTATGATTTATGTATGGCCTTGCTACATGGCTCGACTAGGTAGCACCACTGTAATATATCCCACTGGCTGCCATTAATTCTTCCCGGATAGCCCCAACATGCAAGAGAACTCCATCTTAAATCACATGCAGTCACCTGGCCCCTCTGCAAGAAGTATTATATACATGATGTCCTACTAAAAACTAAAAACAAAAAAAACTAATACAGTTCTGGTCAGAGGGTCACATACAGTCATGACATTGTATCAATCTCATTTTGATTTTGAGCTTTTATTATGCATTAAAACAAGATGTGATTTTTTTTCCAGGGTGGAAGAATTATCAAACTCCAGTATCTTCATATTTTTGTGCAACTGTAGAGATTCAATTTAAAGTCAATTTTCCTTATAATCTGCATGATCAAAATGACAGATAATAGCTTAAATGTATACAATCAGTCTTTTTGTTAACAGGCCAGTGTATTTGCTTGTTAACAGAGACAGCAAATCAGATGGCAGCAACACAATATATTTAGGCATTTAAATACGGTGAAGACTATTTGCTGCAGTGCATACATTCCCCCAAGATTGGGTGAGAAAGGATATTTAAGACACTCTGAAAATGGAATGGTTGTTGGTGCCAGACACGCTGGTCTGAGTGTTCCAGAAACTGCTGATCTATTAAGATTTTCAAACACAGCCATCTCAAAGTTTTACAGAGAATGGCCTGAAAATGAAAATATCTAGTGAGTGGCAGCTGTGTGGAAAAAATTGCTTTTTAATATCAAAGGAGAATGGACAAACTGGTTTGAGATAATAGAAAGGCAAATGTAGCTCAAGTACCCATTTGCTGTTCTTGAATAAGATGGGTTATAGCGGCAAGGTAGCACGACTATCAGCTATCAGCTAAGAACAGGAAAAAGGAAAGAGCTCATATTGTCTCACCATAAATTGACAAAAACAGATTTCCTGGTTCAGTCACTCTTGATTTCACAACCAACATTCAGGTGATAAGGTCAGAATTTGGTGTGACAAAATTAACGCTTGGATAACCCCTGCTTTTTAACAATATTTCAGGCTAATGGTGGTTTATTTTAAAGTATGCGTTTCCTTTCAGAGTTGCAGCAACTAAGCGGCAAAATCTCAAACTTGTTGCATCTATGCAGTAAAGAATTAAAACACTTCTGAAGGCAAAAAGTGTCCAAAGCTTGTGCTAGCAAGCTGTATTAATTAGCCGACAGTTGAGTATATAATTGACTTATTTTACATAGTTTTGTAGAGAGAGAGAGGAGGTTTGCGCGAACAATGAAAGTACAAATGGAAACAGACAAACTTTACAAGAGCAAGGCAGTTTGCAAAAAACAAGTTTTGATGTACAAACCCTCATTATGGATAACAAAAAAAGAAATAGATATGATGTCGCTTTTAAGTTAAAGGTAGTGGCTTTTCAAGAAGGAAATAGAGCGCCAGTGACCTCAAGTACCGTTAGCAGCACTGAAGGCCAGAACTTAGTCTTTCTTGAAGATAGGCTGAAAACACAGAGAGAGGACGACCAAGGTGTTTCCACCATGTTGAAATGTTAATAAAATTGAAAAAAAACAATCTCTTTCCCGACAATCCCCTCAGCAAAAAACCCTTACATATGGTCATTTAACATTAAAGCACCTGCGTTTTATAATGAGGTGCAGTTTGTGTACGTACACCTTTGTGCTTTTCCCCGAAAATAGCCCTGTATGACTTGTAATCAGGTGCGTCTTATAGTCTGGAAAGTACAGTAATCATCCCATGCTTTAAACTGCTTTAAAAAGTTCAAATAAATCAATAAAAAGCCTAAAATGAATGTGATTAATCCGATATAAATGATGGCTTTGGGTGTATGCAAACCTTTCCAGCTTTAGCTGCCATATCCTAACTTTCTGAGGGTGGTGGACATCCTAACTGTGCTTAACAATGTTAAAGGAACAGGGAGCCGGATTGAAGAAGTTAAAGTCTAGACTAACCACCCTCTGATGTCAGTCATTTCTTTAATCAACATGTAAATAATTTAACACAAATTTAGCATTCTTATTAACTGTTATATAAGGATATGTATTTCTTAATCTTTCTCCAGCTCTAATTGGTTTAACATAATCAGTGGTAGGGGGAACAAGAAAAACCTTCAAATGCTCAAACAAACTTTGAACATTTGCTTATCGTCTCATTTTAAAATAATTAATCTGATTAACCCACACTACTTTTTTGTATTCTTTCTGCAGAAAGAAATTAGTATTTCTACTCTCCAGACTTGCGAGAAGGGCAAAACATAAGAAATTTCAACCGCCCTTCAACTCCCACATCTACTTCTGTCCACAGCTCAAGACCTTTTTACTACCACTTGGGAACAAAACACTCACGTAGATATTAAAATTCTAGCATATTAGCATATTTCCTGTCTGACCTTCCCAAAGCTCAGCAGGGAACTCCATTACTCCAGCTTTGCCCTATGATTCTTCAGCTCTTTTTTTTCTCCTATTCCATCTCCATTGCGTTTCCCTAAGAGTTCTTGCCCGATGGGGTGTGAGCAGTAATTTGTCATGTCCCACTAAGCGTAACCAAGATGAGTTGGCAGGGGCCCTGGGGCACCACCTGAACCACCAGCACTTGTGCTTACATAATGGAAGGAGAAGAAGGGGGATGAAAGAAACAGCCTGGAAATATAGGCGAGAGAAGTTCAGAAAGAATGTGCAACAAATACTGTGAGACCTGCATTAATCATGACAATACCTTAAGAAGACTCCATTACATTAAAAGGAGGAGACAGCCTCTTACAGGAAGATAAAGCAGAAGTCTATGCCAAAGAAAACCAGGACTATTATGGGTTATGGGCAAGGAGGAATTGCTTTGAATTTCTAGGGGGAAAAATATACCCATGACGTGCACTGTGGACATTCCTGACTGCTGCTCTGGTATTCCACAAGATCAGATCCTTTCAGAGATGCTTTTATCATAGCAAAGCATCAACCTTGACCTAAACTGAGCGATCTAATGTTCCGTAAAATGAGGACAGCTTGGGGATGAAGGCTTTGATGGGATATTTAGAAATCTATAGATTTATAGAGACTTCTAAATTGCAAATCAATTCAAAACATAACACTTTGTCAGCTGTTATTTTTTTACGCCTAACTGTAAATATGGTTTAACTCTGTGGGCGGCTGTGGCTCAGTTGTAGAGTAGTTGGCTTGCAAACGGAGGGTCGTAGGTTCGATTCCAGCTTCCTCCAATCACATGTCGATGTGCCCCGGGCCCTTAACCCCAACAATTCTGTATCGTCCTACCGAGGCATGTTGGCTATCGATGTATGAATGGGTGAATGTGGCTTCAATGTAAAGCGCTTTGAGTGGCAAGTATGACTAGAAAAGCGCTATATAAGTTCAGTCCATTTACCTTTACCAATTAATGCAGGTGCTGCACTTCTATAAAACACTGATACTAAGTGGCAACACAACAAAACAAAAGCCAAGCTACCATGAGTGCTATGATGCTTTTGATCATTTTGCACACATTCTAGTAGTAAATAATTCCATATTGGACTCTGGTGCATTCTGTCAGTCGCCGACATGACACTAGGCGGGACGCAGCAACACAAACAACTTGACTGACATTTTGGGCTAATTCAGTACAGCCAGTATAAACCATCAATAACCAGAAACTAGAGGGGGATTATTTTTCCATCAACACAGCGGATACGTGCACAACCTACACCAGCTACACAGCTCTGGTATAACACCAGCTCCCATTGCTATTGTTTGTAGTCGCAGTGTTAGTATCAATGTTTGTCTGTTAGCCATAGCTCACCTGTTATGAAGTTTTTGCTGCAGGCTGTGTAATTATGGTGTCATTCGTTTCTTCTGATAGCTTGCAATTCAAAGATGTCTTTTATTTGCCTTGAAAAGGGGTGAGTCGATGGGTTTGTATCCAACTTTCCCGTTCGGGTTTATCAAAGTGATTTGTGCAACCAAAAAGGCACAACACAGATGATCACATCCGTTTCTGGTGACAGCGCGCAGAAGGCAGAGAGCGAGAGAGAAATAATTCTTCAAGATTTTATAAGACACTTTATGAAACAAAAACTAAGGATATTTTCTCAATAAATTCAGTTTGTTTTAGTTTTGTGAACACTCATTACAGTTTTCAGTTGAATTTCTCGTTTTTATTTCTATTAGCGGACATGTTTTTTTTTACTTCTGGTTTTCGTTATTTTGTTCGTTTTCGTTAACAATAATAATAGGTACTGGTCGTTTTCAGTAGCAAATGGGGATCAATGCCTTAATATAAAACCTAATAAAATGTAAAGAGATATTATTGCTAAAAACCAGTTTGTTTTTTGGTCTATGAGAGGTATAATAAAAAATTACAAGCATGATTGAGGTTATATGTATGACTCAACAGCAAAAAAGAAACAGAATGTTCCATCTGAGTTTCATGGATTTTGGGGAAGAACAAGAAGCCTTTCTCTGATGCATAAATAATAAAAGTGTTTAGTTTTATTTGAGTAACCTATTAATTTGAATTTATAGCCAAATGGAAATTGCATTATATTCTTGTTGCTGTTTTTATTGAAACAGACAAGTTTTGTTCAAGTGAATTTTGTTAAGGCGTATTGATTAGGAAGAAAACGTTTAAGACAACGTATGATTAAATTGAAATAACCTGTAAACTGCCTTGATATAACGCGTTGTGAATCGATGCTATACAAATAAACTGAATTTAAACTGAGTGACAAAAGAGAATATAAGAATCTTTGACTGGTCAAAAAATATTTCTCTAAACATTTAAGAGGGGGGATTCTGCTTCTTCCAGAAACAGTACCATTCTACAGAACACTCAAAATTGTTACCCTAAATTTGTCTGAAAAGCCTGTATATATCAAAATCCACCTTAAAGAAATATCCCTTCTCATCATTTACGTATTTGATGACTTGATATTCTCCTGTGCCTCTCTAAGACTCTCCTACCCTTTGTGAAACTCCACCTGCAGAACGTCATACACCGGCTATTATCACAGCATGCGCCTAGAGTCGGACTCCGATAGTTTACAGAAGTTTTCAGTGTGTTGCATTTTAGTATTTAGGAAACAAAATCACATTGGTGAACAATGGCAACACTGGAGATTGTAAGACAATACGCAAATGATCCGACATTCGACATTGAAAGTGGGATTTTTGAAGAACCAGAGAATTCAGAGGCCTTTACAAAATGTGTCTGCTTTGTAATATTTATCCTCCTTGGCACCTTTTGATAAACATTAATGTTAATTAAGTTTTGTATTGCAACCATAAAAGCACAGAAATATTAAGCTACGTTTTGCATTGCAACCATAAAAGCACAGAAATATGAAGCTACGTTTTGAGTTCGGAGTTACAATTGCTAACAAAATGACTCTTTCCTGTGTAGTTTCCAATGGAGTAGTCTTGCCTTTAGGGCCAGTCTGCTTATTAAACTATCAAAAAGGCTTTGTTGAGAAAAGCAGTCCACTGAAGTGATTTGTGCAAAGATTGCATCCTTTTCGGCTTAAGGTTGTTTCAAAAATGAAGTCCAAACACTTAGCCTAGGCTAATCTTAGGAACTGCTACCAAAACCGGAGTTGTGTGGGGAGGGGAGCGGGGAGGAGTGCTGTGCAGGCACAGCGGCTCGGCTCGGTATGTCAGGTGGGAGGATGGGTGGAAAAGGAGAGGATAGGTGGGAGCAGGCAAAACAGCACCCCCATTAACTACCAGCAGAGACTCAACGATTATTCAAACATAATCGGATGAGTCAAAGCAACACTTAAGGCATGTTTTTAATGAGGAATATCATTTTATCAGGATGTTATGCATCAAAAAGTCAATTATGCATAATACCCCTTCTATAAGAATTGTATTTATTTACATCTGCCCTACGTTATAGTCAGCTTCCTGCTTGTGAAGTGGGCCTGTCCCGCTTGGCTTCCAGCTATGCAATCAAACCGCATCAGAGTTCACTTCAACTGAAAGGAGAACTACCTTTTTAGGCAAAACAAAGTTATGCATTAAAACCTCCCTAATCAAACCCAACTTTCTGGTCAAATGAACTGCAGCTCAATTAAAGCAGACTAAAGAGGGCTGGTGTGAATTCACCCTTAATCATAGGGATTGCTCCTTACTACACAGTTTATTACTTTTCTCAAATACATTAACATTTTCTTACTAGTTTAAATGCTCTCAAACTTCAAACCTTAGTAAAAGCATTATTTTGCGCGGTGACTTCTTCCTCTCACCGCTTGGGTGAGTCTTTTTCCACCGAAGGCCTCTGTGAATGTGTATTTTTCCGATTGAGGAACTTATGTATGGGTAGTTTTTGCCACTTTTTTCCTTCTGGATAAGAAGATTCTTATAAATTTGGCAAGCCGAACACATTCTATACATCAGACACGACACAAAGAGATAGGAAATTACGTACAATTAACAGGGAACACAATGTGCATTAGTACACTGTAAAGAAAGCATACAAAATCCTACAAAAACATCTGAGAAACAGCGAAGCCATGAAAAGTAAAATAATAGTGAATGACCACTCTATTATAAATTATGGAATAACCATTTAAGCTGGACTCTGATATTAGATTGTTTTTTCATCTGAGCTAAAAAAAATCTGTTCCATTTTAAAATTCGACATTTGAGAATAGTGCTTTTAAATCCCAGTCTGTCAAAGTTATCTAAAACAATTGTGAAAATTCTATGAAGGCTAGAGGAAAAAAAACAAAAAAACTGAGACGGTCCTTTTTAGAGCTTTAAGTGTGTGGGTATTTATATGTGGGTTCTAATAAGAAACTTAAAAACCAAGATACTCACGGCATAAATGTTACAAGCAAGTTGGTATGTGTCAAATCAAGCATAACAGAGATTAGAAATTACTTTTCAAAAAACAGAACAAGTATTAATGCCTTGAACACTAACATTTACATTCAGACTGGGAAAATGATAAAATCTTCCTTTCAAGAGTGCATAGGAAACTTGTCTTTGTAGATGTTGACCACAAAGCTCCTCCCCACTATGTCAGCATTATCAATACCTGGTTTAATGGCCATGTTATACCTGTGCCTGATTGGTACGGAAACTGTCATGACCAAGCACATTGGTATCATCGAGAGAAGATGAGACACGCCAGACCCAACAATGCAGATGAGCTGGAGGCTATTAACACGTCAACAGAGCCAGAGGCTGATTGCCTCCCAGCCACGATGTATTGATCTAGTAATTCATGCAAAAAGCGCTGAAACAAGTATTGAGTGCATGTACTTTACTGTACATGAGGAACCCTTTCAGTAAGCCGATATTTCTGTGATAAATTTTTTTACTGCTTCTCTAGAATATTCAAATTTAGATTGTTCAACTAGAAACCTTAATGATCAAAATGAATAGATAAAAAAGCACTGAAAATATATAATTGTGTGTAACTAATCTATATAATATACAAGTTTCACATTAAGTCGAATTGCTGAATTTTTTTTATCGTTCTATAATATTCTAACTCACTAAGATGGACCTGTTAATACGCATTTCAACTGGACTCAAGCCTTTCTGCATGAACACGGTGTTGACAGCAACATCCAAGCCATCAGACAACACCTTGCATCTAATCTGTGAACAAACTGTCCGTGCAAGACGATGAGCACAAAACCAATTACACAAGGGAAGAACATAAAAGAGAAAAATGCAAATTGATCGATAAAAGCCCCTCGTGTGGGCAAAAAAGGACTGCGGCTGGCCTAGCTCTGCATCACAGCCATGCTGCAGAAAAAGCTGGAAAGCTCTGCTGTGGGGTGATAAAACAAAGGGGACCACACTCACAACAGCCTGCAACATCTTCACACATCACATCCTCACACATCTGCACTCACTGGGTTTATGTCAACTGCATTTTGCTCTATCCTCCTTCCACTTTTTCCGCTTTCTTCCACTCCTTGGATGATCCATTTATTTATCTTTCTCCCATAACAACAACAGCACAGCAGCATCAGCACTTAAGATCTCATCTGTTACGACGAGAAATATCACACATGCCAGGCTGGCTGTAGTGTGTCTGTGCGATAGTGGAAGATTTCTCATCTTGCTGCAGCGGTATTCCACAAGGAGTTCTGGGAATGTGGTACTGCTGAAGGTCGACTGTGTACACCATCCCGCCTGTTGGCTAGGTCTCATTTGAAGAAAAAGGGTCTCTTAGGAGTGGTTTAAGAAAGAGTGCAGGGTGGAAAGCGGAGATAAACAAACAGATCAATACTTTATAAATAAAGTTTGATTTGTTAAAGAGCTTTTCATACAAAAAAAATGCAGCTCAAAGTTCTTTATAGATTAAAATGACCCCACATAACGCACATTCTCATCCCTTCCCCACAATTGTAAAAACAAAATGACAATTATTCCCCCTTCCCAAAACCCATTTCCCAAACACACAGACACACACTGGCACACCATCCACACACAAACACACATCCACCTTCCCAAAACGCAGAAAGACCATAGGTAGACACTGGGCTGAGCTCAGATGAGTCAGGTATGTAATTAACAAATGCGTACGTAACCAATCAGCTGCAGACACATCCTTGCAACCAAAAGCAGATCATCTTCTAGACGTGCAAAAGGCTTACTGTTTATTATACAATGCAGCAATAAAAAATATCAGATCTGCACTTAAAAGCATATTACGTCGATTAATCTTCTCTGCAACCCCAACTCCCTATTGTTTTGTCCGCTTTGTCATTCATGAATCAAGGCCACCCAAGCCACTCCCTCCTGTGATACATGTCCTCTACAGAGAGGAAAAAGGAAGACATGTAAAGACAGGGTAGCAGCTGTGGGTTTTAGCGTCCTGCTGACTGATGAAGATGATGCTCTGGGGATGGTCAGTTTTGGCATGGCAGGGTGAACATGCCCCTCTAGCCTCTGGACAAACACAAAAAAAAGGCTCTCAGAATTACAGGCTTGTGCTGCTGATTCATTAAACTTGATGGTAGCAGGCATCTCTTCCGTATAAAATCAGATCGCCCCCCCCTCGGTCTGCAATTAGAAATGTTATCATGAGTTTACATCTTTGTCACTTCTTATCTTGGAACTGCAGCATAGCAACATTATGATTACTGAGGATGTGAGGTTTATAGTAGTGTATTCATGCAAAAAGTATTCATACTTCACTGCAATTTATTGGGAAAAGTTCTTCATAGCTGTGAAATGAAAGAATATAAATGATTTTCAAAATAAAAAAAAGAAATGTGGCACAAGTTTGTACTCGTCTGTTCCCCAGGATAAAAAAACTTTATACAAGCACCTTTTGGAGCCATTTCAGCAGCAAGAGTTTCTGCAAACTCACCAACTCACCTCAGCTACACTATCCAGCCTTAACCAAGGACGTTACACTTGGCACCACAACCAAATTCTGAAGAGCATTGCTGCCACACTGGAGGAAAAATTATCCAGCATGAACGCTGTATCACTGTATCAATACCAATGCCTAACACCTCAACAACATCATGGGCAACTGCCTTTGTCCGTGAAGGAGCTACAGCCACCAGGAGCAACTCCACACCATCAGAGAGCCTAGCACATGACTGGAAGATGCTGGCAGACATTGATAAACAGCTGGTGTTCCCCTCAGAAATTGACACCACCACTTTGAGGCCTGACTTGGTGCTCTGGTCCACCTCCGTAAAATAAGTATACATAATCAAACTCAGCATACCCTGGGAGGATTCCATGGAGGAGGCATGAGTGGAAGCATCTGCGGTATGCCGACCTGGCCGCCGGAGAAAAAATCGTGGCTGGAACGCGGAAGTCCGCCCAGTGGAAGTCGGGTGCAGAGGGCTTGTGGGAACATCCAAAACTGCTTAGGGACTTAGGAATTAAGGGCCAGAACCAGCGCACAGCCATTAAAACTGCATCAGAGGCAGCAGAAAGAAGCAGCCAGTGGCTTTGGCTGTAGAGGAACGAACCCAGTTCGGCCCCCAAGTAGTGTTGACAATATCTGCAAAAGAATAACTCTCAGCAAGTGATGTACGAAACAACTAGTTTGGTTAGATTGGATGAAGCATGTTTGATTTAGTGTAATTCATATTTCTATAAACTCTAGTCAGCTTCACGGTTCATGTTGAATAATAAAATCCCAAAAGCACAATCCTGCCACCACCATATTTTCACCATGAGGACCAATACTGAGAATGGGGAGCATTGTTAGCTTACCTTAACAGATTGTTTTACATTATGCCAAAAAGTTTGAATTTGGTCTCAGCTATTTGGCTATGGAATTTGGCTATGGATATCTGCAGCTCCTCCAGAGTTATCGCTTGGCTGATTCCGATTCAAATTCTCATGGCTAGGCCTCTTCGTTAGGCTGACTTCCAAAGGGCGTTTGTTACCCTGAATTTTAAAGGGGGCTGAATAATTATACACCACATGCTATACAGATTGTCTGTTTGATTTTCCTTCCAATCCAAAGTAATGCTGTGTTATGTTCTCATAAAACCTGAATATCCCAAAATAGGAACATTTCAAGGGGTGTGAATACTTTAGTAAAATATTGTACATGAGGCAAAATATAATTTTAACAGTTACCAGTGGACTGTAGCCACAGACCTATCAATTTCAAACTCTGATAAAAACCTTTTTAGTAACAAATCATTGTGTAAAAAGTATACAGGTCTTCCATTTAGGTAAAACTATCTTTACAGCAATTTAAAACTATATTACAAGCTTGAGCCGTGCTTAAGTTGAAGCAAATTCTGGGACCATTGAATTTAAAGTTAGGAACTTGTTTTTATTATCTCAACTTTTAAAGAATGGAAATTGTATGCATTAATAAATGTGAGATAAGTCTGCATGTGTTTTTTTCTCCAGTTTTTGGATGGAAATCACAACAGAAATTTACTAAAATATTAAAATACAAAAAGAACTATAAACCAGTATTTAAACCTTTAAAAAGTGTAATGAAAATTCAACACTGTAAAGTCGGAATCTTTAGCCATTATTTTCTGCAAAGCTTGCTGTAGATAAAAAGGCATTTTAAAAATATGCGTATGTTGGCAAACACAAAGCTGTAACATGTTTGCGTCTGAATCATTCTGACAACATTGTGTTACTGTTCAGTAAAACACCTGCTTGCATCAAGTTTTTTTGATTATCAAACTCTCTGGCAGAAGTTGCACCTTTTCCCAGAGTCATGCTGAACAGCCAATAGTTCATCAGCCAGGCCTCTGTCCACATCGCCCAGTTTCTCTTCATTAAATTAAATCAAACTTTATGTATAAAGCGCTTTTCAAACTACATAACTTCTCAAAGTGTTTTACAGGTTAAAATGACCCCACAAACCCCACCCTTCCCATCCCAAAAACATCACCACAACTATATGATCACAGAAAGCAGGGCATTACAATAATCAATTCTACTGGTGATAAAAGCATGCATTACTGCCTCCGTATTGGCCGGAGAGAGAATTAGGAGGACTCTGGCGATGTTCTTTAGGTGATAAAAACCTATTATAGTGATATTTTTAATGTGAGTGATAGAATTTAGCTAGAGTCAAAAATCACGCCTAGGTTCTTCACTTGTAGAGATGGATTAAAAGAAAGTGATCGTAGTTTTGGTAACAGTTTCTCTCTCACATCACATGTGATCTTGTGGCTATAATCTCTTAAAAACATAATTCACTCTGTGTAATGAACAAATGAGTTCCACACATTTAATTACTTTAATAAATATAATTTGATCTAATATTGTCATTTACTTAGATACAAAGCCTTAATTTCCACTTCATAAAAAGATTACACGGACTACTTAAAAGCCAGAATATCATCGTATTTTTCTGCTAAAATCAGACGCTAATTCCCTTTGACATTTTTCTAAATAAGTAGTGCAGCTGATAATATACGGTATAAGTGGTACGTTTTCAAACAACTGTTTTCTAAGGCTGAATTTCGCCCAAAAGTAGTGGCATATTTTTACATGTGCAAAATACAAATGTTAAACCGGATTAAAAGTTGAAAATATGAAAAATGTTCAGTAAAACTGTTCAACTAAAGCAGCCCTTAATCGGTTTGAGACGCGGCTCTAGCACTGCGTGTAGTGATTAAGGCGCATTGCTGTGTAATCACTGATGAAGTTGTGAGGCAAACCGTGCTCCCTGGCTCCCTCCCTCCCTCTCTCTCTCTCACATACACCATCGAGGAGTGGGGAGAGAGAGACACGCTAGGAGAGAGGCAGCGGAGGCGCTACGGTCACTTTCTCACAGGCTCCGGTCGAGCCTGTGTGGTCTCTCCCTGCGCTGTTGCTAAGGAAATGGATGGCTTGAATGGATCGCTGGTCCGGACTGAACAGTCATTCTCGCCCCCTCAGCTCAGCAGCCTGCCGTGTTTCAGTGAGTGTTTACGGGAATTACTGCTAAAACGTGACGCGTCGGCTCCAGCTCTGCATCAGCCGGGGTAAGGAATTATTTTAACAACGCATCATCAGATAAAAAAAAAGAGGAGAAAAAATATATTTTTTATTATTAATTAATGACACAAGTTTCATATTTTAAATAAAATAAGAATCAGCTTTGATTGTCATCTCACCTTGAGAAAACTGGCTTTATGAGAAAAAAGTATAGATAGTACAGCTATGAGTTGAGGACACTGCAGCTTTAAGTCCACATAGCTGTTGCAATGAAAACACCACAACTCCTTTCTCACTCTCCAGACTATGTGGCGGTGTTAAAGATTAGGAAAAGAGAATGCACAGCAGAGTCCATTGTTTTGACCTACCTACCTTACCTACTGTCAGCTAGAGTCATCGTCTTACACCTTAGTCCCGTGCGATCCTTTGTTTCCAGCCTCTGCATGTGTGAGGTATTTAAGATGAGATATAAGGTATAGTCAAATTCAGTTTCTCTTTTCGCTGTCTATACCCTAGTCCAGTGGCGCTGCAGCTGGAGAAGAGAGGTTAAGAAAGGCAGCCCGGCAGAGGGGTTGACGAGCCTGACTGGCGCCAGGTGGATGCTGCCTGAAGAGGACAACAGCTGAGGCAGCAGCACTGACTCAGAGGAGGACCATGGCATCCACCGGCATGCAGATATTTGGATTTGTTCTGGCGCTGCTGGGAATCATGGGTGCTACGGTGGCCACCCTGCTGCCTAACTGGAAGGTCAGTGCAGATGTGGGCTCCAACATCATCACAGCGATCTCCCAGATGCAGGGGCTGTGGATGGACTGCACCTGGTATAGCACCGGCATGTTCAGTTGCACACTCAAGTATTCGGTGCTATCACTGCCTGCGTACTTGCAGACTGCTCGCACCACCATGGTGCTCTGCTGCGTTCTTGCTGCCATGGGCCTCTGTCTGGCTTCTCTGGGACTGAAATGCACACGCTGGGGAGGTGGACGCCGCTCCAAGCGACACGCTGCCATCGCCAGCGGGGGCTGCTTCGTCACTGCTGGCTTTCTTTGTCTGGTGCCCGCTTCTTGGTTCACCAAGGAGGTCATCACAAACTTTTTGGACTCCAGCGTGCCCGAAAGCAATAAGTTTGAGCCTGGGGGTGCCGTTTACGTGGCCTTTGTTTCAGCAGGTTTCCTTTTTGTGGGGGGGTCCATATTTTGCATGTCATGCCCAGGGAAGAGGCACGGCCCACAGGACCTGGTTCTCCTTCCTCCGCCGGACAAACTGCTGCTCCAGCAGCAGCAACAGCTGCTCCAGCAGCAGCAGGAGCTTCAGCACCAGTACTGCTCTCTGTCCCCATTAGACAACAAGACTGGCTACAGCCTGCAGGATTACGTTTAATAAAGCAGTGGCTATAGGGAGGCGAGCCTGAGGGAGAAAACCGTCACAGTTTACGCCGTACATCGGGCTGTACTCCAAGCAGCGAGAGGAGGGAAACAACTTTGAATTCATTCTTGTCTCCTTTTAGTCTGTTTTGCAAGCACAAGCGGTGGAGGTATTCCCTGAGCAGTCTCTTCGTAAGAAACGGCGCAAATATGTAAGGAGGCAGGATTCATGCTGCAGAATTGAGGAAGCTCCAGAGAAAATGCAGATTTGTTCATCAGTAAATCAAGAAAGAGCTCCCAGGGAATGGATTACGCAAAAAAGGAAGTCGTCGGTGTAGATTTTCCCCTTTCCTCACCAAAGCTTTGAATAGAAAGAAAATAAGCAATCATTTAGCTGCTATTTACAATCGTTCATAACAATAGCCCCCCACCCCCACCCCCTTCCCTTTATTTGACTACATGGGCAATATAAACACAAGAGAAAGTAAAACCCCTTCCATAGCAAGCGATTTTGTTTCTTTTTTTTAACCATACATATCTTCTAGAATGCAACCTTGAATTGATTGAAATTAAAAAGGTTATATTTTTGTTAGGTAATAGAAGGATGTTGATATATTTGCCTCTAAAGCATGCTGTGGAGCTTGTCTGCGTATTAATAGGTTGGAATGCCTTGTAGAACAACTCAACCACACAATGCCTGTGCCTGAAAACAAAGCTGTAGAAACACTGACCTGCTGGAAGTGATCAAATAGGACTGTTAGGAAGAGAGGATGTGGGACTGCATCTAACAAAGAAGAGACGAGCTGCCCGATGCCCTCGTCTCACTCTGCAGGTGGAAATACGAGAGGAAGGGGGAGAGATTTTGCAGAAAAAAAAAACAGTCAACGCTTCAGTAGAGGACATTTTAATTTTTCCCCCTCAAGACACCATAAGCCTGTGCTTAATTTCCTACCTTCCCCATCAATAACCCATTGTAGGCATTAACACCCACACCACATGCATGCTTTTGTATGCCTTTTATTTTGTGTATAGTAAACATTCAGAGGCTTTTCACATGTGCTTTTCACTCGTCAACCGCCTTTTCACTGCCACGGAGACAGATTTCCCATTAAATGTCTATCATCTGTCAGTCACAGAACTTATTTTAGAAGGGGCATCCTTTCATGCCCGTCAAACCCTCTCGCTTTCATTTTCTTCAGATGCATCTCTGATAGAAGCTTTTAGAAGAATTTCTTCCTTGTAGCATTTTTTTTTTAACCATTTCCTCATAATATAGGCATTTAACGTTCCAGTATTGGAGGAGCACAAATAAGGATAACGAGAGACTCCTTGAGTCAAGTGGATAGCCATGTGGTAGACGACTAAAAAAGCTTCGAGTCATTCCCCATATGCGACTTGTTTTTTAAATGCGTCAGCAGCAGTGCACATATGTTACCAGCCTTCACCTGCAGAAGCTCTGTCTTAAATTGCGTCCACTTCCCCATCCCACTAGCCCCACCATTCCTTATGTTCCTGACCAGTCGCTCCTATTTTTTTCCCCCCACTTTCCAACCCATTCACCCTGGCCTCTTTGTGTCAGCCGTCTAACGGAGGTGATCCCTGACGTGAGAACGCTGATGCATACTGAAAGCGTGTCCCTCTCAAACGCACATCCACACCAGCCACAAATAAACAGAACTCTTCTCTCACCAACCACCACCCACACCTACCCACTCATGTGTCATTTTGCAGCGCTGCGCTTTCATGGTTATATTACAGGGTGACTCTACACTTTGATTCTGAGGGGAGGAATATTGTGTTTGTGTATGAAGCAGGCAGGGATGTATAGAACTGCACATTCTCTCCTTTTCTCTCATAAACATGCAGCTTCCTGGGGGAGAGCAGATGGCTGAGCCCAGCCTGCCACCTGCAGGCGGCTGCCAGCACACCACAGGCGCCTCAGTGGGCACCGCTGGCAACCTTGGCAGCCCTGTAGGGCCAAACCTGGCTCGACTCGGAGCTCGCCAGCTGACAGTAGCCCACTGCCCAGGCACCACAACTGATAAATGCAATAAAACTAGTAAAGAATGTGCCATGTCATCAGCTAATACCGACACGTTATGTGTTTGAGAATGTGCCAAATTGTCTCATGACGACAACTTTTAATATCTGTAGTTTTTCTGTTGTCATTTATTTTTCTATGAATTTTACATTTGAAAATGTTTTATGGATTTGGGATTTGTTCTGCCAGACTGGATGTTTGTGTACAGTCCTTTGCAGCTTTCAAGGGTCATTCTAAATCCTCTTTATTCTCAACTCCCTCAAAGCACAGCAAGACTCCGCAGCGTCTGGGACAAGTATTCATACCCCTTTGATTACAACCACAAACCTTTATGTATTGTATTGGGATTTTGTGACAAATCAACACCAAGTGGTGAGGTTCTGCATTTGCCACCTTTTCCCCTGACTTCCCTATATAAAATCAATTCCAAACAACTGCCTACAGACATTAACCTATTAGTAAATAGAATTGGTGTCTAATTTAATCTCCATATAAAGGCAGCTGTTCTTTGAGGTGTGTTGGAGAAAATTAGTGAACAAGCAGGCTCATAAAAGAATAACCCAAACTTTGAGCAACTCTCAATCTATTATCTCAAAATGTGGAACAACTGTTACTGTAATTTGTCAAGTAATACTCCATGTGTTTAACAGGCTTATGTAAGTCAATCGTTGTGATATCAATTAGTGAAATTTCACAACTGGATACAGCTGCTTCGGTGCAATATATTGAAGTGGGGGAAACAATAGTAGCACCCTTGCATACTTTCTCATTATGCCCTACAGAGCATTAATAAGAAAAGCAGCCCAAGGTAACTCGGAGGAGCTCAGACATCCACAGCTTAGGTGCTGACAGCAAATATTAATCATGAATTCATGACAAAGTTTTTTTCTATTGTGGCCTGCAGAAAGCTATTAGGAGTCATGTTTGCAGTTGGTAAGCTAATTGTACCCATTTCAAACCCATCTACCCGTCCTAATCATGTACCACTGTGCATTGGTTGATCAGAAGATTCTATGTATTGAGGTTTCTGGTATAATCTGAAACAAAAACAAAAAAAACTGGAAAAATGCTCATAGGGTACGAATAGTTTATCAAGGCACTCTTAAGAGTTAGACTTCAAAATGTATTCAATATGTATTTATATCTAGAAATCTGATTCAGTGTTGCTCTGATGACTGTACACAAATATCTGATTTTATGGATGTTTTTTTTTGGAGGATTTTTCATCCTTCAGATTGTTTCAATCCAAGATAAAACACCATATTCATGCCATATCTTCTTTATAAGAAGCCTATTCAGTGCACTTTTAATTTGTGTTACTATTTGACAGCATTGTGGTTCAAATAAATGAGCATTCCAGGCTCTCTGGACCAGTACGAATGCAGAACACAAGTGGGCACTCTGGACAAAAAAAAAAAAGTGAGCAATTTCCGTCTGATGGGATTCAGCAGGGAAATACCAGCTAGAAATGTTTTTTAGTGGCTGTGCAGCTTAATAATCGGCACGCAATTTTATTTGCTTATAAATGGCCAGAGTGCAACGTGACTAGGTCATTAAAATCTACAGAGTTACAACTCTCCTGCGTATACTGTACCGAGATGTTGCATTTATTACTTTGATAACTGCAGCTTAATTTTGTGAATGCTTTAGCACTTCTTACGTTGCCAGAGCATATTTGTGATGATGAGCTGTTCACAAGTTCTGATACAGTTGTCTAAATGTGCTTGTGCAAGTAGTTCTATTTTTTACCAATAAAACTATTTTGTGAAAGCTTAATGCTTTGGTATCACCACTGCTTTTGATTTAGAAGTGCTCAGCTTCTTCCAAGCTAACAGATTGCAGGACGCCACAGTCTATTATAAGAGCAAACAGGAAGCCAGTTTTTACAAACACAGCTTCAAAAAAAATTACTGCACTATAAAAGGGCATTCATTAAATCTAACTGTTTGCATGTAGTTTTTTTTTAAACAAAGGGTTTCTCTTATATTCCCAAAAGCCTTTCTAGTTGCTGGCTGGTTAAAAAAGGGCATTAACTAATACAAGAGTGAAACAACAATATTCTCCTGGGAGTTTGAGTGAATGGCTTTTATCTGGGCTGGCTGCTTTTTCTGGCCAAAGTAATGACTTAACCGACAACATGTAAGCCTTAGTGAGAAAGAGACACAATTTTAATAGAAACAATGAATATTGTATCTCTGACAGGGACGTTAATATGCAATAGTGCCAGAGTGACAGCTGCTGCAATTTTGTCCAAAGATATATTAAATATAGACCTTCATTTTAGATTTTATATCATTTAATGAGAAAACAGCTGCAGCACATAAAATAAAAACAATGATTTCTACTTAACAGTTGCCAGTCAAACTATAATAAAATTTAAAAAATAATCAGAAATTCCTTTTCTTACAGCAATTAGGCAGAAAGAGAAGGACGGTGCTTTGAAAGGTGCTTTGAAAGGAAGGAACTAAAAGTATAAATGGTTTTAGCATTTTTTGGAAACATGACAAGGACAAAACCTTCTTAAGAAGTCTTCCATAAGTCAAGTCAGGAACAGAGCAAACTGGTCAGATGTGAAGCCATTATATTAGTGTTTGGAGGGATTTGCTCAGGGGAGGCTAAATACAAATCCATGCTAAACTTTTTCAGATTTCTATTAATATAAAAAGGAAAGGCATGCATTATTTTACAAATACTTCACAACTATTGACTTCTCTATTGGTCTATCACGTATAATCTCAATAAAATACATGGGAGTTTGTGATTGTAATTTGAATTTTAAGTAACATGAGTATTTTAACAAGGAAATGCATACAGAAAATACGTTTAAAGACCTAAAACATTTTCTTTGGCTTTAAGAACAATATTCATCAAATTCTTATTATAGTATTTCTGAAAAACCACAATATTTTATTGTCTCCTACACAATGATTCAGTAACAGAACTTACATTAAAAATACACCAAAAATATGTATATATATTTATGTGAGTCCCAACTTTATCGGATGTCTACAAGTATTTGTTTTTAATATCCTTTTGTTGTGCTTTCAAAAAAACAGGCCTAAAAAACAAGATACAGAGACTCTTAAAACAGTTCAAGTGATTTAAGTGTCTAACAGAAGCTGCATTAAAATGTCTTCAGACGTGCAGACTTTGCTTTATAATTCCTGTATCCCGCAGCTTAAAAACTTCAAATGGAGCCTATATTAAATTAGTTAGAATTTCCCATTTCATTAAAACTGATTGGAGTCTCCACATTACTTGGCAAGTGAGGAAAATACCATGGATTATTAAAGGATCCGTTTCTCATGTACCCATTCCTCATGCTTACGCAACAAGACTGTGCATCAAATATCTGCGCCTCTCATGGGGAAACGCTAATAGGATCTTCTTCTCTGTGTATTTAACCTACATTTCCCATCAAAGGATTCCACCCAGAGTTGTCACTATGTAAGATTTCGGAAGCTGGCTTTAGACGAGAAAGGGAGAGAAAAGGTGAATGCTAGTTTGTTCCGGGCAGGGGTTAATTATGCCAAAACCTTCAACTTGAGCTCTTCTATGTTAACGTTAAGATTATTTGGTTGACCTTTCTGACTCAGTCAACTACCAGAATTATTTTTTTTTTGCCATTAATGTGACAAAAGAAAGTGGAAGTGGCACATGGAACCCACTCCCATTCCTAAAAATAACTTGCACACCTAATGGCAGCAGTGTGTCACTGCCCTTAATGTGCGTCTTTTTGTTCTGGGAGGCGGTTATGCTCAATAAGGTTCACACTGTAGGTATAAAGCAGTCATCGACACTGAGGGGGAAATGACCTTCCATTGTCAGAGCAGCTCTGTTGTGGTCCCGACGTTCATGCGAGGCTCCTGGAATAATAGCAACGACCTTGGCTGAGCAGTAAACTGCTGACAAAGGCAGTAAAAAGCTACAGAGATGACAAAAGCAGAGCTTGTAGGAAGACAATACAGACTGACAGTTCAAAGAAGGCCTTTCATTATCTCCACTTTGAGCGCCCGGCAGTGAGTGCAGCTGTGAGGATTTCTGCAAGATGAAGGTGGAGGAGGCTAAATGCTCGAAAGGCTGTAGAGGCTTCGCTATTTTCTAATCAATATTTTCTTTAAAGACACTGATCAATGAAAAGATAATGCACTGCTTTAAATAAGCTCGTGATAGAAACCTAATCAAATTTCCCACCAAATCCACTTATCCTAGGTGCTTCTTTACTTGTAGAATTAAGGGATTTATATTTTAATTCAAGCTTCCATACATGGGATCAACTACTCTTTCCGAGATTCTTTTGATAATTTTGAGGGTTTTTGTTTGGTTGCTTGCTGATGTATTCACGTGAAGTTTGGCATCTTTGCTTTTTACAGATGATGTGCTTCGGTGACATGTTCAAGCCATGACCTTCAGAGGTCGGCATCCGGGCGTAAATGTGCCTGGATGGGGGACGAGGCAGGCATCTCATTCAGCCAGAACGCATCCACCTTGCCCAAATTAAACAGTAGATAGAGAACATTGGGCTGATTGTCTAGTTGTTTTATCATCAGATGACAATTCCTCCTGGACGCCAACTTCTAGATGTTTTCTGAGCACATTCAACTGGGGGCTGATCCCAGAACATCGACCATGCTCACTGGTGTGACTATATCTCCCTCCTCGTCTGGAAGGTCTAGGGATCCTACAGAACGAGAATTTTACTGACTTAAAATTCAAACCTATAAGTGTTTAAAGCACGTCTTTGCTCGTTTGCAGCATTATAATTCCTCCATATACCTGGATCTTACATTATCAATAGCTAAACGGAGCTTAATTTCCTAAATTGAGCACCGACTCCAAGCAAACTCTACACGGTTCATTAGGAGAAACGTCTCTGGAGAGGTCATAAACCCGCTATGCCAACCTTTGCATTTTGTTTCAGAAGAAAAGTGGAGTAGGAGGAGGTGGTGAATTTTTAGGTCTTTACCCTTCGTCTAACAATTTGAGACCCCCTCTTCTGGCATGTTCTGCTCTGGATGTAGTTGTTTAAATATTTTCCCCTCAATACTCTTGAGGAAAGATACGTTTGACCCTGTTTATTAGATATTAATAGAAGTAGATGAATAGTGTGTAATGAGGAGGTTACAAAGCAGTCCAGTTTCCCAGAGTCGATTTTCACTTCTGCATGCCTGCTGGTGGGCTGTATAAAGTCGCAGCGAAGAGATCCATCACTATGAGTCAATTTTACTAGACTGAGCAAGGTCGGATTTAACAGCACATAAGTTTATGCTCCAATTCAAAAGATACATTTATTTCAACAGAATAATAAACCGTGGAGCTGCAGATGCAGGATGCTGTAGAAGCACAAACTCTCCCTGCTATTACATTATAGATGCTCAATGCACCATAATCAAATTTAATTAGGCTAAGCTCTTCTGGCCCATGCTCTTGGTAAACGATTGCATGCAAGGCCAACATCTGTAGGGCTCTTCTCTTGTTAGCTGGTGGTTGACGGCTGATGCAGCCATTATTCAGAGCGGCCGCAGACAACCATCTGCTGGAGGTACGCTTCACCTTCTCTTCAGATCCATCTCTGCCACCAATCGGTCTTCTGCTGCTCTGTACTAATGTGGATGAAGAACACCCTTTCCTGAATTTCTTTTATCACACATCACATCTAAGTCCGTTTCCTTTCCTGTATCCTTTCATCTTAAACAATATCCTGCAAGAATATTCCTAAACATTGAACTTTGTCACATTTTTATCGTTAAACAACAACCTTTGATCTATATTGTTGTGATTTTATGTAAAGGACTAACAAAAAGCAGTGAATAATAAGTGACGGGAACACTTTGATCTACATACAAAAGTTATGTGTGGAAGACAACTCATTGGACATCAGCCTAACACTAGGGCTGCCACAAAGTATTATTTTCATAATCGACTAATTACTTATTATTTTTGCCGATTAGTCAACTAATCGTGTCAAATTTAAAATGAATGTTATTGCAGGAGCAAGCAGCTGATCTAATATTTGCGTGTTACCTCAAAGTGTTATGTAGGAGCCTATCTAAAATAGTGATTTTTTAAGATGACAGGTCATTTAACATTTATGAACAATATAAAAAAGAGAAGAGAAAAATCAAATTAATACAAAGAGACATAACTACTATAGGTAGTTATGTATAGGTAGTTAATTGAAGTTCAACATATTTGACAATGTATTACCAACACAAAACCAATAAAAAAACGAATGGCCGAGACCGCAGATCTCGAGATCCATCACTATGAGTCAATTTTACTAGACTTTTTTCTCTCTCTCTCTCTCTCTCTCTCTCTCTCTAAATTAACAACAACAATGAGCACATATTGAGCGCTGATGAAGAGTGTTGTGCAAGCAATTTAAGGTCACTATATTTGGAATATAGTTCCAAATATAGCAGGCTTCATTCAGTGACTGAAACAAATTTATTAACATTACTTAACCTCGGTTCCATTGCTTGACAGAAATCCCTGAAGCCTGCCCCATCCACGACACTGATCGGTCTCATGTCCTTACAAATGAAATAAATTAATTTCTGCATGATGGCCTCTTGTCGTGTTGCAGACAAAGAGCTTGTGGCGGGTGATGCAAAATAATTGTCCAGACGTGGCTGTTTAGCTTGAGTTCCACACATTATACCATGCTCATTTGGGTGCACATTTGCGAGATGTGACCTCATGTTGCTAGTGGTCGAATGGTATGCTAGCTGTATCTTACATAGCTTGCATACTACTTTATCTCGCGGCTCCACAATTTTACCTTCTACCGACCAAAATCCAAAGTACTTCCAGACATGGCTCTTTAGATTTTGGGGGGTTAAAATAATTTTCTCTGCTGCGGTCGAATTGGGCTCTGCACTTTCTGCCATCTTCCATTAGTCAACTTTCACCAGTGACCCTGAGCTAGACAGTGCAACTCACGTGACCTGTCCCTGATGCCTGACGGCAGCGCGCGCCCACTCGCAAAGCAGACAGCCGTGCCTCACATTCGAATATTAATTTTCACGTCCGAATTTCTGTTTTTTAAAACTATTCGAACTTAGAATATTCGTTGACAGCTCTACTTTGCATGCGTGTCCAGATTTTTGATTTTTTTTCAGAGGTGGAACGGGAGGGGCAGCTAGTTCTACTGGGGTGGCACCCGTAAATCAAGGATCCACATAAAAAATAATTTAAAAAATGCATGTCCTGCGCCTTCTTTCAGATAAATGTTTTAAAATAACAGAAATGTTTACCTCTTGTAAAACAATTGCTGAAACTAAATGTATTCTAAAGCACTGATCTACAACATCAGACAATCAGGGGGTGGCACCTGGGGTGGGCTATTGGATTCTAGGGGTGGCACATGGCACCCCAGGCCACCCCCTAGACACGCCACTGTTGAGGGGAAGAAAGAGAGCAGATAAAGGGATGGCAACCATTTTATGAGAAAAACAAAGCTTAAAAAAAAAAGATAACGTCGATTAATGAGTTTTTTATTGACAATTTTACTTGTCGATGTTGTGACGAGTCTACACTCAACAAAAATATAAACGCAACACCTTTGTTTCTGGTACCATTTTTCTTGAAATGGACTTAAAGATCTAAAATTCATTCCAGATACACAATATTACCATTTCTCTCAAACATTGTTCACAAATCGGTCTAAATGTGTGATAGTGAGCACCCATGCTATTATATTCTGCTAAAAGGCCACCCTGGAATGTTCATATCTCCACCATAAGCCGTCTTCATATGCGTTTCAGAGAATATGGCAGTACATCCCGCGTTGCATTTATATTTTTGTTGAGTGTAATAGTGGCAGCCCTACCTATCACACTTTCAAATTGTGAAATATGGTGTTGGCAGCATCATACTGTGGGTATGCTTCCTGTCAGAGCAGAGACAGGAAAGTAAAGCTGGTCATAGTTTATAGGAAGAAAAATGGAATAGAGCTGCAACGACGTGTTGACGTCATTAATTAGGTCAACACGAATGAAATCCGTCGACGCGTCACATTAATTACGAGATCTTTTGAGTAATGGCGTTTTCTGCTCCCGCTCACGGTGAAAACGACGACAATCTGGCTTCATCACATAAATCAAGACCACGATCATCCAAAGTATGGGAATACTTCAAACCGCGCCCAAACAGAAAGGTGCTTTGTTCACTATGTAAAGCTGAAATGGCATACCATGGCAGCACAACTGCTATGAACGAGCATCTTAAAAGGAAACATCCTGCGACTCTGCGAACTCAAAGTGACAAGCCAGCTGTGTAAGTAGTAGGCCTAATTGTTAGAGTGAGTTTTTGGAGTTGTTGTTGCAGTCATACCTGCTGTGTTTCGGTCAAAAACGGATCGACATTAGAGCTGAATCTTTCAGGGTTGCGGCGCGGGGATATAGTTCTGAGGGCCGAGTGTGGGCGCGGGCGGTAATGCACTCATCATTGTGCTGGTTGTGGGAGAATGAAACAATTCGCGGGACTTCCACAAAATGTAAATATCTACTGATTGAACATCTAAGAACGAATAAATTGTCATTCATCTGTTGCACAAAAGCAATAACAACTAAAGCAAAAGAGAAATGCTTTACAGGCAATAGTCCATCTATTTATGACATTTATGCCACGTAGAATCCACTCACCGTCAACGCATTTTTTGCAAACTGTTTGGCAGAATTTATGTGGCATTGTTACATGACGCACTAAAGTGTTGTTTGCATTTTAATTCTGGCACTTTATTTTTTATTGCTGGTGTATAGTGATATGCACAGGTGACTTCCTGGGCTCCATATTTTTTTGATCTGTTCTGTTACTTGAACTGAGTGAAGTGAAGTTATTGAAATTAGTAACAGTCCCACAACATTTTTTTGCACTGTTTAGGTTCTGCAGTTTTTATGTTGGACTTTGCTCCTTTAAACTAAAGGAAACATTTCAGGTGTTCTTTGCATTGTATAAGGCAGTGTTTATGTTGGACTTTGCTCCTTTTAACTACTCAATGCCTTCATATTAATGTATTTTTTGCACAGTATTTGGCAGAATTTATGTGGCATTGTTACATGATGCACTAAAGTGTTGTTTGCATTTTAATTCTGGCATTTATTTTTTATTCTGGGAAATTTCCCAGTATTTTTTTAGAAAATTAATTAATAAAAGTTTGAAATACTGATGGTGGAAGTTGTGCGTATTATTTATTGTAAAGCTTACCAATGGATAAATACTGGAGGCTGGGTACGATGACTTCCCCCATCCAACTCAAAGGTTGAATATGGACCATTTTTCTTAAAAGCGCTCTCTTTAAAAAAGTAATACTTCAACTGGGAGTTTAGAGGTGTGCATAATGAAAGTCCACCCTTTCATTTAAACGTTAGATTTAACCTAAAATCATTGAAAAAGAACTTATTCCGACCACCACATCGTGTTTATATTTACGTTTTTCAGCCAAAAGCGGTGCACCATTGCAGGTTGCCAAATACTATTGTAAACAAATGCCTGGAGCAACGAAGCGTACTGTAGACAATGGAGCACTCGTTAAGTTAAATTGCTGTGTCTGAGCCCCATAGATTTCTTTTTCTTTCTTAGAAGAGGAGTGACCTTACAATATCTAAAACCAGTATAAAGTAAAATATAAATTATTACCTTTATAGAGGACATCACCAAGAGGAGTGGAGAATACCAGCTACCGAAATAAGATGCAGAGAGGACAGGTACAAAAACATATTGTTGCCTTTGACCCATATTTTGTTATAATAACCAAGGTTGAATATGGAACATAGGCATCAACGCGACATCTAGTGTCTTGAGGTTGTGGTTGCAATAACAAAACAGCGTCTGGATGCCAGTTCTTTCGCTGTAACCAGCCAGCATGATGACCAGCGACGAATATTACAGAGTAAGGACTATTTTGTACTAATAAGTTTAAAATGCCAAACGAAATATAATTATAACAATATAGGCTATGTTGCCTGGAACATGTGTATATAAACACAGTGCGGTGGTCGGAAAAAGTTATCTTTCTTAATGATTTTAGGTTAAATATAATGTTTAAAGGAAAGGGTGCACGCTCATTTTGCACACCTCTAAACTCCCCGTTGAAGTATTACTTTTTTAAAGAGTTAGCTTTTGAGAAACATTTTCCATATTCAACCTTTAACTGAGCTGCAACTATTCTAAAAAATGTTTTTTTGCATAAATGTTTAAAATGTTTTCCAGTAGATTTTTCAAGTTAATTTTTATAAGGGATATCAGAGTAAAGGGTACAAAAGACATATTTATACCTCCCTTTGAAAATATGTTTTGGAGAAAAAATTTCTTTGCCACATTATGGATTAGTGACCTGTCCAGGGCGCACCCTGCCTGTTGCCTTTGACCGTCTGAGACAGGACTCCAATTACCTTGCAAGGATAAGTGGAACAAACAAGATTTTAAAGATTTCAATAACAATGCTTTCTTTATGTTCCTTATGCTCCACCTCACAACCATGCATTACTGCGGCTTGCTCTAAATCAAATTCCAAAAAAATACTGTGCTTGTAGTTTGACTTCAAGGTAGGGGAGTCAAGTGGCATAGTGGATATGACAGACGCCCCATATTCAGTCATTCACTCTTTTTACTAGAAGTGCAGCTCATAGAATACTCTAAAAAAGGCTGGAAACAAACACAGCAGCCTTGTGTTCAAAATCGCCAAAAGACCAGATTAGATAAATTATCCTTTCAATATAATCATGTAGTGGCCAAACGCTTCATTGACTACTGATTACAGCGACTACAGAACCCAGTTTTGGTGAAGCGATCTCTGGCTGTTGTTGCGCTGACCAATCACAGGTATTTGCTCTCCGTTGACATATATTTAGAAAATGGACCTCTACTCCATCCGTCCTTGTATAAGTGAAGGAGAGCCCTTGCGTCAACGGATAATGGCGCAGCGTCAATCTGTCTCCGTCAAAACGGAGTTGTATAAACTAGGCTTAAGCCCTCAAAGCGGATGCCCGGGATTTGACTCCTGGCCCAGGATATTTGCCAAATGTCGCTCCCCAACTTCTCTCCCCATTTCTGTGCTATCCACTTAATAAAGGCCATTCTTGCCACAAAATCTTTCAAAGAAATGTCAAGGTTGATCAACATTTTTGTAAGGCACCAGAATAGGTTCAGTTGTTTATAAGTTTTCTTTCTTACTGCCTACAATGAATAATAGCCTTCATAATATATTTAGCCTAAGAAACAGCATTTTCTGCAAAGGAGTATCTAATTTACAGTTGTGAATCGAATACATATACATTTATATACCAATTCCGCCAACACACAAAGAAGCCGACAATGTATTTATAGACGGGAACATTTAGACATAATCACATCTTTCCTTCAGGATGATTCTGAATAGCCGGATGTTCACACTCAAGATGAAGATGCTTGATGGCAGTATGCACTCAAAAACTCCCTGAACTCTGACATGATCATAAATTAGACATGATGACTTAAGTAACATCTGAAAAAAAGCTCTCGCTCTTTGATAAAAAAAAAAAATGTTTTGATATAATTTAAAATTTGGGGATGTGGCTTATATACATCTGGGTGAAAATTCAAAGTAGTGCCTCATAAGAAGTAGGAGGGTCAGATTTTGGGAAGTACAGCTTCAAGACGATTTTAAGCAACATCAAAGTTGCCTTTGAATTCCCCCTTGACAAAGTCAAGAACATTGTTTGTCACTCACTCAGGGGCAGGAGGGACAAATTAAACAGACGGGATAAGAGCCTATCTCCTCAACCTTTATCGATATAGAGCCAGCAGTGACTGATGTAAAATAGATGCAACATTTCCCCGTCTCATTAGGCTGCACTGGCCAGCTCCTCTATGTTCTAATCAACCAGCCAATCAAACAACTTTCCTCCTCCTCCCTCTCCTTCAGCTTATGCTATTTTTTCCCCACCAGGCTCAGCCATTCAGCAGCTTTTTTAGTAACTCGATGTGACTCATTGTTGATTTGATTACAAAGCACTGAATCACTTCAAAGGTTTGTCTAAAGCCACATATGTAACATCTCACCTTATATGGCACATTTGTTAAGTCATATTCAGAGATCTGTTCTGGTGGCTGTAGGGGAGAAGACCAGTGAAGACCAGAATATGGGACAAACTGTTGGTAATATACCATACCATTTTATTTATAATGCACTTTACAAATGACAGAGGTCAGCCAAAGCGCAGGACACAGGCCAGAAGCATAAGAAAATAAAGTATAAAATACAATAAAAACAGATAAATAGCAGAAAGTCAGAATAAAAAATATAAAAGGTGGTGCACGTGCTAGAGAACACAAAACAGGTCTACCCTCTAAGCTAACAATGACAATAGGTCTAATTAAAAGCTAAACTAAAATAATACGTTTTTAATCGGGATTTAAAAATATGAAGCGAAGTAAACTGGTGTATCTCAAGAGGGAACTCATTCCATAATTTTGGAGCATACACAGAGAAAGCTCTTTCCCCACGAAATTTTAAACACACAGACTTTACTTGCAGAAGAAGGTGGTCAGCAGACCTAAGAGCTCGGGAAGGCTGATATGGACAAAGGAGCTCTACCAAGTATGGAGGGCCCGGTCCATTCAGTGATTTAAAAATAAATAAAAGCAATATTAAACCATATTCTAAAATGAACAGGCAAACAGTGCAAAGACCTCAGGACGGGGGTGATATGTTGCCTCCTATAGGTTCTAGACAGAAATCTAGCTGCCGCATTTATGGTGGTAATACGGAGGAACATCTACATACATTAAAGTATTGTGTAAAAAGAATACTTCAGTAACTCAATTATGGCTTAGAATGAAAACCCCAAATTTATCTGAATATGTGGATTTTAAATAGGATGACTGGTGAAATGTCTGCGTACTTTGGAACAAGTTGGGGTCATTTGTTTTAGTTACACAATCTGGCTCTCTACTAACATAAACGTATCTGAATTTTCCCATAAGTCCCAACAATCCTCACAAAGGATACAAGGAAAAGACTCTACCCATCATCCTAAACATCATTTGAACATAAACCCATTATCAGCGTCAAGCAGCGAGTTTTGAATATTTCATGTCAATAATTCACCAAGTGGTTCAGTTCCATTCCAACCCAAACACAAATCCGCACCACGCTTTTCCAGTGTTAATCAAGACTAAGCTGGCTTTTTAATTAATTTTGGCAGAGCTAGGTGGAGAAACTGTGAATCGACATCTGATTCCAACTAGGCATATAATGCTACCACGTTTTTCAAACCGATATGATACAGATACTTGGATCTGAGTACTTGCCGATACGGAGTACCAATGCTGTACCTCGATCACACAAAAAATCTAATGAATTGGAAGACAGGTTTTATTTTCTTCTCCACATGTTACAACAAATGATGAATTAGATTAAAAAAAAAATACAAATTACTGCAAAACAAAAATTTCAAGTGAAAAACATTTTCTGTGAAATTATTGCATAGTTTCCACATTTTAAGTATCGGTTCATGTTGTATCGGTTAACTAACCAATAACGATACAAGTACATTAGTACGGTATTGACCTGATATGAGTATCGGTACGGGTTGTGCCTGTACGCCAAGCATCCTGGTTCGGTATGTACTTTTGTTTAATGTAGGTATGTCTTGATCCAATCATGTGATCAGAAATCGGCCCTGATCACATAATTTCAGACTAGATTGGAATCGGATGTTACCTCCCGATCAGGACTCTGATATGTATGTACCTGACAATTTTTAAATTCTATGGATGTAGGCTAGTGGCTATGTCTAGTCCAAAGAGAAAACTCTTACCTGCTTAATGTGAACTCTTACGCCTGCTTAATGTGAAGCCAACCAGAAAATTGCAAAAATTGCAGTTCCTCCCTCGCCCACTTGGGGGATGGCTCCAAAAAGGAGCAAATTCCCATTGACTCCCATGTTAAAAAGTCCAACTTTACAGCAAAAATAAACATGTTTACAGCCCGATTCAAAAAAAAACATTTGAGGTTAGATAGTTCAGGTTTACCGTCATGACAACTCTGAAGGGGGTGAATCTTTTTTCTAAATCCTCAGTTTAGACATAATTTAATCTTGAAATTATGAAAAATTAGGGCCGTGCCCTTTTAATTGACAGGTCCGTCTAGGTAGCCAATATCTTGCACCGTAGTCTGCTCGTCACCCTTCTGCTTGCTCGGGGAAGCTCTTCACAGGCTGGGACGTAACGAAAGACTTCGGCCATTTCGTGTTTCTGAACTCCACTATCAGTTGCCTCTGCAGTTGGGCTGATGCTTCACCAGCAATGGGGGGAGAATTTCTGTCAGGTCGCCAATAGGAGTGGGGCTCCGATCAGTGTTGCCTATATAGAAAAGTGTAGTAGTAGCCAATAGACGAGCATGAAATAATTTTTTATTTTTCTAAGTTGGTTTAACTGAGCCACACTCTGCGCAATTTTTAGGATACAGACAGCATCTGGCAGTAGAAGAGCTCAGCGATGAAAATTTAATTTAGGCAAAGTGAAAATCAGATGACAGACACATCACACACATGGACCGGCATTTTCATGGTATGATTACCTGAAATAAAAATACCCTGGTTTACATGCGTTTGCAAAAAAATATAAAATACAGAACATGATCTAACTACTTTAATTTAAAATAAAAGGAAGAGTTATTTCCACAGATCTTTATGAAGTATTGTACATTAATTTAATACAGGTATATTTATAAAAATTACTTCTTGTTAGCAAAAACATACTAATACATAGAGGCTAAATTTATATCCAGTTTTCAAGCACTTGTTGCGAAGAGCATGATACATGTTTTAGCCTCTACATTTTATAGACTAACAAAAATACAACAAACTGGTTAACTAGTTGGCTTTAATGCTTGGTTGAGAGTCTTTGGTTTCACAAACTTGTAGCTCTACTATGTCTATTGCAGTTATAAAAACAGTGATACGCAAGTATGAGGGATGGGAAATATTTTATTCTCTGCAACATGGCTGCAAGGGCTTTTTTGTGACTGAAAATATTTAAAAGCAGCTTAATTCCGAATTGTTTTAAACAAAGAAAAGGTTTAGTACTTTTAAAGACTTATGAAGTGAGAACTGTAGTAGTATATAGTAATTCTGATTTATATTGTTCTCCCTTTTGACCACTGTATTAAAAATGGGGATGCTCTGATCCACTTTTTTTGTTTCCGATACTGGAGGTTCATGATCTGCTGATACCAATCGGACACCAATCCAAACAGTAGTGAATTAGATAAACTGTGCTGTGAGGAAACGGCATTAGGGATGGAACGATAACCACTTTTTTCAAACCGGTACGATACCGATTCTTGGATATGACTACTTGCCAATACAGAGTACCAATGCTGATACTTCTACCACATACAAAAATACAATGAATTGGAAGACAGGTTTTATTTTCTTCTCTGCTTGTCACAACAAATGATTGTGAATTAGAAAAAAAATAATAATAAAAACCATCATAAAAGTAACATTTCTAGTGAAAAATAAACATTTTCTGTGAAAATATTGCAGTTTCCACATTGTAAGTATCGGTTCATGGTATCGGTTAATATTAACGTATAGAGTACATAAGAATGGTACCTGCCCCGATACCCAATACCAGTATCGGTGCATCCCTAACCCAATACCAGTCATTCTCAGTCTAACCTTTAGGCAGAATTAAATCACTGGAGCTCAAATCCTTGCGAGTGGGGTTGGTTTCTGAGCAAAACACGTCTGAATTCATTAAAAGTCCAGAACAATATATGGCTGTATTTCTAAAACTGCATTTACACAAGTATCTATTGTTTTTAAACAAATGGCATAAATTGTATGTATTATAGCGATTTGAAAAAATCTTTTAATTAGACATTTAAAATAATAGTTTGGACTAAGGATCGCAGTGCACTTGGGTCAACGTTAGTAACTGGTGTTTTAATATATTTTAGCTTTTTGCAACCAATTGTAGATGGCACCATTTATATATTTCTAAGTATCAATAAAAATAAACTATTTGTTTAGAAAGCTGTTTCTGAATGCCAAGGCCTTCATCAGTTCTCTTCTTGCAAACCTAATGCTCTTCCATACACCAGGTAAGACATTTATATTGTCACTGAAATTCTGCTTGATTACACTGGTGTAAAGCGGTAAATAATGCAGAGCTACAGAATAATACTGTGGGGCTACAGAGACTCATATGTGGAGTTTCTGGACTTGCATAAAAAATACAATGTGTAGTCACAAACCTAAAAGGCACCAAATTAGGTTTCTAAATAAATGAAATCCTTTGCTTTTTAAATATAGATCAGTTTCCATGCCATTCCATTTTCACGTTATATCCTGAATAGATATGATCTTTGCTGCTCACAGAGAACAAGCTTTTGCTACAATGTTGAAAATGTATTGCACATTGATAAGAGAAACAACTGAATTAAAACATAATTCAATTTCATTCCAAATTAGCAAAAATCAGATTTAAAAAACATATGTGCACTGTTCATCATGTGTAAGTCAACATGTAAGTCTGAATAAATATTTCAAAGTTCAAACAAGCATGCTCCAGAACTTTTAAGCTGCAGTTTGACAAACCCAGAAAAACGAGATGCTCAAGAAAGAACAAAACGAAAAAAAGAAAAGAGACAGCAGAGGGTGATGAAATAATCATTGGAATCTCTTCTAAGAGAATGAACAATCAGTGCTGTGCCTGTGCACTCTGCTGCATTTTGCTCTTTGCAAGAGATTAAATATTTACCCTGAAAAGGTCTCTTAAAGAACTTCCACTTCTTTAAAAGGACCACCTGACACCTATCTGCGATCCAAGAGAAGAAAAACAGGCTTTCGCTTGCGCCAAGGCTCATCTACATTATTTGAAATAATGTAGATGAGTCCCTTGAACTTTTAAAAAGACTGGTCTACTATTCAAAATATCTCAGTACAACTCTTGATTCTCCAACAAAAGTGCTTGTATTTTCTTAATGGATTCCCTGGTCCTAGAAAAAAAGAAAAAAAAAAACTCAACCACTGATTAAAAGAAAAAGTCTCAAGTTACATAAGCCAGATCGTCTTTCTTTTGCCACTGAGACATCTGTGTGGGTGAAAAGATAAAGACTGAGATATTGGGCCTAAAAAAAGAACAAGCCTCTCATTACAGGGCACAGAGAGATTGTGCCACATCTCAAATACCCACCAGGCATCATTACAACTCAGAAAGGGTCCGGAGACCAAAGAGAGAAAACACTGATTTAAAACCGAATGAAGCCTAAAAGCAAATAGGGGAATGGAGCAGAGAGTAATGGGGGAAAAAAGATGAGGGGCTCTGACGGGAACGTGCGTCCATATGAGGAGAACCAAATGTCACCAGAGGGGAGAAATCTGCCAGCTGCCACCTCTCAGACAGCGACACCACATTTCATGGGGGAGAAATAAAAATAAAGAGCGTAAATCGAATAATTAAAAAAAAAATCAGAGATTTTATCTTTTGGCCATATCACCCAGACTAGACAGCAGATAATGTATTTATCCCATTTATAAATTAAAATCTGAAATTTCTATCTTAAGCACACAGCTTGATATTAAAAGTTGTTTATGACTGGCATCTGCCGTTTTACCGTTTAACCTTAGCTGTAGTTTAGACTTTACTCCCATATCACCTCTTTACATAATAAATTGCTTTATGTTACTTCAAAAAAACAATTGTCACTAAGTATATTGCAGGCATAGAGACGCTCAACGGACGGCAGTAAAATAACAAGAAATATCAGTTTGTTGCCATATGCATTATGCATAGAGTTATATTACGACGATGAAACTTTTGAGATATATAGTGCAGCCATATGAGGCCTGTTCTGATGAGTAGTTTAATGAAATGGCCAACCTCTGGCTTGGGAATGAATGCTCGCCCAGGGATGATGAAGCACTTGTGGACGGTGCAGAGATACTGAGCCATGATGGACAGACGACTTCTCTGTTTGCTGCCGGTGCTGGCCGTCAACCGCTGGGTGAAGAAAAAAGGAGTTTCTGTAAATTATGAACGCATGCTCAAAAATAACAGATTCAACAATGGTGAATGGACAGGTGGCTCTCAACAACTTTGAATATTACTAACAACTCAGTCAGGGTTTTTCCTGCGTTCAAATTTACATGGCGGCTGCCTCCAGCTAATCTGCTTGCCGCCCCAGCCTTTTATCGCTCAGCCGCTGCTATATGGATGTAATTTTAACTGCAGTTGTAGCGTTGAGTCACTATGGGGGCGCTATCTCAGTAGCTAGTTGGTGCTATCATTGTTCTGTTTTCCCCTGGCTCTTCAACCAGGTAAATGTTTTGTTTTTAGCATCCAAGCATGTCATGTTTATTTTTTTAAACATCCTCCGTCTCAGAGAAACATTAATGGATTATAGCGATACAGATATGACCTGGGAAAATCAGCCACTACTTTAAAACAACCTCGCGATGAGAGTCAGGAATCCAGGTGAAACAGCGCAGACAAATTATCGTAAAAAGCATGATATTTGTCATATTCTTATTAGAACGCTTAACAAAAAATATGTTGCCTTTATAAAAAGTGAGTCAGTTGAATGCACAGAATTCATGCATCTGTTGGCGAATGGTCAGGATGGTACCACCTCTGCTTCAGTTTGAGCCAGGAAAAACGCTGACTTAGTTTATATCAGTGATTTAATCCAAAAAGTGGAGCTTGAACTCATGACATACAGAGTCCAAACTTTCAAATGTAAAACTTGAATTATTATAGTCAATTAAAAAATTGTAATTCATGCAGAAATGTTATTAAAGGTTACGTTCTACACACCATTGTGGCGACTGACGGCTGATTTGATTGGTGTCCAGCAGAAAATCACAGACTCTCTACACAGAGTAAGTAAAAAAAAAAAAAAGGTGATTGCTACATTAGGTAGCAAAGTGCTGTGTCTGGGCATATTAATAGAAAGTTGTGTGGAAGGAAAAGGTGCACAAGCAACTGCAATATATTCAGCCCAGAATTTGACATTTTACAGGACTTTTTGCTTTACCCTGTCAACAAGCTTCATGCAGGAGTCCTAAATCTATTTCCAAAATCTTTTTAAGACCCAGATTTCTAGAATCAAGAATTTGGGGGAAATTAAAAAACTGTGGACTGAGACGGGGATTAGAACTCCAAGAGCCACTGCATAACAGCAAATCCCTTTGCTATTTAGGGTCAAATCTCCAAATTGGGAAACATCCAAATGAAAATGTGAAATGAATGACACTAGAGAGTGGTGAAACAGCCACCAAAAAACTATTTGGCAAATTAATAAATTTGTTGTTTTTTTAATTTGCTGTGACTGTGCAAGGTTCAACCAGTCCAAGATGTACTGTAGAAATTGGAAACAAGCTACTAATGGTTACAGTGAGCCACATAGCTGCTTTCCTCTTTGTGTATGAGCAAAGTTTTTAACAAAAACACACACACAAAACATTGTTACATTTTTGACCACAGGGAAAAACTTGGCTTTAAGTAAAATATGTGCTGGTCCTATTCATGTTCACCCACCTCTGCAACCTCTTTCTGGAAAGTGAGGGTGAGTCGGGTACGTCCGAAGGTGAACGGCCCCGTCCTGTCCGCTATGTTTTCCAGCCACTTGATTATTAGCGGGGTAGAGACACTGAACGGAAGGTTCCCAATGATGTGAAGGTTTGGTGGGTCTTTGAAACAAACATTTTAATGTCACAAACACATTTCATTCAGACCAAAGTAACATCTGCTGGTATTTTTTCCTCCCACCTTCCTTCCAAGGCTTCGTGATACTTGCGGGGAATCCTCGATCCATCCTGTAGGTGAGAATGTCTCCATGAACAATCCTCAGCCGGCCTGGTGCCGCTTCAGACAGCAGCTGGAAAAACAATATCTTTAACAACTTCCACAGAAACTAATTTCTCTGTAAGCAGCCAACAAGTATTCATTTACCTTTAGTCCAGGGATGAAGCGTGAATCTTTCTCGACAGTTAGCACATCTGCTGCTTCAGCATTAAGAATGGAGCGGGTGAGACCACCAGGACCAGGACCCACCTCACAGACGTGGGCGCCCCTTAAACTGCCGGCCTGGCGAACTATCTTGTCTGCAAAAGTTCAAAGAGATGATCCAGTAACTTCATTAGCATACATGAACTACCACAGATGAGTTCAGTTCCCGCAAATACAAAAAACACAATCTCTAATCACATGTCTTTATCAGCGTCTTGAGCATCTAAATTAAGATTGATGCTGTCCAATATTTCAATACCAGTAAGCCACCTTCTGATGAAGAGACACAATCTAAAAATCACCTTGTCAAAGGACGAGAGAACAGATGAGACATGCACTGCATCACTCGTAATCATATTACCTCCATCGCTCTAACAAGGGTTGCAACAAAAACCGAGCCCGTCTGACGCAGCTATCTCAAGAACATGGAAGGCCAAAAGTCCTCCAGTACAATCATTCCATAATTATTACTATAAATAATAATTTTGTTCCCATTTGAACTAAATAAATCTAAGAACATGAAAAGTATTTAAATATGCTGACAATTTTATTAATACATATTTAACAAAAGATAAATGATTTAATGATCTCTGCACTGCAGTGAATGTAAAATGTCCATAAGGTTTTTCAATCAGTCCTCTGCGCAGTAAGTCAACTTCAGAACGATTATCTTCATTTAAGAGTTATAGTCTCACTCGTCTTCAAGTCACACTGTCCTGTATTTTAACCATTTCCCGGCTTTAAACACACCTGACTTCAATTTACAAGTGATTAACAAGCTTTTGCCAAACTGAAACCATCTGAATCAGATTTGTTAAAGCAGGGAAACATCTGAAACGTGAGGGGCAATGGGCCCTCCAAGCGGAAAAGGAAGAAAGAAAAAAACCAAACACAGAAGGTCACAGCAAGGATGACTTTGGTGATCAAGAAGCAAAAAAAAAACAACCCAAAAAAACAATCAAAATTTTTTTTGGTTATTTATTATAGCTGTTTTGCACTTTTATTTTGAATTCATTATGATTTCAATTAACCCATCCATCCACTGTCTAGGTCAGGGTTTCCCCATCCAGGTCCTTAAGGCAAACTGCCCTGAGGTCCGTTCCAGAAAGAAAGTTATGTGACTTAACTGTATAAGTTTCTGAATAACCTCAACTTTCGGTTTCAAAAACAAAAGTATGTTTCAAGGTACACTACCGTTCAAAAGTTTGGGGTCACATTGAAATGTCCTTATTTTTTAAGGAAAAGCACTGTACTTTTCAATGAAGATAACTTTAAACTAGTCTTAACTTTAAAGAAACACATGCTATACATTGCTAATGTGGTAAATTACTATTCTAGCTGCAAATGTCTGGTTTTTGGTGCAATATCTACATAGGTGTATAGAGGCCCATTTCCAGCAACTATCACTCCAGTGTTCTAATGGTACAATGTGTTTGCTCATTGGCTCAGAAGGCTAATTGATGATTAGAAAACCCTTGTGCAATCATGTTCACACATCTGAAAACAGTTTAGCTCGGTACAGAAGCTACAAAACTGACCTTCCTTTGAGCAGATTGAGTTTCTGGAGCATCACATTTGTGGGGTCAATTAAACGCTCAAAATGGCCAGAAAAAGAGAACTTTCATCTGAAACTCGACAGTCTATTCTTGTTCTTAGAAATGAAGGCTATTCCATGCGAGAAATTGCTAAGAAATTGAAGATTTCCTACAACGGTGTGTACTACTCCCTTCAGAGGACAGCACAAACAGGCTCTAACCAGAGTAGAAAAAGAAGTGGGAGGCCGCGTTGCACAACTGAGCAAGAAGATAAGTACATTAGAGTCTCTAGTTTGAGAAACAGACGCCTCACAGGTCCCCAACTGGCATCTTCATTAAATAGTACCCGCAAAACACCAGTGTCAACATCTACAGTGAAGAGGCGGCTGCGGGATTCTGGGCTTCAGGGCAGAGTGGCAAAGAAAAAGCCATATCTGAGACTGGCCAATAAAAGAAAAAGATTAAGATGGGCAAAAGAACACAGACATTGGACAGAGGAAGACTGGAAAAAAGTGCTGTGGACGGATGAATCCAAGTTTGAGGTGTTTGGATCACAAAGAAGAACGTTTGTGAGACGCAGAACAACTGAAAAGATGCTGGAAGAATGCCTGACGCCATCTGTTAAGCATGGTGGAGGTAATGTGATGGTCTGGGGTTGCTTTGGTGCTGGTAAGGTGGGAGATTTGTACAGGGTAAAAGGGATTCTGAATAAGGAAGGCTATCACTCCATTTTGCAACGCCATGCCATACCCAGTGGACAGCGCTTGATTGGAGCCAATTTCATCCTACAACAGGACAATGACCCAAAACACACCTCGAAATTGTGCAAGAACTATTTAGAGAAGAAGCAGGCAGCTGGTATTCTATCGGTAATGGAGTGGCCAGCGCAGTCACCAGATTTGAACCCCGTTGAGCTGTTGTGGGAGCAGCTTGACCGTATGGTACGCAAGAAGTGCCCATCCAACCAATCCAAATTGTGGGAGCTGCTTCTAGAAGCGTGGGGTGCAATTTCTCCAGATTACCTCAACAAATTAACAGCTAGAATGCCAAAGGTCTGCAATGCTGTAATTGCTGCAAATGGAGGATTCTTTGATGAAAGCAAAGTTTGATGTAAAAACAATCTTATTTCAAATAAAAATCATTATTTCTAACCTTGTCAATGTCTTGACTCTATTTTTTATTCATTTCACAACGTATGGTGTTCAGTAAGTGTGACTTTTCATGTAAAACACAAAATTGTTTAGGTGACCCCAAACTTTTGAACGGTAGTGTATGTCAACAGCCATAGCAACTTAATCTCTGATCATAACCTGGGGCCTGTACCATGAAGGTAGCTGAACAAACTCGGGGTTACAGGATAGGTTTTGAGTTGACAAAACCAAAACGATGCAATCAGGCTTTATTGGTACCATGACGCAGCTTATCAACTTTCTCTGTCAACTCAGGCTTTGATCCTTAAGCTATGATTAATCCACACGTGCATGCACATAAAAGAGTGACGTCGACACTGAACAACCAATCGCGTTCGATATGGATAGAGCGAGAGGTATATACTTTTCAGCGGAGGAGCAAAAGATAATTCTTCAGAAATATGATTCTTGCTGCCAAAGCAAGAGAACAATCTTGGAAGATTGCTGATTGCGTTAATGCGTAGGTTAAACAATTAATGTACATTTATGTAAGCTTATCATATTAAAAATATATATAAAATGCTAAATTGAAAATGTATTCGTGTTGATATATATATATATATATATATATATATAGTATATGTGTGTAGATGTATGTAAAATGTGAATGTATAGGCCATTGCATACTAAGAAAGATTGACATTCATTGATTTTTAGATGCAACGCCAACTCCAAACGTTCTTGGCATCACATCAAGACAAAATATAAAAATTTAATTCAAAGTGGTGAGTATTTACCATAACCTTTTATTATTTTTTTGAACATTTAATCACAAACACTTGTTTGCAGAAAACAGAAAAAAATGTGAAATGAGGAAAACTGGGGGAGGGCCACCTCCTCAAGATTACACTGTGGCGGAGGAGTTGGCTCTGAGCAACAATAAGGGGCGGCCGATTATGGATGCGGTATAGTAAGGGTATGGCTTCAACGAGTCACATTTGTTATGTGCGGCTCAAGAAGTTCACAAAGATAAGAGATTTCTTCCGCGGAAAATCCGTATCTTTCATACAAGTAAGCATCAGGAAAGTCAAATGGATTTTGTCTGTCCCTAAAAACTACTTCTCTACGAAGTGCTCGTCCAGCAATTTGCGCGGAGATGTCCACTGGATTTGGGAGAAAAGGTGAAGCCATTGCAACAGAGAACAGACGCTGGGAATTAGTTACGTCACATATATGTTTCTTTGCTCACAGCTGATTGGTCAAACTTCAGTCTGAGATCTCGAATCCAGAACATAACCTGCCCCGGAGCAGGTTAGCCGTGCAGCGTAAGATACCATGGCAACGAACACCGATCAAAGCCGAGCTACTTTGATAGTACCTAAAACCAAGGGTTGGCGGAAACTAAACTAAAACATATCTGGCTAGCCACCTAATCCGGCTTCATGGTACAGGCCCCTGCTCTAGAGCTGCTTATGCTCCAGGAAAGTTTGTTCCAGAAAGGGTTCTGTATGTATGTATAAATGATGATTCTTTAGACATGGGAGCACAGATTATTCTATATTTAATCAAAATAACTTTCATTAAAATGCTCACATTAAACAGTGTCTTATTCATTTACTGAAATGAAAAATACGTTTTTTAAAATAACCTATTTGGGATAATATTTAACATGTAACAACATCTCTGTGTATTATATAAAATGCATTGGGTCCCCCAGCATTGTCCACTTCTATGACTGCAGAAATGGTCTCTTCATCTTTATCCCACAGTGTGCAAGTCTACTTTATATGGGCAAAAAAGGAGAAAAATCTAAAAGCAACTAATGGTACCTAACAATCATTGACAACATTGACAGACAGGGGTTTCTGGAGGGTCCAATAAGACAATACATCCACCAGAAATTGCAGGACAACACCCATTACATATTACAAACTATAAAAAACTATTTCACAAACACATTAGTAACATGTAAGAGTATTTAAAATAAAAGTGAAGTACACATTACTTTCAGCTGAGTGAAATAATCCTGTATTGTGAAACAGTGACCACTGCTAAGGGCATTAAAAAGCCTATAAGTGGCAGCAATGATAGTTGAGTTGGATTATATTAGTATATGTAAACTTCCATTTAACTTACCACGTGGTAAGTTAACCAAACTTTCTGGAAAAAGCCACTGCATGTTTCAGATATTTCCCAACAATAACACGCCTGTTTCAGAGGATTGCAATTCAGACAAAAAAAAATCTGTTAATCAGCCATCAATTGAAAACAGGTGTGCTGAAGAAGGGAAACCTCTAACACATGCAGGGCTGTGTGCCTTGAGGGGAACGGTTGAAAAGCACTGGTCACAATTAAATTTCTATGTACCTGTGAGCTTTGAATCCAGCAGAAAGTTCTGGGAAAGCTGTTTCTCTGCTCGCAGGTTGTATAGCTTTATCAGCTCACCCACCGAGGGCAGAGGAGGCAGGCGTAGGGATCCAATTTTCCTTGAAGCAGTCATTGTGAAAGTGAATGCTGAAACAATGAAAGACATTAAAATAAAGATTGACGATCATGTTTGAGGAGCTTAATACGATCTCCTACAACACCCAGTGGGGTTGTAACAGTACGTTACATTAATAAAACATCATATATAACAATTTTCATTCAACATCTTCACGTATAATGTTTTGCAACGTCAGCAAAAACATGACGTTACAGCTTCATTCTGCACTTTAAATGTCAAACACCTTCGGGTGGATGTTCCTCTTGCGCGAACTAATCAGGCAGGACGTAATGAATCCACGAAACCGCTTGTTGACAGCTGGGACACTAGTTAGCATTTGCAGCTAATGCTAGCATCGTGGTCCACATGCTGTTTACATAAACACCGGGGAAGCTATGAATAACACGCATAAGTGTTTCTAATAATGTATATGCGGTTTAAATTTCACTACAAATAGGGTGGAATAAGAACGTAATAGTAAAACAACTTAATTGTTTACCCACGTTTGTCCCCGGTGTTCTTTTTTTCCTCCGGTTTATTTTATTCCACGTGAAACTATTGCTATCCAATGAGCCCACAAGGAACAAATGTTTTAACCAATCACATGAAAGTAGGTGTGTTTTGTTTTGTCCTTCAGAATTTATTCGTAGTCTATGTGATTTTGCTGAATAACCACCAGATGGAGACATTTCTCATTATTTTACGACCCCCGTTCACATCACTTTCAAGTAGCTGAGCCTGTGTTCTCTTACTATGCCTTTGACTGTCTTTAATTGGCTGAGTAGCAATATTTGTAGACTTCAGCAAATTACAGTAGCCCCAAAACTCATTCACTTTTATTTTGTAAGTCAGATGCCAAAATGTTTAGAAATCATTTAGAGTATCAAGCCACTGCATCTTTATTTTCCACCACTCACTCTTAACTGAGACAGACTACTTAAAGTACACACAAAAGCAAATAAAACACACAAACAAGTTCACAACGATGCATGGTGGGCTCCCTAATTTTACTTATAAATTCATAAGGTGTTGGATTCAGAATCTGGGAGCACTTGGTTAGAAACTGAAAAAACATCTGTCACCTCCAATGAAATTACAAGATTTTCTCCCTTTAATAACACACAGTTCAATGTCCCAGGACTAAACTTTTTGAAAAGGTGACAATTGTACAGAACAACTTTTGGGGTGTGCAATGTGACAACACTGTGGAGATAGAGAAAATCTAATATTTCAGTTGATGTATACATCCCCTGGTCAATGCCTCTGGATTTTCTGCCAGCAACACAAAATACAGCAAGGTGCACAACAAGGGTCTGGGCAGGATTTGATTCCATGACTCCTGGGTGAGAGTCATGGGCGCTAAGCAGTCAGCCAAAGGGACATCCCTGCATCCAAGCAGCAATGATGATCAATCAGGAGCCATAGTGACAGGACCCTTACACTGTCAAAAATTGATAAATGGATAGATTGATTTACCGATTAGTTGTTGTTTTTTTTGTTTTTCCTTCCCCAAATTAGGTTTCCATCATTTGTATTTCTTTTTTGGCTGAAGCCACAATTTTGGTCTATGTGTTTGGAGTTCGGGCTGCGCCGATATGAAACATTTCCCCATGTTCTAAAAAACAAATGTTGCATTACGAATGAAACACATTACTCTTTTTTATGTAAACTTTCATGTGGTCATTTTGAAAGAACAAAAAGACAGGGTGCTAAAGCACTTCTATGATCATTTAACAACTGTATGTAAAGTATGGCCTAAGTATTATAGTTAAACTGGCTGATGCACAGTTGTTGTTTGGATTAAACCCAACAGCTGTGTGGTCTCCCCTCTTTGCTCCTGCTGGGGCACAGACGTCTGAGCTAGGTTTGGAAATACCCACCGCCTTCACAGTTTGGCAGATGACTGAGACTTTTTGGCTGACCTTGGGACTCCAGCTCCCACCCTGAAGAGCGGAGACCGAAAAAAAGCACAATGCTGGAGCCTGCTGCTATGGCAACTCAATTAATCACACCACAAATCATGAAATGCATTAGTAATTATTAGAGAAAGATATTTTAGAACAATAAAAATCTGCTCAAGTCACTTCCTCTGCGTGCCTCTGTAGCATGCATTTTACAAATGCAGGAAATGAGAAGTTTGTAATTAACATTTCTGCGTTGGTAAGTCATCACAAATAGTGAGACATCAGAGAAAAAAACACAAAGACAGAATTGCAAAAGGGTATATAATTTCTGAGCCAAACAGACTCACATCAATAAACACAAAAACCACAAGAGACGAAACGCCCATATGTTCAGCCTGTTCATATTGCTATGATGATAATCACCTGCTGGGTTTCTGTTTTCCTCTTATTTAGCTGAATGTGTTATGGATGATTCAACCAGTTCAGCAGGGTTAAAAGCCACTAAAGTGAAACCAGATGTATGTGATCATGAATGTTTTGTTTACTATAGAAACTCCCAGCTAAATAGTGCTTTTCTACTACCAAATAAGTGACAAGGACTTGCATTCAAATTGCGGCACAATCATTATGTCAGATGAGATGCATCTTACATTTATATCAGCTATAAAAGTTAAATCAGCAGCAGGATATATATTTCACTGCTATACATGAATACTGATATAAGTCCAGTGATAAATATACAGAGATAGTTAAACTATAAAATAACACTTGCGATAAAAAAGAGTTGAGTAACAGTTGCATGATGTCATTATATTTTGAAGTTGTTATTTTTTTAATGAATGCTAAAAAATGCATATTTAAAGATTTAGGACGTGATAGCATTCATGTTTTTGGAAAAGGAAACTTTAGATGCTAATTTCCTTGTCTGTAAATGTTTTTTTTTTCTCTCTTTTAAGAATTATTTTAAACATCCTTTGGCACATAAATGTAGCTGCGGTGCTTTAGCATTGAAATTCCTGTGGTGATGATTGTGATCCGGTGATACTTGTTCTGTGGTATTTTTGTGGTTGTCTGAGATTTGTAGGTATTTTGCTTTTTTACAATTAATTATTATGAGACGTTTTGGTCCCGTGGGACAGTTTGGAGTCTAAAAGCTGTGTCTTAATGGGGAAAAAAAAATGAAAGAAAAATTGTTGTTTTATTACAGTATAGAATGAAAAATGGGACTGCTTTTTTCTTCTTTGTCTTAGTTTTATTGTTTATTTCAAGAAAACCTAGTTCACTCACCCATGCCTATGCTCAAATTAGTGATAGTACCAAATATTATTGTTAGTATTATTATTTCAAATCTGATTACAAAGGGAATCAAAATCTTGCAAAAGTGCCAAAGTTTTAGACACCCACCAATTTCTTATTAAATGTTTTTTTTTATATTTCATTTTACATTTCAAGGAGATTCTCAGAAGGTTTATTTTGGAAAGTTTGAGGTTTTTCTTTGGAATTTGACAAATTTATGATTAATTTTTTGTTTCTACATTCAATACATGATATTGCAGTAGACAGCATGTGTCTTAAAATGAGGGCAATGGACATGTAGAGGGTAAAGGAAGATCAAGCCTGAAAACTACCTACAGCTGATTAAAATATATAAAATTCTTTTCATAAAAACTTAGAGATCTTGGGTTCTGTATTTCATCATTTGGCAAGGTTTCTAGTTATTTGGGAATCTGGCTGATTTTCCAAAATCGTGCTACTTTTTTAAGCATATTACATTTGTAAACTGTTGGCTCACAAATGCTTTTTTTTCATGTTAATTTCTCTGTGTTTCTCCAAGGATGATTGTAGAGTTATATTCTATAATTAAAGTAGGTCATTCTAGATGTTTATTTTTTATTGTATGTTCACTTAAAGAGATAAGTATGGACTCAGCAGTGTTTTTGCAGTGCAGGAATGGGGGGGGGGGCAGTGTGTGCGTGTGTTTGTTTGATTAACTTGAGAGTTTAGCTGGTTGTGTATTATTTATTTTGCTGTCGTTGTGTTTTGTTTGTTTATTTTTTAATGTGTTCATATTTTGGTTATTATGTAAAGTACATTGACCTGATTTTATAATTAAAAGTGCTCTACAAATAATATTTGATTTGATTAAAGACCCCTACTGGATTTTGAACGAATTGGATATTATTTTGGGGTGATGCATTTGAATCTGTCTTTTACAGCAGGAAAATGATTACAAAACAAACAATTTCCCTGAATGTATGAACAAGAACTGGTTTATAGAATTCAAGTCTGAATAGACTGTGGATTTCCTGTAAGACATCAGCTGCATAAATTAGCCTGCATACAGCCTGCCTGAGCCCTCTGAAGAAGAAACACTACTTGTGGCTGCCTGCTTGCTGGTATACTAGTATATAACTAGTATAAAATGGGTAAAAAGAGTTTGTGGTGATGAGGGTAATTGGTCAGAAAAATTGTGCACAAAGCAAAAAACACAAGATTAAATCAGGCTAACAAGAAAAAAAAAGTAAAAAAAAAAAGAACAGAGCAGGAAAAACAGCAGAGTTTCTGTTGGGCACCCAGACATCAATTTTGAGTGACAGATTGACAGATGTGTAAACGAAAAAAAAGTAGATCTTCAACAAATTCAAGGTTATGCCCTAATTCTTGTTTTTAAGCTCCATTGAACTTTTATTGTATTTTGAGCCCAGTGTTAAAAAACAGTTAAATAAAAACGTAAGTAATGTACAAATCAGATTCCTTCATCTAAACTTCTGATTGACACTGGATGTACTCAGCAATACAGTCTCCCTACTTAAGTATACTTCATTTGTGTGCTTTTAGTTGTGTTATCAACCAGCATCTACAGCAGAAAGACAAACAACTTCACAGGTGGCAGTTTAATAAGATTTACTCTCCTCAGGAAATTTAAATAGACAGTATTATCAACTTTCTGATACATTGGGTTAATTATCTGACCACTCAGGGACACTCACAGTCTTATAATTTAATTCCCAGTAAGCTGGTATTTTAATATGGAAGAAAAAACACGACAAGATAGTTACAGCTTGGCAAAAGTAACATAATGCATCCTGACACAGTTGAACAACATTAATTCTACAACCATTGTCCCAGCATGCATGCATGCACTATTCAAACCAGGAGGCCATCAAACACATGCTTCAACGACTTGAAAGTTGTTTTCAGTTTTCCCAGTGTTGTGCATGCAGAAGTTCATGAGTTGAGCTTACATTTTTGAGAACATTAAACTCAGCAAGTTTTTTTATATTGAACAGACCCCTCAAACATGAGCTTCATGTAACTTATTTTTTTGTTCTAGATTATCTAACAAAGCCTTTAATGTGCAAGTGTAACAAACGTTGCAAGAATAATTCAGATTTTCATTGGCTCCCATCCATTTTTAAAATAGAGATCATATATATCTCTTTGTGGCAGCAGGCCAGGAACATAATGTTCCCTGTAGTCTCCATCTAATCTAATCTCACTCTGCTTGGAGTGGTCGTTAGCATCTGTCAGCACGGCCAAAACTGAAAATGACCCATGAGAGCCGAGGTGATGTCTTAGGAGATTGGGTAGGAGTGAAAGTTGAGTTGTCGGGGTGTTTTGCAAGAGTTGCAAGTGTTGGATGGGAGCTCTGTCATTACATCAGCACTGAGCGACACAACTGAAAACATGAGGGTATCAAAAGATCCTCTCATCAATGATTGTGAGGAGTTGTATTTTCATTTGCTTTCTGATGTATCATCTGATAATTACATGTACTGAAGCTGTCAAGCAGTTTGAACACCAAACTGATTTCAACATTTTTTCACTAATCTCAAGTAAATCAGATGTGAGTCATTTTGACTGCATCATATAAGTAAGGGTGGTTACTTCAACCTGGCCGTATCTCTGAAACGTTCCAAAACAACCGCTGCATCCATGGAACCAGACAGAATCATCTTCCTGTGGGCATTGTTTGCAGAATGAAATGATGAAAAACAACAACAACAAAAAAGTCCTCCTCGCTTAAGTCCCACCACATTACATCATTTTAGGGTGTGGAAATTGTGGCATTTATTCAAAATACCCTGCTCATTACCTCATCTTTGGTTATATCTTCCTCTTCGATACCACATGAACAGTATCAGGATGACTTCATTTATGGTGGGAAAAGAACATGTCAAACAGACTTTAAAAAAAAATTTTTTTTAGTATTTCTCTGGTCAAATTGAGTCTTAGTGTCATATATAAGGGTGGAAAAAATACCCCAGGGTCCACTTACAGAGGAAGTAAGTAAAACTTTTATAACAGACTTATTATATTCTTATCTATTGTCTCTATCCTTTTGTAGCAGGAAAACAAAACATTACATCAGCACCACACCTCGTGATCTAATGATTCTGCTTCAACAAAACTACTCTTGGGGCAAATATCTGAAACTGATGAAACAGAATCCAGCGAGTGAATGTGTCCATGTTCATGTGACATAACTTTGTTTGCTTTAGTTTCTACATAGAAATAAACATTTCAAACTGAGCATGCAGCGTTTCCCTGTCGTCATCACACAAAACTTTAACTAAAGGGAAAATGCAGACTGCGGTGCACTCCCTTGACTTCTTGCATTATGTAACAACGGCACCACAAAAATCCCCAAACTGCAAATTATAACATCAATGCTTATAATGTAAGATTTAAAGGCAGAGAGTTAATGACTATTCTGAGATCCAAACAAATTAAACATTAACAAATAACAGATAACACATATTGGGGTAGGAATTAAGAGATTTGATCGGCACAGTTTATTTGTTTCAGGTGTTGTCCAAATGTGAATGTGGTTTGTTGCTTACATTAATGTAACCCAGAAACTGCAAGAGACAGGAGATTCCCAAGCGCATTCCACTAAATCTGTTGTTAGTTGGTCCAATATTTGAAGAATGTCCTGTCTATACTAATAATTGTTAACAGCTACAGTTACTCATCTACATGCAAGATAAGAAAAGCTTAATATAAAGATTTGCAAAGACTTTATGTATACAAATCCTACAGCACAGTTAATCACTTCCAGCGGGGAGGCAAATCAGCCCAGAGACTTGGAAGGTATCCTACTACAAGACACCTCATAAAACAGGCCAGATCTGTAAAGTAACCAGTACAATTCATGAAGCTTCCAGAAAAAACAAAACAGGTAAGTCTGAGGTTCCATGCTACGACCCTCTTTACAAATCTAGGTTAAGACCAACTTCAATTATAAACTAACTTAATTTATTTAAAATACATCTAATCAATAACATTACATTTCTAAAAGTATTAGATACGTTCAAGGAAATAGAATATTAAATTTCACAAAATTACTCAAAAGCATCTGTTCAATTCTGGAAAGTTCCATCTAACATCCACTTCAGTTCCACAAAAAAAATACAAAAATAAAATAAAATCAGGTATGTTCCATGAAAGTTCCCTTAAAGTACCTAGTAAGAAAGTCCAATTATGTTGTGTAAAAGTTCACACTGAAGTATTTGGTAATTCCCAGGAAAGAAGCTGCTCTGTGAAGGCCTCAGAGGTTACTTGCAGATCATTAGAGAGCAAACAAGACATTGAAGACCAAGGACACAGCAAAAAAATAAAATAAAATAAAAAACATGTTCCATTCAACTCACACAGCCCTCAACAGTCTACCATTTGAAAGTAAAATGAATAAGGGACAACTGCAACCTACAAAGATCTATCTTGAGTAGTTATGTATGTTTTTCTTCAAAAGTCGATTTATCTTGAATTACCCGTTATTTTAAAACGATTATAAGACCTGCTAAATACACAGTGGAGCTGTGAAGAAGGTCAAGCCACAAATAAATAGGTAGGTAAAGCAAGATTTGGTGTGTTTATGCCAGACTGGTCAGAAAGCAAACAAAGTTAACTGTTCCCGTTGATGCAAAGCACAATTACTGTACCCCAGCCACGGCTGGCCAAAATTAGATTGTTTTCAGCGGGCAGCACCAAAAAAGCTGCCAAAGCCTTGCAGAGTTTTACCACACTCAGCCCTCCCAAGTCAGCTGGCAGTTCTTCTGACCACTGTAAGAGCTCGGGTGGCTGCTGCTGTCACTGGACTTTCCCAGGATGATAGAACCCCCATTGCTTGGTTCAGCTGTCACCGAGGATCAGTGGGGGAGAGTTAGGGGGCCTAAACATGTAGCATTCAGCTATCCCCAGCTGCTAACAGCACCCAAAGAGGATAAGTTAAATATAGAGTCGGCATCTCGGAGTCTAATCACAAAGACAAGAGAGGGGCGTTGGAGTAAAAAGATCTGGCCCCATGACAAACAACATCACACAGCACCTCTGCCTCTTCTAACCCAGGAACAGCTCTACTCAACAGCTGAACGTAACATGCCTCACAGAACCCCCTCCTCCTCTTTTTTTTCTTTTTTTACATTCACACACCCATCAGCTGGCTGCTTAAGGGGAAAGGGAGGGAATAAAAAAAAGATGTTCGCCTTAGTTTAAGGCAGAACTGGGCAGGCTGTGGGAGTGACAGAGAGAGGGGAGCGTGAGAGGGAAGTTACAGTGCTCTGTTATTGCACTCTGCCATTCTCTTCATGACCTGAAGAACAACAGAGAGAGAACGGGACAGCGGAGCTTGAAATGGATATTGGTGCCAGGCTTTAGGAGAGTCAATAAGTGTAACACACAAGAAAAGGATATAAGCACTCTTTTTTTCCCCAAAGGATAACTCAAAACTTGGGATACAACACCAGCAGGTAGGTTGTCTTCTTCTTTTCATTTTGAAACTAAATGTATTGAGTTTTTTTGCAGCAAGGAAATGAAAACAACTCTATATTAATAAATTGTTCTAAAGTACAGACTGACATCAGTTTTATAGCGCCAATAAGGGGCACTTATCAAAAGAAGCCTAATCTGAACTGTGATAGAAACTCTTTAATACCAAATGAATGAGCAGCTATTCACAAACCAAGTGATTAATTCATCTTAGTAATTATTCATTCAAGTAATATAGATTCAAGCATTTTGAATTCATTTGCAATAATTTTGTGGATGTCAATTCTGTCTCGGTATCAAGAGAACGCATACAGCAAAAGCATGAATGAAACATCTCACAACGATTTGCACATGACTGCATGAATAAGACCATTTAGTGCAAAGAATTTTCTGATTCACACGTGGGAGGAGAAGCCCATAACTCCACCAGAGAAAGTGCTGGTGGTTCGCTGAGTGTATGCTACATCATCTTTGGGAATGATATGACTCGTACATGCATGTGACCTTTGCACCTCAGCTCCTCCGCACAGCAACCAACACCTCTGTAGGACTGACTTACAAACAGCACCAGTGAGGCTTAGACAACATCCTTTTTGTCACATGACAAACACAAACGTCACTGTAGCTTATAAAGATTTTGTGTGATAGAGCAACATAAAACAGTACTTAATTATAAATGGAAGGAAAATAATCTGTATTTTTTTAAATTAACAAATTTGGAAAGTGTGCCTTGGAACTGCATTCAACTTCCTTTACTCAGAAAGCCCAAATAAAATCCAGTGCAACTTACTTTATTCTAAAGTCATCTATAATAATCAGTAAATAGAGTCTACCTGTGTTTAATTTAACCTCTGCATAATTATAGCTCTTCAGTGAAGGTCTCAGAAGTTTGTAAGAGCTCATTAGGGAACTAACGGCACATTGGAGACTCGAAACACAGCAGGGATACATTTGTGGTGAAATTTGCAGCATGATTAGCTTTTAAAGCAATCTCCCAAACTTTGAATTTATCTTCGAGTATGGACAATGGAGCAGAGTGTAGAGCAAAGATCCAAAACCAGATATTACAATAACATATCATACCATTATTAAAACATGGAGGTGAAAGGATCATGTTGTGGGATGATTTTCCTTTTCTGGCATACTTAAGCTGGTCAGAATTGATGAAAAGAAAGATACAGCAAAATGCAGAGAAGAAACACTTATTATTCCTGATTCACACCGAGTGTGGAACAGATATGGTCCATCCTCTATAGGGTTTCCGCAAGGATTAAAAATAATTGAGTCCAGAACATCCAGAACATTCTCACTGGCTGCGGTGTGAATCCAGATGCAGAGGGCCAGAAAGTTTCCACATTAAGTCTATTTTTTCTGGATGCAGCATGCGAAATTACATGACAAGACAGGAAGTGAGACGTGAGCCAGCATGGTGGGTCTGGTATGTTTCAAAATAAAACCTGTGTTGCATTTTCCTCCCTAAAATGTATTATGTAGACTTTTGTGATCGTTTTGCAAGCTACTGCTAAGCATTCATTGCTTTCACTCTGTGCTTTCCGAAGACGTTTTGCAGTTGGTGTGAATGGCCAACTGTACTGAAGCCATACGGAAACCAGACCCCATCTGTTCCACAGTTGGTGTGAATCATTAGAGTCTGCAAACACTTGAGACTAAACATTCAATCAGACCTAGAAAATAATTTGTTAGATTAAAGCACATATATATGTGTGAGAATAGAATAGTCAAAGTCTAGAACTAAATCCTACAGGGCATTTAAATCAGGACTTGAAAATTAATATTTATGCACTCCTTCTAATCTGAGTTTGAGCTATTTTGCTAAGAAAAGTTGGTAAAAATGTATGTCTCTACTGTACATCTATAAAGTTGGTAGACATACCCTGGAAAACTAGCAGCTGTGGCTACAGAAAAAGAAAGTTATCTAAAATATTCAATCAAGCATACCAAAATTTTATAAATAAAAAAGTTTGAAAACCGTGTTTAAAATCTCTTCCACTTCACAGCTCTACCTCTTTTATGTTGATCCATCCTGTGAAGTCCTAATAAAATAATTTGAGGCCTGTGCTTGCAAAGTAACAAAATGTGGAAAAGTTCAAAGGGCATGAATACTTTTGCAATGCACTGTAAGCCTTGATGAGCTGCAGAAAGAGGACATCTTTCATCCTGAATATTTTTGGGGGGATGTAGTGACGCCAAAACGAATTCCATTTCATCCGCATGAAGTCATCCTCGTCTCAGAGGAGACGCACGGCTCCTGGGAGTCGCAGCTTGTCAAACAGTTACATCACCTCCTTTTGGTAGCCCGAAAAGAAAATGTCAAGTTCAGCAAGACAGGAGGCTGCAAGGGTGGCTCCCACCCTCTGCAGCCTACATGGCCGCAGAGCACTCAGTGGTATAGCAAGCAATAACTCAAAACAGGGAGAGGTGGTGCAGCTATATTTGCTTATTAGCGTTTTTGTTCTTGTCTAAGCTTTGCTTGAGCACAGTTTGTGAAGTTCAATCAGCTAAATGGATGTCTCATAAGACAGATTTGTGAATGTTTACTGGACACTTACAGTTTCAGCCCTAGGTTGAAAATGAATCAGTCTTACTGAAAGTCAATAATGCGGACTCTGTCTGAACTGAAACCAAGCTGGATTAACACTTGGAAGTTTGCCACAAGCTATTGATTTTTTAAGCACTAAATGTGTCACTGGCTTACCTCATAGCATTACAATACCTGTGTGTCACCTGGGCGTTTACTTGTACAGTGGGATAGTTTAGTAGAGAAATATGCCTTGCTACTTTTACCATCCAATAAACACCATAGCTCAATCTAAGCAACTTTATATTGTCTTTGCATGTACTCCTTATTACTTTAATGCTTAATGTAGATATTTAGCCAATGTGTTTTTATATATGTGCTTGTGTGTTCGTGAGAGGTGGCTGGGGGTTCTCCTTATAGGTCTGTAGGGCCTCACCAGCAGCTGTCGGTGACACATGCACAGCTCTGGTCACATAAGAACTTCTAGACTTTAAATTCCAAACATACGGTTTGGACACATTTGAAGGTTTCGCAGAACAGTGCCACTCGTAACTCATGCTTGCCTTGGTTAAAAATAAGGCCCAGAACTCCATAGCAACTCAAGATCTTATCAAGAGCATGTGATGTAAATTAAAACTTATGGCGTTGTACATCCACCACCAAACTATTAAACTTCTGCAGTTTTCAGGTCCTCTGATGCTTTTTCTGCTAAACAAGCAGTTTCAATCAGCTCACAGCTTTTACAGCATTGTTGCAGCATCATAAAACAAGTATTTTTCCCCTTACAGATTTTTTCTAAAATCTTTACTGTTATGTCCTGCTTAAATTATTCAGCCATTCAAACTTACTTTGATATCAGGGGGGGAAAGTAACCTAAGATATAGTAATTACAGTTTTCAAATGATCAAAGCTATGATTAAAACTAACCAAGTCAACCTGGTCCGATTTCTAAAAGCAATTACACCCTTAACCAAATAACTGTTAATGTGTTAAGAGAACACAAACCTTTATACACTGTTCTACTTCTTTCTGGTCAGTCTAGATAACTTTTTTCTCAAAAGTCTTAAAGATCGTTACATGAGAGGTGGTGTTTTGTGTTTGTGTGAATCTTGTTCTTGGAAGTCTTCCAGGGAGGACATTTTTGCCCTGTCCCTTTCTTATTTTTGAATCACAACTGACCCTAACTAAAGCAGCCAGGGCCTTGAAATGCTGTTGTTCTAGGTTCTTTTGTGACCTCGTGGAGGAGCAATTTGTGGAGAAATCTTGGTAGGTTTGACATTCCTGGGTTCACCACAGTTTTTGCTGTTGTGGATAATGGCTCTTACTGTGGTTCACTGGACTCCAAAAGCCATAGAAACTGCTTTATAACCCTTTCTACACTGGAAGATGTCAGGGACTTTGTTTTTCTTGTATTTTTAAATTGATTGAATTGGGGTCATGATGTGTGTTTTTTTTTTAGATATTCTAAAACTCTATGTTAATAGACAGGTTCAAAACTGTAATTTCTTTGGTTCTAAAGAAATAAAGTCTGGGTGTGGCTGGTAAGTACATCAGTGGTGATAATTATTATGATAATTATTAAGTGATTAGTTGATAAAAGAGTCAAATACAGTTTTACATGGAGCTAGTTTTAACTTTTTTCTGGTAATACATAAAATCCTCCCCTGAAAACAGCTTATTGTAATTATCCTGGTCATCTTTGTCTGCCATTTTTTCCCTGCTAAAATCCAAGAAAAGAAGAAAAAATCTAAAAACAACATAAAAAATCTGTAAATGTACAAATACCTTTTTAAGGCACCATATGTCTAAACATGACCTCGGGTAATCAAAATTTGTACCAAAGTTTTTCAGGCATGAAATAATCAGTTCTACAGGACGTTTCTTGTTTCCAAGCGTTGATTAACAATTTACCTGTTGTTACCAGTGAAAAATTGAAACCTGCTTTTAAAACAGATGACTAAATTAAGGAGTTTTCAACTAATAGTGACATGAAAATTTGGTTTTATAAGTACACCATTGTAATCTGTCATCGTTCATTTGGGATCAGACCCCAGAATAAAATAAAATATGGACCCCATTACAGATGGCCCGTTAAAGATTCAAAGAAAGTCTGTCCTCTTAGAAGCAAAATACAAGAAAACAAGGCAAGGCATTTTAATTGATATGGCACACTTTCAACACGATGGCAATTCAAGGTGCTTTACATGATTGAGTGGTAGAGAAACCAAATACATGATAAATTTATTTTTTTTAACAGATCATTACTAAAAGAAATGCATTTAGTAACTGAAGTATGAAAAATAAAATGTATGTGAGATTATGAAATTTAAAAACAAATAAAAAATAAGAATAAAAAGGGAAGGTTCAAAGAACAAATTCATGCAAAAGAATATATATTAAAAACAGATAAAACACAATTGGTTAAAAAATAATCACGAGAATCAAAGAGTGGTCAAATACGCAATTTAAGACTCAAATGCACCTTGGAATAGTAGAGTTTTAATCTTTGATTTAAAAGAGCCTAATGATTCAGCATTCAACAAGGGATAACTGGAAGCAGTTGCACAACACTGTGCATGCTGTAAACTGTCACTACCTTTCTCTCAGCACATTACAACAAAGAGAACACAATATGTCATGTTTCATGTTGCTTTATTTGATTACTCAAACCAAAGGGAGAAAATTGCTTCCATATTTCTCTCATCTAGCATCTCAAAAGCATTATGTTTTGTTGTCAGGAAATGATTCACTCATGACTGAATTTATGTCAGCTTTTCCAATAATGTTGCTCACAATCATTCAAAAAGGGATGATAGGCATTTTCCTATTATTGCACTAAAAGTGTACTTTTTTCCTATGAGAGAGTCCCTTACTGCTCACCATTTTATCCTATAAAGATCCAACTAGCAGCAGTGCAACAATTTTATTCTGTGAAAAAAAACAGTAAACAGCACGGAACAACACAAATTGACACTTATAAAACTTTGATTGGTTTTGGTTTGGAGATTTATGGTGGTGGTTAACCAAGTGTTACATTTTCATTCCAACCCTTTGACACAAAGATACTGTGATTGAGAGATAGAAAAAAAAATATCCCTTGAAATTAGATTTTTCTAACCTCTAGAGGCCAAAAAAAAAAAAAAGTTGAACGCATCATTGGTTGATATGTAAGATCCTTCTATATGCTTTTTGTTTTTTTTGTGCACTCTGCAATAATTCCTGATTGATTTCCAAGGCAGTCACATCAAAAACACAAAAATCTATACATTTAACTCCTGCATACTGTTCATGGTAATAAATCTGTTCCACTCACACAGATATATCATGCCAAGATTCACTTATTTCAGTAATTCTATTCAAAAAGTGAAACTTTGATATTAGATTAATTCATTACACACAAACTGATATTTCAAATGTTATTTCTGTTAATTTTGAAGATTATAACTGACAACTAATTAAAGTCCTAAATTCAGTATTTCAAAAAAATAGAATATTGTTAAAAAGTCCAATATGGAAGACATCTACTGCCATATTCTAATTGACTAGTTAACTCAAAACTCAAAAAGTCAAAGTCTTAAAATGGTCTCTCAGTGTAGTACGGTAGGGCACACAATCATGAAAAAGACGACTGAATTGACAGGTGTCCAAATGACTACAATGACATCTTGCACAAGAAGGGAAAGACACAAATGGTCATTGCTAAAAAGGTTGGCTGTTCACAGAACTCTGTGTGCAAGCACATTGATAGAGAGGCGAAGGCAAAGATATGATGTGGTAAAGAGAAAGTGTACAAGCAATAGGGATAACTGCACCCTGGAGAGGATTGTGAAACTAAATTCATTCAAAAATGTGGGGGATATTTACAAAGAGTGGACGGCAGCTGGAGTCAGTGCTTCAAAAACCACCACGTGCAGACATATGTGAGACATGGGACGCATTCCTTGTGTCAAGCCACTCTTGAACAAGAGACACTGTCAGAAGCATCTTGCTTGGGCTAGCAGCATCTTTCTTTCTCAGTGCCTGAGCTAAATGAGAAAACTTTTTTTGAATTCCTTTCCAACTACCATGTGTAGAATCAGCTCAAAGCATCTATTCTAGAATCAAAATGCATCTTAGTGGGACAGTTTATGATAATTCACTCACAATAAAAGTTGACATAATGTACAGTAGTTAACCCCCCTGCCCCCCAAAAAAAGAAATGTGAGACTTGCATGAAACAGAAATCGTAACTTCCAACCTAAATGTTGTTTTCACTGTTTTGAATCATAATTTTTGTTGTTATTGGTCATTATCCATTGTGATTAACAACCAGACAGGGCTTAGCACAGAGACATTTTGAATCCCTATGTAGGGAGACGGTTTGTTAGGTCTTCAAGTCATGCTCTCAGATGACACGTCCCTTTATTCCCGACTCTTCCATGGGGGACCCTATGAAGCTTATTATAATGTAAAATTTAGGCTGTAGACATCACCACTTTTGTATTGGCTAGCGATTTTGTTAAGCAATCATTCATAATATTCGTAATTTTCAACATAAAATTGCTCTTTAGCAACTCCTGCCTGTCTTTTTGACTATCATGCCTTTTTAAATTATTCTTTCACACTTTTTTCACACATTTTTTGTTTTCAGACTTCAAAGTGAATACAACCATCATGAGCTACAAGCTTGAACATAAAATCGATGAAATATTTACTAAAACCAGCAGAAACATAACATAGATTGTATAGAAGAACACTGTAAATTAATAAATATCCAGATGCAAGCTAACAGGCAAGGTCATCAGAGAAAGCCAGCAATGACAAAAGCTGAAGACCATACAAGTATTCAACGAAAATTAGGAATCTTGGTTTGCACATTAGGGAAATAACTGCTGGAGTTGCAGCTTCCTCCAGTGAGCAGATCAGGTTATAGTGACATGAGTAAATTACTACAAGATGAAACCCACCACCTGAGCTGACATTTTGCTTCAGCATTTCATGTCAGCATTGGTTTGAGTTATTGTGGCAGTAAGATATTAATAGAAGTCATCGATACAGTAAGACAAGCTGTAAAATTTGAGTTTTCACCTTTGAGTCTTTTTGACAGTTCAATTTGAGTGAGGTTAAAAACAAGGTGTAGTTTTCCACCACTAAAACTTGACCCCCTGGAGGTTGTAAGCAGTCTAAGCAAAGCAGTGGGCGACCACCACACTTTCAGGAACAAGCTTCCTCCTTGTGTTATGCCCGTTTTCTATTTTCTTCAATAACAGGTGGATTGACCTGGAGCTTCCTCTCTCATTCAAAGCCAGAGTTTTGATTGAAATTCCCACATGTTGGAAGTGTTTTTCTTCAATACAGAATATCCTCTGAAGACTGGCACGTGTTCTTGTCCTCTGGCAGGAGTTGCCAAGCAAATGCTTGCAAATCTCTTCCTTTTTTCTTGTTTGGTCACACTATGATTGTGGTTCTAATTCAAGCAAATAATATGAACTAAATAGAGTTTGTTTACCTTGGTGTTACATTACTTTCAGCTGCTCTTCTTGTCTCTCATCCCTGGAAAATTAATTTGCCTGTTCCCAGACTTTATTACGCACTTGTCTTCCTTAAATTGCATCCATATGCAAACAACATAAATGAACATGCTGCTAGGCAACTTTTCAGATTGATATGCATTAATTTCCCACTCTTGAATACTTATTGGGAAATATAAGAAAAGCTTTGTTTTCTGAACTATAAAACCATAAGTGGACTAACTGTGTATGTTGGTAGTAGAAGCAAAATAATGCCACATGAGAGAAGGTATTAGGTATTATATTAAAAAATATAGACAGTACAGACCAATAGTTTGGACACAACTTCTCATTCAGTGTTTTTTCTTTATTTTCATGACATTTTACATTGTAGATTCTCCCTGAAGTCAACAAAACTATGAATGCACACATATGCAATTATGTAGTACTTTTCCAAAAATTATGAAATAACCTGGCCTCCAAAGTCACCGTACCTGAACCCAATTGAGATGATTTGGGGTGAGCTGAACCGCAGAGTGAAGGCCAAAGGGCCAACAAGTACTAAGCATCTCTGGGAACTCATTCAAGACTGTTGGAAAACCATTTTGAGTGACTACCTCTTGAAGCTCAAGAGAATGCAAAGCAGGAGGAAGCCAGAACTCCAAAAGAAACATAACACAACTAGATTACAATTAAATTAAAAAATTACAATACACTGGGACAAAGACCTTAATTTTTGGAGATATGTCATATGGTCATATAAAACTAAAGTGGAATTGTCTGGCCAAAAGTATCTGTAAGAAAAAGGGAGACGCTTGTAAGCCTGGGACCACCATCCCAACCGGGCTGTCTTGCTGCAGGACGAACTGGTGCACCTCATAAAGTAGATAGCATCATGACGAAAGAACAACATGTGGAAGTACTGAAGCAACATCAAGAAGACATCAGCCAGGAAGACAAAGCTCAGGCGCAAATGGGTCCTCCAAATGGACAATGACCTTAAGCATACAGCCAAAGTGGTCATAAAGTGTTTTAAAAGAACAAAGTCAATGTTGTAGCGTGAGCATCACAAAGACCTGATCTCAATCCTAGAGAATTTGTGGGCAGATCTGAAAAGGCATGTGTGAACAAGACGGCCTACAAACCTGACTCCATTAAACCAGTTCTGTCAGGAGGAATGGACCAGAATTCCAGCAAACTATAGTGAGAAGTTACTAATGTGCAACTGAATACTTAGGAAATGGATGTAAACTTCTGAATTTGAAGAAATGTGTTACAACATTTCTGAAAGGTTCTGTCTTTTATTTTTGTCGGAGTTAGCAAATAGAAATAATCTTGGTCATTCTAAATGACGCAAAGCAAAGAAAAGTTTGGTGTGATTTGAACATCTGAAGACAGAAGATTTGAGTGTTTCTTTTTATTTGGTTTATGTTAAATTTCTGGTTTCAACTGTAACTGGCTCAGAAAAAGGTTTTGAAGTGGTTACTGAATTATGCTCAAACAAGTTTTAAAGTGAACTGAAATTAAGAGCAAAGAAAATGTATTTGCAAAATTTAGATAGGAACTAAGACAGCCACAGTCTCATATTTTTTACCTTGGAAATTAGGCACATGCTTTGGTGGAGTATATGTAAAAATACTCATATGTGACAGCTGAACTTGGGAACAGCCCCGGTATTGATCTGGGTTTCATTTTGAATTTATACTCAAGCCTTAAGTGGAATCTTCTGATGGATTTCAGGATTTATATCAAACTGAAATGGCATTAGAAGCTAGGCAAGAAGCTCTGGCGACGGTTTATATGACATGAATTTGTGTGGGTATTGGGTTGAAGTGGCCCCGAGAGGCTCTTCTTTGTATTTTATAGAGACAACTGGGAGTGTGGCATGCCAGACTGGAATGCAGGCTGCATATGGCTTAGGAATTCCTATGTGCTTCATGGATGCAGTGACCAATCAAGACAGATCAGACCTGATGATGATCATTATGATTTATTGGACGTCTTGCAAGAAAGAAAGGAATGTGATCAAGGAACAATGCATTTTTCTGACCTTTGAAGTTTTACTGTGTACAGCATTGAACATTAACTTTTACTGCTATAGCTCTCACTTACAACCAACTCATTGCCCTGCTTGATTTGCTGAACGACAGTGACCCTGCAAAGTGAGACGGCCTGTTACAGTAGCTCCTCCGCATCCCTCTGGCTTTAGCTTACAAACTAAAAATAAACCATACACTTTCCAAACCTGCATCAAGAATACCCTGCTTGTGCTCGGGCATTTTGCCCAACTGGGTGACATTACAACAAACGTTTCCTCATTTGATTACTCGTTACCATTTTTAATGCCCTGGTTTTATCTGGGAATGATTCTTATCTCCTGGTATGACAGCAATGCTGCCACCAACACATTTTACAAATTGATATACTACAACCATAGACCTATATTTAATGGACAGAGACTCAGTGATGTCAGCCTTAGGTTTGTGAAAAGCTGAACTGAAGCAAACCGGGTGGTTCCCACCACTGCCATCTTGGACATGCCTCATAATGCCCTGAAAATACATACAATAGGCGAAGGGGTGGAGCTGAGATTGGGCCTTTGAGGGTGTTGGTGGTGGTAGCTGTGGGGTTATTGAAACCCAACAAACTCTGAGCCAATTTAGTGACGAGCTACTGGAGGTTGGCGGGCGCTTTTAGCCAGAAAACCACTCTGCTACACCTTTGCCTTCTTGTCAAATAAAAGCATGACGCCTTATTGGTCCATAACTTTCACTAAAACTGTGAAATTTAATTAAAACAAGTTTTAGTAATCAATATGTAGAGGAAATGTGATCATTTCAACCCATTTTCAATCAAGCAAATATTTTAAAGGCACATAAAAATATGATTTTACTTTGCCCAAAGCAAAATGGAGCAGATATTTCTTGGATGGTCTATTAGTACAATCAATTCCACAGCAAGCCATCTCTGACCAGTTAGTCCACCATTAACATCAGAATATGAACAAACATGGAGGAAAGAGCTGATGGTCTAGTTCAGAGAAACAAAATAATGAGACTGTTAAATCTTTTTATTTTTTTACTGAAAAAAATTGGGAAAATCATGTTTTACATTTTCTTTTAGCGAGCTTCAATAAGCAGTTTTAGCAAACATCAACATGATGTGAGCTAAAAACTGATGAGCATCATAGGTGCACTTCCAGACCAAAAGCACTCAAAATGGGAAACACAACTCTTTTTTGCTGATTTAATGCATGAAGAAACTATTTACACACTGTAGGGGACTAAAACACACAAACAAATCTTTATTCCAGAGAATGAATGCTAGGATGAGAAAACCAGCTTTCCTTTTGATATTTACATTATGCTTGCATCTGAGTGAGTGTGCATGTCACTATAGCTGATTAAAAGGTCAATGAGGCTACAAAATACTTATTTTTGTATTTTTGAGCTACTCTAGGCCAAAGGCATAAAGCTATTTGTAAATTGTGACAATGAAATAAAATACAACTTACAATGACAACTATTTCACATCTATCTTTTCTAATTCCATCATGTTCTAACGAGGTAGAATGTTGCTACATTTATTCAGTTATATTAACTGTTTTGTTGGAGGGGGGGGGGTAATTCAAGAATGGTACTATAGAATTTTCTACTTGAGTAGTTATTTTAAAGTTAAACTTCTCTTATTTGAATACAATTTCTAGCTATTCTACCAACCTTTGGTTAATTTACTCAATGAGGAAAAAAAAATAGGAATACTTTAACAAATATTGCAGCAGGTGCAAACTTACACAGTGTATGTTAAAGTAAGACCTTTTGTTCGAACACGAGCTTCGTTGTTCAAATGTTTTTGCCGAACCTGTCCTTTCATATTCAGTTAACGGAATAAATCATTAGTGGAAGTACTTATATACACATCGCCTACTTTTAAAAGCTTTAGATTGTAAAGGGTTTAGGAATTTGGAAATATGCTTCTTCTGTCTAAATGTATTTTTTATAATCATAATGTGTATGTTTGTTTGTAATTTTATTTCACTACTTTTTGGTGTGGATTTACTTTAATCAGAATCAGAATCAGCTTTAATGGCCAAGTATGACACATACAAGGAATTTGACTCCGGCAACTTTTCTCTCCAGTACAGAACTTAAATAAGTGAAATAAAAACGGAATACAAATAAATAATAAAGGATAATATATAAACCAAACCGGGGTTATTTTACAGTGATTATATGCAGCAGTGCAGAGTTAAGGTCTGAGGACCTTACTGTTCTCTGCAGTCTGTCCCCGTCTTGCCTGGTGGCGGATTATAATATTTATAAAGACTTTAGCCTTATGGCTCATTCTTTTTATTTTATTTCTTTTTATTTTATTTTTACTTATGTTAAATGTTTTATGTGCACAACTGTACCGGAAAAAATTCCTAGTTTGTGAACTTGTTCTCAAACAATGGCAATAAAACCGATTCTGATTCTGATTCTGATTCTGATCCGAACCAGACAGAGATGGATGAGGTCAGGACAGACTGGACTATTGCTGTGTAAAAGATGGTCAGCAGCTCCTGAGGCAGGTTAAATTTTCTGAGCTAACGCAGAAAGTACAGCCTTTGCTGGGCCTTCTTCCTTATAGAGTCAATGTGGGAGGTCCACTTCAGGTCCCGTGTGATGGTGGATCCTAGGAACCTGAAAGACTCCACTGTGGGGACTGGCCTGTTGGTGATTATGAGAGGAGATGTTGATGGGGTTCTCTTCCTGAAGTCCACTGTCATCTCCACAGTTTTGAGCGGGTTTAGCTCCAGGTGGTTCTGACTGCACAAGAGGACCAGCTGTTCCACTTCCCTTCTCTACGCAGACTCGTCGCCGTCACAGATGAGTCCAATGATGGTGGTGTCATCTGCAAACTTCAGGAGTTTCACAGAAGGGTCCCTTGACGTGCAATCAGTGGTGTAAAGGGAGAAAAGCAGTGGGGAGAGAACACATCCCTGGGGGGCGCCGATGCTGTTTGCTCTATAGGCGAACTGCCTATAGAGCACTTTATTAAAATCCAGTGCAACCAGCTGTCCTCTGGAGTGATCTAATTGGTTGTTTTTTCTTCTTCTATTTTCAGTCCAGGGTAACATGAGGTCGAAAAGCAATGGGGTGGAAAACCCAACCGATGGGGTCCTTTGTGTTCCACCTGGTGATCATAAGATCAACGAAGAACAAGATGTGGGTCTGCCTGTGAAGTGCCTGAAGGCCAAAGTTCAGCAGAAGGAAGGTGAGGAGGAGGTTGAAGTGATCTCCGATAAGGAGAAGCTGCTGATGGATTCTACAGAGACTGGAGACAAAATAGGGAAAATCCCAGATCTGTCCAAACAGGATCTGTTGAAACTGCTGGGAATCATGGAGGGAGAAGTTCAGGTACGCTATCGATTATAAAACACCTCTTTGTATTTCTTGTTGTGTATCTGTACTGGAGTGAAATCCTTATCAATGCTGGCAAAAAAAAGGAACCTGTAAGTGCCACTGTAGATGAATGCTGTTATTTTAGATGTTGCGCTGCAATTTTAGCACAATAGCTCTATCTTGTGGTTGAAAACGGCATTTTAAAATGCCCAAAGAAACCACAGATGTTCTCCAAAATATGCTCTGTTTTTTGGATTTCTTTTGAGAGAACAAACTAAAATGCAAGTGTTTGCAATGTTTATTGTGTCATTTGCATGGTGTTGATTTTACTCTGGATATGAAATAAAATCTATGCTTGTATCTGTATGTTCTCAGGCGAGAGAAGATGTAATATGCATGCTAAAATCCCATCAGACCAGTCCAGAAACCCTTGAGTCACAGTATGGATGTGCAGTCCCTGATTCAGCACTCAAAGCACTACAGAGGGACAGCTTCATCACCGGCACAAAGCCAGATAATCACAGTGTCTATCAAAAGCCGATGGCAGAGGTTGAAATGACTTCTTTTTATTTAGTTAAATCTGGGTACTGGGTTTTGCACTTCTAAAACTCTCCTGGTTAAAGACATTTTCTAAACAGTGACAAATTTCAGCATGCAATTTATCCGAATTTAAAACTGATCGCAGTTCGTTTATGATCTTTGTTTGCTTTCATGTCGCAGCTGAAACGTCTGCAGGAGAAGCACAAGGACACGTACCGGCGGATGCTGGGTCAGCTGCTGCTGGCCGAAAAGTGCCACCGCCGCACCGTTCATGAGCTGGAAACGGAGAAACGCAAACACGTTGACTACATGAATAAGAGCGATGACTTTACGAACCTCCTGGAGCAGGAGAGAGAACGGTGAGGGGCATTGAGGAAACGAGTGCGTGCCACCACTGAAACACTGAGTTGTTCAGTTTGAATGGAATTTAAACTTCTTCACAGAAGATATAAGGTTTCATAAAAAGTTGCCTCATCATCCCCAGAATTCATCCATGTTTTTCCCCTCTCATAGTTACAGCTGTTCTGTGAAGGACTCGGACAGGTTAGGTCAGGGATAAAGCTAAAGGTATGCTTGAACAAGAGTTAGGTAATAAAACACTATCCGAGCATTGGGCAGAGCTTTGTCTCATCTACCACTTGAAAAGAGAGTGGCCCAACTGCAGAAATACCAAGATAAACCTAAACTAACAGAACAGGCAAGAAAATAATTAATCAGAAAGGCAAATAGAGTCCACACTCCTCTCCTGATTTTTGTAGGCTTTTTTGGGAAGCATTTTTGAAAAAACAAACAAACAATGTATTCGTTTTCTTCCACTTCATAATTAAGAACTACTTTCTGTTTATCTATAACATAAAAACATAATACACTAGATTTAGCTGAGAGGTTGTGATTTGACTAAATTTAAAAACCCTCAAGGGTCATGGACAATTTTGCAAGGCACTGTATGTTAATTAATGTTTTGTTAAGTGACAAATGAAACCCAAGAAAACAACAAATTATTTCTATTCATCTTTTCACCTCACATGTAGAATTATCAATACAATTATTAATAAAGTCCAGTCATTATTTAATAAGTCACTGTTAGACAGAAATATTTTAGTTAGGAATATTTGTGTTATAACTAAAACTGTTAAAACATTAAGGTTAAAAATACCCATCTCCCTTTAATGTAATCTTACTAACATATTTCTTCTAACTCGAAGTAACAATGTATTTACATTTTAAAGTGCCCCAGTTGATGTTATGAATTTGATTAAGAATCTGTAGAGGGTGCTATTTGATTAAGAATCTGTAGAGGGTGCTAAAGACTAGAAAAATGAAACAGTTCTTTCAACCTCAAACACTTGAGGCTTTGTACAAAAAAATGAATCGTCAAAAAAACTGAATACGCTTAAACTTTTTTTTTTGTTAAAATGCAAACAAAAAAAAAATGGATTTTTGGGGGGGGGGGGGACAAAAAAAAAGTAGTCTTTGGGGAGTTTCCCTTCCAATTCTTTCAGTTTCTATGCCCCAAAAAACTGGAACAACGTTCTAGACGACTACTGAATCATTGGGCTCTTTTAAATCAAAGATTAAAATTCTACCGTTTAGAGCTGCCTTTGAGTAATGGTCTAATCTAAATTTTTTTACATACATTTTCTTATGATTTTCCTAAATTGTTGTTTTTTTACTCAAACACTATTTTTTCTGTTACAACTACTCTTTCTCTGATTTCATCGTATGTTTGTTCTCTTTTGCTTTCTATGCTTTTATCATATGTTTGGTTTCTTTACCACCAAATAATGTAAAGTACCTTAAATTGCCTAGTGTTGAAAGGGTGATATACCAATAAAATTGCCTTGCCTTGACCATCTGAAACAAAAAAAAGCAGATTTAGTCTACCATAAGTGTGAACACTTTTAAACTCAGCTAATGGAATTAATAGGAGGTTCTGAATCTACTCTTGTCATGTGATTATACAGTATGTATCAATGCTCAAATAATTCCAAGTTAATTTTGATAGTGTGGATATGAAAGACTATCGGAATGAATGACAGTATTAAAAACAGGAAGAATGTGAACACACAGTATAAAGGATAGGGGAAAGGTATAAAATATTGGTTGGATTGTTTCCAAAACCATCACAGGGATAGCAGAGTAAAGGAGTCGACATCAAAATCTTAGAATGTGTGAAGGATGTCTTCATGAAGCTGAGATGTATCACTTTGGAGGTCATAAAATGGCACAAATAAAGTGATTCAATAAGAAACATTTTAGTGAAATGAACATCTCATGACATCAGTGCTGAGTTCTTGTATTGCCCTCCTGTTGAAACTAATGAGGGGTTGACTTGGGAAATAACATCCAAATAAGCAGGTTTCATCACATGCACGTTGAAGGCCACACATAGATTAAACAAAAAGTTTGACAGAGTGTATTTGTGCATTGATGCCCTTCTAATTAAAACTATATGAAGATGAAAGAGTTTATAGGCTCAAGTTTGTTGTTGAAACCTCAATCAGAGACCAATTTAATTGTATTTAGAATGGGTAATGAGAGGTTTGCTATGCAGTCATAGTTACAGCTAAACAGCTTAAAACAGAATATACAATAATCTACAATAGGAAGGGACAAGTAACAGAAAAACAGTCAAATTTTAGAACTCTGGAGAAATTCTTATTTTGAAAAAGGAGAAAAAACTGTCACATTTTAGGCAAATTGAATGTTCTTAAGTAAAATTTTAATGATGCTTGGCACAAAAATGGGAATTGTGTCTAGACTTTAATGCATAAAGAAAAAAGAACAAAATCTCAGAGAAAACAAGACAAAAAGACTGAAAAGCTAGAGTTGCATAATCTGTTAACTCATTATTTAAAGATGATAAAAGTGTGTATTTTCATAGTATAAAAATCTAATTAAGCCTGAATGATAAATTAGAGTCTGAACAACAGAAAATCTGATCCATCCAGGTTAAGATTTTTTTTCTTTTTAAAACAGTGATAAAGAAATAGCTACAGCTTTCAAAGACCATCATAGAGAGGTGCTTCTTGCTGTTGGCCAGCAGGGGGTAACATTTAGCGGTAGAATCTGTAATATATATGTGGACATAAACACACCCGTTGTTAAGATACAACTTTTTATAAAATTAGTCCTTCACAATCTTGTGTATTCTGATTAAAGCAGTTTATAGTTGTCAAAATATCAAAACGATCAGCACGGACTCTGGCTTGTGCACAATGTGAATAAAATGGTCTTATTCTATTGCAAAGGTAGGATTCTTTAGAGATGCAATATGATACATATATCAATATTTGCAAATTTATATGTTTGAATCTCTATTTCAACATTTTACTCTCAGGAGAATGTCATGATCTGATACTAACTTGTTCCTCACCAGACATCTGATAGTGAAGATAGAAGGGTCAGTGGTGTTGTGCCAAACATCTAGAGGAATGCAATGAATGGGCATAGAGGAAGCCGTTTCTGACAGGTAGCCATCAGCTATTAACGCCTTTTCAGACAACAGAGCAATTTATGTGTCAGGAAGCGAGCAAGTTTAAAGTGGAATGTGTGCAGGTTGATAGAGGAGACTGTTGCTGAAGGGGGGTTCAGAGTCACGCATATGAAATGAAACCTTACAATCCTTTAACCGAAAATTATTCAACTTCCTACAGGCCTGTGATGTTACTGTTTAAACAATATGCTCAGTACAGTTCAGTACACTATGCCTCACAGTTAAAGTTCACCAGACATTATTACTATTCAGATCTTTTTTTTTTTTTTTTGGCTGGAAGAGAGGAAAGCACTGCCTCGGAGCAAATTCCCCAGTAAATATCAGATGAAATGCTGATTCAAAAGAATGTTTTCCAATGAACGCCAGCTTGTGGATCACACCTGTGTGTTTGCCATATGTGTCACGCACGCAGTTGCCTAAGACATTTGAGGTCATTATTTTTGAAAATCCTATATATCCCTCAAACAGATATTAAATTAAAATAAAATGGCTTATTGTTAAAACTAGGTCTTTAGAAGTGTACGGTTTATCTGTTTAATATTGGATACTGCACAACAGCTATTTTTTTCCATATCAACAGTACACAACAGTTCTTTTATTGACCTGACCATCAGTCTCAGATAGCACTGACATCATTGCTTCAGCCTCTTCCAGGACAGTAAGTTTAGACTGATGATTCCTTAAATTAAAAACCCATCTCATCGGTCAAGTATGAAATTTATAAGCAGCAAGGTACAGATGGCAACTTGTTCAATAGCCAAGATTGTTTATTCTAACTGGCAACAAAAGTTAAATGTTTTATCCAGTGATAAAGTGCAAGTGGAAGATACAGGGCTTTCAAAATCTTTAAGGCAAATAAAGTTTTCTTCCAGGATTTCCCTATATTTTGCTATACCTGTCTTCCTTGCTCTTGCCAATGAAAGTAACAGTATGGAAATTATTTCAGCTCAGAAGCAGCTCCTCACATTTTGTGTTTCTTAATTGATCTTAAAAAATAATATAAAATTGTGTGAAATAAATAAAAATCTACAAACTTAATTATATCAACCATGTAACAGTGCTGGAAAAAGAATGAATATTCAAGTACAAAAGCAAACTCAGAATTGATGTAAACTATTTATTAACTTTAAACTATTTACAGTGAAAAAAGATAGAATTACCTTACTATGATATGCTCTGATATGTCTTTTGAAACAGGCTTCTGATTATTGCTTTCCTCACTTGACCTAGTTTTGGTGATGTATTCATTGGTTTACTGTAATCTTTCCATTTTCAAATGACAGATTGGACATTGCTCTATGGGATGTTTGAAGCTTAAAGAGGCTTTCTTAAGATTTTTTTTGTCAACTATTTTTGTAAACCTTGTTTCATCTGCTTTCCACTTTTCAATTATGTACTACTACATCAAATCCCAGTTAGATTCATTGGCACTGGTTATAATGTGACACAATGTTGACATGTTTAAGGGGTATGATCACTTTATGATTAGGGATAATAATGCAGTCAAATCAGTTTCAAGCTCGATTCATTCACAGAACTCTGCTGAATACTAGACCCAGACATGTATTATACATCTACCTGGCAACTTTGTGTTTCCTAATTGGTTGATTGGTTGTATCCTCCAGAGCTTTATAAAATCAAGGGAATAATACAATTCATTATGTTTCCTCATCACATGTAAAATTTTCAGTAAATAGTTTTTAGTTTTCCCCTGAAGTACAATAGTGCATACATCCTATTGTTCCTCCTGTACTAACAGGTCTCCCCGTATTTTTTAAGATGCAGTTTGAATTTACCTAACCTAGAGAAAATAATCATCTTTTTATTCTGTGTAATAAGCTATTTTTGAATTGATCTCATAGGTGCAGAAGTTTTGGAAAATATGCAAATGTAAGGGGAGTTTTTTTTAAACGCTTCCTATGAAGCAATAGTTCCACCCTCTGCATTGGGTTCAGAGCAGAGCAGCACACACTCTCACACACTTTGCTGCCTTTTCGATGGCGGCAAACAGCTTTTTTTCTGCTTGCAGAAGATCTTTAGTTGGTAAGTTCTCAGTGAACTCTGAGATGCTGCGATAAGCTAGTTCTTAACTTTTAGTGATTGTTAAAGATGCGTAGTCTTCCTTGTTGTGTTATTGCCTGTTCTAATTTGGTTCATTTTGCAATGCAAAAATTGTTCACTTTGAATAATGTATTAGAATGTCCCTGGAAGTTTAGATGCAACTGCTTTGCATGCATTTTGTTGGAGCCAGCCCAGTATGAAAGCTGGGCATGAGCAGCATAGAAAGAAGCTCAGAGAAAAGACCACAGTTTGGTGAGGGGGCTTTTACCAGAACTTTCACTCTCAGTCTGTGTTTGGAGTGTCTATCTCATCAGCAGGAGGTAAATAGCACAAGGGTTTAGGGTTATTAGAGCATATTTTTAGATTTTGTTATATTCTCTTTTCTCTAGTTGTAAGCTTAGCATGCAATATCCATTTTGGAAATTATTTATCTTAATGGTGGATTCACCTGAATCAAATTGCAGACCACTGTTTATTAGACATTTCCAAACTGTATGTTGCATTATGAGCAAAATGTTTTATGTGACATACATGTTAAATGGGTTACATACAGTCACAGATGATGATGTTAAGCTTACTTTTGGATGATACCTCTGATTAAATGTCATTGAAACATCAAAATAACATCTTTTTTTGTTCTCTCTTAGATTGAAGAGGTTGCTTGAGAACGAAAAAGCCTATCAAGCACGAAAGGAGAAAGAGCACTCTAAGCGTCTGGCCAAGGTGCGAGAGGAGCTGGTGAAACTAAAGTCCTTTGCATTGATGTTGGTCAATGAGCGGCAGCAGCACTTAGATCAAATGGATCAACAGAGCCAGCGGGTCCAAGAGATCAGTGGGCAGCTCCAGCAGAGAGACCATGCCCTGAATGAAGCCAAAGAGCGTGCTCAGGAAGACAGTCACAAAGTGCAGAGCCTGGAGGCAGAGCTAAAGGAGAAATCTTGTAGGATAACCCAACAGCATGAAGAGATGAGTGCCAAGCTGTCAGCTCAGGAGCTCCAAAATCGTCAGCTTAACACTAAAGTGTTAGAGCTTACACACAAAGTGGAGGAACTAGAGGAAAGCAACAAGGCATTGAGGAAATCTGAGGAGGAAATGCAGGAGTTAAGAGAGAGCATCAGCAAAGGGGAGTATGGCAGCTCTAACTTGACTGTTGAGTTGGAGAACCTGCGAAGGCGAGTGCTTGAGATGGAAGGGAAGGATGAAGAGATAACCAAGACAGAGAATCAATGCAAGGAGGTAAGAAAGAGGTTAGAAGAGGAGAATAATAAGAGTAAGGACCTCAAGCTGGAAGTAGAGCGGCTCCAAAACAGAATGATGGATTTAGAAAAACTAGAGGAAGCATTCATTGTTAGCAAAGCTGAGTGTACACAGATACAAAATGCTTTAGAAAGAGAGAAAGGCCTGACCAAAGAGCTTTCAGAAGAGGTTGTAGCTCTTAAGATCCGTACAAAAGAACTGGAGTCATCAGAACTCAAGTTGGAAAAGTGTGAGCTGACCCTTAAGGATGACCTGAGGAAGCTTAAGTCCCTGACAGCTGCACTAATGGATGAACGAAAGACACTGATGGAAAAGGCAAAATTTGAGGAAAAAAAGAAAGAGGATTTGAGCAAGATTGTTAAACTTGAGCAGGGACGGGTGATGGAGGTGACGGAGAAACTGATAGAAGAGAGCAAAAGACTTCTGAAGCTAAAATCTGAGATGGAAAACAAAGTCGAGACTTTAACCAAAGAGAAGGGGGAGTTAAATGCTAAGCTAGCCTTTCAAACTGATCAAACTGAGGTTCTTAATTTCAAAATCACTCAAATGAAAAAACGGCTGGATGGGTTTGAACAAGCAGAAAAGCTATCTGCAAGAAATTCAGTTATATTTGATCTTGGAAAAATCGCTGATCCAGAGGGGAAAGAGAACAAAAAAGTTAAAGAGCTAACATTTGAAATAGAGAGCTTGAAAAACCGTCTCAAACAACTTGAAGTAGTTGAAGGAGACCTGATCAAGACAGAGGATCAGTATGATATTTTGGAGAAGAGATTCATGACTGAACAGGAAAAAGCAACTGTTCTTTCCCAGCAAGTGGAAGAAATGAAGAATCAGATAGCATGGAACAAAGCAATTGAAAGAGGGGAAGAAGAAAGCCAAGAAGAAGACCTCAGGCAGATATGTAAAAGAGAGGAGGTAAAAACCAGAGAACTACAAGCTGATGTGATAGCGCTCAAGGAGAAGATCCATGAACTGATGCACAAAGAAGACCAGCTTTCTCAGCTTCAAGTGGACTACTCTTTATTACAACAGAGATTCTTGGAAGAGGAAGAAAAGGCTAAGAATATGGGTCTGGAGGTTTTCCATCTCACCAAAGAGCTTGAGCTAGCAAAGCGCCAAAGCCGTGCACTTCGACCCAGCTTAAATGGAAGGAGAATAGTGGATGTGGCAATCACATCCACTGCAGTACAGACAGAACCATCATCTGCTGAACCAACTGAGGAAGATACACCAGCAGGGTTTATCAGGAAGTCTGTTCAAGAAGAGAATCACATTATGAATAACATTAGACAGAAATGTCTGAAGAAGCCTGAAAAAGGTAATACAGTTGAGAGGTGCCCTTCGTCTAGTGGTGATTTTAGTATTAAAAAATCCTGGATTCCTTGGATGAGGAAAAGGGACAACACTCCTCAAGAGACAAACTTAGAAAAGCCGCTTCATATCAATGGGGACCAGATTTCCTCTAAATTGACTATGTCTCAAAACCAAGGGCAGCCTTTACACATTCGGGTAACACCTGATCACCACAACAACACTGCCACACTTGAAATCAGCAGCCCAACCTCTGAACAAGTTTTCCCAAATGCAGCTCCCCTTAGCCCTAACCCATCTCAACCAAAATCCAGAATTACCATCATTCCCACCTACTCTGTTCCAGCTACTCGGAGAAAGACTCCCACTGGATCTCAGGCAAGAGCAAAGTCTCCAGTTACAATCACAACCATATCAAGGGCCAAATCTCCAGAAGCTAGCCGGACCTCTTCCTCTACCTCAGTAAGACCCCTTTCCCCAGTTTCGGTTATGACAGTGAGCACCTCTTTAGTGCCTGAAGCATCTGCCTCCCCAGAGCCCCAGGAGATGACCATGGGCCGGGCTGTGTTCAAGGTTACTCCTGAGAAACAGATGGTCCCAGTTCCTGTCCGAAAGGGCCACAACAATGCAAACATCATCACCTCAACAGATGATCATAAGATTCATATTCACCTAGGTAACAGCATCCCCCCAAAGATGGTAGCCAGACCATTAGCTAGTGTTGCAGAAAGCAAAGAACTGACCTTGTCAACTGGGACAGTTTTGCGTTCACCTCGCCAAATCAGCACCACTGCTACCAGGAACATGCAGAGTAAAGTGACCAGCAGTATAACAATATCCAACGTGACATCCACTACTACAAGGTCTAGTCAAAGCACAGTAAGTTTCATTTTTATGATAGAGCTATTTAGTATTTAGCAGCTAAATTTGTATACTTTCAGAGTGTTTTGTCATTGCTCAAACAACAGTTTTGGGGGGTTGTTTTGGTTTTTTTTCAGTCTGTTTAATTATTTGGATTTAACAGCTGGTGTAGGAAATTAGATTGTAATGATATCTTGTGGCATTACATCAAAAATACTGTAATACATTTCTCATCAATGTAAATTCTGTTTTTGAGCACTATACACTTTTTGAAGGAACATGCAACATTGTTTAGTGAAATAAATGTAAGGTAATTGGCTAATTACAATGCTTGCAATAGCTTTTTCTTCAGAGATTTACAGATTAAATTGACATATCAATTAATAAATTTAAGGGCTATTTCAAAGTTTCGCAATTGCTCTGGACCTCTTTTGAACAGTGCTAGTAAATAATATTTAAAATGCTTTTGGGGTATTAGGGCCTGAGCCAAGCACAAAATCCACAACACATAAATTACTCTATGTCAGAAAACTAGTTCTGTCTAATTCATTGATCAGAAATTTGGGTTTTGTTTCATCTCTGGAGCTGAATATTTTGTTTTACTAAATGATCCTGTTCTTTAATTGTTTCACTTAATGTTTTCTTTTATCAATAATATTAAATTTCAGGTACAATGAGAAACTGATTTACAAGTGTGCTTGCTGGTACTATAACCCTGATAATAGGCTCTTTGTGTATGAGATGGATGAGGTTGTAAAACACCCCTATAGACAAACTCCTAAAAAAGCAGAGCTTAAGATCTGTTTTTCTTCCACCTATATTTATACACTATGGTTACACTTGTAAGCAGTGCATTTGAAGCTGTGTAATAATTGAACTTACCAGGTTGAGCAGAAATAATGAAAAAGCTTTTAATCTTGCTTAATTTATTCTATTTTTAGTATTTTAACATCCAAATTCTCCCCGTTTTTGATTATTTGTTATGTTTTTGTTTTAATTTATTGAGAATTTTTCTCTAAATTTTTCCAAACAGATTGGGCTCGATGTCCAGTCACCTCGCACAGGACTTACCCGCATTCCAATGTCTAAGAGTCTCAAGACAGGCAAAGCTGCACTAGGATCCACGGGCATCTCGAGTGGAATGAAGCTTGAGTCTCGAACAGAGAGTCAGTCCATGAGAGTTGAAGTCAAGAAATCCACTGTGAATAGCAATACATCCCAAAATGGAGGGAAATTGTGAACATACCAATTGTATAGTCTTGGTTATGTGGCAATAGATCAGTCAGATAAACATCTCTAATTTTCCAGTAAAAGTTCATGGGAAAAAAATGTAAAACATAGAGAAAAAAATTACTTTTTGTCTATGTTTCAAAGCTCTTTTACTTCTCTTATTAGTTTATGCCTTTTAGATGTGAAAAACCTTATATGAAAACAAATGTAATTTCTAATTTTCATTTACCTAAGTTATGTTTTGCTTTGACTGGGTGTCACATACTGTATATGCCTTTTATCAAAATACATGTGTTGTAAGACCACATTATAGAAACTATGCATTTTGGGTAAATTAAATTTCTACGTTTTTTGTTTGTTTGTATTTTTCGGTTCTTAACTTTCTTGCTGTAAAGATATTTTTTACATAAATAAATATTATGCAAGATGACAGAATATAATTTTTTATGTCCGCTATTTCATCGTTATTCTTATACCCAAGACAGATTTTGAATAAAAAATCTTTGTCACCTATGTTCAAACATATCAGATCTGCTGTGTGTGAAAATTCAATGTATTTGTTAATGTTTTAAAAAAGGCAAATGTTTGCCAATGAGGTCGACTGTTGGCCTACTTCTGATTGGTATGTCTCTCTTAAATTATATATCAATCATTCCAGATTGAGTTTACAACATTTAAAGGAATTTATTTTATCTTTGATAAAAGCTAACCTTATCATTGCTTTTTGTTTTGAAACCCTAATAGTTAAGTTCACCCCAAAAACTAGTAAGACATTTCTTTGTTAAGTTTTGCACATTTTTAAAATGCAACCATCAGCTGAATTCTCAGTTTACATTCCTGCCCGCTTTCAAAATACTATATGTTTAAGAAAAACAATAAATATCACAAAACAGCAACCAGGATTTTTTTTTCGCTTCTTAATTTGGTTTTCAAATAGCTGTGTAAATAATTTCAAAACAGAAACACTCAGCTGCCAAATGTACTTACGCTATTAATTTGTAGTTATAAAAGTATTTTAAAAGCACTTATCTAACCTTTTTAGGATATATTTGAAAATAACATATATTGCTAAGATTCAGAAATCTTAAGAAATTTCACTATTGTTATAGAGTATCCAATAGGTTTCCTATGTGAATCTACATGCTAGAGGCATTGTTTTATAATAGAATCGTTAAATATTAAGATGTGCTCAGCAAGTTTGTAATTTACTAATGCATTATTTTTTAAATAAGATCCACTGAAGTTATTTATCCACAAGTAGAACATAGTTAAAAAACAGTTAAGGCAATAAAACTATGGCTCAGCTTCGTTTCCACATTAGTTAAGCAAGCAGTGCGGCAGCTTCCGAAGTTTCAATCGATAAGAAAAAAAAACCATCCGCACCTCGACTGTATGAAAACAGGGTCGTTTACACTCGCAGCTTTATGTTCTACTTTACAATGGATTTTTTTTTGGGGGGGGGGAAACTGGTGAATACGCTGTGCATTAAACAGCAAGTTACCTCTGGTAGGTTATGTTAATTTTGTCCGACGTGAATCTTACTATCGGGAGAAACGTTAAATAATTCTGATTGGTCGTTTCTCCACACTAATTAGAGGTTTACTCCAATCTCCCCGCTCATCACATTTCTGGCTGGGTCATACACCAGTAAACTGTTAGGGGGTGAGTATCGGGTGGGAGGGCATTTTCTCTTATTGCGATGACGTCCCCGCTTCGTTCCGTCATTTCATTGGGTCTATAGCTTCCGGCTTCTTCACCTCGGTTCAAGTTCCCAAAACAGGTGAACCCAACACCAGAATGAGACAATATCTGGATCAAATTTAAGCAAAATTCACACCTTTAAACTCTGTTTCATCTTCTTTAACGTTTCGCTCGTTTTACCGTCCGGGATTACCGATAATCTGTCGACTGTCAACTGTTGTGGATTAGTTTAGCTCGACGCGGAACGCAACCATGATGGCGTCTAACTACAACGCTAAGGAAGAGGACGGACACCACTCGGGATCTTCGACCCACGGCGGGACGGGGGCTGTGAAAAACAAAAAGCCGGATAACACAGCGTTCAAACAGCAGAGACTTCCAGCCTGGCAGCCTATCCTGACTGCGGGTACTGTGCTGCCCGCTTTCTTCATAATCGGACTCATCTTCATCCCCGTCGGGATCGGCCTGTATGTGACTTCAAACAACATCAAAGAGTTGGAGGTACAGTTCCAGTTTATGTTTGACAACCTTTTGAGTCTTATTGTATTCCAAAGCCATTGCTATGGTTTTGTTTGAACCTTTATGTTTCTCTTTTTGCCAAGTTGGGAAACACTTGAATGAAAGACAGTTTAACGTTTTGGCGTTAACGCAAATATGCTCGACACGACTTTCTAAAATTCTATTTCTTAAAACAGTGATGCAATTTGCAAAATAATGAGGCTAACTTGTTCATGAAAGCTGACAATAGCTGGATTGTGTGTTGATAGTTAAATTTTGTCTTCAGGAACCACTACTGAACCAAAAAAAGAGTAGCCACTTTTCTTATTTAGTTAAACATATTATACTTAAATAAAATCTAGTACTTTTCCGGTTTTCTTGTCTAAATGATTAACAGGGATTTATATTCGTTTTGTATTACTTGTCATGCTCAACACCGCCATTTATCAGTTTACCTCATATTGTCATTGATGGTAAAGTTTTATATATATTGACAAAATGAGTTTAAAATCTTATTGAACTCATGAAATAATGGAACTATCATTGTAACTAAAAAGATTGTGATTTTAATGTATGGAGAGCCATTTCATTCTAAATTATATAAATTCTGTTATTGAAAACTAAATACTCCCATCAAATAAATGAAAAGGCCGTTTCATACGATTATGAATGAAACTGCTCACCATATCAGTCTCAAGATGAGACACTAAAATTGTAATCACGGTAAGTAAGCTGTCAAATTATGAAAGCACTACACCACTTTTTGAGGTTAAGGTTATGCCATCTCAATGTAAAAAGATAGGTTAACTGTCAAGAAAAAAACAATATTGAGGTCTTGTAAAATTAGTGATGCACAAAAAGATACTGGGTATCATACGGTTCTCATGTACGCGTACTCTTTAAAGTTAATCAATACCAATTTATTGCATGCAGTTGCTTTGGATGAAGTGGGAAATGTGGAAACCGCAACAGTTTCACAGAATTTTAGTTTTTTCACTTGATATTTTAGTATAGTTGTATCATGTATTACCATTTTTTAGATCGAATGCACCATCATCTGTTATAAACAGCAAAGAAGAAAATAAAACCCAGCTTCAAGTCATTGCACTTTTTTGTATAGTAGAAGTATTGGCATTAGTACTCTTTTATATGCAAGTACTCATATCCAAGTATCGGTATTGTATCTGTTTGGGAGAAAACAATTAGTGTTGCATCGCTGCATGTATGATTTCCTTAAAAAAAATATATCATTGTTCTAACCCCGTTGTTTTTCCCTCCATCTTTAGATTGATTACACTGGTTTTGAGGAAACCTCTCCATGCTATGACTGTGCTAAAAGCTTCTCCTGGAACAGCACAACATCATGCGTCTGCACCGTAAACTTTACGTTGGAGCAGCCATTTGAGGTGAACTCCTGTCCAGTTTAGATCAATATAGATACAATGAATAATTCAAGTCGTTGCTTTCAATACCGCAAATGGTGCTTCTGCAATAAAGGAACAAAACGGTAATCATCCATTAGAATCAATGAAGAGTCCAAAAAAAGAACACCAGAGGTCTGCTTAAAAGCTGCCTTTTATATTGATTTATTTGCTTATTAATTATGCAGTCCTACTTTCAGGGGGCTTTTATTGATGTCTGCAGGTAGCTGGGTTATATGTTTATTTCTGGGTAAACTTGTCATTTATCTCCTTGTGGCTTTTTTCTTTAAGATTTAACCGGGATAAAACCCAATCTAAGTGAAGAAAATGTCAGAAGTCGCAACTAGGCCCAAATAAATACTTTCTCCCCTCTCAACAGAGCAATGTCTACATGTACTATGGTCTATCAAACTTCTATCAGAATCACAGACGTTATGTGAAGTCCAGGGATGACAGCCAACTAAATGGTGTTCAAGCCTCTTTAACGGTGGGAGATTTTGAATTTTCTTTTACACATTTCGCAGAGGAACCAACTATTTTCACTTTGCTGAAAAGTGTTTTGGTTTTTCCAGGAACCCAATAAGGAATGTGAGCCTTACCGTTTAGACCCAGAGACAAAGCAGCCCATAGCGCCATGTGGAGCTATAGCAAACAGCCTTTTTAATGGTGAGACATAGCATATTAAAACTTATAATAATATCTGTGCAAATAGTTAAATTCTAATCTTTTACTTTTTAAAAGTTAAGCTTATTTGCCATGCATACTTTTTAGAAGGACTCATAGATATGAGCTTTTGCCATCTTAGACACCCTGGAGCTGTATTACAATGAATCCAACGGGACCACAACTGCAGTTCCTCTAGCAAAGAAGGGCATTGCGTGGTACACAGATAAAAACGTAAAGTTCAGGAATCCCGGAAATGAAAAAGATAACATGACTGAACGTTTCCAAGGTAAGATTTCCAAACCACATTGCAGTATGTTGTTGCAATTGCATTTACTGAATTCTGTATATGGTTTATTTGGCTTGCTTCGTCTGTCAGGTACAGCTAAGCCACTGAACTGGATGAAGCCAGTGTACGAGTTGGACCCTTTAGATCCGGAAAACAATGGTTTCATCAATGAAGATTTCATTGTGTGGATGCGCACAGCCGCTCTGCCCACTTTTCGGAAGCTCTATCGTATCATCCACAAGAAGCCGGGCACAACTCTACCCAGCGGATTATACACCTTGAAAATCACTTACAGTATCCTTTACAGTCCAGCCAAAACTTGCGTCATAAAAAGCCAAGACAAGGCTTTAATATTTTTTTAAAGTGTCTTAATTTTTTTTTTGAGGTTTAGCCGTGCAACCAAATACCGTAAAACAGAATGTTTCAGCCAGGAAATTATTATAAAGCCTGAACAGTACAGAGTAAAACTGAGTTGTATGTGATGTCCTAATTGTAATATCGATGGATCCGTAGCCAAGAGTTGTTCCAAGTACAGCTCAGTAATTTAGAATATAAAAAAATAGATTACAGTAATATAAATTGAAATAACTAACTCTCATGAGGTATATAGCTTCATTTAGCATATTTGTTATATTGTTATGACTGAATTAAAGCTAAAGAAACATGAATTAATTCAGACAATTATCTCAAGGAAATTTCAATCGAACGCAACTGGACTTGGTAATTTGTCTTGGAAGACATTTCGCCTCTTATCCAAGAGGCTTCATCAGTTCGCCTATTGGTGGAGGTTAGGGTTCGGTTTCATTAGCGCCCTATTGTGTTATAACGACAGTTAGGCGACACGCCAACAACCGTCATTAAGACGTGGAGCACAAAGGATCCAATGACATAGGGCGTTTTCACATGGTACGGGAGTCCGTACTCAGATACCGTATTTGGTCACAATTCACTTATTTCGTACCATGTGAACACAGACTGGACCGTGCCAGGATACAGCCAGAGAGAACAGCCTTGGAGGTAGTATCCGAGTCCAGATACGAGAGGCCACGGATCATGTGAACACAACCTGTACTCTGGCCATACTCAAGACAATAGACGCGCTCCACGCGGAAATGACGACACCACCAGCCGAAATTACAGAATCACCTCGCGACCATACAAATACCAAAACAACGTGATTCAAGCATCTCACAGCAACACAGCAGATTACAAAACGGTGGGTTTACTACAATACTCACGCTATAGATGGCTTCAGGTAGCAGTTGACCAGTATGTTTACATTCTAGGCTCTCGCTCGTTTTATGACGTCGGTACTTCTCCCTTGTTTTTTGGACAGCTACAGAATTATTTGTATACCACCACCTGCTGTTTAGTTGTAGTAAAACACTGGATTCCAGTACGGGTCAAATACGGGCCATCTGAACAGAAGAAATTTGCATTTTCTCTGGTCTTATTCTGGCACGGCCACACATGGGAAAACGGCCTTAATCAGTCTTGAAAAAGCCCTCCAAGAGGTTAAATAGCTGAGTCTCCTCACCAGTTAGTTGGACCAGTCCCAGCCTGGTCAGCGGCGAGCATGAAGTGATGAAGCCAAACGTCTTCCAAGACAAATTACCAAGTCCAGTTGCGTTTGATTGAAATTTCCTTGAGATAACCATGACCTGGATGAATAAGAATATTCACAGCCTTCAGACAATTATAATTATTAATGCTCAAAACCATTAAGTTTAATATAAAAAGCTGAAATTGTCAACCCTTAAAGAGATAGTGGATAAAGAAAGGTAAAATGCAGATTTAATATTGATCCTCGAACCTTAATTAGTGGCGTCAGTTGATTGAAAGCCGCTGTAAATAATGCTTTCAGTTCTGGTTTCAAGGGGTAAACAGACATGCTGAATCTATGTACTGTACTGTATATGCACTTAGTACTTGGTTGGGGATCCTTTTGCTTGAATTATTACGTCAGTGCTGCATGGTTTGAGGATCAGCCTGTGGCTCTGCTGAGGTGTCAAGGAAGCTATAAATGCAGCCGGTGGCTTTTCTAACAAAAGTAAACTCACACTTTATCTTTATAACATGTGTGTGTTAAGTAATATGCATGTAGTAACCTTTACGTTTTTTTGACATTGAGAGCAGGCCTGATTACCTGGAGAGAATCTACATTGGCAAGGCAGGGACATGCTAACTTCATTCAGGTCACCAGCTTAAAACCAGATTTAAACCCAGACCAACTTAAAACCAACTTCCTGATGAGAACATGTTGGTATGCACCTGTATCTGGAAGAACACTAATCTTCCATACAAATTAGGCTTTATTTTTTAAATCTAAAATGATGGATAAATTAAAAGCCTTATAAAAAAGAATCAGTTGCTGCTCTTTAATATAATCTCTTTCAAGGAGATATTGAAAAGCAACTCACCCTCCTAACAGAGTCCTCTTCCACCTACATATCCGGTTTAAAAAACGCGACTAAAGGAGGCATTGGCTGGTGAGCCCAGGGAAGGGAATTTTCAAAATGTACCCGTTTAGAGGGAAGGTCCCACCTTCCGCAGATTATTGGTGCGTTCCATGTTTTGTCGGAAGTCAGAAATTCCCAGTTGGAAAAAAAAAATCAACTGGAACGTGGAGATTTTTTTTCGTGGTCAGACTTTGACTTTCACTATGGTTGCTAGGTCTTGGCGGTATAATGGTTACCAGAAACGGGTGTTTATTTTCGTTATGAAATGAATTTTTAATATACTGCCATACGTTGAATAGCTGACAAGTTCCGGAACGTTTAGTGTGGGGAAGTGTTATAGCCGAGACCAATTTCACTGCTACACGCTCTTCAAGTGTGAAAAATAACGTTTTTAACTACGTACAACTGCTGGCAGGAGCTATCGGAGTGAAGAACATAATGCTGAGGAAGTAATTCCAAAAAGAGTAGTCACATCTGTAGTTTGGACGTTTAGCGGCTTTAAATGGTCAGATGAGAACCGAACAGTGCTATTGCGAGTAACCAGTAGGGAGGATTGTTGAGCATTATTTGACAGTCTGTAGGTAAACAGGGTCAACGGTGGCAAAACATGTAGGAAAGAAATCAAAAATAGCGGTAAATATGTTTTACATACCATCTACGATACTTCTACCATCTTTTGTTCTGTTATGTGAATATTAACCTTCTAATAATCTCCTACGGTCGGCATCTTTATTCTCTTTGGGAAAATCCAGCCGAAGTCTGCACTCTGCCCCCTAACAGGATTCTGCAGACACTACATGCAAAGCCAGTACAAGATGCAGTTTGCTGCTTGCGTCAACGTGAGGTTATAAAACAATGTTTATAAGAGGTACTACCAACTATGGCTACCTTGGTGTTGCCATATTGGAATCCCGATTTATCCGACTACGTTGTTTACTCGGGTTTGGCGTCATGCCCAGCTTCGAGGTCCAACTTCGGAAGCAAATGGAAGGCACTGGTAATGTCCTTGATGTTATAATTAATAAATGGATCACATTACGGTTAGGCAATGGTCCTCCAATGTTAGGATTAGTAATAAATGAATCAGACTACCCCTCAGAGGTGAGAATCTGGGACCATAGCCCAACATGGCTACATTTCCAATATTTGAGTGCGGGAGGAAACTGGCTGGGTTATGTCACCACTTCCTTGCTATTCCAAGTCACACTCGTTAAGGAGGAGTCGCCGTGACTCGGTTTGTTTTATACTCCACAGCGGCAGGCTGGCTGTCGTCAGCCCTGACCGCTGAGCGAATAGCAATGCACTTTCAAATTAAAGTACAGTGTGGAGATTTTTTTAACCCTGAAGAGGGTGCTACACTGATGGTTTTTGGTAAAAAAAAATACATTTTTACTAAGATGTATTAAAATACTAAACATAATGCTCAGACATATAGACAACACTATTAGAACCTCATACAGTTTATCAAGAAAACGTTGATCTGGGTTGAGTTGCTCTTTAACAACCACTGATAAAACTGTGCAACTTTTATTTCTTTCACAATAGGACTGAAGCAAAGTAAATAGATTGGTTTTTGTCATTGTTTGAAAGCATTTTTTTTTTCTTTTAGCGACAGAGAATGTTCTGTCATTTTTCCTTAACCTTATGTAATCAGATTACCCCGTTCTCAGCTTTGATGGCCGGAAGCGGATGATCCTGAGCACCATTTCCTGGATGGGAGGAAAGAACCCCTTCCTGGGCATTGCCTACATCACTGTGGGCTCCATTTGCTTCTCCTTGGGTATCATTCTGCTCTTCATCCACCATAAATACGACACCCGCAGCACCAGCGCAGATATTCCTAACTAAATTGCCCCCGTGTTGGGTCTTTAAGTCTGTGCATGTTCCGCTGGCCCTCAAGGACTCTACTCTGGACTGCTTAGTTGTTTTAGTTCGGTTACACTGTGAATGTCTGGTGTTTTTGCACAACGGCAGGCATGTCTGAAATTTCTCATCTTGGCTACGTTTACCTCTTCATCCTGTGTTTTTTGTGTAAATAGCTTCCAGCTTGTCTTGTTCTGTTTATTTATCTCGTCATAAAAAGTTGTTATATTTTAAGGTTGCTCTGCAAATAGCTTATTTAAATAGGTTTTCTCTAAAGCATCTGCTTATATTCCATATTGAAACCAGTCCTGCTGATGAATGTAACGTTTTAATTCCTTTTTTTATTACAGAACTGGAACTTTGTTGCCTGTGTGCTGTAAATGATACGAAAGTCTAGCAAAAAGTATTTAATCCTTGGGAAAACAGGCAGCATATTCCTGGCATATACTCTCCGCTCTAACTGATAAGATACACTTATGCTAAGATACACTTATGCTAAGATGATGTTTAATTGGAAATTGCTTGTTGAGAATGGAACATTACAATTTACCAGTTTATCCCATATTCCCAATACCAAGAATGTTGGACCACCTTTCTGATTAATTACATCACAATAATTGACATTTTGCTGGTTTTGCGTGATTGTTAAATTGTCTAAAAAGTCTTTAGTGTTGACCAAATGATATGCACTTTACAAGTGTCACATTTGTTAACGTATCCTTTGTTAAATCATATTTTGTTACAATGTTGTTTTAGAACTATTGATACAGAAAATAGTGATTTAAATTTGAAGTTTTTGGGTTTTATAAGGTTTGTAGGGTCCAAATAAACAATTCTGTAACAACCTTGGTCTAATTTGCAGTTTTTATGTATTTTTTTTAAATTGGCTAAGACACTAACACCTGTAAATCAGATTCTGTAAGCGCATCAGGATGTTCGGCTTTAATAGGAACTTATTTCTTGTATATTTAAGTATAGAAATCCTGGCTTTGTGTATTCAAATTTTATTCAGATTCTGAGGAGGACGCAAATGGATGAGCAGGGCCGGATTATGATGGCAAGAGGTCCCTGGGCACAAAGTGTTTAAATGCCCACTGCCAAAAAAATATTTAAAACAGGATTTTAACCCCTTCTGTAAAATTACAGTCATCCTCAAATAACTATCTAGATATTACACTGGGGTTACTCGCTTTGCCTATGTAAATGTATCCTGTTTAATGTCACCTCCACCAGGCCAGAACTGCAATTCTGATTATTCCACAGCTTAGTCACAATAACTCCATATATGTTAATTGTTTTACGATTCTCACTCGTGTCACAGTGCTCTAGATGTTTAAATGCAACTATGAGGGGTCACAGGCCAGTGACTTATGGCAGTCACAAGTTGGGAAAAAGGCAGAGGGTTATTGTCAGGAAGGGCATCCGATGTAAATCCTAAGCCAAATAAACTATGCGAATCACTAAAGTGAACCCCATACTGAATCAGTTTAGGCCTGGGTTAATGACCGCCTCCTGTGGAAATTTGACTGTTTGGAGAAGAGGAGGAAGGAGTGTTGGTGGGCAGAGTAGAGGGAATTCAAGAGTGTGGAATTAAGAGTAGTAACTTTGAATGTTGGAACTGACGGGTACAGCTAGCAGAGCTGGTGGACATGATGCAGGGAAGGAAGGTGGATATTCTATAGGGATGCGCCGATACTGGCATTGGGTTCGATACAGTCGAACGTGTCAGTTAAAGTTAAGATACTTTAAATGTGGTAAATCTGCAATAAATTTACAAAAAGGTTTCAGTTTTAACTTTAAATTTCAGTTTTATGGTGATTGTATATTTTACATCTGTTAATTGGTCTTATGTTTAGTAAAGTCTGGTGCATATAGTCTCTTCAAGAAAGGTATAAGACTGATTATTTCGCAATAGTGTTGGATCGGCAGGCATCGTATCAGTTTCTGGTCTGGAAAAGTCAGATCGGTGCACCCCTAATATTCTATGTGTTCAGGAGACCAGGTGAAAACGTATCAAGGCTAGAAGCTTAGGAGAAGGGTTCAAGTTGTCCTAGCATGGGGTAGATTGAAAAAACGAGGAGTTATCTTGATAGAGGGATTTGCAAGGAACGTTCTGGAAGTGTGTAACGCAGGCCCAGTGTCTCACAATTTCTTTAAATCGAAATATGGGAACTCCACCAAGCAGTTTCCACACTGATCAGGGAGAGCAGCCACAGAACAAAGGCACGAAAAAGCTTTCAACAAGATTTATTTTGATCACCGACCAGCCAAACCACTAGGGCATTAATCCAAAATGTCTTCCAGTACAAAGAAAAAAACTACGGACAAGCTCTGTTGGTAGTTAGTCTACGGGTAAGTTAGGCTTTGCCATTCCAGTTCACAAAATGTAGACCTTGACCCTTCCAGCCCATACACCGACAACGATCCTTTTTCCAGGTATGCTCCTCTTCAGCAGGGCTTTCCTTGCGCCTAGAACATAAACAGAACTTCCACCAACTCACTGTTGCCAAACATCACAGCCGTCACACTTCCTGGCGTCAGGCAATTCACAGCTCCACAGTACTCTATTCACACGGCATGCAGCGCTCCTTGCTCTGCTGCTGCATGTAGTCCACAAAGTGCTGCTAGCACCAAGTTGCTCCTCTGACTTCTCTTGTGGGGACTGAGTCTGCTCACCAAACAGATCAGAGATGCTCCTCTTATAACCTGGATCTAATCACTTGCACCCTCATGCACAGGTGCTGCTAATTACCCTAATCCAACACAGGAAGGAGGACTAATGTTTACATGAATCACTTTTACAACACCCAAACACTGCACACATTTACTAATAAACATCATTGAAAAAACATGCATATAAAAACTATTTACACAAAAACATTACCCATGATTCAATGTTGTTAGTGGTTATGTCTGACAGGTAGGATGTGAGTTAGAAGAGAAGCAGAAATTCTGGAGTGAACTAGATGATTTGATGCAGTGGATCCCGAGAGTTAAGTGTGGTGCAGACCATTACGGACATCTTGGTGAATGAAATAAATGTGATGAAGAAATGATGGGCAGGTTTGGTATCCAGGATACAAATGAAGAAGGACAGATGCTGATATCTTTTCCAAAAGGATTGACATGTTATAAACACTTTCTTCCAGAAGAGGCATGAACATAATGTGATGTATAAGAGTGGTGGTAGCGTGTAGCTAGACACCATAAGATGGTTGTCTGTAGGATGATTGTCTGCCTGATGGTGAAGAAGGTGAAGAGAACAAAGTGCAGAGGACCAAATGGTGGAAACTAAGGAGAGTGTTGTGAGGTGGCAAAGGCCAAACAAAGGGCATATTATGACCTGTATGCTGGAAAGTAAGGAGGGAGAGAACGATTTGTATAGGTTGGGGTGGCAGCAAGACAGATGGAAAGGATGTGCAACAGGTACGGGTTATCAAGGACAGGAATGGAAATGCACTGACATTTGCTAAGAGAGTGATGGGAAGACGGAAAGAGTACTTCAAAGAGCTGATGAATGAGGAAAATGAGAGAGAATGTAGAGTAGAAGTGACGGTTGTGGATCAGGAAGTAGCATAAATTAGTAAGGACGAAGTGAAGAAAGCTTTAAAGAGGATTAAGACAGGGAAGGCAGTTGGTCCTGATGACATACCTGTGGAGGTATGGAAGTGTCTAGGAAAGGTGGCAGTTGAATTTTTGACTAGGTTCTTCAACAAGACCATGGAGACTTAGAAGATGACTGAGGAACGGAGGAAAAGTGAGACAGCACCAATGAGGAAAAGACAGGAAGCAGAACTGGAGGTTGCAGAACTCAAGATGTTAAGATTCTCTTTGGGAGTGACAAGGATGGATAGGATCAGGAATGAGTACATCAGAGGGACAGCTCATGTTAGATGTTTTGGAAATAAAGTCAGGGAAGTGAGACTGAGATGGTTTGGACATGTACAGAGGAGAGATGATGATTATATTGGTAGAAGGATGCTGAGGGTGGAGCCACCAGGCAGGACGCAGAGAGGAGGACTAAAAATTAGATTTATGGATGTGGTAAAACATGAAATTAGTTGGTGTGAGGGCAGAGGATGGGACTAAATGGAGACAGATGATTCGCTGTGGAAAAGCCGAAAGAGAAAGATCTTTCAGAACTTTAGGTTCTCAGCTCTTTAATGACCCCCCCCCAACATTTATACTTTTAATTGTTAAAAAAAGTACAATCAGTTTAAATAATTTCACTCATACTTTAAAGCAGTTGATCATAAATGGAAAATAATAACAAAAACCTTTCCTTCTCCATAATTATGTGTCTAATAAACCTATCTCTGTCTCTCAGAACTCATGTTTCTCATAACTAAAACCATGAGAACATTGCTTTTGTCTAGGTATGCACAATATACTGAAAATAACATCAGTATTGGCCGATGTTATCTATTTTTTAACATATTGGTATCAGTCCGATAAGTAGAACTGGGCATATATAAAAAAATGCTGCTTAATTTCATCTTCCATCTAATTTGGGTAATATGTAGAACATTGTAGATGTAAGTTATCAGCCATTTTAATATCAACTCTTTGTTTTGATGCAAATTTCTTGTAAAATGACAAAGTTAAGACTGCATATTGATTCATCATCCCGGCAGAAAAGCAGGCCGCTTTCACCTAAAAACTGACAGGTACAACCTGCCTGAGCAGCACCTCCTGCCAATAGTAACAAGGACACTCGTTTTTATTCACTCCAAATAACATGCAGGGAAAACAAAAGATATTAGCCTACCTATTTCTGGTGAACATGGGATCCAGCCTGGAGAGTTTTTCTCCACTTGGAAGATGAAGTATAGCAGATCATTAGCTTTGACGTACTTTACTGCCTAAACATTACCACGGGAATGAAGCTGGATATCTGGTTGTCTCATTATGAAAAGCAGATGCTCGACTATCAATATCAGTGCAAGTATTTTCAGTAACTGTCTACCACAATGTTGTTACACACCAGATAACATCTGTATCAGTAATTTGAGTCAAAAAAGGCAACCCTTTATAGTCATTTCACACAAAGTCATAAATGTTAAGTGTTTGTTTCTGTTTTATATTGCATCAGACTAATTAAAGTGCTACAGTACACAATTATCAGCCTCCTGAAAATGATCTCCATATATTTTTTTCTTTCTATTTAAATTTGTATTCATGTATTTTTGCACATGTCCCTTCGAACAGCCAGCTTCTTAAGAAATTAATTCTTTAGAAGTGAGTCTTAATAATGTTTGCATTAAATATACCCCAGTTTTATGTAGGCCATAACATTTCATATAAAAAAAATGAATTTGTAGTGTTCATTAGTTGTAATTCATAACATTTTAAAACAGAACCACACATTTGAAATTTATTATTGAATGTATTGATGTATTTTCTTTAATCTAAGACATCTAAATGACTAATGAGGTGAGATTTACTGACCAATTACATCTGACTTTCTCCAGCAGATGGAGCTATAGTTCTTGTATTTATGCATAAACTTTTTTGAGTTGCAGGGTCTGATGCCGCGTAGCACAAACAATTTAAGAGGCTTTAGTAGACTAGTGACATACTAACACTTTCGAGAGTTATGTTGGCCATAATTTAATTATGGTTAACCAAAGATTATCTCTTTACAAACAAACGGCAAATCCCTTGTTGGGAAATAAATCAATTGATCGAATAAAGAAGGAAGCGGGTGGTCATGTTGGCTTTCTCTTTGGTTGAAGAATAGCTTTTGTTTTTTAATCTTTGATCAGCAGGGTAACCGTATGCCCACTCATCTAAAGGGCGGGGTCGAAGGACACTCCTTTCAACAGAGCCACAATGGTTCCCAGTGTGTTTCAGGACTGGTTTTAAAACTGATGAGTAAGCCTTTAGATGTTTCAGTCTGTTTTTAGGAGCTATACTACAAAATGCGGCCTTGATTTGACCCCAGTGTTTTTATGAAAATGATCTCAGAGTGAAATAACTATAATTTCAAGAAATATCATCATGGTCCACATAATTCTGTTTTATTATAGTCACATCTCTATGACACTTCTAATCTTTTTTGTTGTGGGGCTGGATATGTGTGCGAGATTTTTATATGACTCAGGAGTCCAAGTGAAAATAGATTGCCCTTGACTTGGTTGTCTGATAAAATGGTAATATATTGGTGTTGTAGGCCTATCTAACTAATCAAATCACTGTTGGAAATATTCGAATAAAATTATCATTTCAAATGCTTTTTTTAATGGTAAAAAATTAACATGATATTAGTGTTAAAATGTGTTTTAGGTTATATAATTATTTAGAGACATGATGAAAATAAGTTAATATGTTCCACTTATACACATAGAAGACATTATTTTTACGCTGAATTTGAAAACATTGTCAAATGGGAATCATATTTATATTGCAATTGACTTAGAGGGTGCTGACTAAGAAAGAGACCATAAAAAAAGTTTTTTCAAAGAAACATGCATGGTGGTGGTTGCATCATGTTGGGGAACAGTTTAGCTGCCAATAGTAATGATGAGATGTAAAAAGGGGTGGACTTAAGAAGAAAGCGGAAAATCTTCTAGTTGCTCTTAGTGATAGGAAGTGTGATTGGATGGGTCAAAGTGAGGATTTTAAAATTTTAAAACTTAAACTAGTCCTTTCAAATTTGGTGGCAGTGGCACCCCACTATTTCCACTTGATCTCAGTTATAATTGAGTCTAATTATGTTTATAATACCAATTAGTAAAAAGTTATCTGAGGTTGCCCTGTTGATTTCAGTGACTTCTCCTGAGAAAGCCACTCAGCCACTGTGGTCATGTAATTGAATAAAGTCATCAGCTACATAATTAGAACTAATGACGAAAGAGGGTTGTAGGGGGAAGTTGACAAGGGGAGTTGTTGCTGCCTTCCCCACATCCCATCCCTCTGTTTTAAATGCACATTATAACAACACGCAACAATAAATACTTCAGTAGGAGGAAGGAGGCTTGGGGTCTTTCCACATCCCTATTTGCTATTTGCCAACAGGGGTTGGGGTTCAGCAGGAAGACAGGTGGTCTGGTCGGGGCCCTGGGCTGGTGGGCCTTGGTTTTGGGGGTCCGCTTTCCTCATCCTAGAGGGAAGTGGGTCTGTTTTCTGGGTTGGGGAGCTGGTTGCTCTGTTGGGGTATTAGTACCTGGACCTGGGAGTTTAGAGTGTTTATGGGGAGTCTGACTGGATGTACAGCATCTAGTCTTGTGTGTCTTGGTGTGCAGGTAAGGTTGTGTATATATGGAATGTATGCCTTTTTTCGACTCCTGTCACTCCCTGCCAATGACTGATGCCTCTGCCTACCAGTTGCTGGCTCTTGGTGTCCATTGTTGGGTGCTCAGCGGGCGTGACAGTTCATACCTGGTGCCTGGTTGGGCCTGGGTGAACAGTCATCAGTTGGTCAGTGTGCACAGCCGATGTTTGGTTGGCTCGTGTGCCACTTTTGGGGAACCTGTCCATGGATGGTGGGCCTTGGGTCTGAGCTGCGGTGGTGTTTTCCTTGGAGTGGGTCTCCACTTTTGGTGTGGAACTGCTGTGTTACGTGTTGTTGCCTGTCTTAGTTGCTGACAAAGTCATGCTTGGGGCTTTCGCTGTGTTGTGTCAGGGGTTGTCCTTTGATTGGGCAATCTGGTGGTCTCTGTATAGATGCGGGCTGGTGTCTGTGTTCTTCTGCTCACTGTGCATTTGGGGGGATTGCCTGGTTAGGGGTCATGCTCTGGCAGGGAACTGTGCTTTGCATTGTGCAGGTAGTCACTCAGTTGGATAAGGTTTGGCGCTGGCGGTTGGGAGTATTTGGCATCACTGGATATTTGGAGCTGTCCTTGTGTGTGCATCATTGGTGGATTGTTTTATTTTTGTTCTGCAGTATGATCATGGCGGTTTGATTTGTGGGATGATTGTTGATGGGGAGGCCCCAGAGAGGATGCACTTGTGTATGGTTTTGATGCTCCGCTGTGCTGTGTAAGTGGTGTCGTGTTCAGGTGTGTCTGGAATGTTAATTGTGCCTATCGTGGGCTGTGGTTGGGATGGATGTGCTAAAAAGTTTATTGTCTGGTGGTAGCTGCTCAAGTCAGGTCCGGCGTCTCTGTTTGATGACCTCTTCTGTGTGGTATGTGCTTAGTCAGTTTGGTGATGTATTTGATTGGCTTTGTTTGATACTTGGGTTTGGTGCTTGGAGAGGCAGTGGGATGTCGGCTGTGGGGATTGGCCGGGGGGTTGCAGTGCATGTTGGCGATCAGATGGCACGACCTTTGCAGCTTCGCTGTGGTGGCAGGGGACTCTGATCTCTGATCAACTTTGTTGGCCCACTTGGGACACCTGTGCTCTGGAGGTCCTCCTCCAATCTCCTTCGTGTCTGTGTCGATTCTCAGGAGGCGAAGTGTTTGCTCCTCACACCAGCTATTGAACATTATATAGAGATATATTATATACAGTACCACAAACACACACTCATGTGTGGGGTTTCTGGTATTTACAGATGTACTTACTCTTGGGCTGAGGTTACTAAAAATACATCTTGTATCAATTGGTACTATGATCTTTTCAGTGACTACGTAATTGTATTTATATATCTACCTGTTGGTTGTTGTCGTGTAGTTCTCAGTTTGCATTGTTTGATTTGTTTTATCATTGTTTTTTTACCTCTCTCTGCCATCCTGCAGGTGTATGAGGAGACTAGGATGTTTTCTTGTATTTTTTTAATTCCCCTTCCTATCTACCTTCAATTCAAACCCTCCTGCTTAATTTTCCCATATCTCTCTTCATGTTATTTGTTTTCTACTTCATGTTCTGTCTTAATGGCAATAATATTGAAAAGAAAACCTCAGCAATTTCTAATAAAGATTTCCTACACATATATATCAAATGAAGTACTATAGCAGAAGCCATAATATTTCACTTGTGAAAGTAAATCTCCTGGGCTTGGTACACAGACATAAATTCTGAGTGCCACATTGTCAGACAGGACACCTATAAAAATAAATAAATAAATAAGAGCAGAAAAATAGCCTAGTTTTGTAAACAGGTGGGCTGCACGGTGGCGCAGTGGTTAGCGCTGTTGCCTTGCAGCAAGAAGATCGTGGGTTCGTATCCCGGCCCAGGTCTTTCTGCATGGAGTTTGCATGTTCTCCCCGTGTATGCGTGGGTTCTCTCCAGGTACTCCGGCTTCCTCCCACAGTCCAAAAACATGCATGATAGGTGAATTGATCACTCTAAATTGTCCCTAGGAATTAATGTGAGTGTGAATGGTTGTCTGTCTCTCTGTGTTGGCCCTGCAACAGACTGGTGTCCTGTTCAGAGTGTACCCTGCCTGACGCCTGATAGTTGCTGGGATGGGCTCCAGCTGCCCCGTGACCCTGAATTGGATAAGCGGTTAAGAAGATGGATGGATGGATGTAAACAGGTGTGTGGTTGAGGTGAAACTTGCAAAGAAGGAATCTGACCAAGGATTATTTAGGGAGTATGTTCAAATTCAAGCAAGCGTGGATTAGAGAGAATACATTTCAAACTTGTGAAAACAGCTCTTATTTTAAAATTAGTTTAAGTTTAATGCTTTATTATTAAAACATGGTAATTGAAGTCTCAAATTAATATGATTTATATATGCCCGTGATGACTCATAAGTAAGTTAAAAAATGGTTTCAATTCTATTTAAAAAAAAATCAGTTTTGACAATTAGCCAGAATATATTAGCAATCCATTTTAAACTTTTGTAGATTTCAAACTCTAATTGACTCTCATCTGCAATTTTTGTTTGCTGCAATTCCCCATTTTTAGCACTAGATGGCACTTAGAACCTGTAAGTCAGTAGTTTACTGAAATGGTTTCATCTGTTAAGACTACCGTTTCCGATAAAATCCAAATTTCCCGTTATGTTTAAAGTGGAAAACGTGTCTCCCTTATATATACTTTCTATGTTTATTAATTCATTTTGAGGATTGGACCATTTTCATCTCAAGAAACATTTGTTTAGGTAGGCTGAAATCCACATCTTCATTCTAGATTCTTTCAGTCGTAAATTAGACATTTCCCTCTTACAGAGAAGTCTGGCCAACTGCTATGAGGTCATGTTAGATCTGGAGAATCATTTTATCAACAGACCGAAGGAATGCAAGGGGGTGTTAGAAAATGCAATTTCCAAACTTGGACTCTGCGGGGGACATACATAAGCGGGGAGGCAGAGCTTTCGCAAGAAGCCCATATGTTGAAAATGAGAGCTTGGAACTGCCCCCCTTGTTAAGTAGCCGATGGTGGAAAGATTCTTCCCACTTGGAAAAAGTATTTTCCTCCTAAGACAATCTGGCTGGTGGAGGCTTCGGTAGTCCCCACAGAGGACACAGGGGTCCATTTCTCTTTTGGTTTGGAGATTGGGGGCTTCAAGCAGGCTCATCTCATATCGGCTCCCTTTAGTTTTTAACGGGAGCTTTAATTGGTAAGTAAACATACTTTATTTTAAATAACAGAAGTTTTGAGACTGTTTTATAGAAATATTATTTCACATGTTCATATTTTTCTATTATCTGTTGTTTTATATACATTCAGTGTAGGCTACATTTAACAAAATTACTTGCAGTTTTAAATGAATGTTTTATTGATCATGTTATTAAAATGAGCAAAAAAAATGAACCTGTGGAGAAAGCTACAGAGCACATCTACTGAGGAGTATACATAATTTCATTCTTCAGGTCAAATAATCCTCACTGTGTGCAAAAAACCCTTATCAGCCTCTCTTTAGATGCAATTCTCCTGATTGTACACAAGGTGGAGTGCAGCACCTTACCGTACAATTCGTTGAGTTTGTAATAACCTTGAATACAACTTTCCATTTTTTTATAAAAAAAATGTTAAGACTTACAGGAAACAATAAGATGATGTAATAGGTTTAAACTCACTGGAAACCTCTGCACGAAAGAAGGGATTGGAGTTATTTTGTGTGTGTGTGTGTGCTTAGTTAGTTTTTGGTTACCCTAAATGGGCACCTAGACATGCCATGCAGGGCATGAGTAAGTGAAAACCTCAGATTACGCACTGATGCATGTAGTGATCTGCATTTTGAACCACCAAAGAGATCAAAGGCTGCCAGAAAGCAATCAGTTGTGTAGTATGTGCCTTTGGAAACTTGAAACCAGATGAGCTTGTGTTAACAGTTTTTTTCTTAAATCCCCCTCCAGTGTTAATTATACACCTCAGGGCATGGGTGTGGACTGAAAACTGCAAGGTGTGGCACTCATTGTGTAACAAAGCCTGGCTACATCTAAGTTTTTCTGGGAAACATGATGAAACATCTCTCATCAGTTGTTCATTTTGCTTGTAAAAATTGTTATTTTATGTTGACCCTCTCTGTATATCTCACACTAACAGAAGTACTGTGTAAGCCAGTAGCTTAAACATACCTTCTGTCCTGGCAGATTGATTGATGCGCTGCTGATCCTTCAGGGTCAAACATGAAGATAAGGCTGTCGCTGGCCTTGGCTGCCTTCCTCGCAGCTCTGCTGTCCTCTATAGATGCTCAAGGTAAATGAATCCTCCAGGCTTTGCTCTTCTGATATAAACTGTCCTGCTCTTTATTTCTCCTTCTCCTCTTTGCTATTTATCTCCTCTGGTTATTGACATTTAGGGTGTTTGAATTTTTTTTGTCAGTAAGTGATGAAATGGATAAATGATCTGTATGTCCCTGATAAATTGAATAAAGTTACTGTTGGATGCTCCTTACCTTTGTGAATAATTTTGTGTTGACTGGTATTCCTTCCTCTCTTATTTAAAATGGATTCAGTCTGACCCATCTAACAAGAATTATTGCCTTAAAGTCTATATCCGGATTCAGTTTCCTTGTATTTAAAGAGTAATTTAGATCGGATGAACAAATTATTCAGGAGCAATTTTCTTACTATGGTGAGCAAACTGAAGCTTGTTTCATTTGTAATTTAGCATAACACAAGAAAAAAAAATATTCATTGCTATGTTTGGTGTCTGCTGTTTCAGCTTTATGATGTAACATTTTTTTTTCTCCCAAAAAAAAAAAGGAATGCTGCCAGGATCCTCGCAATTAAGCTCTTAAGCACTTTTTAAAAAAATGTTACAGGATGTTGTGCATACATAAAAGTTTCCCTGCAGTGGTTTTAGTAAGCCTGCAGCGGTAGCTTGTAAAACAAAGATTTGAATCCAGTCGTTTCCAGGGCATGTAAAAGTTTACGATATGGATAGATTACTGTTTGTCCTTGTAAAATTTAGTGAAGGAAATTATTTCATTCCTAGCTCTAATTTACAGCTCAAACATGACTGAACCGAATGTTAAATTTTCAATTAAGTCACATAAATTAACATATCATGGATGATTGACAGTGTGAAGTAGCATCAATAATTCCAACATAAAATAATTCATTAATCACTTATTCAACTGCTCCATTCAGAGCTAATGGTAAAGATGGATACAGGGTGTGGAAACTTTCTGAGATTTTCCTTCTGAGAACTCAACTCCCTGGTGAGAGGAGTCTGCCCTAACATATCTTCACTAAACGGAATGGAAAGATGAAATACGAGAGGAGCAAATTAATCCTCAGACAGCACAAAGACAAAGAGGCTTTCTGAGGCTTTTTTTTGCGGGCATTTGGAGAAACGCTGAGTTGCAAGACATATGGAAAGTTAATATGTGCCAGTGTTTAATGTCAGCACATGTTGCGGAATTACTTTGGCATCTGTCCTGCCTCTTTGGGGAGAGCTCCTTTCTCTTAGTCTCCCCTCCTGGCGGTTGTTCTGGTCAGGACCGCTGACTGGCTGACGGGATGGAGACTGAGGAAACACAACGGTAGCCAGACTCTGGCCCCTGGGAACCACGGGTGTCTTTTTATTGAGAACTGACAGGGCCATCATCCATCTAACGAAAGCAAAACCACAGGATCTAAATAACTGACCAGAGTTTGTTATTCTTAACAAAACCATCTTTGTTCCATTAGTATATTTTCCAACCAGAAGGCATGTAATCAAAGAGACTGTGACAAATTGAAAGGACACTCTCAAACATTTTCACCATGAGAACTACTAAAAACTATCTGTAGAGCCACTTACAAGAATTTCTCTAAATTTCTTGAAACATTGATTTGCAATACGAGACTCTTCTACACTCCGACACATCCAACACTTAATTCCATACCTCCGTCCGATGAAGAAATAAAGGGGAACGCGATCTACAAGGCACCTTGAGTTGAAATGCCAGGTTGGTGAACCTCCAATCCAAGTTGTTAAGTATTTAGCAGGCTCCTGTTTGTTGTCTGCTGTGCACTCAATGTGTCCCAAGCTATGGCCCTTTCCTCATAGTGAATTTTAAAATGATATTCTTGCCTCCTGTGTGGAGGAACTCTTTGGTGATGTCTACTGCATGCTATTAAACTAAGTACATCTGCATCATTGCACCATACTGGCTCAACTAAACCATTTTAGACCTACATTTACCCTAACTGATCTGTCTTTGTACTATTACATGTTTCTAATAGGCTAGTATTTTTTACTCTTTACGTCAAATGTAGGTTATGGTTAGGGCGAGGTGTAACACAATGTTGGTCATAGCTACAACCAGTTTTGATATCCCCCTCATTTTCTTACATATATGACGTACAACAGTTTGCCACACACACACACACACATATATATATATATATATATATATATATATATATATATATATATATATATATATATATATATATAGGGCCACCTATAACCCATTTCAAAGGTGCAGCCAAGTTTGTAGTGATTAAATTAGCATTCAACGTAAATCTTTCTTTTTTTATGTGTAGTCTAACTTTAGGTCAGGCAATACGGAAATAATTGGAAAGAAAATCACATTTTAGGAAAAATACTTTAAAATGCTTGTTTTAATGCATGTAAATTACCCCTACTAAGCTGTCCTTCCACTGAAAGAATATCATTTTAAAATACGTTTGTCATCTCTGTCTGCGTGGTTCAAACTTGTACATGGATACCTACCTATTGTCCAGTCAGTCAAAGTTGTTCATTCAAACAACTTTCTCATGTACATGATGCATGATACTGTGACTGAGTCATCTGAATGTAAAGGTGTGCTGTCTTGTCACACTTGAGAACTTTTATTTTGTTCTGTTTGTTATATTTATGCACATTCTTTGTTATTAAACTTTTTATTTTGTTGACCAAAGTTTTTATTTGCCCTTCTGGTGCATAAGGCCAGAGAAAAAAGTACACAAAAGCGTCTCTAGCGACGAATTGTGTATTCTTTTTTACAGGTTTGCAATGGATGTGCCACTCACTTGTGCAAAGAGTCTTAACCAAATAAACTACAAACCACTTCTTGTTTATGAAATATGTTTATATACAATGTATATATAACATATGGTGCTCAGTTCTGATCATCAGTAACCATATGGCAATCTTGATTCCATTGTATAATCGGTATCTGTTGTTTTCTTTTTGTAATGCTGAGCTCAACTTCATTATAAAAGCAGTTTAGTATGTGGTTGGGGCATGCAATGTGATGACTGCACCTAGCATGTGTTGTATGGTTCACATAGTGTCTGCACTTTTTGTGCACATGAAATATGTTTGCCAGTGCTTGAGTTGCTTGAGCAACTCAAACAGGCGCCATTTACAGAAAAATGGCTTCTCACTCTTTTTTTTTGTTTTAAATTTTGTGACATGTTTATCATCTGTCATTCTCATCAATGGATCTCATTTCTTTTTGCCTGCCCCCAACAACGAACAAGTGCGCTTCAGTTGTGAAGTGTTTGTTGTTGGGATTTATGTGAATGCTTGAATAAAAGGCCTTTGTTTATTTTGATCAGAAATATATACACGTTCATACATGCTCTTTATTTTGTAAAGGGATTTAACAGTGTTTGATCTTTTGTTTGCAGTGGAACCACCCACAGATTTGAAATTTAAAATACTTAATGAGAACACAGTGGAAATGTCATGGGTAAGACCCTCTGCAACGATAGAGGGCTTTAGAATACAAGTTGTATCAGATGCAGGTAAGCATAAAACAATTTAATTCAAACAGATTTAAAATTAAAATGAATGCAAACAATATTGTAACTTGACATTTTTTCTAATCCATAGATGAACCAGCAAGATATTTAAACCTTGGTCCTCAAACCTCAACAACATTACTCAACAATCTGACACCGGATTTAGACTATACGGTGTCAATAAATTCCTATTACGGTTCAGAGGAGAGCATCCCCATCTACGGACAGCTGACAAGTATGTATTAGGTTAAACAGAAAAAAAACAACAACCACTTAAATCTAGTAACTTCACGAGGATGGTAGGTGCATCTCATTTAATAAGAATCATACTTCAAAATACATCTTTAGTTATGCATTAAATGAATCTAGCTTTTATTCCCATTAATTGTGATGATTATGGCTCTTTGGGTACACAGTCATGGGAAAGACTATAGACATGACAGTTCTCCAGCATACAGTTATTAACAAATATCCAAGTTTCTAAGGGTCTAGTGTGTCATTTAATATTTAATAGATCTTTAATTTTTAATAGATTTGGGGAGTTATGTCATCTACTGGCGTTTTCCCCTTGTCTTTTAACAAGTCTAAAGTCAGTAAAGCAGCCTACTAAGGAATTTAAGACCAGTTTATTCTTCTTCTGTGCTGACCAGCTTTATAGAGATGGCATTTGATTTTTTTCAGCAGGACTAGGCTTCTATTCAACCTGCCCAACTTACTTTTACCTGGTTCAATAACCACGGTATCAGTGTGCTTAACTGCCTAGCAAGCTAGCTTGACCTAAACCCCCAATTGGTCGTGGCCATTTGTAATGTGCCAGGTTATACTGGAGGTTTCTTCCTGTTAAAGGGTAGTTTTTCCCCTCTACTGTCGCTACATGCTTGCTCAGTATGAGGGATTGTTGTGGTTGGAGTGTGGATAAACGGGGCACAATTGCCAGTCAATTACTCAATGCAATCTGCTGGGATTCCTTACATATAAAATGTTTAAAATGATTGGAATATATATGCATCATTGAATTGAAATGGCTTTTCTTGTCATTTGTTATGAATTGGGGCTATATAGATAAACTAAACTGAATCAAAATAATTCATGAAAAAAGGATCCCATACACTGCACAGTACATCAAATACTTTTCTGTAAGCTGATATATCTGCATAAAAATAATTATTTACATTTTCACATAGGTGTTAAGGAATTTGCTATTCGTGACATCTTTTTATAACACTTTTCCTTCAACTCAATTGTGTAAAAAAAGTGCTTAGACACAGCATTCTGTACAACAAACTTCTTTTAGCATTGACCTTTTGTGACTCATGTTCGCTATACAAGAAAATGTCAATTTATTTATCTTGAGCAATATTCAAATTTTATAGCCATATTAATCAAACATGACCTAAATGGATGCTTTAAATATATTATTTAGTGTAGAATAAATCTATATAATATAAACTTTTTAGTTACCGATACAGTAAAATAAAGGTTTCAATGACATTCTACTTTGAGTCACACCTGTACTCATCCAGTACTAACCTTTATAACCTTTATAAAGTAATGGGATTTTCATTTCTTCAGTATTAAAAGACAAGTCTTTATTTACATTCTGAAACTGTAGGAATTTATTTGTTTTTTTAATACTTGAAAATTGAATGAGACACCCTTTTTCTCTAGTTACCAGGAGCATGGAAATATGGAAAAAGTATAAAGACTCTGTATCCATTCAGCCACAGGGAACATTGGAGAGTCACAAGAAATAACATCTGTTTACTTTCTAGAGTTGCTCACTTTTCATAGTTTATGAATGTGGTTTTTGATCCTCTGTACTGTTTTACGATGTGTTGATTTTCTTGCTTGTTCTCCTCTGTAAGAACGTACACCATGGATCTGGAGTTTTATTGTTGTAACTCACTAAGTGTTCCCTTTTGTTTCAGTTCAGTCAAGTAATACCAGTGGACGAGTCAGGAGGCCACATTCAGATGCAATCAGTAAGTATGTTTAATGTAGTCGCAGCCAAAAACTCGACAAAGCCAGCCCGTTGGTGAATTCTTTGGAAAATAAATACATTTTTCTTGTTTTTTTATGTAATTGAAAAACTGTGTTTGCTAAACAGGAAAATGTCTGACACCCACAGGACATCCGCATATGTTTTAATTTAATCCAAATAGAGAACATTTAATATAAGAAACCTTTTACTGGACCAAAACTGTTTTTAAAACTTTAAAAATGTAATTGACATAATGTGGTTTATGAGAAATGGGTATGTGAACATACATTCCAAGAGACATCATCCACTCTGCCAATGGAGTCATCTTAAATGTTCCAGAAAATTTAACTTATGATTCAAGTCCCTGTGGCTTTTAAAGCAAAAAAAAAGACCTTAGTCGTGGAGCCTCAGCTAAATGTTTAGTCTGTAACACCATCTGCTAGAATAACTATACCAGCCCACTGTTTGGCATCCGTTGATTTTTCCCTTTGATGTCTGAATGTAGCTCTTACCATCCAACTACCTGTCCAGGATTTGACTTTATTTAAACATTCAAAAGATATGAGCCATAAAATGTAGTTTTTGAAAACCAGCTTGCTGTCAGATCCTCAGAGGCACTTCTTTAAAAATCAAAATTCCTTTACTGTGACAAACTAAATATGTTTTATTATAATTGCTATAAACCTAGCTAATACTGACCAATCAAATTGTTTTATGCAATATCCAATTGACTAATTGCCTGTCAAATTGTTTGTTTCTCTACTATGTTTACTCAGAGTGCTCTGTGAGTGCCATTGCAGATTTGGTTTTTCTGGTGGACGGCTCATGGAGTGTGGGTAGAGAAAACTTTAGGCACATCCGTAGCTTCATCAGTGCCCTAGCAGGGGCCTTTGACATTGGCGAGGACAAGACCCGAGTAGCTGTGGTTCAGTACAGCACTGACACACGCACAGAGTTCCCCCTCAACCGTTACACCAGAAGAGGAGACCTTCTGCAAGCCATAAACTCACTGCCTTACAAAGGAGGGAACACTATGACTGGTAAGACACTAGAGTATTATATTGAGAAATACAAGGTTTTAAAGGTGATGATTTTGTCTGTGTTAAGTATAATCTGACAATCTGAAAGCACAAGATGTATATTTCTTTGTTTAGGTGATGCCATTGATTATCTGATAAAAAACATCTTCACTGAGGCAGCTGGGTCAAGAAAAGGGTTTCCAAAGGTAGCCATGATCATCACTGATGGAAAATCCCAGGATCCGGTGGAGGAGCATGCTGAAAAACTTAGGAACATTGGAGTGGAAATATTTGTCCTAGGTATGTTTTATTATTCAGTGTTTCGTAAAATCTTAGAGGGCTGCCTGTTCTTGGAAACTGTTGGCCTTTTCCATTGGTTTTTCATCATGAGATCCACATTTACCCTCAGGAAAAGTGAAATACTGTTGTTTTTCATATCTTTAGCAGTACCCCAAAGCAGCTAAGCATGTCTCACATCTGCAAAGCAGGCAGGAAGAATGCTTGAGTTATTTGTGCTGTTGCACATCTTTCCGTGCAGGTATCAAAGGAGCAGATGAGGATGAGCTCAGAGAAATTGCCTCTACACCTCATGGCAAACATGTATACAATGTGCCCAACTTTGACCTGATCCAAGATGTCCAGAAAAAGATAATTACTGAAGTTTGCTCTGGTGTAGATGAGCAGCTAAACTCATTGACCAGTGGGGAAGAAAGTAAGTCAAATCATATTAATTTAATCTGTGTTTGAGATTCCGAATTAGACTGTAACTGTCAAACAGCTCCATTCCCCAACAACATACTTTGTTTTGCATCTTATACCAGTGGTAGAGCCAGCCTCAAACTTGCAAGTAACAGAAATTGCATCCAAGTCCATGAGGGTGACATGGGATCCATCCCCTGGTGAAATCACCGGCTACAAGCTGACCCTTAGTCCCATGATAGCTGGAATGAAGCGCCAAGAGCTGTATATTGGACCTACGCAGACATCTGTAAATGCACGAGACCTCTCCCCTGAGACTGAGTATGAGATCAGCCTGTTTGCTCTGAAAGGTCTGACGCCAAGTGAACCCATTCTGGATCTAGCAAAAACTCAACCTGTCAAGGTGTCAACTGGTAAGTGTAGTGTATATCCCTCTACCCCTCTCTGTCAAATCTAGTCACCTAATTTATAATTTCCTGGTATTTGCTAGAGTGCTCTCTCGGAGTGGACGTGCAGGCTGATGTGGTGCTACTGGTTGACGGCTCATACAGTATTGGATTAAAGAACTTTGCTAAAGTACGTGCCTTCCTGGAGGTTCTGGTAACTTCCTTCGACATTGGACCCAGTAAAATCCAGATTAGTTTGGTCCAGTACAGTCGAGATCCACACACTGAGTTTGCCCTAAACACCCATCATGACATTAATGCTGCTATCAAAGCTGTGCGCACCTTTCCCTACCGTGGTGGTTCAACAAACACCGGTAAAGCCATGACGTATGTCAGGGAGAGGATCTTCGTCCCATCTAGAGGAGCAAGGGATAATGTTCCTCGCGTCATGGTCCTCATCACAGATGGAAAGTCATCGGACTCTTTTAAGGATGCTGCCACCAAACTGAGGAATATTGATGTGGAGATTTTTGCTGTTGGTGTGAAGGATGCAGTAAGATCTGAGCTAGAGGCCATTGCTAATCCACCAGCAGACACTCATGTCTATGAGGTGGAGGACTTTGATGCCTTCCAGAGAATTTCCAAAGAGCTGACTCAGTCCATCTGTCTGAGGATTGAACAGGAACTTTTGAAGATCAAAAAGCGAAGTGAGTGCAAATATTTACAACTCCAGCAAATTCTTTACATTTTTTTCTTTTTTCTCGATTGTAAAGAATGAATGCAAAGGTAAATGATCAAAAATGTTCTTCTAATGCTAAACAAGACAGAATAATACATTATTTTGACCTGAGGTTGAATATCTCGATATTACTATCACCCAGCTGCATGGCACATAACCAACTAGATTTGCCTAAAGCTGTGCTGCATTTAATGCAATTAAAAACTGCAGCAGCAATGCACCCACTCTTTTCATTAATAGTGGTTGGAAAGTACTAAATGTGCAATTGATTTTATTTGCTACAATAAGTACTGAAATAATTGTACTCTAGCAACCAGGATGTTCTTGTTAAGGCAAATTGTCACTCCAATTTAAAGAGGGAATAGAGATATAAATTTCTTTATAGAGAGAAAATGGGTCTATTTTATTAGGTGTTTAGGAGCTGAGTATGGATGTCGTAGATCACATTTAAAATGTGCTGGCATTTTCCTTTTTTTACTATTTTAAAAGCCAACAATTCTGAAAATAAATTCCTATGTGCGCAGGTCTCCTTCCGCCTCAAGATTTACGGTTCTCTGAGATCACCTCTCGAAGCTTCCGTGCTTCTTGGACTGCTCCTGCTGCTGCGGTTTTGTCTTACCTTGTGCGTTTCCGCAAGGCTGAAGATATCACAGGAGACTATGTTTCCCTGATAGTGCCGGGTTACACAACCTCATCCGTTCTTCCCAATCTTTTCCCACTCACTACCTACGAAGTCAATGTCTTTTCCCAGTATGAAAAAGGAGACAGTTTTCCTTTGACTGGTGAAGAAACAACTCTTGAAGGTTAGATGTTTATTTAGATTTTTTTTGTCAGATTTTTGAATAGAGGAAAGATTTTTGATTTTTAATTAGGCCTTTTCTTTCAGAGCAAGGTCCAGTGAGGGATCTTCAAGTGACAGAGGAAACAACAAACAGTTTCAGGGTGTCATGGCTGGCAGCTCCTGGTCCTGTAGTCAGATACCGTCTGTCATATGTTCCCCTAAGTGGTACAGGAGAAATACTTGAAGCACAGACTATCGGAGCAGAAAATACCATAGTTCTCCAGGAGCTCTTCCCAATCACCACCTACCGTGTCTCTGTGTCCCCTGAGTATGCAAGTGGCATCGGAGATGAAATGTTGGTAGATGGTACCACCAAGGAAGGTAAGTCAAGGTACTTCAATTGATGGGTAGACCTTTTCTCTGCTGAGTAGCTTTCTTATTTATTCCTGTGTATTTTTAGTTCGGGGATCTCCACGAGACCTTCGTGTCTTTGAAGAAACAATTTCAACAATGAAACTTGTATGGCAGGCTGCTCCCGGAAATGTCCTTCAGTACCGCATTGCCTATAAACCAGCAGAAGGAGGTGAGAAGAAGGAGATATCTGTCAAGGGAGATACCACCCAGGCTATGCTAAAGAACCTCCAACCAGCCACTGAATATGAGCTGTTTGTCACTGCACGTTATACCACTGGCTTGGGGAATCCTCTTCTGGGTACAGGAACAACTTTAGAAGGTAAGAAGCTGAAAGTTAACGTAAAGTTTGAAACCTGTATTTAGTTCTTATTTTGGTCAGTTCTTTGGTCAGTGAGTTGAACAAGGTAATGAAATATATTGTTTCTTTTTTTGATAAAAATGTTCGAAATTGACATGATCATTTTTGGATTTTTTTTTCTCTTTAGGATTTCCAGTTTTTCTGGCCTCTGTATGGCTAAAAACTACATTTATTTGATTTTGTTTTATATTGCAAGACTATCATAAAAATACCATACTTAGACTTTTTCACAATGTGTCCCAGAAAACCCCCCACGAGATTCAAATAATTTTTGTAAAGATTTTTGTTTTTATTTTTATTGTAATGACAAAAAGTAGTACATCATAGTGATGTGTAAGTAAAATAACAATAGGTTTCCACATTTTCTCACAAAATCTGAAAAATACAGTTTAAAAATATATCAAGGAGTTGTGCAAGTATCAGTAGTTTTGAGAACTGCTATTTTCTGCATTAAATTTGATCTCTTCTGACTTTCTTTTGCATGTTTGTGGCTAAATGCATGAGATAATTCTCTTGGCTATCTTTTTCGAATTCCACAATCTTGCCAGATTTGTAGAGTGCACATTTATAATTGTCCCCTTTAATAACTGTCCTCACCTGACCTGCAGATCTCTGGTGCTCTTCCTAGAGTTACCATTGGCCTGCTGGCTGATTTTATGATTAATACTATCTTTCCTTAAGTTGTCAGTTTAGTTTGAATTACACACAGTGAAATTAATTGGGTAACTTCTGTATCTTGCATTAGATTTTTTTTTATCAGAGTTGGGAAGAGGGCAGGAGGTTAATATAAATGCAAGCCACACAACTCCAATTTTTTAAAATAAAATTGTATCCATTTTCTTTCCAGTACATTACTTCAAAAAACTTCTTCATAAAATGTGTAGCAATTTCTGGTTGTAATGTGACAGTGAAAAAATATGATTATTTAGACAACGGACTATGAGTTGGACTTTATTTTGGACAAGGTTTTAAAAGAGGATGGAATGTAGCACACACAGTTATTCTTTTGGCACAGATGGTCAGCTTATATAGCTTTGCAGCTCATAAAGGAAGTGGGAGTTAACATTTTTTGGAAGGCTTGTAAATCCTGAAATCATATGAAACAACTCAGTCCTGAGTTATATATTTGCTTGGTAATACTTTTATACTTTGGTCTGTGTGAGGCACGTAATTTATTTAATTACGATACCTTATCTAAAATTTTTAAAGTTTAGGATATTCTGTTACTAATACAAAATCCAACTTTACTCTGAAAATATATATTTGCAGCCACTTCCCCACTAACCTAAACTCAGGATTCAGCAGCTGCAAACCAGCTGTGGGCCATGTTGTTGATCTTGCAACAAAAGGTGGCTTGGTGTTCTGCTCATCTCACACAGAGCAGGAAGTTTGTTGTGGTTACTTTCCTCAGGAAAGAAGGTCAGAAGGGGAGAAAGTTCTGAAAGGTAAACAAAAAAGATGCTTTGTTCAGGAATCATAGCCAGAGTTTGTTTGATGTAAAGCAGTTTTAACTAATTATGAAACATAAAACTAATTGCATCTACAGTAAATAGACAGGCAATGTCTTGACTCTGGTTTCTGGTTTCATAAACTAATCACAAATTCCTACTAATCACAGATTAAGATCCAATCTGTGCAGTTGTCAACTACACACCCCCTAACAAAAAGCCTAATTGATGAATCACTTTGCTTACCCACCTAAATCTATAAAAAAATGTCATGCCACAACAATAATCCAACAGTGTTGGGTGCCACTTTTTGAATGACCCACTCTGTGAAGTCTGTGTAGGCAAGAACTCCAAGGCTTGCACAAAGACCTCCCTTGTGACAAATAAGAGACACTTGCCAAGACAGGAGCGTTGAGCTGCAGAGAAAGACTGAGAAGACTCAGCTAGAGCACACAAAAGGTGTTAGGAGGACTTGGATTAACATTCCAAATGTGGATATTATACACAAACATGGTGAAATTATTTACTCAAGAATGGGGAGTTTCATTCCGCATGTGGAAGATGTTACCTAACGTTGCCTTGAGTGGTGGGTGAGCTGTCTGTCTCGTCTTAAAGACGGACTGTCTATTCATCTTCTTCAAGGGTGGGGTGAAACACAGGCCGAGACACAGCATGAGGATGAGAGGAAAGAATGTTACTTCATAATGTTAAGTACAATGCCTCAGGCTGTTGGAGTTGATTCACAGCTTATTAAAACATCAAACTGTTTTACATTGAGGGCAACAAAACTAAACATATTTTCATGATACCTGAAAAATTGTCATTCATAACACACTTTCACACACTGTTTCATTTTAAGACAAACATGAAGTCAACAAATTGCATTACAGCACCTCCTTGCAGTTTATTTAGGTAAATTTACCATTCATGCATCTAGAAATTGTAATCTAGAAATCTAGAAAGAAGATTAGCTTAAGTTCAAACTGAGCATCCGAATATGGAATAAAGGGAGATCAGGTAATGTTAAATCTAGTATGGATGTTTATTATAGGAAAGGTTGTTAGGAACCACTGTCCTCCTCGGATCTCATGTTCTAAAAAGAGACATCTGTTAAGCTGTAGTTGTGTGTACAAAAATGCCCTTTGATGTGGAGCATAAAAAATTGCCTTGATATGTATGAAAGGCATCAGGACTTCTTATTAAAATAATGAATAGGAATACCATCTTTGTGCACATAACAACTGGAAGAAGATAAACTACATCAGCAGAAGGCCACTCTGGCGGTGACTCCTCTCAGATAAAGAATCAAGGCTATAGCTGGGACAGGTTCACCAAAATTGGACAATAATGGAGTGGGAAGACGGTCCCTGGTTCAATGAATCCCAATTTTACCTGTAACATTGAAATAGTAGGGTCAGATTTCCGAGTAAACAACAGGAAAGCATAGTTCCATCCTACCTTTTATCAACAGTTTAGCAGCTACTGCAGGTGCAATGTTATGGAGGATATGTTATTGGCATGCTTTGGAATCCATAGTGCCATTTTAGCATTGTTTAAATGCCAAAACCTATGAACACTTTGGGCCCATCTTCTGATGAGTATACTTTCAGTAAAATGATGCACCACATCCAAAAGCTGAAATAACCTCTAGCTGGTCTTTTGACTACAAGAAGTTCACCTCACAGTCGCAGATTTAAATGGAGCATCAAGCATCACCATTCTTTCCAAAAGAGCACCTTTAGGATGTATTTAATACAAAATTTACATTTTTGATGACTAATCTGCAGCTGTAATATCAATATGGTCCAAAATCCATTGCCATAAACTGGTAAGGCAATGGGAAAATGGGGTACAACTTAGAACTAGAAAGTTGTACCTACTGAAATGGCCAGGGAGTGTATTCACCAGTTTTGATATGCTGGAGAGCATAGGGCACTGCCCTGGGCTGCCTTGAAGACATTTCTAGACTTTATTAGTAGGTATTGTCACATTAGTTTTCTTCCACTGTGAAGTATGGCTGGCAACAGACAGTCTTGGCTTACTTGACAAGAGTTCATGCTTCTGGTTTGTGTGTATGTTTAAGTGAACCAAGAAAAATAAAGTAAGGTGACAGAGCTGAGATGGCAAAACATTTTTCCTGGAGTCATTTTGAATGGGTTTGTGGAAAAAGGCAACACAGACAAAATAAGAGGAGTCATTGAACTCAGGAACTATTTCTCCATTGATTTAGAAAAGGCAAATCCTTCTAATGTTCTGATGAAAAAAAAACAGAACTCCAGTCTGTTGCACCACTATGGCTTTTACAGCTGTATTTTGAATTTCTATATTTTCTTTGACTGAGTATGGCTAGAAATTTATGTTAGCTAAAGCAAAAGTTATATGTTCACAACTTCTGCAGAAAACAATATTTTGTTCTGTTTTCTTGGGTTTTCAAGCGACATATGTATGCACTATATGTACAATAATCATTCATACCAATATGACCACATGCAGGTAAAGCAAAAACATAGATTCTCCCTATCATTGCATGTTAATGGGTGGAAATAACTCAGTGGCAAGTAAACACGTGGTACCTTATCGATTTGAATAAGTTTGAAGGTCACAACTCAAAATTGGTCCAAAGAAGAAACAGAAGTCAACCAACGACATGATCATGGGCAAGACTTATTGAAGAATTCGGGAAGTGAAGGCTAGCCATGTGGTTTGACCAGTCAGGAGTACTATGCTGACTCCTGTCTATCAAGTGTTAACAATGGAAATGTGAGCATTAGAACTGGACCTGGAGAAAAAAAACAAGTCAATCAATCAATTAACAAACTTTATTTATAAAGCGCTTTTCAAACAAAGTTACTCAAAGTGCTTTACAGATTCAAAAAAAAAAACACAACCCCTCCTTCAAAAATAAAATCATCAACGCAAATACAACCCCCTCCCAACCCAACCCAACCCAACCCATCAGCCATACACGCACACATACACTTAAAAGCTACAAAAAGCGGGTTGAGTACAGATGAGCCAGGAAATGCCATCGTGGGAGCCATCTGCATCGGCAGCAGCAGATCAATAGCAGCAGCCAAGGTTCCGACCCAGGGCGCCCAGACGAGGGAGGGCTGGTACCCCCACCTCCACCCAAGCGCTACCTGGGGGGCAACCAGGCAGCCACAGCCGACCACCGCCCCCGATGCAGGGGGCTCCCAGAGAGGAAACACTGGCAAGAAAGATTAAAATAAGTTAAAATATAAAGCTTATAAAATATAAAGTGTATAAAGTATAAAACAATAAGTGTAAAACAACGATAAGATAGATCAAGATAAAAATGCACAGCAGATTAATAAATAAACAGTTAAAAGCTAAACTAAAAATTAAATCAGGTAAAACATGCTAAGCAGTTAAACATATATTAATAAATAATAATTAGTTAAAGGCTAAGCTAAAAAGGTGAGTCTTGAGCCTGCTCTTAAAAACATGAACGCTCTCTGCGGCCCTGAGGTCCTCTGGCAGCCTGTTCCAGAGGTTAGGGCCATGATAATGGAAAGACGCCTCACCATGAGTCCGTGTCCTGACTTTGGGGGATGACAAGGAGACGGCTGCCAGAGGAGCTCAGAGACCGCGAGGGTTCATACGGTAAAAGGATTTCTGGCAGATAAGAAGGCCCAATACCATTAAGACACTTAAAAACCATTAAAATAACCTTAAAATCGATCCTAAAACATACGGGGAGCCAATGCAGTGATTCTAAGACCGGTGTAATGTGCTCCCGCCTCCTGGTCTTCATCAGGACACGAGCTGCTAAATTCTGTAAAAGCTGTAAACTTGAGGTTGTCTTTCTAAGACCAGAAAGAAGACCAGAAAGCAGAGCATTACAATAATCAATTCTACTGGTGATAAAAGCATGCATTAGCGTCTCAGTATTGGCCCGAGAGAGAATGGGGCGGACTCTGGCGATGTTCTTTAGGTGATAAAAAACTATTTTGGTTATGTTTTTTAATGTGAGGGATTAAAGTCAGCTCAGAGTCAAATATCACACCCAGGTTCTTCACTTGTAAGGAAGGATTAAAAGACAATGATTGTAGTTTTGGTAAAAGTTTCTCTCTCTGAGCCTCAGGACCGATAACTAAAACCTCAGTTTTGTCCTGGTTGAGCTGGAGAAAGTTTTCTGCCATCCAGGATTTGATGTCTAAAATGCAGTTAAAAAGTGCATCCATTGGCCGTGTGTCATCAGGAGACATGGAGATGTGCAACTGTGTATCATCAGCATAACTGTGAAAGTTAACTCCATGTCTCCTGATAACACTACCAAGAGGGAGCATATACAGGTTAAAAAGCACTGGGCCTAAAACTGAACCCTGGGGCACACCACAAGTGATCTTATGGACCATAGAAGAACAGGTATCCAAATTTACCATAAAAGTCCTGTCTGTGAGGTAGGATGTGAACCATTTGTGGCCTGGTCTGATGATTCTTATTTTTTCAAGGCAGAGTTACCACATGTCAGGGGAACTCAAATGTCACCAGGGTGCACTGTAGGAAGGAACAAATCCAGAAGATGCAGTTTAATGCTAGGAAACCTTGGTTGTGCCATCTATCTGGATGTTATTTTGACAGGTACTGCCTAACCAAGCATTGTTGCAGGCCATGTACACAATTTCGAGTTAATGGATTATCTCATGTTATGGATATTGCACCCTGCCATAAAGCGGGAATATATTTTTGTTCAGGAAAGGTAGGGTTCCTGCTATTGATATGTGGGTGCATAATAGTGCAGCACATTTTGAGGGCTCAGGAAGAGCTAACTCTTAAATTCTTCAGGGCTGTTTTAGAAGCAAATAGGTTGTCAGAAATACCTATCAACAGGGGGCCATATTGTTATGGCCAGTCATCATCAGAGTTGGCGCTTTCTCTGACCTTGATTTAGGATCCCTTTGACTTCACAGATTAAATATTTTGAAAGAACACTGAGTAGAAACTGCTGCAATCCTTTCCCTGTAATTATAGCTGTACACAAGCAAGCTACATGTAAACACGTTTTTGGTAACTAAACACACTTGAAAAATTGACAAATAATGAATGACTATTTAATGCTTAATTGTAAATCTTGGCGGTATCTGTGTGCCATGTGCTTTGTTAAAGGTTGCTTTTCTTCTTGCAGTGGCAGCTGCTTATAAGTTTGCCTTTAAGTATTGATGAAAAGCAAGCCACTGTCTGCAGAAGTCATTATCGAGTGATCTTTTCGTGCAATGGCTCACAACGCAGCCGGAAAAGTCAGTCAAGTTCATCCGGCTCTCTCTGCATGTTGGAGATAAATCTTCTATCCATTCATGTGGTTATTTGTGAGAGGCCCACACTTTTTGCACCGCTCTCCAAAATCTGGAACTCCTTATCAGATTCTGGCCTTCGCCATCACTCCTGAAAAGCAGCCTCTGGTCTTAAGGTGCAGATTGCTCAGCTTTGCAAGCAGGCAGGCAAGCAGAAACTTTGGTGGTTCCAGCAGAAGTAGATGGACCCTCAGAAGGACTCCAGGTTACTGCCTTGTGACTTAACATTTGTAAAAAAGGATGTGGTTTTTTTTAATTCTATATTTGTGATGCAGCTCGTTCTTTACATTATTTCCAGAGTTATAATAGTTTTAAATTTTTCATTAGTTTTAGTTTTTATTCAGTTTTTACTTAAGATTACAAATTCTATTTAGTTTTAGTTAGTTTTTACCATTTGTTAGGTAGCTTAGTTTAGTTTTAGTTTTTTTTTAAAATACTTAGTTTCAGTTTAATTTTTATTAGTTTCAGTTTTAGTTTTAATCTTTTCGTTAAACAAGTTGTGTACTGGGGCAAGACAAAAAAATTTATAACAAAATCTCAGAAAATGATTATGCTTTTTTAAAACTGTATTGACATGGGCCAGATTAACAACCATACAAATCAAACAAGTTTAAAAGAAATATGGCACCTGTGCATTAAAAAGCCAAAAGATTAATGCAGGTTGTAGAGTTCTATAAAAACACTGAGTGGCAACACAACCAAACAAGAGCCAAGCCACCTTTAGTAGTATGATGCGTTTGATCATTTTGCACAATTGTGCTTTCTCTAAACCTTCGATGACATGGCACTATGGGGACCGCAGCAACACAGATAACTTGACTGACATGTTGGGATAATGCAGTACAGCCAGTGAAAACTACCAATAACCAGAAACTAGAGAGGGCTTTATTTGTCCACCAACACAGCGGATACACGTACAAACTACACTAGCTAAACAGCTACGGTGTAACAGTGCCTCCTGTTGCTATTTTTTGCAGTCGCAGTGTTAGCTTATTTTTTAGCCCCCGAAGCTCACTGTTTTGAAGTTTTTGCTGCAGACTGTTTAATCATCGTTTCAATCACTTCTTCTGATAACTTGCAATCCAAAGACGTCTTATTTCCTTGAAAGGAGGCGAGTCGATGGGATTGTATCCAACTTTCCCGTTCTGTTGTATTTATCAAGGCAATTTGTGCAACTAAAAAGCCACAACACAGATGATCACATCTGTTTCTGGTGACAATGCGCAGAAGGCAGGGAGCGACATAGAAATAATTCTTCTAGACTTTATGAGGCACTGCATAAAACAAAAACTAAGCAAATTTTCTCATTAAATTTTGTTTGTTTAAGTTAGTTATGTGAACACTTATTACAGTTTCAGTTAGTTTCCGTTTTGTTTCAAATTCTGTTTTTATTTTTATTTCAGTTAACAGTTACTTATAGTTTTCGTTATTTAGTTCGTTTTTTCGATAATAATAACACTGGCTCTAACCCATTTCCATTAGGTTTGATGAATGAGGTTTGAGTTGGACCACCCAGCATAAAGGCTCTGCTAGGTCTGTGGTTATATTGCTTTTAGCTTGCTGGCATCTTGGGGTTGAGGGGCTTGAATGAAGATCAGTATCCCTAAGGATGTGTGGGAGTCTATGTGCAGTAGCCCATCTTCCTGTGGTGAATCCATCGCTGTATGGCAGCCGGAAAGACAAATACACCTCTGTGTTGGTTTCTCTCTAAGCCAAGCATGTGGTGGCTGTCAATCATAAAATCCCCTCCTCTGCATTTCCTAGTGTTTCTCCTTTCACAGTGGTCCCACAGGAAAACTGAGCAAAAACAGAAGGGCTCGCACAACATCTGGAACTGTAGAACTGTATTTAGTGGGTCTCGTTTCCTCTGTCTCAGTGGAAAATCCAGGTTCTGCCGGAGGGATTGTTCTGGTGGGATATATGATTTGCAATGAGTTTTGCAGAACTCTTTCCAGGAGGCATGCAGAAAATCAAGTTGCTCAAACAGACCCTGGGGGGTTGAAGTGGAGACAGATTAGTGGTGTTGGTTTATTGCTAGGGCTGTTCCTCCTGTCCTTTTGGTATTTTGTTCACTTCCTCAAATAACATGATGTCTGTATTAAACAACAGTCCCAGCGTGATCATTTTGTTAGAGCTTCTTAAAGGGACAGTTCAGATTTTTTTGAAGGAAGGTTGTGTCGAAAGGATATAAGCAATAAGCGGTCTGGTTTGGATTCCACGAAGTAAAGTTCTATGACATTATTATCAGTAAGAATCCCTTTACTCTTAGTAGAAAGATATAATATTGCTTACAATTTGTAGAAAAGGGAATAAATCATCAGAGCAGTGCAAGGCAAAGAGCTAGTCAGATCGACTCCGTTTTAGCTGATATTTGCTGATTTAAAACAAATCAACTTGAAATTTAAACATAATATGTTCATATTATTTGTATAAAATGAAATAATAGTGGAAATTATTCATATACTCCTTAATAACAGACCGTCTTTAAGTTAGTCACTGTTTTTCAGTTTTCATGTTACTATGCTAAAGTTGTTGGCTACATTTAGCTCCTCAATCTGCCTTAAGTTCTCAAAGAGTTAGATTTTCGCCACATTTCGGGATCTGTGTGACCAAGCTTGTTTGATTCTGTTCTTAGCGAGGTGTTGTGGTTATTTGGAAATTATCCAGGTTGACTGACAATCTGCTGGTCAGGCTGCAAGACTTGTTTTTTCTTTTATGTGAACAAGACAAAGAAAGAGGTTCTTTCTGGCAAGGTCAGTTCATGTGATTTTTTGATCCAGGTGTGTTAAAGCAGAGACAGATGTAAAACTTGCAGGACACTGGCTCTGGTGGACCTGAGTTAGGAGCAAATGCTTTACATGCTCTGGTAGAGGATCTTGTCTGGGGCATGTCTTTGCCCGTTCTCTAAAGAAATGCCACTAAAACCAAAAGAACATCATAAAAAATACTAACAATAATCCTCCCTTTCTGTGTAAAAAAAAACAAAAAACAGTTTGCATCAGGTGGGCCTGAAATAGGAATCAAGTAAAGTGCTATAATGTTTTTAAAATTGGAGTTGTTTAAAGAAAGTTCAACATCTTCATTGGATTTGTTACCTCCCTGACTAGTCTTTAGCATGAGACTCCAGGAACATTTAAGATTGGTGAACTGTTTATAAAAATCCAACTGAACCTCGCTTTGAAATTTCTGATCTTTTACTTTAAAACATATTTTGCCTGATTCATCAAAATTCCAAGTAAAGAGCTGCATGTTTTTGCACCCGCCGTTTGTTTTAACAAGTGCCAAACTTGGATAAATAATACCCTTTTAGCACTTACAGAAACAACAGCTGTTGCATCCCTAATTGTTTTTGCAGTAAACCAGAAAGAAAGAAAGAAAGAAAGAAAGAACAAAGTAAACTTGTAGTTCATATTTTTTGTTCCTAATACCTTTATACATTTACTTATCTGTACATGTTCTTATTGTATTCACAGAGCTTGGGTCACCCAGAGACTTGGTGACCAGAGACATCACCGACACCAGTTTTTCAGCATCTTGGACAGCTGCCCCAGGCAACGTTCGCCAGTACCGGGTCATTTGGAAGTCCCTGTTCAGTGACGAGGCAGGAGAAATGACAACACAAGGGGACACCACAGCCACCGTCCTGGATGGTCTGACCCCAGAGACACGTTATCAGGTGTCTGTTTTCGCTGTCTATGGTCATGGAGAGGGCCAGCCGCTGGTTGGAGAAGAAACCACAGATAGTAAGTGTTTATTAACCTTTTATCTTGTCTTTTTCTCTGTCATGTTTGAACTTATCTTTTCTTTCCATTCATTTTGCTCCATTTTTTTTATAGAATTGTGATATTTTTTGTAAAGCTTTTGCCTTGGTAGGGATGTATCAGTCTGTGTTTCAAACTTTTAAAACAATCTCTTTTTTGTCTGTCATCACCGTGGTAAAGAGTGTTTCTCGGTCTGATAAGTGAGGCCATGACGGTTCTCAAGTTAAGCTTATGTCTTTTTTGAATGTCAACTTTTAAGGTTCAGATAATTCTTTGGAATTGTAAGATATCATCATGAGGTTCTTAAAAAAAGGCTATGTGCTCTTTAAATTTGAATTTGATGTAATGTCCAAAACACCTGCACACGTTTTTTTATGAGACATTCAGAGACAACGGGCACTTGGATTTTATTGTTGTTAGGCTATAACTATGCTTGAATGAGAAAAGCACATTGAGAGGGAACTTGCTCCGACTGGGTCGGAATCTTTCCACCAGTTAGTAAAATGGAATGTTCTAAAGAAAAATGTGTTTTCTTTTGATTTTGATCACCTTTAAAGACGGCAAATTCCAAAAGCAACCATGAGGCAGCTCTTTTGACCTGAACAGTCACTTTTTCAATTTACACCTCCATCTGATTTATTTTCTTGAGAACTTTACATAAATCTCAGGTCTCTTTGGGCTGAGCAACACATAGCAAACTTGGATTTGCAGCTTTTTCCATTAATAAAAGTCCTCCTTCTGAAATAAAACCTTCTGAATATTTTCCTCTGCTCATTTTGAAACCTGTGACATTTTACACTTCTATTTTCTTTTCATGCTGGAAAAATACAAACTACATTTATGGGTTTTCTATAGAAGTCCAAGCCTGTTTACAAAGCCAACTCTAAAACTTGATTAGTCATGTAAATGGGGTTTGGTTTAATACATAGTTCTGGAAGTTTGAAGGATGTTTGTTGGTTTATATTTGCACGCATGTGGAAACTCATTTTGAGCTATCCAAGCATGTTACTGTTTAGTTGGCTAGCAACAGGAAAACCATGCTGCTTACATTTCCAAAGATATGTTGTTAACACAGGTGGTTAAGTATGCATTTGGCATGCATGGTCATATTGAAAAATCACCAAAACCACTTTTTCCTAATACTATTCATTCACCCTCTATCCCTTTTGACATTTCATTAACATTTTATTTCCTTCCTTACAGTCTCAGATGCTGACAAAAAGGTTGTAGTTTCGGATGAGACGGAAAAAAGCATGAAGGTAACATGGCAGCCAGCGCCGGGAAATGTGCTCAACTACCGTGTTACCTACAAACCCCAGCCAGGAGGGCGCCAGCTAGCAGCCAAAGTACCCGGTGGCAACACCTCCACTGTTCTGAGACGCCTTATTCCTCAGACAACCTATGACCTGACGGTAGTGCCAGTCTATCGTTCCGGAGAAGGCAAAACAAGGAAAGGAGAAGGAACAACATGTATGTTCTGTTTTTAGAGTAAAACCAAGTCCTGATCATGCTCTGCTGACTATCCTGATCTAATCTACATTCTTGTGCCTTTGCATTTAAATTGTCTTCTATCTAGTGTCAATTTACAAAGGTCCAAGAAATCTTAAGACTTCTGAACCAACAAAAACAAGTTTCAGAGTGACTTGGGACCCAGCTCCTGGTGAGGTTAAAGGCTACAAAGTCAAGTTTCACCCAGTTGAGGATGATATAGACCTGAAAGAACTTATGGTTGGTCCTTATGACAATACGATTGTGCTTGAGGAGCTCAGGTGTGTTTGCCTCCTCCATACAGTCATTTTTTAATATATTTGAACCATTTGAAATATTTTCAGGATGTAATCTTGGATATAATTACTTTTTGTTTGTTGTTTTTTTTGGTTCACAGAGCCGGTACTAAATACACAGTGAGTGTGTTTGGTATGTTTGAAGGAGGTGAGAGTGTGCCACTGGCTGGAGAAGAGAACACAACGTATTCTGATGAACCTGATCCTCCCCCATATGAGGGACCAAGTAAAGTTGCTTAAGATTTTTCCTCAGAAACACAAATATGTTTTGTAAACATTTGAATATCAAAAGAGGAATACAAACAACTGGAATTTGTGCAGCCTTATAGTTTGTACAGTGCCTCCCAACAGTATTTACTGTGTACCCTCTCAAACCTCCTTAGAGTTTGTCACATTACAACAGACGAGTGTTTTACTGAGATTTCATGTGATGGATTATCACAAATTAGTCCACAGTTCTGAGGTAAAACGTATGGACAGGTCAGGAATAAGGTTGACAAGTTTCAAATGTAAAGCCATTGCTGTCTACATAAACTCACTATAAGGGTAAGTAAAGTATAAAACAGAGGGGAGAAGGGTTTTGGTGATTCAGGAGGAGGTCAGGTAGCAGAATCTGTTAACAGGACAACTATTTGTCATGAGCTGCGGAGAATAGCCGGAATATTGGGAAGAAGAAAGGAAGATGTTGAATTAAAGTTATAAGAAGTCTTGTGTGTAGTTCATCACAAGCTTGTCACTAACTTGATGGAGGAAGGATGAGTTTGGGATTTTTTTCTTTAAAAGGAGTGGAGAAGTCGACTTGAGTTTACAGAGATTTGGATGGAGCTAAATACAGGGCAAACATGAAACAATACCTGCTTGTTTCTCTGAACATACAGCCAGAGCCACAGTGGTTTAGATCAAAGCATTTCCATGTGTCAGAACTGCCTAGCGAAAGATCAGACCCAAATTCAATTGAGAATTTTTAGAAACACTTTTAAATACATATTTTAACTCTCCACCTAGAGATGGAGCTGCTGTAATAGCAGAGAAACTTAATTCTACCAAAAACCAAATGCACACCATTTTATTTAGAAAAAAAACATGTTTTCTTCCACTTTAAAATTGTGGACTACTTTGTGTTGGTGTATTACTTAAAATCCCACTGAAATACAGAGAGGGTTTTTGATAAATATGTAAGGAAACATGGACAAGGTTTAAGGCACCTGAACGTTTTTACAAGGCACTTTATCTGTCATCATATAAGGTATCCTCTCCAATGTTTGGTCTCTCTGCGGCAAGAGTCAAACACTGGACACTGTAAATTTTCACTTAGAAAAGTATCATACAAACACATGCCCTATAAAACACAAAGAGGTTTTTCTAAATGCCAATCCTTAAAGCAAATTGCCTCATGCAATAACAGATGTAATGGAAGGACCACATGCCAGTCTTGTTTTTTGTTTGCATCATTTTGGGACATTTTTTTTAGCCTAAGTACAGGCTGTGCAATGTAAGCCATGCACATACAATCTGGCTGCAGGTTTAAAAACGTTTACTGCTTAGTGAGTTAGAGCGACACACACAGTAAGTGTGAAAGGAGGAAACAATTTTGTGGTTTGCTGGAAAGGTCAGTTGGACCTCTTGCTCCATATAAGGAGACATGCAGATTCAGAGACAGCTTACTGCACGGGAAAATAAAATGTAGATGAAAGAGAACCTTATCTAGACCGGGTTTGAAATAAATATTTTCCAGGTTCATATTTAGTTGTATAGTTTAAACCAAAAGTTTTTTACCTTGCCGACAAATTGCTGTTTGTAGCTGCATTGTTCATATGAGCAGGGAAGAACATTTTTGAAAGGATGGCTGCAAATATACACTTTTCATCATATTTGTTTGACTCCTTTCTGTTCTCATCTTAGTGAGTTACCATTTTGTAATGTTCTACAAAGGGAGATATTGTACACAAGAACATTTTACAATGAATAAAAAAATATTCGTAATAATTATTATTACAGTACCATAAGAAATGCATATGATTTCCTTGTTTTTGCCTCCCTACACATATAATGGATCAGTTTTTCAGAAATATTCAGAGATTTCGTTTGCACAAACAGGTCTATAAATCAAATGTAATGTAACCTGTTTTCAGCTGTAGTAAGTGGCAGTTAGTTCAAGATCTGACTTTTACCGCTGCACATCTGCATTCTTCCTTTTGGCACAGAGGATCAGACGCCTTCATCTTACAGGTGTTAAACACAGGATGTAAATGTGCTTCTCCAGAGGGGCACATTACTCTCTCCTTTGGAGGCCTTTGATATATCAGGGCCCATTAACAGCAGAATCCTCCTGCGGGACTCACTTGTGGACGTCCAAAAGCACAACTGTGAAAAATATTTACCAAACAACATGCTTGTGGAATGATGATAATTGTACCACCTGGAACCTTTGGCATCAAATAATGGGAAAAAGGATGAAAAATGCACTCAGAATGTTTTGTAAATGTTGTGTACATTGTTGTTTGTTGAAATCTGTGGATACATTTCCTCTCTTTTACTCTTTTAATTCCTTCTTGACATCTTATATTTTCTCCAGTGCCTCTTTCCTGGTTAAATTTGATCACAGACATCTTTTTGGATGCATTTAAGCTTAAATGTACCCCATTTAAATCTTTTTTATTATTGTTTTACCATGAAATGTCAGACAAAATGTGTAAAACCAAGGCAAAGGCTGACATTGTGCTGCTAGTGGATGGCTCATGGAGTATTGGACGACTTAACTTCAAGACCATTCGAGCCTTCATCGCTCGCATGGTGGGAGTCTTCGACATCGGTCCTGATCGGGTTCAGATTGGTGGGTAAACCAGGATGAGAAATTTAATTTAAAGGGGAACATGTTAGGAGACGTACAAGTTGGTCTTACAAATGTTTGTCTGGGTTTCAGGTCTTACTCAGTACAGTGGGGACCCCAAGATTGAATGGCACTTGAATTCACATCCAACCCGGGACTCACTTCTGGAGGCTGTGAATAAGCTGCCCTACAAAGGAGGAAACACCATGACAGGTACTTCAATCATGGTTGCCTCTTAAGATATGATCTATCCATCCAATCATATTCTTTGGGATTTTCTTAAAACAGTTAAAAGTTGAGATCAAAGGATTGCATTGTTTTATCTGCAGGGATGGCTCTTAACTACATACTCCAGGAAAACTTTTTACAGCGTGTTGGGATGCGACCTAGTGCTCGTAAAATTGGTGTCTTGATTACTGATGGAAAATCCCAGGATGACGTTATCGTGTCCTCACAGAATCTGCGAGACCAGGGCATTGAGCTGTACGCCATTGGTAAGCAAGCTTAATCTTTGTGAGCTTTTACAAACATAACTGTGTAGAACACATACTAACTAACACTAACTTGTCATTATTAGGTGTGAAGAATGCAGATGAGAATGAATTGAGGTCCATTGCCACTGACCCGGATGAAATCCACATGTACAATGTGGCTGATTTCTCCTTCCTGCTGGACATTGTGGATACTCTTAGTGATAATCTCTGCAACAGTGTGAAGGGGGGTATGTATGAGTTTAAAAGCACAGTGCAATGCAAAAGGGCTCACCTTTTAAATGTTTTCATATTTTTTTAAGTTGATGTAGGCTATTTGAATTATGTTTTCAGGGTGGAATACCACAAAGTAGTGCCTATCTGTTATATATTGTAGAAGGTAATTAGAACATTTTTGCGCATTCATGTGTCCAAAATAGCCTAAACTAAGTTGGATTTGACGAAGAGCATCTTTAAATACAATTTTTAAAATCTCCTCTCAGATTTCCAATACAATGTAGCTCTGATCTTTGACTAGACCACTATAAAAAATAAAAATAATTAGATTTTAACATTTCCATTGTAGTTCTGGTTATATGTTTGGCTTAGTTTCCTTGCTGAAAGGTAAACTTATACTCCAGTATCAAATCTTTTGCAACATCTAACATGCCCTGCATATAGCATCCCCACAACATAATGCTGTTATCTCCTTGAGTCGCCTTCGGGATGGGCTGTTAAGAAGGATCCTTCCATTTTACAATTATCCAGTACTTTCTGTTGCTCTGTCACATACAGCCCAAATAAAACACACTTAATTATTTGGCAAATGTAAAAAAATAAAAAAATAAAAGGGATAATGCTTTTGTAAGATGCTGTATACTTACAGTATCTCTGAATAACAAAGGAAGCAACAAGAAACAATATGATTTAAGCCATCTGTTTTATGCCAAGACTCTTAATCATCTTTATAAATTGGGTGCAAGTGGAGTATTAAGTCCTAAACTTAAAGTCAGTCGAATGTCTGATTGCTTTGTGGAAAATTGGATGCAGGCAACATGCCAAGCGCCTGAAAATGACAGCAGATATATTATTTTCTACTTCCCTGAATATTTTCCCTGTCTCCCTCTGTGGAAAAGGAAATTGTCTACTCCTTAATCAAATTAAAGAGCTGCTTGGCAAAACCTCAAAATTGTGTTGAAACCTGAAATATGAGGGGCTTGACATGTTTTTATTTATTTTTGAAAATATAATATAATATAATATAATATAATATAATATAATATAATATAAACCAGTCAGAAATATTCACTTTTTTAGATCATTTTGGTTAAATTATGAAAAGTAAAGGGGATTGTGGAATACTTTTATAGGATATTCTTTAGGGTTTTATGTGGTTATTAGTGCAACCATTTCCATATTTCAACAGGAGGAGCTCCAGATTCACCCACTGATCTGGTGACATCAGAGGTGACACACGAGGCCTTCCGAGCCACCTGGACCGCCCCCGAAGGCCCAGTGGAAAAATATCGTGTGGAGTACATGACTATATCAGGACCCCCACAGAAGGTAGACCATATTTCATCCGCTACAATATCCCCCAAAATTTGCTATATTTGCCAATAATTGTGTTCATGCTACAACGGGAGTCAGCTGCAGGGTGGTGATTGGATGTTGGCTTAAAGCTACCCTGACAAACTGCTTCCGATACTAGTGGGAAACTCCACTCAAGCAGCCTCCTGTTTGTATTGGCCTCCTGTCAGTGTCTAATTGCATTACAGTCTGCTTGAAGGCAAGGGGACACAAACACACAGCTCTCAGTGTGGAGGATTAGAAAGCAAATGAAACCATGGACGATAGTTCCACTGGCTAGCAGAGGCTTGCCACCACCATGTGTGAAATAAATGCGTTATTGGTGTCTGAATATAATTACAATGCCAGAGTTGTTTGCTTTTGTTCAGTTCTCAGGCTTTTTGTTTGATGCTGAATCGTGTGAGGAGTTTTTAGTGTTGTTTATGGATTCGGAAATGGGAAATCCATGGTTGGGTTGGATTCATGAAGAAAAAGCATTCTGCTTTCAATTGGAAGTGCTTATTGACAAGTTTGTGTTGATTTAAAATAGATAAACAGCTTCCAGCAGTTTCACAAGACTTTTGCACTTTTTAACACTGCAGATTTTGCACATTTTAACATGTACATTCATGTGTTCAAACAATTACATTTAAGTATAAACAGCATGGCGACAACCAGCCAACACATTGTTTAGGATAGAGATAGGTGCTGTGTTGCAGTGATTAATGGATTTTGGTCCATATTGTGTTAATCAACCCTCAGAAAAAAAACAAAAGACCTTGTGAAGAGGCTTTGTGAAGTCTCGTAACAAGACAAGCATAAATGAGTTACAAAATGAACAAAGAAACTGACCACACTGCCATGTTAGTTAAAAAGTGGCTTAAAGACAACAAAGTCTGTTTTGAAGTATTTTGAAGTCACAAAGCCCTTATCTGAATGAGCCAGGGCTGGGTGTTAAAATTGATTTAATCAATCAATCAATCAATCAGATATTCTGTTAGTGAAGATTTCATTTAGAGAAAATCGAAAAATCTAGATGTTTTTTTTTAAACAATACACTACTTGGACTTCCATAGCCCAGAGTTATGTTAATCCGCCCAGAACCTACCATCTTGTTTGACAAGGATACTTTATAGGTTGTTATAGTTGGAATTTAAAATTCAAGTTCCGGGATGAGACGATTGAAATAAAAGCAGATTTATGAACATATTTTTTTTGTCACCCACAACACAGGTGGGAAAAAAAAGGTAAAAATTGGATTTGTTATTAAAAAAATTCTTAAAAAAATCAAAGTTTTAATTTTAAAGCCATATGGCCCAACCTTACAGGGAGCCTTTAAGAGCAAGCCAGTTTACAAACCTGACTCAGTTACACCAGTTCTGCCAGGGGGAATACATCAAAGTTCCAGCAAACTAATGTAAGAAGCTTGTTAGAGGATACCCCAAAAATTTTATCCCAATGCTTGAAAGGCAATTCTGCCAAATAACAAGAAAATAAATCATACATTCTGACTCCAAAGAAACTAATATTCTTACAATAATCCAGGATTTAGTAACTAGAGATGGTTTTATTCATTATAACTAATTTAACAGGGGAAAAATGTGGTCTGATTTAATGTCACAAGATGTTTAACATGGTTGTGTTTTGTTATACAGACTGTATAAACATTTGGTTTCAGCTTTAGCTGCCCACAAATGGGTAACTCAACTCCTGTTATTGTTCAAAAGGAATAAAAGTAAAGTCTTACAGACCATATAACTTGGTTCTCTTTTATTAGGTGTTTGTTGATGGTAGTGAAACCACCGTCGTTCTCCGAGGCCTCTCACCTCAGACACTGTACCTGGTCAATGTCTACTCAGTTATGGGAGAAGAGAGCAGCGAGCCACTGAAGGGAACTGAGACCACACGTAAGTCTTTTGTACTATAATAATAATAATAATAAAAAAATCACCCATTAATAGCTCTAGTGAAATTGAATGGTATAAAGATTTCAGAAAAAAAAAAACCCAACTAAACACATCTTGCAATGAACCAGAAATAAAGATAGCAAACACAGGAAAAAGATACTCAAAAGTGCAATGCTGTTGCTCCTTCTAGCTGAGAGTCTCTGATTTTATGCAGTCAACAACTGTGAAGCCTGTGTGGTCTTCATTAATAAAATGTTCAAAGGTAACATTTATATCTTGCTCTATAAAGAAACGAAAGCAGCTTTAAATCTCAATTACATGGAAGTTAAGAAGATTTACAGGATTACGTTAGTTTTTAGGAGAACTTTCGACTTCTGTGTCTGTCTGTTTTAGGACATTCTCTGTTTTATTGGTGCTTTCAAGAATGAAAAATGTTTAAGAGTGTATTTAAAGGAACTCTCCAAACCGTACTTTTTAGCCAGTGAACCACTGATTCAGTTGGGTGTCACCTGTATGTTTTTATTTTACACCAGTATAATATATATTTTTTATATTTATCTTCAACATAAAAAAGTGGGGTAAAACTGATACCAGGCTTTTGTTTCTTTTCAGTGCCAATGCCACCAGCTGGTGAACTTAAAGTTCGAGAAGTTACCCACAGTACCATGGTGCTGTACTGGACTGCTGCTCCTGGAGCTGTTCGTAAATACACGATCACCTACCAGGCTGAAGATGGAGAAGTTAAAAAAGTGAGTTTGTCTCCAGTTTTGTCAAAATGTACCTAAATCGAATAAAAGAGATGCTAATTATTTTTGCAAATATTTTCCTAAAAAGAAAATCAAAGATAAAGAATGGGCAAAAAAAACCCAAGCCTGTTTCTAAACTTTCTGCCTCAGTGCTGTGAGCTTGTTGGGTTTTTTTTGTTTGGAAACATATAAGCCAATCATTTAGAATGCAGTCTCTGGGAAAATTACTACTACCCGGATGAATATTTTTACCCGAAGACAACCTCTGTATGGCTGCAGAGTTATTTCCCTCACTAAAAGAGATTTTAATTTGATTTTTTTTTAAGAAATGAAGGGAACAATCACCAAGAAAAATCATTTGTCATTTGGTTTGAATAGAAAGGGTTCAATTGTGATAACCACTCTTGTCTCAGGAATTTTTAAGATCATTTTTAAAATGTGTTAAAAAAAAAAGCAATAGATAACTCCCACTGCCTCCACTTTTAGTATAAATCCAGATTTGGAGAGCAGGAAGCTAAGGGTAACTGTTAGTTAACTTCACATTCTCATTTATCCTGAGAAGAAAAGCTTTACATGTACTCATTTCACCAGGAAAATGGTTGGTGGACCACCAGTTCCTGCCTCCATTTCTAATAGAAATAATATTTGGTTTCTATGTAAATGATCACTGAATACACATCTTAAGAAAGTTTAAAGGTTCATAAAGTGTCACTCACAAAAGCTGCTCGGACTGGAGACTTAAATAGTTTAAAGCCATAAAATAGTTTGTGGAAAAAACTGCTTTGGTCTTTGACCCCACTGAGCATGCTTTTAGCATCATCCTGCCGCAAAATGAAAACAAAATAAAAATGGTAAAAGTTATCTACTTCAGGAAAATATTTACAGTTTTTTAAATAGTTTTTAATAGGAGGTTACTACACAAATTCTGAACTATACCTCTAAGCAGCATATATCTTTGATGTTCTCTCATTGACTATTTTAACACTAAATGAGACATTTTGTTATGACCTGGGGCAGACCTTGGGAAAACAAAATTAGGCGATTGTTTTATTTCTGTCTCTTGTCGATCAATCAGTGCATCCTCAGAGAAAACAAAGTGTTCATGATTCCTATCTTCCTTTACTTCTGTCTCAATAAAAACCTACAAACAAGATGTTGCAGCAGTGTTTTACTGCCTGTGCATTACTTGTCATCTGTTAGAGCCATTAGACTCAAAGGTGATGAATTTATTTAGATAGTTTTGTAATAATACTTTATTATTCCGGCATAGCTACTGAAATGGAGTTTGCAGATGGTTGGTCGGACGATTGGGAATTTTCTGTGGTTCAGCAAAAGGATTATGAAAATATTAGAATTCGATTTTGCAGGAATTAACATGTGGTTATCGTGGACAAATATTTTATGGTTGCATGTCTCCTTTTGGGAGTTCTCGGGCAGGAGCAGTGAAACCCTTGGTCTGCATTTTGCTTCATCCTCAATCATAAATCAGATGGAGGTTGATCCTTGAAGCCCTAGTGGTAAAAGCACACATGTGAAAATGGCTTTAAAAGTTGAGGATGTTTGTGATAGAGGCCAGTGACATTGTGGCACTCACAAATACAACTGCAGGACAAATTATCCCTTGGTGAACTCTTTAGCATTCCTTTTATGGTCTGGAGAGACAACCCCAGTGCTATTTCAGGCAAACAAATATACCAGCTTTAAAAGGTATTAGTTTAGGTAAATCTAGCAATGTTTGCTCAAATGTTTTTGAAAAAGAACAGATATTTTAAAATACGTTGGAATAAAAGTAGTTTTTTTCTTAGCAGTCCAAAACTTATTTACATATTTATTTATCCTATTTTATGACAGTACAGGTACACCTCAAAGTATGAAAGTATGACAAAGTTCATTAAAAAAATTATATTCAAAAAGTGAAAAAACAATTTGATATATACAAATGCTAACAATTATGGTTATAGGCGAAATGAATCTATATAACATGTATGTTTTTCTTTTTGATACTGAATTAAATTTACTTACTTACTTACTAAGATTAAATTTATTGAGGGGCACACGTATTTAACCTGTTTATATTTCTACAGCTTGACGTGGGAGGAAGGGTGACAGAGAAAAAATTAGAGAACCTTAAGTCACAGACTGAGTACTCTTTAACAGTCACTCCAGTTTATGACGAGGGAGCAGGGCAGGCTATGACTGGATCTGCAGTCACAGGTACAAATGACAAACTTTCTGCGAATGAGAACATTGCGTCAATAGCACAGTTTCCAGATGTGATAAAATTGCATAATTTTTTTTTCTTTAAGATGTGGTTCCAGCACCAAAGAATCTGGAGTTTTCAGAAGTTACCCAGACCAGCTTCAGAGCAACCTGGGAGCATGGGGCCCCTGATGTGGCAATGTACCGTGTTGCCTGGTCAAAGATGGGAGAAAACAACTTTGATTATGTAAGAAATTCCAAAGCAGAAATGTAGTTTTAAACTTTTATTTTGACTCTGGCTTGTATAGGGTCAAAAATTTGGATTCTTTTTTTAATCAGGCCATCCTGAATGAAGATGAAACAACCCATGTCATGGAGGACTTGGAACCAGACACTGTATATGATGTGCGTGTGACTGCAATATACCCAGATGAGTCAGAGAGCGAGGATCTGATGGGCAATGAGAGGACATGTAAGATACTTAACTTTTTTGTGATGTCATGCAATATTACAATTTTTCAATTATTACTTAACTATTTATTTTTCTTGGACTGTGACTGAAGGTTAGAGAATCATTGAAGTTTTTATATTTCCATCTAAAAATAAGCCTGTAAGAAATAGCTATTATGCCTTTCTATTTCTGCCTCTGTAGTGCCCAAGGATGGTAGTAGACCAAGTAAGTATGTTTGTGGTGAAGCAAAAGGATGCTTTTCTTCATCCCAAAAGCATGTTTTATTACTTCATCCGGTCATCAGAACTGTTCTTCATTTCATCATCAAGACCAGCTCGTAACCCATCCCCCGCTCCAACCGTAGATTTACTGTTTTTATCTATCTTTGAGTATGATCAAACCACCATGCTTCAATCACAGAAGTTGGTCGGGTTCAGTGGCTGAAGATGGATTTCCACCATGCATGTTTAGAAAAACAGAGATTTTGATCATTGTTTTTGAAGTTCATTTCATCACTCATTCTCTTATCATCCATCCATCTGTTCATCCATCCATGCATTCATCTATCCATGTATTAATTGCATCATGAGTCCATTTGTCGTCATCATCATCATCATCATCGTCATCATCTTCATCATCATTTCATCGCAGCTCAAGAGAGTCCATCCCTCCTTCAGAAAAGACAAATCCTTGAGGAGTGTCTTTTCCTCTTTAAAGCTGCAGTCCTTTTTAGTTACCAACCACTTCAAAATACCTTAGGTTTGATTTTTCAGAATGAATATGTTAAACATACCCTTAAAACACCATCAAGGACTGTGACTTTAAAAGATATTTTAACACTATCCATTTGGCAAATGCTCTTCCAGAAGAAGAAATTCAATACATTAGAATATCATTGAAAGAATCATTTATTTTGGTAATCTAGTTCAAAATGTGAAACTCTTATGTTAGATAGCTTAATTGCACATAGAGCAATATAGAGTTTATTTCTGGAGAATAAGCTGAAAATGTCATTGTTAAAGAAACTTCTTTTCACAGTGCTGTATGTAATAGGAGATTAAGTTGAAAGAAAAAGTGTGGTAGAAAAGGTGCACAAGAAATTAAGATAGCTGTAGTGTTCAGTGAAGTATGAAGCAAAATCCAGGTTTAAGGGAGTTAAGGTATTAGCTGCAGGAAAAAAAATGCAAGTAAATTTGCCATCTCTTATGAAACTCAAGATCCACTAGTAAGGCAACCTGGGCTTCCTAAACACCTTAGTAGAGCCGTAATTGATGCAAAAAGAGATCCAATCAAATACTTTATGCGTTTTCTGTATAGTACAACATAATGTTCAGAAAGACAGCATTTCTCTGTTGGCAGCCTCTTTGTGTATTATGTTGTAATTTCCTTCTTATTTTCTGACAAAATTTTGTCTTTTTATGAAATCATAATAGTAAAAGAATTAAACTTAAGACATTTCCCTTTGTGTATAAGGAATCAAATAAATTATAGTTTCACTTTTTGAATTGAATAATAAAATAAGTTATTTCTTTGATGATATTTTTAATTTATTGAGAGACACTTGGATTTGTGACAGATGTTGATGTGGCTTTAACTATGATAAATGTGAGTGCTTGTATCCTTTTCAGTGCCAAGAGCACCTCCCACCAACTTAGTTGTGTACAATGAAACCATCACCACTCTGAACGCCAGGTGGACTCCACCTACGGGCCGTGTCCAGAACTACAAGATCACTTATGTCCCCACGGCTGGAGGCAGGCCTCAGAGTGTAAGTCCTGACACTATCATTGATTCAGTACCAGGTATTTTTAAACAGGGGAGTTGAAGGGCTGCTTTTAAAACTGCAAGTTATAGAGCATGATATACTATGATAAACACTTATAGGCTTACTTTTTTGTAAATTTCCCAATATAAATGTGAATTATTAGTCATCATTGCAGCCTTAAACTTTAAACGTAATAGGTTTAATGATTATAATGGTACAGTGGCGTGTCTAGGGGGTGGTACGTGCACCCCTAGAATCAGATAAGCCCCCTCAGGTGCACACCCTCTGTGGTGTTCTGAATGAGGTCATAAGCTTATTTTTCATATGAAGATTTATGAATGTTATAATTTTGACATTAAAGAGGAAATTTGACATACTGCATTTGTGCTTTGTGCTTACTGTTACAAGTTGTCTGATGTTGTAGCTCAATGCTTTAGAATACATTTTGTTTCAGCAAGGAAAGATGTCTGTGCTATTTTAAAACATTTATTAGAAAGAAGGTGAGGGATGTACATTTATTTTTTTAAATTTTTTTTATTGTGGATCCCTGTTTTACGGGTGCCACCCAAGCAGAAATAGCTGCCCCTCCTGTGCCACCCCAGAAAAAAAAAGTCTGGACAATGCCACTGTAGTGGTGCTTCTTTCTTTTTGTTGGCTCTTGTTGGTGTAGCTTTCATAAGCTGCCTAACAGACTTTGTCAGGCCTCTTTGAGCTGTTTCAGTTATTTAGATTTATTTCTCCCTCCAAATTATTGCTGCAAAAGCAATTTATCTATAAATATAATATAAACTCTGCTAATAGTTTTCATTATTTGATTCATTGTGATTCATATGTCTTTCTTTTTCATACTACCCATTGTCACCACTAAAGATGTCTCTCTGGTTTAACTTATTTTTTTATAATTTTATTTGACTCCTGTTACCCCAAAGAGGAACAAAAGTCTTTTTGGATGGCAGATGCCGATTTGGTTTCAAATTACTTTCACATTTGTCACTGCTTTCAAAAGCGGGACTTCAAAGCAGAGACAGAAAAATGCTCATTTCATTGCATGCATGCTTACACACCAGTTTACAGACTGACAGCCAAAATAATTAGATGTGAAGCAAACTAAGTCGACTGCTGAATGTTCCAGACAGCTTTGATTAAAATGTTAAGTTAAATAGGAGAACTTGTGTAGTACAGATACAGTATTAAAGTCAATATCAGAGTTAAGCTTCTGAATTAAATTTTACAGTAACTTGAACTTTCTGTCACCATTTTTTTCCACAAACAAGCTTGACAAATCACAAAATGCATTTTATGTGCGATCCAGTTTTGTATAGTGTATGCATTGGAATGCTGATAAAATTCAGTGATACATTATTTAACTGTAACGGCAATGACTTACTTTATTATTTTCGATTCTAAAAAATATAGGGAGGAAAGCTGAAACAATAATAATTGTCTATGAGTTTTCTCAAGTTGAAAAACCAATATCTGCTCATTTTGATCAAAAAAACGATTAAAGTCTTTCCACTTGAGCCGCTCTGATCATTTAGTTTGCCATGATTTGTTGGATCTTCATCAGACCACACAGGTGTCTGCATGGCGTCACATTGTATTAAATCATACTATTATTGGGTCACTTCATTAATTTTGAAGAAGACTGATGGTAAATCTTTTGCAATGGCAATTATGTGTCTTAAGGTTGTGATGCTACCATTGCAAAATAACCTTTTGTGGATTCCCTGGCTATCTGTGTCAATTGGTAAACAAAATGTGGATACTACTGTGTCAAATACTTTGCTGCAGCATTATTTATTGCCCATTATGCATTTTTCTGCTCCACTGAAACACAAGGAAGAAATGAAATAGCATTATTTAATTCAATTCAAAAATGTATTTATTGATTCCAAAGGAAAGTTAGGTAGAAATTATAGGAAAATTAGGAATACCTTAATGTTCTTTGTTTAAGTTTCTCTGTGAGTACAAACATATTCATTTCTTAAAACCTGACATATAGATATCATTTAACTGAGGTATTGGCATTGACAAGGCCATTCCAGCATGTCCATGTTTTAGCCATTTTTATAGTCTTTACTGGTTGACTTAAATTCATATTTTCTTTAATAACCAAGCATTATCCTTGGTTTCAACAGTTGTACAGTTAAGTGTAGTGTTAACTGTGAAATACTTTAATTTGCAATGCTCATTGTTGATTTAATAACTAAATGGTGGTTTGGTCTGTTTTCTCCAAGCCAAACCCAGCAATCCAATTCAGTTGGCAATTGACATTATGAGGTGTCGCTTTCTGCAAAATACAGCACTGTGCATTGTTTCTTTGCTGCTCAACTTTAGTTTTCCAGAAGACACTGTTCTAGTCTGTCTTGTGAATTTATGTAGTGATAATTGAGCCAACATATTTTTTCAAACTTTTCAAAATCGTGAAAACCTTTTCCTTGTTAAATCCTGCACATATCCTAGTTGTTCAATTTAATCATAAAATACTCTTTGGACTGGTGTCTCTCAGGCATTTTAAATTTCTTGAGAAAAACTGACCACTAAATTACAATGACCCAAAAGCAAGACTAGCTAATGGGTTACATTAGAGTATGTAATTTTTACTATAAAGACATCTTTAAATTCAAAGAAGGTGTTATCATTTACATCTTGGGCAATGGCGTAATAATTTGCTAAGGGTGTGAATGTATTAGCAAGTCTTATCCAAAGTGCTGCACATAAACACTGTTCTCCAAAGCTTAGCTCTATTTTTTTTTTCCCATTAACAAAATTTACTGAAGAAGGAAGATGAAATGTTTTGTCTATAGAAATTAAACTGGTCATCGAGAATATATCATACTTGACTGCTGATTAACATGTGGAAGCTCTCACACTGAGCTTAGCATATGCACATGATTCATCATCTGGGTTTTTAGATTTAAAGCAATCCAACAGAGTTTAAAAAAATTCAATCTGCTACGAAAATGTTTTTGAGGAAATTAAGTAAATCAAGAGTTTGTGATTTTAAGCAAATTGACACGGTTCCAAAATAATACAACTTGTGACCATCTGTTTTTCATTTCTTGCTAAAAAAAATTAAGTAATCCATGTAAAAGGTTGTAAACGCTGATGTAGTGGATGACAAAAATAAAATCAAATAAAAAATCCAGAAAGGATGTAAGTGTTTATAAGCACACACTTTAACTTCCATATTTTGCCATGCCTTTATAGCTGACTTTATGTTGCCAATTTTAAGGCAAAACCAGTGTAGTAAATACACCTTCAGTCTTGACAAACGTCTATTCCAATCATCAGCACAGAGATTTACCTTGGTAGAATTACTGTGTACCGTTCAAGTCCAAAAGCACTGAAAACATTCCCCTGTACAGCCTTGTAGTTTCTAAGGTAAAAACCATTCCAACAGTAAATTGAAGTTAGGTTAGTTTTTGAAAAATCAGCTGACGTCCTAATGGCTAACTGCAGTATCCAATCAGAACATCGTATGACATGCAAGTCTGAAGAATATCCTTTGATGACAGGAGTTTCAAGTACATCTGGGACATCAGGTTGTTAAAATATCAACACAACTACAAAGTGATTTAAACATGTTTTACCGTCAAATATATTCAAAAATTTTGAAACATTAAATCAACCATTTTTCAAGTTCTTATACTTTTCTATTGAAGAATTGGCCGTGCCTGCTTAGACTACTTTATTAACTACATAAAAAATACAATATTAAAAAAATAGAGAACTAAATGGCATTTATTCCATAAAAAGAGTATTAAAATCTAATCCCAAGCTTTTGATCTACCTGAATGTTTTAGGTATGTTTTGAAGGCTGTTTTATAAATTCAATTCAATTCAGTTTATTTATATTGCGCCGTTTCACAACAGATGTCATCTCAAGGCACTATACAAGAAGAGTTAATTTAATTAAGTTAATTACATCCGGCTTTTGTATGTATTCTGAAAGGTATGATATTTGTTTTTAAAATGTCATATATGTATTTGTCATAGGGGTATTGTACATCATATTATATTTTATTAACTGCACCCCAGGAAGATAAGTAACCACTCCATTGGAAACTAATGGAGAACCACATAAATAAACAGCAGGTGGAGCGCACAGTGAGTTATGATGTGTATTTAGAAAAAAATATATTTTTTAGTTTGTCATTAATAAACTTTTCTTGAATGTAGTGGCGCAAAGACATGCCTTTCAGAGGCAGTAAATATAGATGCTAAAATAGCCCGGGCAAACCATTTGATGTTTAGTTAATCCCCCTGCACCTGGAAAGTGTACTTATTTGCTTGTTCTCCACCCAATATTTTGCATCTTCTGACAGAAAGGCCCTGATTGCATGCATTTTAGTGTGGGTGTAGCAGGAACAACGCTCTCTGCACTATGTTAGTAAATAAGCTGCAGCCTGTTTTTGCTATGCTGTGCTGTTTGCGCCAGTTTTAACAAGTGCAAACCTTTGTTTAGTCAGGCCCTCTATTTTAACTGCTGACCAAAGTAAAGACATGTTTTCTATTACATTTTCTTTACTATAGCTTGATAAAAATTTACTTTTAAACTTAGAAATTACCAAACTATGATTTCTGTGTAGATTTACACCCCCTACTGATTATATTGTTCAAATTGGCTACTGGTAAAAGGGAACACTAAAATTAAGCAATAAAATTTGGCACACAATACGGATGTTGTCAAAAAAAATGCATGTTCTACCACTTCAAAGTATATTTATGTAGATAATGTTGATTCAAGCTTCAAACCTGAAGATTGGAGCTTGAAAGACTTCTGTTGTTTGAAGACAATTTTACCTTTGACTTAGCCGTATACAGTAACTGACCAATATTATTGTTGCCAATACTCAATGAGATGCTTATTATCTTAGAAAGGCATTTATCATCTCTGTGAGGTGTGGACATCTGCTGCACTGAGAATTTGTCCCAAAAAATATGTGAATATTGTGTATTCATGACAGTAATACTTGCAATGCATTTCAAAAAGTCGTTTGTATTATATTTGTACTGCTCACAATGCATTGTTGATATATGGTGGGGACGTTACTGAGAGCCAAAACGTGAGGTTGAAAATGTGGTTATAATATAGTAGTCATAATAAAAATGAATGCCAGTTTTTGCACAATGATTATCCACTGCAAGTAAAATATTCAGAACCTTTCTTCTTAGCATCCCAATTTATCCAGTCTAACTTTATATAATCCCTGACAGCTTCACCAGTGACGTGTGTAGAGTTGTAATCTCAGCATAAATACTTATATACCTATTTTTCAAAGAGTCAGAGGATGGCTAGAGAAGATTAGTAATCAGCAGTATCAAGAATAAAAAAAAAAGAACACAGCAAACAGGTCATGGTTATAGTTGTGGAGAACAAAAGTTAACATTATAAAAAAAAAAAACATCTCAAGATTTCAACATCCTATGACTTTTTTTCCTCATCAACTCTCTTTAGACCCAGGTTGGTGGCAAAAAGACCAGTGTCCTGCTTCCAAATCTGACCCCTGATACTGAGTACTCAATCAGCGTGGTTGCAATGTACCCAACAGGAGTCAGCAGGGAGCTCAATGGGATTGGAAAGACCTGTAAGTAATTTCTTTTTTTGGAGCTTGTATGAGTCAATAGCTAAAATGGTGGTGTTAGAAATGTGAGAGCAACCTAGTATTAACTAGAGAGAATATAAATTACATTGGTCGAGAAGTATAAAATAGAAATGGTAATCTTCTTCAAAGACAGCGTTCAAGGTTTGTAAAAGCTTGCATAATGCCAGTGGGATTTTACTCCTGAATCAGGAATTCATGTATGTCTGTTCAGATAAACTCACTGGCCCCAGTCTCTGGCCTGTTTGCCTCAGATGTCCAGGGTCTTCAACAAGGCAGCCAGCTTTAACTACTTTCATCACCCAAATCTATCCTAGCCAAGCGAGTTCAGTCAACTTTAATTACTTTTTAACGACACATGAAATTAATTTAATTAAGTGGAACATATGGAATAGTAAAAGAATAATAGTTCAGCTTGTACTGAACTTTGAATAAGAGCTGAGATTTTCCAGTTTCTCCCACAGTTAAACCACCAAACTATGCTGGGAATGAGTCAGCATTTTGCGGGGCGATTGCGTAGGAAAGCATTCCTCTGGCCTGGCAGTGTTATAAAGGGGTCTCCTCTGTCTTTACCGTAATAATAATAATTCATAGGCTGGAAGAAAGGATAGTGGTCAGGATTATGGAAGGATTTAAGAATGGGGGAAGGATCTGCTGAGTGTGTGGCTCCTTTTAGGAAAAACTAACAAGGAAGAAATGAAAGAACGGTATTATGCATTATATGGCTCACAGTTCAATTGGCTTGGGTCATGCTCATTGCATGTCAGTTTTACCCCCATTTTCCATCCTATAGTCATGGCCCATTGTAGTTAGTGGTTCACAAATTTACCAAACTTTATGACCTCTTGAAGCTGCAGAACTATAGTGGAATTAAATTAAATTTCCCTGATTTTATCCATCAGTACACAAAGTATCTAAAGAAGTAACTTTTTTCCTTGTCACTGAGCAATTTCTATTTTAAAAGAATCAGGAGTGCTCTATATGTTACTGTATATTAAACATGTTATTGATCACCTAAACATAAGTATCATTAAGAACCTGTAATCAATAATGAAATCATTTATCATCAGATTTAATCACTGAAAATGTCCTAAACAAAAGACTGTAAAAGCTTTAGTTGATACAACTAGAAAGTAATGATCCAGCATGTAATCTAGGTGTAATAATGGACTCAGACCTGAACTTCCAGAGTAAAATAAAGGAAATAACAAGGTCAGCCTCCTATCACCTAAAGAACATTTCTAGGATTAAAGGACTAGTGTCACAATAGAAGCGTGTAAAACTCATACATGCTTTCATCTTTAGTCAGATTGATTACTGCAACAACGTCCTCACAGGTCTATCTAAAAAGTCAATCAGACAGGTGCAGCTGATCCAGAATGCTGCTGTGCGCATCCTCACTAGAACCAGGAAAGTAGAGCACATAACCCCAGTTCTAAAGTCCTTACACTAGCTGCCTGGAGCTCAGAAAATAGACTTCAAAATACTCCTACTCGTTCATAAATCACTAAATGGTTTAGCACTTAAGTATGTTGAAGACCTGCTGTCACTATACCAACCCAGCAGACCACTCAGGTCCTCCAACTCTAGTTTACTGAACATCCCTAGAATTAGAACCAAACATGGAAAATCAGCTTTCAGTTTCTATGCCCCACAAATCTGGGACAAACTTTCAGACGACTGCTAAGCTGCTGAATCTTTAGTTTCTTTGAAATCAAAGATTAAAACTCTACTGTTCAGAGATGTCTTGAGATATAGATTTTTGACATATATTTTATTTTCATGCTTTTCCTAAATTGTTGTTGTTAATCAAATGCTAAATGTCTTCTTTTATTGATTCTTGTGTTTTATCTGTTTTTAATTTTCATAATATTACGTTTTGCTGTTTTTACTTTTCTAGGCTTTTAACATATGTTTGGTTTCTTTACTACCGAATCATGTAAAGTACCTTGAATTACGTTGTGTTGAAGGCGTGCTATACAAATAAAATTGCCTTGTCTTGCAACATTTCTAATCAGCTAAAGTAAAACTGACACTCTAATCTTCTATCACTGTCTGAGTTCTGCCTACTGTGTTTTCCCCTTAATTTATATGGTTATTAAAAAGTGTACTGCAGAAATTTAAAACATCTGGTTTGGTTTTGAGGAAGGAAGCCTCCACACTTTGTATTAACCTTTAGGGCACTAGCTGGGGGTATCCCATTGATAGTGGTACTTTTAAATAATGTCTTAGACATACCTCTGTTGGTTGCTTGTGGGAATAATTCCCATTTTATTGAAGTGACTTGATATAATATTTCCCTGGCTATACATAAAACCGGTGTGGATGTTGTTATACAAAATCAGAAGAAAAGGTAACAGCAGTGGCCAGGAGATTCCATAAGGAGGAATTTGTCCATATTTGAAAACACAAACAGATGGTATACTCTTATCCTAACATTTCCCATTTTTTCTCTTTCTCTACCTCAAACTACCTTGTGTCCATGCAATGTTTATGGATCAGTAGTGGACCGGAAGCCCCCCAGGAACATAAGGGTCTTCAACCCCACAACCAACACTTTGAATGTTCGTTGGGAGGCAGCCACGGGACCAGTTCAGCAGTACAGGGTGGTCTATGCTCCTCTTGTTGGTAACAGACCTTCGGAATCGGTGAGTTTCTATTATCTTTTTAGTAAACATATATATCATATGTCATTGATTTCCACCTATATTATATATTATATTTCCACCTATATTATATGTTATCCATGCAATACTTTAGAGCAATACTTTTAATTATGTGAATAGGGCAGATGTACGCTATACGTTACATTGTGTTCTTAAATGAAGTCAGTCTGCTTATCAAATAAACCTGGGAATTGTGTGTGAGTGTGTGTAATTACTGCCAGCTGAATTCTTCGGTGTGTCTAGCTACCAAGTCTTCAAATAAAACAAGTTCATTAAACCACAAGTTATTTTATTGTAGTTCCTGCTGTCTACATAAAATGTGCCATATGGTGTGAGAATGCCCACGACTTAATGTGAAAAGAATCTATAAACAACCAACCCGATGTATCAGTTTTTAATTGAAGGTTTGCACTCTGTCTCAGTCTTTAAAATTACAAGTTTTTCATATCGTCCTGAACTTATTTCAATTAAAAATTATGTTTTTTACAATGTCAGATTCATGAGACGCTAGGACCTTTTGCCTGGCCTGTTTCACTGTTTTACGTCAGTGGCAATGTGGCCTTTTATTAGCATTTGTCAAGTTAAACACCAGCTGGAGATTTATAGCATAAATTATCTGCTTTTCTGGTCTGAGCCAGTGCATTCCTTTTACACTTATGATTCTAGACTCCTCACCAGAACATATTTAAGAAGACTAACAGTTATACAATCAAAATGAAAGAAATTAAGTAAATTAACATTGCAGAGATAAAGGCCCATTGATGCTTCCCCTTTCTTTCCACTGAATGTGTAAGCAGCAAGTAAGGTAATAGATGCAAGCTCAGATGTTCATCGGCTGCAAAACTACAGCATGCAGTTGGTTTAGGGTTTCACAGGAGAATAGCAATTGCAAAATTTTAACGGTAGTATGCTCCCATATTTCATTAACAGAATTCAAAGATCTTAAACATTTTCTATATACACAAAAGACCCATTGCTCTTAAATATTGTTCACACGTCTGTTTAAATTTGTGTTAGTGAGCAATTCTCGTTTTTGCCAAGCTTATCCATCTCACCTCACAGGTATGGGATATTAAGGTGCTGATTAGACGGCATAAATATTGCACAGGCCTGCCTTAGACTGTTTTCAATAAAAGGTCATTCTGAAATGTGCAGTTTGATCACACAACACAATGCCACCTTTGTGGCAACTTTTGAGGGAGTGTGCAATTAGCATGCTGACTGCAAGAATGTCTACCAAAGCTGTTGAAATGAATGTTAATTTTTCTACCAAAAGTCGAACCCGAAAAGAAATTTCAGAGAATTTGGCAGTACATCCAAACAGCTACACAACCGCAGACCACGTGTATCCACACAGGACAGGATTTCCACATCCAGCATGTTATCCTCCATGGTCGTTTGAGACCAGCCACCCGAACAGATGCTACAACAATTGGTTTGCATAAACAAAACATTTCTGCACTTTATGTCAGAAATCGTCTCAAGGAAGCTCATCTGCATGCTCTTCATCCTCATCAGGGTCTCAACCTGACTGCAGTTCGTCATTGTAACTAACTTGATTTGGCAAATGCTAAACTTCGATGGCATTTGCCACATTGAAGAGGCATTCAGTTCACAGTTCCGTTTTCACTGTTCGGGGCAGATGGTATTTTATTGATGGCATTTTAAATGGACAAAGACACCATAATGAGATCCTGAAGCCCATTTTTGTGCATGATAATGAACGGCACAATGTAGCAAGGATCTGTACACAGTTTCTGGAAACATCGCAGTTCTTGCATGGCCAGGATAGTCACCGAACATGTCACCCATTCAGTATGTTTGGTGATGCTCTGGATTGGTGTATACGTGTTCCAGTTCATGCCAATATTCAGAACTTTGCACTGCCACTGAAGAGTACACCAACATTCAACAGGCCTTAATCAATCAGTGTTCTTTTTTTATATTTTCCCAATATTCTGTAAGAGCTGGGTGACCCCAAAATATATGTGTATAGTATCCTATTTGGATGCAGCCTCGCCAGCACTTACCAGACAATTAACTATATTTTAACATTTGAACTACTGTAAATAAATATTGCGTTTTTATTTTCTATTCAAACTCTCTCCATACAGTGCTGTTAGAGATTTGAAGGTTCTTCCCAATTTTCATCTGAGATTATAATATTTCTTTGTTTCCTATTCATAGATAATACCCATATTATAGTCCTGCTCTGCTTGTAGGGCTTTGTTAAAACTTTAAATTTAACTTCCTGTTAATCTCTAACTTTGACATAATTAATTTTTGTATTTCTTTTATTTGTTTTTGCAGATATTGCTAATCTTTAAATTGTGTAAAGTAACTCCTTATTTGTAAAAATAAACATATTGTATTGGTATCTGAAATTCATTTTTTACCTGTTTGAATAATTTCACATCTTCACCTTCAAAAAGCTGCAATATATAAACAAGTCCTTTGGCTTCCCATCTTTGGAATCCCCTGTCTACGTTTTAGGGTTCAAAGTCAAAATTCTTCCATATTTTCATTACCCTATTAATTGAGCTAGACAGTTACATTGTCTTCCATATCACTGCCCATATTTCTATAGTTCCTTTAACGAGTTTCTTTATTATATCCAGTTCCTTTCACCACATTGCCACATGACAACCCATGTTACATTTCACTTCATCCATTCTCTGCCTTGTTATTTATCAAAATATCTTTAATTCTTAAGGCTGTTGCCTAGTAGTATCTTTTTATATCAGGTACATCCAAGTCTCAAATTTTTTTAGCACTTTGTCTAATGTATAACCTCGGTAAAACATTTATCCTTATTACTTCTGTTCTTCCTGTTATTGTCAATAACTTTTTCCATCTTGCATTGTCACCCTTAAACTCTAAATTCACTGTTTACAAATCCAATTTTTGTGTGTAATAGTCCTATCTATATTTCTAAAACTTTCATCTAACCATTTAAATGCATTTTTTTTATTTTTTTGGACATTGACCATGTATGACCAGTGCAACCGATTTAGATTCATTGTTCACATATCCAGAGATTTCCCATTTCTTTTAAAAATACTATTGAGAATAGGTCAGTTTTAACTGGGTCAAATATGCCCATAAGGATGTCTGACATGTTGCTTTTTCTTTTTTTTCTCCTATTAGCGGATGGTATTTTTCCCTCCATAAAATTTGTATCTCACGAACAGCACTTATCTTTGAGAATGTGATCCTCTTTGCGTGATTGTGATTTATATTATTTTACAGAAAGATAGGTTGATTTTACCCTTAATACATGCAGAATATATATTTACATCAGCACAGTGACTTTTTTATACTTTTCTAATTAGACAGACACAAAACCCTTGTTTGTAAATTGTGAATTTGCTTGTGATAGTCTAAAAGAAAAAAAAAGTTTGTTTGTTTTTTCTTATTAGGTTTTGGTACCAGGCACCACCACTACATCTCTGCTGACACAGCTGCTCCCAAATACTGAATATAATGTTAGAGTTGTTGCATTGTACAGCGACGGAGAGGGACAACCAGTTGGTGATGTCGGAACAACCTGTAAGTCTCTGGGATCACCTGTTAAATTAAGTTGATGTTACACAATAAGCTTAATTAACTTTTGTTTCAGCCTTCCTTCTATTTTTTTCTGACAAGGAACTAAGGATTTTGTTCTCTTTTAAAGCAGCCTTGGTTTTGTGAAGGTATTTCGAAGTCCTATGGGCATTAGCTAAATGACATGAAGCAAACCTTAGGGACTGTTTATTAACATTGCTTTAAATAATTTCAATAAAATTAGACTCCTCTGAAGCTAATATATAAAGAGGAAATGTTTAATTGTTTGAAATGTTAACACTGGAGGTAAAAAAAAAATATATTTCAATCGCTAAGTCCCACCCCAGCTAACCCAATCCTGCTTCTTTTTCCCCACAGTACCCCGGGGTGGCCCAAGAAACATGCTTGTGTATGACCCCACTACCACCACTCTTTCTGTTAGCTGGGAACACGCAGATGGTCCGGTCATGCAGTATCAAATTACCTATGCCCAAACTATAGGAGACCCTATTGAGCTATATGTGAGCCACTTAACCATATGAATTTATTCTTTTGGAGTGAAAATTGTACCATAGCCCTGAATTATGAGAAACTGTCTTCTTAATGTGATATTGTCTGTTGTGCTTTAGACTTCAGTTCCAGGCAACAGAAACAATGTGATCCTGCAGAACTTGGATCTAGACACACCATACAATATAAAAGTGACTGCCATCTATGCTGATGGACCAGGAGGAGAGCTGGAAGGAGATGGACGCACAGGTACAAACTCCTCTAGGTTCTCATGCACTTTGCAAAAGTTCAATTTATCATTGACCACTGCTCATATGCATCAGATCCCTGTTGAATAGAGGAAGTGTTTGTGTGCTGATATACAGTATATTAACAGGACTACACTTCTTGACCTTTCAAGGGTGCCAAAAATACCTAATGGTTTTGTGGGAGAATTATTAACCGTCTTTGCACCACGGAAAGACATCTAACACTTTTAGTTTCGGTCATTCTATTAGCCAATTTCTCCTCCCAAACAACCGAGATGTTATTGCTTATAATGTAATTCCCTGCATGAGCCCACATTCATATTATTATTGCTGATTTATTTGAGGCAGTAGAACTTAACATAACATGTTACAATAGTTCCCTCATAACTCAAATGTCATAATAACCTTTAAAATATAGTACAGTAATTACATTATTGCTGATATATCATTTGCTGATATACTTTGGAATGTGAAGCTTCTGCCTCTTAGTAAACTGTGTTGCCCTGTCTTGTTTCCTGCAGTGGGAATGCTGGGCCCCAGAAATCTCCGTGTTTCAGATGAGTGGTACACTCGCTTCAGGGTGTCATGGGACCCTGCTCCATCCAGGGTTAATGGATACAAGATCATCTACCAGCCTGAGGGTACAGATGAGCTCCCCTAAACAATTGTGGTGTTACATTCTAGAGAAAATATGCGCTTTTTTGATAAACTCGTTTAACTTACTAACCATTTTTTAAAGCTCAGTATTGCCTTGAGGCTTCATTTTTGTGATCTCTCTTTTCAGGTACTGATGACTCCATGGAAGTATTTGTTGGAGACGTAACCTCCCACCAACTACAGAACCTAAAACCTGGAACAACCTATGACCTGAAGGTGGTAGCCCAGTACAACACAGGTGTCAGTGGACCTCTGATTGGTCAAGGAACCACATGTAAGTTTAAAAAATCTAGTTATGAGTAACTGTATTCCATACAGTATTTTTTTATACTGGATGATTAGTGGACCTTGAAAAGGTATGTATTAATAATTACCTGATTCCTTGTAGTGTATCTAAATGTGACTGACTTGTCGACGTACAATGTTGGATACGAATCTTTCTGCCTCCGTTGGGCCCCTCACAGAGCAGCCACATCCTACAGACTGAAAGTTAATCCATTTGACAGTAAGACTTGTCACACTTTTTATGTTTTTGCTTAATTTCTATCACATTCATCGTTTCACAGAACTAATTGTGTTTTTTATGTATCCTCCTCCTCTCCTGCAGCCTCTAAGAGAGGAGCTCAGGAGTTCACAGTGCAAGGCTCAGAGAGCAGCTATTGCTTTGATGGTTTAAGCCCTGACACACTTTATAGTGCCACTGTGTACACCCAAACACCCAACTTAGAGGGACCTGGAGTCACTGTCAAGGAGAGAACATGTAAGCAAGTGTCTTTTCATCCCTTTCCATACTAATATCTGTAAATATCTTGGACAAAAGATGTATAAAATATGTTTGCTTGTGATTTGTCATTGCAGTGGTCAAACCCACTCTCCCGCCGACAGAGCCTCCTACACCCCCTCCCCCAGCTTCAGTGCCACCTGCTTTAGATGGTGAAAAAAGCTTTGAAATTTATTGAATATTTTGGAAATTTTCTTTTTGCTTAAATGAGACTGGCTTTTAATACTATTAACGGTAGATCATTTGCATCACAGTGTGCAAAGGTGCCAAAGCTGACCTGGTCTATTTGATCGATGGGTCCTGGAGTATCGGGGATGAGAGCTTTAACAAAGTCATTCAGTTCACCACAAAAATGACTTCAGCTTTTGATGTCATCAGCCCTAAAGGCATGCAGGTCAGTTGGTTTTTGAAGTTAAAGAACATGGTAACTTTTGAGAGAGGAGACATCACAAGGGTCTTACCAGTCAGTCAAAGGCAAACTTAGAATAACATGAAAGTATTACAACTTCATGAAGTCAATCATTTTTTTTTATTTCTCCCAAACTATAGATCATAGACATATCATTGATATATTGTTGTAGATAAGGTACTATCCCATGGTTTGTTTAAAATTTAGGGATTTAAACAAGATATAAAAAAAGTTATTTTTCAGTTATTTTGTTTCTTTTACATTAATGGATATGTAAAGCCCAGTAATGAAATCTACTATGGATTATTTTAAAGTTTTGTTAACCTCTTGTATAAAAGAATATTTGACATTGACAAGCAATCATGCAGACAAACTATTAAGTCAGTTGTATGTGTATTTTGTTTGTGAATGGACAACTCTTTCACTAACAACTTTACACATAATTGCACACTACAATATTTAATTGTATATTTTTAGTCTGGATAATATTGTCAGCTGTTACCCATCTATTTTTTATTCTTTTGGAACAGGTTTCCTTCGTGCAGTACAGCGATGACGCCAAGACTGAGTTCAAGCTTAACTCCTACCATAACAAGGGAATCGTTATATCAGCTTTGCAGTCAGTACGCTACAGAGGAGGAAACACCAAGACTGGTACTTCACTTAACAAAAGGACTATTTCACAAAGTAGTTAGTTGGGAGTAGTAATTGTATTTTTTTTTCTCAAGGTGTTGCTCTGAAGCATGTCTATGAGAAGGTGTTAACGTCAGACAGCGGCATGAGAAGAAATGTCCCAAAAGTGCTGGTTGTTGTCACAGATGGACGCTCCCAGGATGAAGTTAAGAAGAGTGCAGAAAAACTGCAGCACTCTGGTATGTGTGAAGTCATAATATTTGTTTGGCTTTGTATTGTGCTCAAGAAATGTACTGGACAGTATAATTGTGAAACCTTTTCATTTCTAGAACAGAGATGAAGCCTGGGACTAAAAATTTAATAATAACCATAGAGTAATTTGAAACATATTCAAAGTGCCTGTGGCTTTTTGATGTGATTAACAATAGCCTTTGTTTGTTTTGTGTGTATTTTACAGGCTATAGTGTGTTTGTGGTTGGCGTAGCTGATGTTGACATAAGAGAATTGACGGTTATTGGCAGCAAGCCCTCTGAGAGACACGTGTTTGTCGTTGACGACTACGATGCTTTTGACAAAATTCAGGATAACCTGATCACTTTCATCTGTGAAACTGCAACATCTAGTAAGAAAATTACTAACAAAAATTGCGATTTCTTAAAAATTATTTATATGTACACCTACTGTTGAAGATCATTCAGTGATGTGCTCTGGGGTGCTTAAAATAATGAACTGTTATTGAACAATACATGCTGTCCTACTAAAAAAAAACGTTGTACACTGTGTTTACAGCAGAGGTACCAATAATTAAGATTTTATATTTTATTGAATCATTCTTCCCCAACATATTATGTTTTTGGAATGGGAATTGTTTTCAAAGTAGAGTTGAGTTTTCCTGACATCAAAAGTGACAACATGCTTCTGCAGTAAATAAAAACTACTCTTTACACATCTTTGTTAGTGGTGCAAATGAATGTGCTTGCATCTGTGAACAAGACAATGTTTACACCTAATCTGTTTTTCCAACATCATATAACCTCTTGTTATCTTTCAGCTTGCCCTCTAATCTTCATCAATGGATACACCACACCTGGTAAGCAGTTAAATACCACACCTTACACATTTAACATATCTCTGGAGCGCTTATTGACTTTGCTAAGACTTCTCCTTTGTATCTTTCATCTTCTCTTTGCTGTTCCTGTTTATCCGTTCCTTTCAGGCTTCAGAATGCTAGAAGCTTTCAACATTACAGACCGAACATTTGCCGGCATGAATGGCGTGTCCATGGAGCCTGGTTCCTTTAACAGCTACATTGCCTACAGGCTGCACAAAGACTCCTACCTGACCCAACCCACCAAGTAAGAGTCTGAGGAAAAAAGTGTTTGTGTGAAAATGAAGGGTGTGTGACTCTTGCATTGTGCTTATTCCCAATGCAGGTGACCTTGTCTCTATTATATTGATGCTACTCAACCCACACTCATTATTTATAATGATGGTAACTTGTCTCTAGTTGCAGGGATTTTCCAAGTGGTTTCTAGCACTAAACCCACTCTCCTGTTTTTGTAAGATCTTAAAGAACATCATATTCTAGATATTTTATGGAACGTTCTTTCTCACACTGGTAGGAGAAAATTACCTTAAAGTATCACTGCCCAAATTATATGAGCTATTTGCACAAGTGATGTACTATCTAAACTGTTTGGGAGTATCTTGTTCTCTGTACAATGATGCCTATGAGTGTATACCCACTGCCTTAATGCAAGGAAGTGGAAACATGCTTCAACTACAAGACTAGAAGACATGAAAACCTCTTTCTGTGTGCATGCAGCTTATTCAAAGCCTAGCTCACAAACCGGCTGTAATTTGCACTGTATATTTAACTTAATGTAGCATTTCTGCTGCTGTTATGTTCACATCTATCTTTCACAGTTTCTTTATTTAACTTCTTGCAAATAATAAGTTTACTTTTTATTACACATATACACATGCACATTCTGTAAATAGGTTTTTTAATTATCCTACTCAGTTGGACATTCAAATCAAATTAACTTTGCAGATATTTGCCTCTGTTGCCCTATCAAAGCCGGTGGCGTAATGTCACTGTCATAAAAACAAATCTCTGTGGAGCGCATCTGAAGAAGTGTACTGACGGATTTACAAGCTCACCAGCCAAAACAACAAAACATTAAACTAACGGCGAGTCAGTTGGTAAACTAGCAAACAGTTTTCCCGGCATCTTATCATATCATCATGCCTAAATAGCCCTGGAGCAAGCATTTATTATTGACCAATCCAGTAGCAACACGGCTAGTTCGGCATCCATACATCCTGCTGTGTCTCTAATGTCTCACTTACAGCGGCAGACCACACAAAACTGTAAAGTTGTAACTCTGGGTTTTAGAAGTTAATCCTACTTTGACCTATACTGAGCAACCGTTTGACAGATAAGATATTTCACAGCAGTGAAGGGAAGGACGTTTTCTCTTATTATCGTCTTCTCCCAGCCCTCTGCTCTATGAGTGAGCAGGCAGCTACAACTGCGGGAGGTGTGATGTTATCAACAACAACATAATAGGGGAACAGCTTGGTCACGAGCTTCAACGAACAGCTCCGCGGATCAACATGCTGCAAGTTTCCTTCCCCTCGATTCACAACAAGTGCAGAACTGATACGCCAGCAGCTTTCAGCTCAAGCAGCTTTCAGGTCTTGCAGCCCAGTTCCTTTTTCCTTACTTCTTCTGATAGCATTGCATAGCTCAAGTATCAAAAACACGGGTTTGTTTATATCATTAGGTAATGTGTAGCATACAGCCGTAAATCGAAACGCAGATAGTACATCTGGGGAAGCGGTCTGCAGGTGAAAAGTTCTATAGTGTGGTAAACAGCAGGAAGACCCCCCCATGTAATGACATCTCTGAAAAAAAAAACAGACATTAAAATGGTGTGTTACATAAACATTTCAAAATCATGTGTTTTTATGGTGTAAAAGTTAGGGAGTGGGCCTTTAATGTATGAAATATTAATCTTAATTCTGTTTTTACACATTTCTTGTGTGAACTAAATGCTTCTATTACTTGTCACTTTGCTGATGATACAGCTGAATTTGTGGGACAATGGATTATTCTATTCTATTCTATTGACTAATGTTGGTGCAACAATGTAAAAATGAGATAAGCACTATGACAGTGAATTTTTTTAACTCTTAACAGGGAGATTCACCCAGATGGTCTTCCCCCATCTTACACCATCATCCTGCTCCTCCGCCTCTTGCCTGATACGCCCCCTGACCCTTTTGATATCTGGCAGATTGCTGATAAAAACAACAACCCTGAGGTCGGAGTCACTATGAATCGTAAGTTTTCATCAACCAACCAGTGCCCAGCAAATGTATTTTAGCCCTCTGAACCTACTTTAACATTACAAACAAACTTCGATAAAGTCTAGCCATACATTTCAATTTGATTTGGGTCAACATGTTAAATTGGCCATTGTAATATGTAAATATACTTTTATCTAAACCATTATATTGTAGCACTGGCTTCATTTTTAAGGTTTTTCTCTTGCTGGAAAGTGAACCTCTACCCATCTCAATCTCCTGCAGTGCCTAAAGGTTTTCTTCCAGGATGGCCCTGTATTTAGTTCCATCCATGTTCCTTTGAACTCTCACCAGCTTCCCTGTCCCTGCTAAAAATGGAATTCCCTCAACATGATTTTACCACCACTTTGTTTCATCCTGGGGATGGTGTTCTGTCACCTACCGGCAAACTGTAAATAAGACTGTGTAAACATTTAGGTAGGTGTGGAAAAAAATGCTATAAACAAAGAATGCTTTAAAAAATTGAAGAGTTAATCATACCATCTTTGTGCAGATGATCAAAAAAGACACATACAGCTAACTGTATGTAGTGAAAGGCTTCCCGAGCCATTTCAAATAGTTAACAAGCTACAGGATGAAACTCCTCAGATATGACCGCCACCAGTTCAGTATGGGGACATTTACATTACTTGATCAACATAGCTCGACTTTACACAGCAGAAGCAAGGAAAGTATACAATCATATGGACAACTCCCAGTGCTCAACTCTTCATACACATTTTATACCGATCGTTAATCAACATGGCAGTTGGACGAGTTGCAACGAACAAGTTATCATTCAGCCATCTTAACCCCAGACAGGTCACTGTTTATAAGATCACCAGATTATTTAAATGTCATATAAATACACAACCCAGACTGAACAAACCATTACGGAGTTATTAAGAAGCAATGGCATGGCGAACTGACAACTTACACTGTGCAGGCTGCGTTAGCACTCTGTGCAGAGAACAACTAGAGGATAACATCACTGTCAGGCTGAGTGCAGTACCATGTCTTTTACTATAAACTCAAAAAGAAATAAAATTATAAACTTGCAGCCAAGATGTAATCGGGCAGCCATGTGTACAACCAGTTACATGTAAGAAAGCTGAGATAGCTACGAGATAGCCCACAGAGCTAGCTTCCAGACTTTTTCAAGTAACTAAAAAGCTACGGCATAAAAGTCCTCAGATATGATCACCGCCAGTTCAATTTACAGATATCACAATTATTTGATCATCATGGCTTGACTTTACACAGCAGAAGCAAAGAAGGTATATATATTAAAATCAACCTTACTCCTGTGAGGGAAAGTGAGCAGATTCTGCCAAAAGGTAGTAATATAAAATATTGATGTGATTTAGATTTTTCTTCTGTTCGCTCACTTTCCGTTGTATAATTTGATAACACGAAACAATTGTTATCGAAATTTTTGAAAGCATTCTTGTCTACAGCATTTTTTTACACCTTCCTTAAACTATTGCACAGTACTGCATATTTATCTTTCTTTCAATATTGCATTCAAATGCTACAATTTCCATATTATTAAACTGAGCTGTGGAACAATGCAGCTCTTCTTATTTATCGAAAAATTATCTATGAGGTCTTAAATTTTTTAGACATTGCATTATAACCTCACTCTGTCTGCAGACTTCCTTAGTCTTGATTATTCTTTTTGTTTAATATTGGTCGCTAAGAAACCTCTGAGTCCTTCACAGAATACCTGAATTTATACTGATTTATACTATTAATTTACCCAGAGTGGACTTCATTTTTCAATAAAGCTCTTTTGATGACAATTTTATTTAGGGGTATTAGAGAATCAAAGGGTCCAAATACATATAAATACAATTTCTTTTCAGATTAATTTTGTGCTATTTTGTGTTGGTCTATCATAAAATTGCACTACAACACATTGTTTGTGATTCTAACACGACTATGTGAAAAGGATCAAGGGTTAGGAATGCAAAAGCTCTGAAGATGATTCTGAAGTTGGCTGGAAAATGACTCTTATGGAAAATTTAACCCATTGCTCTTAGTATAAATTATGAATTGCATTCTTAACTGTTATTCAATAATGAAAAGCTTTCATTGTTACATGAACATCTGCAGTAAGTTTGTGCTTCTACACTGGCAGGGAATGCAAAGATCTTATGTGAATATTGCTAATACCTGCAAGCCAAAAGCGTGTGTTCTCTATAGTCCAGACTGTTGCGTGCCTTGGAGCATATTGTCAGTGATTTATCAAAGGCTTTTGTCTTTACAGCCTCCACCCAAACTCTCACTTTCTACAACAAGGACACCCGAGGAGAGATTCAGAAAGCTGTCTTTAATGAAGCACAAGTGAAGCGAATTTTCCATGGCAGTTTCCATAAGGTGAGCACATTGAATGGTTCTTAAAAAGAGCATTATCACTTTGCACTTCATAGTTGTATTTGTAAAAAAAATACTTTTTTTCCCAATACTTTAGGGTATCCTATAGTATGTGCATTCACTTCTCTCCCTTTCGCATATATTTCTTTCAACATTCTTTTATGTGTGTCTGTATGGCTCTTCCGACTCATTTAATCTGCCTGAATTATCCCTTATTGTGAGGTGCCTTGCTGAGGAGCAGTTTCATGTTACCCATCAAAAGGTCTCTGCTTTCAATCTTAGCGTAAGTTTTCAGTCAAGATTTTCGGGCCCCCTTTTTTATTATTATTTGACATTAGAGCTTTGTTTTATTTAGACCAGGCACTGAATTTGATAAATGAGCTTCAGAACCCATAAATAACTTTAAATGGTGTTGGTGGAAGTGAAAGCCCATTTTCTCAGAAGTCAGTTGAGATTCAAAGGGTAAATGGTATACTACAGATATCTGGTATTTAGTACAGCGGATTTACAATGAGTAAAAGACTAGATGTAGTATACAGTAAAAGTCATGGCTGTGGAATCAGAGAATTTTGAGATCCTGATTCTTTGATGTAAAAGCTGACTGCAACACAATAGATCATAATATCGTAATGTTTTGTTTAGAGCAGGAATTCATGATACATGGCTCAAATTGTACTTGGTTTTGCTAACTTTTTTGTGTCGGTCAAAATCTTTCTTTGGTGTCGCAGTGTCTTAATACTTAGGTTTCTGCTCCATTGTAAAACTGATTTGTGACCTTAAACTATATAGGCCTTGTTAAGGCGCCCCTAAAATATCAGCCACTCTTTAAACCATCTGTCAAAACCTTGCATTTAACTCCGAATATGCAACCTCCCAGTGGTAATGTTTTTATAAGGTATTTCTTTCTTTTCAGCAGTTAAACCCCAATATTAGATCCTTATGGTTTATTCTTCTTACGACTACAGCACTGTGGTTTCTCACAATATGCAAACATAGACATCAAATATCTCCATGCACAATGCAAAACATATCTTGGTAGATATTAGCACTGTGAAATGTGGAAAGCAGAACAATAGAATACTGTCTCCTGCTGACTTGGATGGGTTAACTTCAACCATCCAACTTAAGTCGAACTGCATGCAAGGTTTCCTCACAAGGATAATGGGTCCCCTTTTTCTCTGACATTGGTTCCTTTTTCTTCTAACTCAAAGATTATCAAAGTCAGTGACCCCTTTTTAATGAGCAAGAGTCTTATCCAAGATCAAAGTTAACCAGAGAGATGTGCTGGCCTAAACGTCAGAAGACACTAAATAGCTTTCAAGTTCAATAATTTAAATCTACACAACTAATTATGTGGTAACTTCATGAATGACTAGAACCAGGGAAAATGTTGGCTCAGTATTTGATAAAACCTAAAGTTTTAATTTTTTTCTCTCGTGTGGTTGGGAAGTAGACTAATCATTGAGAGTATGTGTGTGTTTCTGTTCTCTCAGCTTGTGGCTGTAGTTAAGACTAGTCTGAATGTGCACTGGGTGGCTATTTTGTGGTGCAGTGTTGCCATTGCATGACCTGGCGAGTCCGCAGTGGTCTACCTACCTGCTTATTTGTTGGCCTGCAGAGTAAGTGCCGACGCTGCCTGCGGTGGTGATGTGAGTTTACATGTTGTCAGTGGGTTTCAGAAACTTTTTGGCTCTTTTGGAATGACCTCAATGAGTGTGTGTTTTTGGCATCTGAGATGAAATCTCCTTGACCATGATCAACCTTTTAAAATTTTTTGGTTTTGACTGAAAATACTTAATTCAAGTTTTTTTGAGTTATAGGTGTGTCAGATATGCAATTCTAAAGACACAGCGCAAAAAATCAGTTTTTCTATTAAGAGCCGGAACCACAGTGTTGGGTTGGAGAGTGCATCTAGAGTTGGCTTTTGTATTCCTCCAAGCTAGTTGCTGGCACAGCAAGGACTCATCTCTAATAGCTTCAGTATGAAATGCAGTTTTGTTCATAGTTTTGTGAAGCCTTTAATGTCACATATACCAAAGTTTAATATAAAAAAACAGCTATTCTGACCATATTACTGCAGTTCAGAAAACTTTAAATAATCATTGCATGCAAATACGCATGATGCATCACTAGTAGAAAACTGGTTTCAGTAATCAAAGTTGAGAGAATAAATATCAATTTAGTAAAGATATATTCAGGGGTCTACATTTTCAAATATAGCCAATTGTCTAAAATTTTAGGACAGTCCAAAAGTTGGTGTTTGTTTGAGTAAAAGGAAAAAAAGCAATAAATTGAACGTGGTTACAGAAATTTGGGGCCTATTCTCTTTATACTAAATAAAGAGAAGCAAAATTGCCTGTGGAACAAGAAATGTGTGCAAAGGGCATGTTTCTGAATTAAGGGGGTGATGTACTAAGACAAATGCACAAATAATAACAGGCGCAAATAGCAGTATTCAACTGAGGACTGTGCATCTGCTGCTGTGTGTGCCAGCCTTTCTTCCACCATGCACTGCACAGAAAAAAAAGATAGGCTGTTAGAGGGTTAATATAGAAAAATAGTAGCAAGCAAAGGGGCATTCATTTTTTTTTAAAAAGTATTAAAATGTCATTTTAGATTTGGATATACCTAAATGTTTGAGGTATTTTACTGAAGGGTGGAAATGTAAATGTTAATTAGATTTGGCTTTCTATATAGTCTGAAACACATTCATTTCGTTTGTAAAATGTCATAAATGTAATTGTCGTAGTATTGTAGTATTATAGTATTATAGTATTTTACATAATTGTGACATTTTATTAATTGGACCCCAGGAAGATTACTAACCTCTCCGATTAAACTAATTGAAATCCAAATGAATAAATAAATAGCAAATTTAGACGTGTTAAGTGCTTTATGTGTCTTAGGAAAAAAAAGAGAAAAAAAATCAACATAATTGTTAGGTTTATGGCCATTACAGTGTCAAGTACTATTAAGTTCAAATGTATGTGAATTATGTTTTTTTGTTTTGTTTGTCAGTAATAAACTTATGTTGAAACCTGGTAGCACAAAGTTAAGACGTGCCTTTTGAGAGGTGGTAAGAATAGGCACTTAAACAGCTGGCGCAAACAGTTTAAAGTTTCCCCTAGTGCATGTTTTTGTGCCGGCTGTGAGGTTTGCATACGTTTTAACAAGCACAAACCTTTGATAAATCAGGCCCTTAGTTCCTAAGACAAGAACCATTCAGCCTTCTGGTATATTTCTTCAAATAAATGGCTGTACAACAGAGTAATATGAGCATACATTACAAAATCAATTGTACATGTAGATGAATGATAATTGGTGTAGATGCTAAATAACGTCACAAAAATGACCCTTGTTGCACTCAGACTCTTTGATGATATGATCCTTACGTTTAAAAAAATTCAAGCAATGAATGCATGAAATTCAATATGTACTTTCTTCTTTATCGTTGCATGTACAAACAGAAATCTGAACCTCCCTTTTAGATAAGATTTGATCGATAAGATAATAATGAGGAGTTTGGGATTTAGAATGATCAAAGCACAGTTTTAATGCCAATGTAAATAGAAGCAATTCTCAGTATTTATTGCGTTTCTTCCTAGAAAACACAAACTTGATATTTGTTTATATATTCATAGCAAGGACAGAAATGTAATTGTTAGTGCTTTAATGAAATTAAATGTTTCTTTTAAGGTTTGGGATTTTGGAAGATGACAGAACAAAAATGAAGGAGCCAAGAACAATACAATTCTATGTGTTGGGAATCATACAAATATGTGTAATCAGTCAAAATGAAGCTGGAGTCAACATGTAGAAAGCTGAAGCAACAAAATACATTGGTAACAATTCATTAAGAGGATCTATGTGTCAACACTTTTCTGTACTGGGACTATCTCACAACATCCATCAGTTGAGGGAGCTTTGGGTGTTTCCATGCTACTTTTTCCAAAGATTTACTTTATATTCATTTAAGTATTTTCATAGGCTTTGCTTATTGGTCATAGAGGTAGTATGTACAGGGATATATGCTGAAGGGCATCATGATTTACACTGATGCCAGGACTCTGGAATAAATGGCACCTCTTTCCCTTTTGTGGTCCACCAAATAGTTAGTTCTGATTCCAAGGAAGTAGACTGTAATTCTGTGAATGGTTGCCAGGAACTATGGCCTGGTTTGTGGTTGGTATAGCTTTGTAGAGACTTGTAGTCGCTGGCTTTTTCATGACATAAAGATATCTTGTTTGACTTTTGAGCAGGGGGAAATCTGCAACTGCAAAGGGAAAAGTATGGAAAGTGTAGGAATTCTGATGGCGAACCACAGAAGATATTGTTTCAAGATGTGTGAATCAAGGTTCTATACACAGGAAATCTGAAAATGTGGCACTTTTTTCACTCTGTTATATAATCACAGACCTAAGATGAATAGCCAATTGTTGCATGGTATTTTTATGGTCTGGGGTTCTTCGGATACATCAAATGTAAACCTTTTTCCACATACATAACCACTTCGGGTCAATTTCATCTGTAATTAATAGTGTGTTTTAAAAACTTAGCACTTCTAAACTCACCAAATTAAATGAAACAGTTACTTTAAGACCTTATCATTCTCTTTTAGAGTACAAGCATGTCTCTTCCAAATGAATCCCAGCACCATCTTTTTAAATGTCCAATACACACACTTTGGCATAGTTGGTATTTCCAGAAGACAAGGATATTTTGTTGAAAACCTTTCTCTCTCCACATTCTATCTCTTCCAGATCCACATTACCATCTCACCAGAAAAAGTCAAACTCACTGTGGACTGCCAAGAGGTGGCAGAGAAACCGATCAAGGAGGCCAACAACATTACGTTAGAGGGCTACGAAGTACTTGGCAAGATGGTGAAGTCTTCAGGTTCAAAGAAGACTTCAGCAACAGTAAGAGCAAAAGAAGCCAAACTTGTTAAAAATGCTAAAGTGACATCTGGAAGAGGATCTCACAGTGTGGAAAACAATGAACATCTAAAATCTGCAAGGCATTAATGCACCAGTTAAATTTTAACTATTCCCAGGGTTGGCTTTTGAAAGAATGAAAGTCTGCAGGCATTCATTTCTCCCAGGATCCTATTGTATTTTTTCCAACTTTTTTATTATGAATGGGAATCATTTGAAACACCCTGCTATGTTTTCTCCCTAATCTTGTATCTTTTAGTTCCAGCTCCAGATGTTCGATATTGTCTGCAGCTTGAGTTGGATTAGCCGCGACAAATGCTGCGAACTGCCAGCCACAGTAAGTGTCATTTTAGACATCCAAACAATTTAAAATAGGAACAGGATGGATAGTGACATATGGGAATTTCTTACATTCTTTGAGAAATAATAATCTTGTTTCAGGGAAAGTTGGTTGATTTCATAGAATTTGGGGTTTGACCTGTCGATAATTAAAAAAAAATCTTATTGGATCTAGTGCCCAGACGATAAACAGGCAAAGAGAGAAAAGGAAAAATATACAGCAAAGCTCCCAAGGTCGCAAATTGAACCCCAGATGACTGTGTAGAGGAATAATTGGTCAAATATATGGAGTGCCTACTCGACCAATACGCTTAACGACATCTTTTCTATTTTTTAACCTTTTCAACAGATAAATGATAAAAGAATTCACATTTTAGGTTGTTGTTTCAATCTTTGATGAGTAACACAGCTAGCATTACTACAACAAAAATGTAAATCTGTAATTCTGGCATTTCTGCCAAGATTTTCTTTTCCAACAAGTTACATGATAGACAGTGATTGAGAGGGTAAACATATAAAAAAAACAACTTCATCTGCTGCAAGCCTTTCTCTCACATAGCCCGATAGAATTTCAGAAATGTCTGAACATCCTTTAAAATATGTTTTTAATTCTCTGTGGGTCCCCTTGACATAATTTTAAACAGGTATATGATACAGGTGCAGCTACAGGAAATGTTATATTTCTCATTCAATAGTAACTTCCACTTGAGAGTTGGTTTGATTCTGTAGCTTTTGGTATGGTGTATTGACAGATGGGAAAAATATACGTTTTTATTTTTTTGTTTCAGACCAGGCAACCACCATGCAGAGCCAATCAAGCTGAAACTGGCCAATTAAAATACCTAGAATTTCTTGGGGCATCAATAAAAATAGCTGTTAAGAGAGAAAAATTGATCTCAGCTGTACTGGAAAGAACCTTGTTCCCTTGGGGATTTTGATAATTCGACTGTTTGAAACACGAGTACCAATTGCTTGAAAACAAATCCTCCTTTGGCTCAGCGAAGAGTAAAAAAACATTCATTCATGTTCTGTGGGAAATACAGGGTGCTTCCATGTTTAGCCAATTACAAGCAATTTATGTGTAATTTGCTTTAGATATTAATAAATCACATCAATAATTGGAGCTTTTAACACCATGTTTACAATCCAGAAATGAGGAAAGGATCTACAGCTGCAGCATTTTGGTCTTAAAGGCATATTTTAACTGTCACATTTTCAACATTATTCCATTTTGACCTGTACTGGGTTTAAACAGAGTCTCATCTTTAATAAATCCATAGCAAAGCAAAATACATAGATTTCCAGGATAAAGTCATGCAATTTATTTCCTCTTTGGATGGTTTAAATTGCCAGGAAATGTCCTAAGGTATCAAGAGAGTATAAAATGGAGCATGATAAAACTAAAGTGAACATGTACGTTACGTTTCTATCTCTACATCTTCTTTCCTTCAAGAGAGACGAGGCAAAGTGTCCTTCCCTTCCCCACTCCTGTACGTGTACACAGGACAGCATTGGGCCCCAGGGGCCGCCTGGACCTTCGGTAAACCTCACTATCAATGCTTTTTGTCTGTCCTCGCCTGATAAAATAGTTTTCTCAGAAGTCTTAGATGTTTTGAGGATGATGATAAAGCCATGCTGTTTTCTACTAGATCTGTACCTTTGTTGCACAGTTTGAACTTTATGCAGCAGAAAATGTTTCTTGAATTAGCTTATTTTTTTTCTCCATCTGGAGAAAGCAGCACAGAGAATGAGACTAACGTCTTGCAAAGAAATGAGTGCTCAGGGATGTGTGTCAGGAGATAAATGTTTCATGATAAAACAACAGTCTGCAATATGTGTACTCAGTAAACTCGCTTCGTCCCAGCAAGGAAGTCTTAATGCCTGTGGTTTACAGGGCTTCAGAATCTGCTTATGTTGTTATGCTCACTCTGAGTTTCTTTATTTGTTGTAGGGGAGTCCAGGTTCTAAAGGACCTCGAGGAGACAGAGGAACACCTGGCAACCCTGTGAGTTTGAATTTAAATCACTCAAAACATGCTGAATATTGTCACTCGCAGGAACTATTATTATGGACTAGACTACTATTTTTTGCTTTTATAAAGTGTTGTGCAGACAAATTCGTTAAAATACTATCACCATTGAAAAATTTTCTGATATTGTACTTGCCCTACATAGGAGTGGCAAAATTTTTGAGTTGTTAAGAGAATGCCAATGAATCTCAGTCTACACTTTGCCTCAAACCATGCAACTGACACAACAAATGTGTGAGAGAAGGTTCTATGGTCTGATGAGATTAAAACTAAACTTTTTGGCTACCTTTAAACAGATATATGAACAGAAAACGAACACCCTTCGAACACCTTAGAATATGGTGGTGGCAGCATCATGCTATGGAGACTTTCTCTTTTAGCAGAGCCAGGGTGTTGATGGGAATATGGATAGAGCTAAATATGGGCAATGTTGGAGAAATTCCTTTGGGGGTTGCGAGGGACTGAGCCAGAAATTTATCTTCCAGCAGGACAACCCTAAAAATACAGCCAGAGCTACAATGAAATAGTTTAGATCAAATCCCAATCATGTCTTAGAATGCCCCATGCCTCCATATTGGCGGCAATTTTGGTCATGATATGTAAATCACTCTCATAGATTTTCTTCTTTGAATTTGACTGAGCTTGAGCTATTTCAAGAACACAGATGCAAATATTTCAGTTTCTAGATGTGCAAAGCTGGTAGAATGATTTTACAAAGTGTGCATTCTACAGTTAAAATCTTGTATCATTTTCCTTCCAGTTACAGTACTCTGTGTTGGTCTATTACATAAAATTACTATAAAATACTTAGACGTCTGTGGTAGTATAAGGAGAGAATGTATAAAAGTTAAAATTGTATTAATACTTTTGCACGGCCTGTAGATCTAGAATATCATCAGTGCTTAGATAACAAAGAAAACAATTACAGAGGTCTGCCTCTTAAAGTTTAATTGCGCTTCATGGAAATTGCACACATCTGAAAACAGTTACATGTATATTTACCCACAGTAAATTTCAAGGAGGCCCATGTCAAATATTTTGAAGGTGCATTTCCCAAAACTGTTATTGTTAAAAAATGAATTGTCTTTCAGTGCAGTTGCAGTTCTAATTAAGTTTGACTATACCCCTCTTTCCAAATATTGTGGTTATCACCTTGCGTATGATTTGTGTCATGGTTTTAGGGTCCGATGGGTCCACGTGGTGAGCCAGGACTCCCAGGCACGATGGGACCACCAGGTCCACAAGGCCCTGCAGGACTTTCTCGGCCTGGAGAACCTGTAAGTTATTTGCATTCACTCTGCAGACACAAGCTGCTTAAAATGGATGTTGACGATTGTGCCATTTGACGTTGTTGCCTACCTTCTGATTGTTAAAGAATGCTTGATACAATCTCTGCTGGACACCAGCACTCAGTGATAGTTATAACTGACATAAAACACATCACACTCCCCTATTCTTTCAGTGAGATTTATTTTATTTTATTGTTCCTGTGACTATATCCCGTCAATCACGAACATCTAGCAAATTGATAAAGCAAATGCTATACTCAAATCATCTTTTTTTTCTTTTACTACTTCCTCAGGGTCGCCCAGGACCTAAGGGAGATCGTGGAGATCAAGGCATCACTGGTCTGCAAGTAAGAACTTTTTACTCATTTTTGGTTTATGATCATGAAACCAAATGCTATCCACAGGTAGCAGCATTGATACTGGAATGTAAATTTAGTCCAACAATCAGCCTGAAACCACAAAGATATTATTGGGCTTTATCATGCCAACCCTCAGGGAGACCCTTGTTCTTAAATCATCCTCTTGAGTGACAAACGGTAAAAGAACAGCAATGCCTTAAATCTATATAAGGAATAAAGTCATGTAACTACAGACAATGAAAGGTCCCTGTAACCAAAGCAGATAACGATTTAGAAACATTTAAAATGACTTTAAGGTGCTTGAGAGTGTATCCAAAGTTCACAGAGGTTCACTTTACGTTTCTGATACCCATGTCAGCAGTAAAGTTGGACCTGTTAAGCATGGGGTAAAAAATCATGTGGTGAAAGGGTAATTTTATCCAGCTGATGCCATTTGTTAAACTCCCAGTACTCAGCTGGTGAGGAAATCACCACTGCTTGGGCTTAAAATGAGAAAGTATGGGAGAAAATCCCATGCTGTGACATTCAGAGTCTGTTGGCAGCATCCTCTTTGCAATTTAGTCTAACACAGCTTAATATAGAAGACGAACGCCTTATGAGACACAGGAGACTTTTTTTCAGTTTTTACAAGCAAAATAATGTGTTATCTTTGGCTAAAAACAAGCCAAAGTGCATAATTTTCAGGATATCTAAAGCCTGTAGCGGCATTAGGGGGGCTACATAAATGTCCTAAGTTTTTCATGATCAGTTTTGACAAAGTCTCTGTGGGGTTTTTTTCCAGGGTCCTCCTGGGCCACGCGGTCCTCTGGGCCCTATTGGACCAAGCGGAGCTCGGGTAAGAATTCCATGTTAGCACTGAGTACATACAGAAGCCTTTAAAATGGATAAAACAATGTCTTGTATGGGATCTTTAGTTTGTTTTTGGTGTTTAATGACACTGGCATGTATTTAAGCATGTAAAGGTGCTACTGTTTATTCTAAAAAAAGGCACCCTTAAGGGAAAAAACACAAAACCTTAGATAATTAAGGTGATGTATTATGCTACCACACTCCCTAAAGAGCTGTAACTCACATGTGGATCTGTGTTGTGTTTTTTTAAGGGGCCACCAGGAAAAGAGGGGCCATCTGGACCCAGAGGCCCAACAGGGCCAATGGTGAGTATCTATAGGGTCCACATGAATATTGCGTAGTGCTTTATTTTACTGATACTGTTTATTAGCAATAGAACTGCTCCTCTGGCTCCACAGTTCATACTGTTGGAATAGCTCATAAAAACCAGACTGGCACCCCCACCATTGGGAGAATGATGCATGAATCTCTCATTTTCCCTTTTGCTGTGGTTTGCGGAGGTCTGAATCGGCTTTATCCAGCCATCATGTTAACAGAGCACACATGGTCCATAGCATCTAGAGTGCCACAGGAGCCATTAGTGTAATGGTTAGTGTACATGCACTTCCATGTACTCTGCTGTTCTTGGCAACTGATTTTCCCCACTGCAGATGTCAGAGGACAACTCCAAACTTGATGCTCGTTTTACAACTTTTAACTGGGAACAGGAGTAAAATAAATTATGTAGGTTTAAAAAAAAAATAAAAATTGAATACATTTTTTTTTTCTTTTTAGGGAAATCCTGGAAATCCAGGTATACCAGGACTCACTGGAAAGCCAGGCAAACCAGGAGACCCAGGAAGCCCAGTATGTACTAAGCACTTGGATATAAAATAAATGGTGAAAGAAAAATGTTTTAAGTTTGATTTGACTTTATTGTTTTACTTAAAAGGGACCTGTTGGTCTTAAAGGGGAAAGGGGAGAGAAGGTATGTACTTAAATGCTAGATTACCACATTTCTGTAATAAGAAAAGGAGTCTTGTCCTCACGAAGCTGCCTTTTTTGATTTCTGATTTTCAGGGAGACTTTGCATCCCAGAACATGATGCGTTCCATTGCCAGACAAGTTTGTGAACAACTTGTAAACAGTGAGCAAAAAAAAAAATCTCACAAGATTCGTTCAGTTTAACAGTCCTTGACAAGTGCAATCTAATTAAATCCCTCTGAATCTCTCTCGTTTTTGCAGACCAGATGAACAGAATTAATGGGCTGATCAACCAGATTCCTTCCGGATACCGCAGCAACACTCCCGGGCCTCCTGGTCTTCCTGGCCCTGCTGGCGAGCCCGGAGCCAGAGGAGAGCCCGGACAACCTGGGAGATCTGGATTCCCTGGAAGCCCAGGATTACCTGGAAATCAAGGAGAAAGAGGTACTTTTTAGCAGGGATGTATTAACTATAGGTGTGGTCCATTTGTTATCATTTTAATGTTGTGCAACAAAGAACAGCTCATTTATATTCATCAAAAAATTACAGCTTAATCTGTTCAACCGTAGCATAATGCTGCCACCACTATGTTTCATGGTGGGGAATGTTGTGTTTAGAATGTTGGAATTTAATCCTTTTTCTTCATTACTTTCAAGGTTTACCAGGAGAGAAAGGAGAAAGAGGACCGCCAGGAAACGATATTAGAGGACAAAGAGGCCCATCTGGACCTCCAGGTAATATAGTTAATGTAATTCTCCTGTTGTCTGAACAAGAAAACCAACTTACATATTCAATTATACCAAGGCAAAGATCAACAAATCAGTTTAAACTTTAGCACTCAATTTTATTTTACTCTGTTAGAGTCAGCCAGAGTCAATAATATGAAACCTTTCCTGTTGTATTTATTCACACTAAAGCCCAGACTGTGCATATAAGTCAACACCTTTATTTGGGCAACGACAGTGCACAAATTCCCATGGTTTTTCTTCTTCTGAGAGGTGAGGGTGGGGAGGGGGGTCTACATAATGATTCCCCACCATGTTTGACTTGAATATTCAGAGTTATTGGTGATCATATTTACAAGTATTACATTAAAACTTAACAGACTACTTCATCTTCTAGATATTTTCTTAGAAAGTTTTCCTAAAAGCATCCTGAGATTTTCCTTAGTAAAGCTATTCAAAATGTCCTTTCTTTTTTGAGGCTAATCTCAAAGCAACAGGAACCTTTTATTTATGTCTGTCCCTCAAAGGCAAACACTGAAGACTCTGTTTCTGAATGAAGTGAGAAAAAAGCATGGACCAGTGGGAGGAAGTCCACATTGATGACTCAGTTTTCTCTGTGTGTGTGTGCATGTGTGTGCGTGTGTTTGGGGGAGTAGAAGATTCAGATTGTTGTAGAATGAGCTTTCCTTGGTGGCTTCATTGACAACACATGGACTCACTTAGTGGAGACGGGGAAAAAAGAGAAAAGAGAGGAAAATTCCATCCTGAGTTTGTGCCGTCTAGACAGACGGGCTGGGGGTAACGCCACTTAGCCCCAGACTGCATCTCTGCTTTTCTTTTTTCTTAGTCAAATGCTGTAATTGAGCAGTTGAAGAATTGAAGCTGCACCTCTGTGACCCCAAATGTTTCCACAGAAAGTTTACAGGTGGTGTCAGTCGAACTCAAGAGGGACTCCCTTTCCTAAACGGGCCTCTCTCTCTTTTGCAGGGCCAGCAGGAGAATCAAGAACAGGTCCTCCTGGTCCTTCTGGTTCCCCTGGGCCTCGTGGGCCTCAAGGCCGTCAAGGTGTTCCAGGTGTAAGGGGACCACCAGGACCCCCTGGATACTGTGACTCCTCTCAGTGTGTTGGCATTCCTTACAATGGACAAGGATACACAGGTACACCCAGTATTGTCTTGGTCCGACATGGTTTGACTTGAGAAAATAGACAAAACGGATGCAGACTAATTACATTTGCAACTCATTGCTATAATTTGATGATGTATGGAGGTATTTATGTAGGGGTTCCTAAAAGTTATTAAGCAAAGTTAAAGTCCTTTCAGATCCTGTGTGAAGGACTAGGATAAAAAGACATTTAAAAGCAGATCTTGGAACCAGATTGGATTAAAATTGGTTTTGTGTAATTTGTCTCATTAGGAGAAGACACTGGTTCTCCCTTTTGTTTATATGTTTATTTTCTTGTCTAAATGATTCATGGGTCTGAACAAAGTGGCATACTCAATGTCCCCCTAAACTCTGTTTGGTATCAGTTGGTAAATTTCCTCTATAGTCATATGTCTAGGAAAGTTATCTTTAGCCTCCATTAAAAGTGTCAGAGGTCTTGCAGTTTAAATGTCAAAGGAGGATAAACTCAAACATGCTGTTAAAAAAACTCAGCAGAACACAGTTTTGTGCAAATTAGAAACCTTCATTTTGCCACAAGTGACAGGCCTAAGACAGCAAGTACCTGTGACGAACCATGATTATATGATTTTATGATTATTTTTCTGCATCCAAATGAGCAACTATGCCTTTAAATTTTACATTGCTAAAAATGGCATTAATTGATATCCTTAATCATTAATTACTCTGGCAAGCAGTGGATTGAAAATGAGTGAAAGGCAGTCAACATAAAAAATAAAAACAAACTTGGACAGTCCTTCAGAAAAATAATTTTGGTAAAAAACCATAAATAAATCAATGGAAAATTACTAAATTAATTTATTCTTAGACATATAAATAATGCATACAACAAATATAGTGTGAGATTTATCTACCAAATTTTTAAACAGTTGAAGCTACAGATTCCACAATCAGGTTTCATTAGTCCAAGATACCGATCAGAGTCAATAAAGTCGCAATAAATTCAATGAAATGCTTTCGAGGAGAAACATTTGTTGAAGGGCTGGGCTAATGCTAGATTGCGTTTTTGTGTGTTTTGATATGACTCATTGATATTTTGACTTGCAACGCATTTCAATGCATTTCCAGGTCATCATGTGCAGACAAAACTTGATACATAAAAAACTTCTGCTTCATAAACTCAGCACTTTGCTTTTAAAGTAAAAAAAAAAAAAAAAAAAAAAAAAAAAAATATATATATATATATATATATATATATATATATATATTTAGTTTGTGAGAGAATTATCAATTTGGTTCAAAGTTTCAGACAGTTAAGGATAACTATATTTTCTAAAGGTTAAAGCCTCTTAGAACTAATATTCCTTATATGTTGCTGAGGCCAAGCTTTTTTTCTGCTTTCAAGAAGAATCCAAATATAAAATGCACTCTTGGCTTCATAGATCTTTCTTCATGGATCTTTGACACACTAATTGGCCACCATAAGAGACCCCAAACATCTCACTTAATAACAGATTAAATATCCATCTTATGAAATTTCTTTTGTACATATATCAAAATGGTCGTATCCCATATGCATTATATCTGATATGAATAACGCTAAAACATTAGCCTGCCAGCTGTTCAGAGTTTTACCCCAGATGTTCAGACAGGAGGAAACTCTTGTAAAATACTAGATTTTAATACCTCCATACATTTGATATTCATTTTAAAGTTGCATGAAATCAATCAGCTGATAATATATGATGACTTGCATTGCAGTAATTAAATTGCTTATAACTCATACCATTTTTTGAACTGTTTTCAGGTTAGGCATAGTACACTTTCTACTAAGTCATCTGTGCCGCTTACATTCTGAGGTCCTGTTTCTGAGATGTTTGTCCAGTTGCTTTGGGGCTTGTCAGAATAATCACCATGGATATATTTAACATTACAAAAGGAAAAAAAAAGATGAAACAAAGTGGAGCGTGCTGGCACTAACACGATGTCACAGCTTCAAGCTACAGTGATGGCAACCTGCTGGCCTGTTTGCATAATGAACCACAAACCAATGGGACAAAACAGAGACTGAGCATTTTCTTCAAAGGACGCAGCATGTACAAACCAGCCAACTCAACTACTAACACAGAGGATATCAGAATATTAATACAGGTGTAAATAAAACTTTTTTTTTTTTTTTTGCTTTGTAAATGACTGAACCGGGACATTTTACTAATAAAAAAAAACAAAAAAATAAACAATCATGTTAACATTTTCATTGAGCTTGTGCCTCATAACCCACTGCTTACTTACACCCAGCATAACCCCTGTTTATTATGCTTAAGTGATCTTGATAGCTCTGATCCAGGCTAAAGCATGTTTCATTTGTTGATTTAGTTACCCTGATATATGAGTCGATTGAGTGCAAAATATGTTTCTCCTGTCAGTTAATATTTTATGGTGGTATAAGCTGGTCATTTTACCACTATTTAAATTTAAAATATCACGTTGAATTTTACTGTAAAACTTAGAAATTAAATTTAAAGCTGGTTTTATTTTCAGATGTTTTTGGTGCTCGTGGAGGCAATAATTTTTATTAAAAATGTCTATTTACAAAAGTGATATTTGTTAAGTCTACAGTGTGATATTAAAACAGTTCATGTAAAACATTGTTGAAGCCACCTCCATTGTTTTTATTTATTTATTTTTTTAAATTGGCAAAATATTTTTTTAGCCCCCCGCTACCAGCCTGCGCCTGAGGTAGTGTCTATACCTGTGGAGCCAGTCGGAGGGTATGGGATAATACAGTCACGCGGTGATTCCAGTGCCCAGCGAAGAGAGAGATCACTACAATCAGACAATGCAGGAAGACTGGCTTCATAGCCTCACACAGGATCTCTCAGAATAAAAAAAATACCACAATTTTATGAGGTTAAGCAGAACAAAATCAATACTTATATGGGTATGGTACCTCTGGCTCTGTTGAAGATAAATACCGGAATATATTTTGTTGACACGAGAAAGTATAGCAACTTGACTAAAAAGCTTTATTACAAACCTGTGTGCTTGCCAAGTGTTTCCCTTTAGTGTCAGCATGTGATATATCTGCAAGTGTTCATCAGACTCTAGTTTGTAAAGAACTAATCATGTGAAAAACCAGCAAAGTAATCCAATATGTGTGTTCGAAGACAGTAAAAATGCCGGCATTGCTTCAGTCAGATTTCGAAATATTAAACTGTTTCAGATCCTTTATTTGGTTGCAAACAAACAATTTTATGCCCAACGAATTTGGTAGTGCCACTTTTTCCCGCCTGAAAATAATAAGATAATCTGACTAACTGTAACAAATCAATTCTGTCTTTTTTGTGTGTTACCAACTGTTAAATTGCATGATTATGTTGTATATTTACTGAAGTCAGAATATACTTTTTTGTTTTGATTTTTCTGTCAAGGCAGTTTGGATTTGGTGGCAAAACTATGGATATAGGATTGCTTTTTTCAATTGTTTCAACTGCACATTTTGTGAATTTACACACAGCCTTATTTTCTTATTTATTTCTGAAACGGAAGAGGCATTTTTCAATAAAACTACTGAAAATGTTCTGCTTGTCTGGATATTTAATTATTTTTTACACATTTGATCAACTGAACTACAATCTCCCTACAGTGCATTGGAAAAATATCAATACCCCTTGGACTTTTCACATTTTGTCATGTTATCACAGAAAAATATTGTGATTTTTTTCCCCCATTAAATATTACCACAAAGTAGTGCATAGTTGTAAATTGAAAGGAAGATGATAGTTTTTACTTATAAAATCTAAGAACTGCAGTGTTCTAATCAGTCTTATTTACCCTGAAACCCATAAATAAAACAAAGTAAAGTCAATGATTACATTTTGGTTTGATCTTTCTAAGTGTACAAGCTTAGCAAAGACAGTCATTCTTAATCTTCGTTATAACCATCTTTTTAATTTTTTGAATTGGCTTTTTTGAGCATGAAAGAGGTTTATACAATTGCAAACCACTTTTTTAAATTTTATTTTTTAAATATTTTGAAAAGTATGCTTCTTTTTCTTTCAGCTTTACAATAATACATTACTTTATGATGATCTATTACCTAAAATTCCATTAAAATACACTGAAATTTGTGGTGATTGCATACTCAAATTGTGAAAAGCCCTATAGTAGATGGTGTGTAAAGCCAAAGCCTGGTTGCTAAGACAAATAAAATGTCAGATCTACAGCTGCTGTTGAGTCTGAATTCCTCTGAATTGGTCACGAATGACAAACCTGATTTCTTTCAGTACAAGTCTTGAAGAGATATGCTTTGAAGTTCTAACTTTTATTTATTTTGACTACTAAAGATATTTTTATTTTGATCTGCCCTAAAGTCAGCTTGTGCCTGGGCAAACAGGCAGGAGACAGAAGGGAGTTGGAGAACAACTTCACCGTCAAATGAACTGCAGGTTTTCACATAACTTGGCTTTGATCCCATCAGGATTATACGTTTGAATGTGTGTGAGAAAACAATGCAAACACATTTGAGTCCATACTTGTGCTGCGCTGCTATTTCCACTCATAGAGCACATCTAATAGCACAACAGGATCTATTTGAGACGTTGTTTTTGATTAAAGGAAAATTGGGTTGCACAGTTTTGAACAAATGCCAGAGATTAAAGCTGGGAGGGAAGCACTGAGGTCAAGATCATCACAACAAGCAGATGTGTAGAAAACTCCCTGCAGAAAAAACAAAAGAAAAACTTTTATGTTGGACCGTTATATCTAATTTTCTTAAGGAAATTGTGAATCAGTCTTGGTAAATGACTTATTAGTTGACAGATACTTGTATTTTACTGAGGTATGAAAAAATAGATATTTTGCAAATATGAGCAACTTATGTGAGTTACCTTATTTCACATATAGAAATAAGCAAAACATTATGCACATTCAACACTTGCCACTGCCAAATGGCACACATTTTTTTCACCTCTTGAACCAATTCAAATCAGCTTCTCTATAGCCACAAAGACATGGCCCTTACCAACACTTTTCTCACTGTAATATTTTCATAAATCTATATGATCATAAGGTTAAATTAGTTGATAATTCATCATACATCGGTGTTTACTTTCGGACAGTACTTTAATGCCGGTCTTCTGTCGATGTAGCATACTTTGTCAGAACAGCATACAGTACGTTGAGTTTTTTTAACCAATTTTAACCAACCCACAAGTTGTATGGTGTACCTTAAGTTGTTTAATTTAAATATTTTTGATATTATCTTAAACACCAAAGGGAGAAAGTAAAAATCTTACTGCTGCACATGCATTAACAGAAGGTATGTGATTTTGATAGGTATGCTGTTTTGTCAGAACACCGGCTACCACAGAGTTTGTTGCTTTTAAAATCCTGGCACTGTTTCATTTCTTGCCATCTGTTCTGGCAGTTGAAACAACACCAGTTGCGTGTGTCTAAGCTTCAACAAACTGAGGTTTTCTATAACATGAAAATCCTCACCTGTCAAGTCTTTGAAGTGTTTGAGTTGACTTTGTTTGGCTCCAGTTGTAAAACATTTAATGCAGAATGGAAACTGAAAGTATCATTTTGTATTACGACCTGACACATTACTTTTTGGTTATATCACTACCTGGTTTTGATGTTTTTTCCACAATAAGAGAATCACCTCACCACATGGAATGCAATTTCAGTGCTCCATGAGTGTAACAGCAAGTGGTGGATTAACTCTCAGATCTAAGTTGAGAACGGTATCTGCCTAGCATAGAGTAAGATCAAATGATGTTATCTTTGTGACATTGCTGGATTGAGTTAGAGTTAGGTTGTCTCTGTAGAATCAGTGAATATGTGTGGTATACATGACATTTGAGAGCTGCAATGCTCACGTGACATTCCTTCTCAACATGTCGAGAAACTCTATGCCAGACTGACTTATATGGTGACCAAACTCTGTATACCACAATGTTGAAGGCATAGCAACTTCTTATGCACTCAACACTGTGGTACACAAATAACCATCATATGAGGTGATGTAGGAGAGTTCTGTGGCATGTCTTTAAACGACAATCAGTAGAATTGTGTGAAAGAGGTATTACAATAAATGCACAGAAAATAGTTTTTTTTTTTTTTAACCATATCCAATATCTCCTGAACTGCAAATACTGATGTGTGATTTAAATTTCAGCTAATAAAAGCTCCAAAAACAACTAACATTTTATACTTAGTTTTTTGGAGTTACGTACATTTTTTGGAGATACTCAATGAACCCGATATGAAACGTTTCCAGTTTCAAATGAAAGGCAGAATGTTACCTTTTAAATCTCTATTCTGGTATTTTATTAGCTGTGCATCACTAGGATTGGCTTAACATTCAAATTAAGTAAAAAACAAAAATAGTACTCAGTTTGTGTGTTAAAAAAGAATACTTGAAAACTTTACAAAGATTTATCTGTAACTGAAATCTTGTTGCACACTTTATCTCCCATGCAAATAATTGAAATAGTTACCAGTACAGTCACGTCACAAACTGAAGAACAAGTATCAAATGAAGTAGAACTGTGAATGGAAAGCCAACATAGACTTTAAGGATTGCTGTGAAAGCATGTGAGAATTTATGGAATGAAAACAAAGTATTGAGCTTCTCATCACACAGTGATAGAGAGACACTTATCATTTTTGAGAAATACATGTTACCGATCTGCTGTTGGAGGATATGCAGCCATTTATCATTTTACTTCTATTTCAAAACTTGTTCTATGTTTTTAGTCGTTCATATAAAATAGGTGTTATGGGCCCAAATGTGAAAAAAGGTAGAAGGCAACAACTAATTTAGCACCTATGTAAATGCTGAGGCTAGAAGTCTAAAAGTAGAGATTATAAGAGGCTGACCAGACATCTTTTGATGAGAAATATGATCTAGCCAAACATCCATTTTGTACAGGTTTAATTTGTTTCTTCTAACAGTTCAGAAGTTTATCAGATGGTTTTTGGAGGTTTTACAATTAACAACAAAAACAACATCAAATAGTGTTGATTCTTTAACAGCATCTTATTGAAATCCAGTTTAATAAACTGATAGTTGTTTTGTTAACTACATTATCATGCTATTGAAATTTGAAGCAAGGTTTTAATTCACAGGATGACAATAGGTAGAAGATCTGCTGGTTACTACAGCAGCTACATATAAGGATGGAGCCGCTTTAGTTGGACTTGCAAGTAAAAAACCCTTTGAAGGGAATGAAGCAGTCCTTTAGAACTGAAAGAACTGTTTCCTCAGAGGGCAAATACTAAATCACCGCACAGACATAAGGTTTCCACTTGCTGAAATGCCAAAAGCAACATCAGAGTAATACTCCCTTCAGTTTGGCAGAACCAGCAGTTCTCCAGCTTACGTTGCAAAAACTGGAATAATTTTTAGAAAAAGGTAAGAAACCATCATGTCCTTATATAGCCTTTTACATGTCACCAATTTATTTCAGTATATGCTTTTAACATAGCATGTGTAATATTGAACATTTCTTTTAACTAGCTTTCCCATATCAAATTTATTCTTCTGGCTTTAGAAAATATTTCCATGAACTTAGTTTCAACATTCATTGCGTAGGTAACTGGATCCCCACAAAACCTCAACTTTTTCTCTAGCACCATCATCAGATTCTCCGGTTACTCAAATTTTAGACAACATGGCCTGCACTTGTTTAGCGCTTAATTCAGTCCATAAGGACCCTAAAGTGCTTTATACTACATTCAGTCATTCGCCCATTCATTCACACATTAACATACTGATAATGGCAAGCTACATTGTAGCCACAGCTGCCCTGGGGCGCACTAACAGAGCAAGGCTGCCGAACACTGGCACCACTAGGCACTCTGACCACCACCAGTAGGCAATGGGTAAAGTGTCTTGCCCAAGAACAAAACCACAAAGACATTCGTGCTGGTTTGACCTGGGGCTCGAACCATCCTGAAACACTCACTTCAGTGTGATTGTCTAAAAGTTTGACATGGAAAAACCACAATGTATTATGCATTCATACCAATAATTGTAGTACACGGGGACTCACAAAGTTACAAATATATCATATATATATATATATGACCCCCAAACGGTCGTAGCAGATGACCGCTTGTACTGAGCCAGTTTGTGCCGGAGGTTTCTTCCTGTTAAAGGAGAGTTTTTCCTCTCCACTGTCACTACATGCTTGCTCAGTATGAGGGATTGCTGAGGAATTGCTGTGGTTGGAGTCTGCATGATACAGGGACAACCTCACATTGATGACTCATCTGCTGGGATTCCTTACATAGAAAACTTTTAACTGATTGGAATGTTTGTATAACTGTATTGAAAAGACTTTTGTTGTAAAGTGCGTTGCGATTGCATTTTTTGCAAATTGGCGCTATATAAATAAAAGTGAATTGAAAAATTTAATTGAATATATTTTGCTGATCACATATTGACTTTGAATATAAAATGGACTGTTGGGCTAATTAAAAATCTGAAAACCTCTTCTGCACCTTGGTTCAAAGCACCACTGTGCACACAAGCCACACAGAGATCAGAGGGAGTATGGGTATAGACTCTTCTTAGCCCTTAAGATCTCATGCTGTTTACTATTTCGCAAGGCAGGCCAGGCTGTGAAAGTCCTGTTCACAGCCTAACTCTCTACTGCACGAAGTATTGCACGCAGAGCACAGCTGTGGAGGTGGTTGGGTAAAGGGCGATAAGCATTTTCACCCTGCTGACAATCTTAAAACAATCTTTTTTTTTATGGTGGTGTATTTATAGAGAAATGAGGGTGGTCTCAAGCTTTGTTGTTATGGCTGCAAAGCTGAGGTTACACAGATATTGCCTTTCTGAACAGGAGGTTTCGTTAGTAGGAGGGATCATCCTCCTTTTATCAGTTCTCTTCACAATACCAGATTTATAACTGCTGCTAATAGGATGATCAAACTAATTTATTTATTTATAAGCTTTTTTTAATCATGGTCACTGATTATGGCTAAGCCTTTCTGATTTTTCCCAGGCAAATTAAATCAGTAACTGGAAAAAGATATGAGGCATTTTTTATACATCTGCGTTTTTATCCAACCCAGTTATATTCCAACATTTAAAACCAAGTTAGATATTTCAGCTTTTAAGCCAAGTGAAGCAGAAAGCAAACATCTTTGGATAGGGATTTTAGTCAATGTGTCTCGTTTAAGACATTACGCAGCAGCACTGTGTCAAAGAGATCTAGTTTCCTTTTTTATACGATGAACAACAGATCAAAATTATTTATTCTGTATTTATTGATTAGGTTGCTTGTAACAAAAACCTTAGCTTTAAGAGAAAAAAATGTAATGTCATATTTTCAAATTTCAAATTGTACCTCTGTTTATGTTAACGTGAAACTACTGTTTGAAGATTAACTTTGCAAAAAGCAACTATGTCTGTGAGGTGAAGTTAAGCAACATGAAATTAGACTAATGTTTAAAAATAAATCTCTAAAATCAGTTCATAATGTATAAACTGATATACAAACAAAACATGAACAGACTTGTACTTTATTTCTTTGGATGTCTTCTTGTCTCTTATAGGTTCTACAGATTAAGGTTTTATGGGTGCAAAAACAAATATTTATTCAAATTGGACATTGAGAACTCATCTTTAATATAGTTTTACTTCAGCGTGGCTGAAATTTTTTTTCCCCATTATGAGAAACCGTCATACACAAGCTTCTTTCAGAAATTTAGGTATTAGAATAATGAAGTAGGATATGTGGACCTGATAGCTCTGCTATCGTAGAAAGGAGTGAAGAAAAATACTTGGTTCAGTAAAGTTCTGTGTCACTCTTTCCTTGTGCTGCAATTCTGAGATATTTCAGTTTAATTTTCCCTTTAGATCAACAGCTGTCGGGGGTTGTAAAACTCTCCATTACTCAGCTAGCAGAGAAGATGAAGGGAGTAAGTCAGAGCATAAAAAAAACATCTAGTATTCTGGGAAAAGCTAGTAAATGTGGGAGGCAGTATCACCCATCTTTTGAAAATGACATAATTTTCTCCTTTTGTTTGATCAAACAACATAATTAGATGAATATAATACTTTCCTTTGTGAGATATTCATCAAACAAGGAGCTTTAAAAGGGTTTAAACTCATTTAGACCTGTTTACAGTTAGACTGTGGTGTGGACTGGTGTAAATACAGAACGAACATTAACTCCAGGATGCCGTCAAGCAATTTGATCATATCCATATGTTATCATCCTAAGCTCTTGACGAAAGAAAGATAGAAACATTGGTTTATATTTGGTCTATTGAATGGCAAATTAAAGTTTGTGTAAAAACAAAAAAAAAAGTAGTGTATGTGGTCACTTTGTTGTTAAAATAAAGACTCCAGGCAAAAAATCTTAGAATGTTGGAAACCATGTTTATTTCCCTTCAAATTATGCCACATTTGTAAGAAACAGGCATTTTGTTACATGTTTTCCAGCAGAATAACAAAAGAATCTGACAAAAAGTTGGAAAAAAAACAAAGCTCCATTTTAATGGGACAGGTGATCAAAGGAAAGCAAACATGTGAATGACTGCTAAAAAGCTGCAGCTGTGGGGTTGAACATCGGCCATAACAGAAATATCAATACAACAAGCATTATCAATATCGGGTGTTGGGTAACATATCAGTGCATCTTCATTAACTTACATTGTGGATGCAGAGTGGTGAACATCTCCTGATCCAAATGCTGCTGAGGAAGACTGTTGTTTGAAGACTGAGCCCCTGAGAGTGCTTGTTGAGGATAGCGGGGCCTATGGAAGCACTTTTTCGAATTGAGGAAGATAATATAGATTGATATGTGTTAGTCTCTAAATCACTAAAAGTCCCCAACAACACCAGCAAAAAGTTGCTAGCTTTATTGCAATGTCCAAATTGCATTGAGCATGATGTAGAAAAGAGTTTTCTTTTAGCTTCTTACATCTTTGTTCTTCCTCAGACATTGAGGTAAACTTATCCCTTAGGCTCAGATAACTCCATTTTGAGTTTGTTTCTGTCTCTTTAATATTTTCCTGGTGCTAGCTTAGAGAACATCAGAATATGCTCCAACCAGAGGATTACAGGTTATTGCCGATTCAGTTAAAATTAATCTGACACCTGTCACGTGACATTGTATCAGTTCATCTTCAGTCTTAACAAGCCATTGTCTTCTGCCTAACTGACAAGATGATCCCATTAACCTGAGCAAGTTTTCTTTAGAGAGCAAAATTATAGTACATACTCAAATAAAAGTCCAGAAACTCAGGCTTCTGAAAGAAACCTTAGGAAGAGCAAATCCATCTTGCTGAGGTTATTCATCTGTGGTGGAGTAGTTTGGTCCGTGTTCCCGATAGATCATACAGGCATTACTCATCAGAATTGGAATGAGAAAGCAGTCAAAACTGCCCAGAAAAACAGTATCTTAGTCAGTTTTTAAATAAGCACAAGAAAAAGATGCATGTTGGCATGAAGGATCATGAAGGTTCAGTAAGTTCTGAAGAACAATTCATTTTCTTTAGTGTATTTCTTTTAGTTTATTTAAATGTTAGGCCATTAACTTTTATCATGAGTCAAATCAGAGAAAAGGAAAATGAGGTTGAACTATTTTGCTAGAAGATTACAGGATCTCATATTTATTAGGGCTGCAACGATACCGATACTGGTATCAGGTATAGGCCACGATACCATCTAATGTACATGTATTGGTATCGGTTAAACTTAACCGATACCGTGAACCGATACTCAAAATGTGGAAAATCTGCAATAAATTCACAAAAAAATGTAAAATTTTCACTTGAAATTTTATTTTTGTGGTAATTTTATATTTTACATCTGTGCTTTTGTCTCAGTTATGTTTACTTAGTAAAGTATGGTGTCAGTCTCTTCAAGAACGGTATACGGTGGAAGTTATACAGTTTATTAATTCAACAATAGTATCGGATCGGTACTGGGTATCGACAGAGACACAAAATCCAGGCATCGGTATATAGACTGAAAAAGTTGGATCGGTGCACCCCTAATATTTATGATAAGAAAAGACTAAAAACTGTCAGGTTGAGCAGATTGGACTCAAGTGCAGAGACAGGCTTAGAAAAGTTATTTCCCATTTTATTGAAAATAATCAAAATCTTCGAAGGGCGCACAGGACAAGGAACCACACAGGAGAAGGTTTGACGAGGATCCGACAAAGACAGACAGACACAGGAAGGTATATATACTGAGGGATGGGTAATTATGGAATAAAGAACACCTGGGAAGCACAACAGGTGAAACCAACTAGGGATAATTGACAGAGACAGACGGGGAAGGAACAACCATGGAGGAAAGATGACACAGACAGGGACGGATCATAACAAAAAACAGTTTTGACTTCTCATCATTGCTTTTGCTCAAATTTATTTACAGGCTGATTGGCACTGGTTTTGTTTAGGTTTTTTGCACAAAAAATGAAATTGTGGTGTCTGATTTTTCTTGCCCTTTTTAACTCACCCTAAAGAGATAACTGTACAGTTGATTTATTGTTAAAATGGCCTGTACTTGTGCTGTACATAGCACTTTATCTAGTCCTGAGGACCCCAAAGTGCTTCATACAACATTCATTCATTCACCCATAAATGCTTAATAGACTAGTAGATGTACTGATCTCATATAGCACTTTTGTTGTAATACTGACCAATCAAAGCGCTTTACAGTGTAGCCATATCCACCCATTTACACTCTCAAAAGTGTACACATTCATTCACCAACACAAAACCCTGTAGGCAACTCCAGGTAATTTTTTCCTTGCCCAGGAGTACATTAACCCGTGACAGGAGGAATCTGGAATTGGCCCTCCAGACCTTGAATTGTAAGACAACCACTCTATTATACTTTTTCTGTGATTTGAAAAGTAAGAACAATTTTCCCCATAAAATATTTGTTTGTTTTCAGTTAAATAACAGAGTATATGTGTTACATTAAAAGCGGAAAAAGTTCAGTCATGATTTTATCTTGGTCTCAATCTGGTGTTTTATAAGAAGTGTGTTGACTTTTAAATTCACTTTAGTTTCATGTCAGGTTAAAGAACTGGTTTACATTGAATTTGGCAATCTAAACTGCCGTTCCCATCCAAACATTTGAATTTGTTCTCCACATTGTTTTTATTAGACATAGAAAAGGGCCCTAATTTTATCCATTCTGTTCCAGTTACAAAGTACTGTGTAGCCAGAGAAAGGAAACTACAGGCCATACCATTCCTCCCTTACCGGTCGTTTGACAGCTCTTTACAACCTCAAGTTCAATTCATTGTTGAATGTCTCAGAGGAACATGTCAGTATAAGGTTACAGAACATAAAGTACGTGAGTTGTTTTTCGGTCCACAAACTCAGTGTCTCTGTGACATGTTTTCACCATGTTCACAAACAGCATATCTGTAGATTATCATTCTATATTAAACACCTGAGATTACAGTATAATTCCAAATCCGTTTGTTATTTGGACATTTTAAATAAAGGGAAGTGGGGACTCCACGCTGAGGGGGCTGGGAAATCTGATGGTTTTCATCCGTGTGGGAGCACATTCCAACTTGATGATAGTGGTTTTATAATCCTGTTCATATCACTAATGGATTTCACAGACGACCACTGTCTGCTCTGAAAACTGGAGGAGTTTTCCCTCTTGTAACTTCTCCACTGCCCCCGAGCCACATCTGCTCATAATAACGTGAAACTTATTCATATTCAAAAAATGGGTAAGGTTTGGAATAAAGGCATATAACAGTTTTACTGTGTTAGCTTTCAACTGTTTTCAGGCTTTTAAGTCAAGAAGGTTGCTTTAAGTTGTATGTCTAAATTGAAAAATATCTTAAAAAGTGAGTAGCCTAAGACAAAAGAAAGCAGAAAGCAAAGAGCTCAGCCAAAAGTTATGAAAGCTTGATGACGTCACGTTTTGAATGTGGGCAGCAGTTCTAAAGTTTCTCATGTTCCTACTTCTTGATGTTACCATCACTTTCCCACATCCACCACAACAGCTTTCCTTTGCTCTTTATCAACCACCACAATGTCTGGTTGGTTCACCATTGCCATCCTGTCTGTCTGGATCTGGGAGTCCCACAGGATCTTTTCTGGGTCATTCTACATCACCTTTGGAGGTGTTTCCCACTTTGACCTTGGGGTTACCTGCCCATACTCTGCACAGATGTTTATGTGTACTATGCCAGCCACTTGGTTATGACGTTCCATGTATGCTTTTCCTGCCAGCATTCTACACCCTGCTGTTATGTGCTGGATTGTCTCAGATGATTCTTTGCACAGCCTATGTGATAGGTTGAAAGACTTCATCAATACTCCTCTATGCAGCACCAATAACACCAAATAACTGTTATTCATAGATTGATTCTATGTCAGTAGAATACAGTGAGATTACAGATGCACAAGTAACAGTAAAAAGGTTTACAGTGCACATTAATCCATAAACCAAAAATGGAACTCAATGTAAATGCATTAAGAATTCCATTAAGACGTTATTTAGTATAACATGCAGGTTTGGTCCACTTTATTTAAAATAACTGTCATTTGTACATCAGTAATCTACTAGCAGACCTATTTTGGGATCGATTGGTAGTGCCGCCCGTTTTCCACTAGGGGATGCTTGCGTATGTGCTCCTCTTCATTGCAATAATTGACTGCATGAGAGAAGCAGCTGAAAAATCACAGTCGTTATTCTTTCTCCCCTATTTTCAGGTAATATAATCAAAACATGTCATTGTATAATCTGTATGATACTAACACATTTGTATTGATAAACCGTTGCTGTTTTATGACTTGTAAAAGTACTCTGTTAGATTTATAAGCAGTAAGACCACTCTGTTCCGGTGCTTCGGCCATATGCCAGGTGATAGCTGTTAAAGTAACAGCATCTGATGGAAATGCTGCTCATTTCATTTGTATAAGAAGACTGTGTTGAAAGGATATATTCAGTTGTTTCTTAGTATTTTTAAGTAGTTCCCTTCACTGTGTCACATTGAGCAGAATGGAAGGTAAATTCCAATGTTTATTAAGTTATTAATTGCAATAAACGACTGCATGAGAGAAACAGCTGAAAAATCACAGGCATGATTCTTTCTCCTCTATTTTCAGGGGTGTAACACCTACACCTTGGGTCTAGTTTAAAACATCTATTATTTCAAAATTGTTCCGGGTTAAATTATTTCAATCATCCCGCATCAACAAGCGAAGTCCGTCTCTATTTGTGCGAGTGTCGTGAAGAGCCAATGAAATTAATTGGGTTCGAAAACAACAGCAACAAAAATACAACAATTTAAAAATAGACCAGTCTAACCGTTCATTCAGCTCTGCCAAACACAGCCAACAACGACTATCGGTATGCTCCCAAAGGGGATCGCATTTGGGTTCACAAACTACAAAGTAGTAGAAAAAAATGCACAGCAACATGTAGAACATGCGAAAAGAAAATCACGGACGGTCATGGAACAACATCCAACTGTGTTTGTCATTTAAAGTTGCATAAAGATTGATAGGTGCAACTTTTTTGCTACGTCATGGTTAACTTAAGCTAACTTCATTTTAGGTATTTGACTGTGGTCGTATGTGACTCTAGAGTCACATTCAGCTATGGAGGTACGGCAGATCAACTGGCAGAATTGGTTTCTCAGCGTGTGTCGCTGAGTGCAGAAAACCTGTCTAACACAGGCACAGGAAGGGGCACAGAGCAAGAGAGAGGAGGAGGTTTAGAGAGAGACCTAGCAGCCCTAGCCATGCTAAGCTAACCTAGCGGTACCTTACCGCGCCCAGAAAACCAGTGTAACACACAACCAGTTCCGAAAAAGTAAAGAACATCAGAGGTAAATAAGTGTTCTAATGTGCTTGTGTGTTAAAATAACTCAGAAATGCTTCTGAACAAAGAAAATAGATACATTCAAGCCAGCGGGAATACTGAGTAGTTAACAGTAAAAGAAGATGATTCAGTTGTTTCAGTATGTGAATCATAAAACTTCAGAACTTATTGTTTATGTTAAAGCGGTTTTTCAGTAATTCTTTGGAAGCATAAATATCATTTTCAAGTGTGTCGGTTTTGCTTTAGGAGCTATTGGAAATGATAAGAATTTAGTTTTCGCCTAAGTAATAAAGTCTTTATCTTGGCTGAATCTTCTGAAATGTTAATATGTTTTTGGTAAGAAAAAACAATTCAAGCAGGAGATCATTGTGCACTTGTAAAAAATCCATATAAGGAGGATTGAAATTAAATTAGATGCAATTATTATCCATTAGATGAGTCATCAACCAGATATATCTTTTAACCCAATCCTTAAGAAAGAAACATTTTATTTTGGTGGAGCACATATTGGTTGGTCCAGATTATTGTAGAATGTTGTGAGAAATTGTGCATGTATGTCCATTTCCAGTATAATAAGATTGAGCTGGCATGTAAACATATAAACTTATTGTAAAATTTCTAAGTTCAGTTGCACTTGTTTTATCAGGTTTTGAAATAAATACAGCTTTTAAAAAGACTACACTGAATATGATTTACATTAAACATAAAAATGCAACATAAAAAAAAAAAAAAAGACTCGAAGAGACTTGAAATTCAAAGTTTCCGACTTGGACTTAACTTGAAACTTTCCTGTCTTGACTTTGACTTGACTTGGACTTGCCTGTAATGTACTTGAGACTTGACTCGGACTTGAGGAGTAGACTTGAGACTTGTACAATAATGACTTGGTCACACCTCTGGTTGAAGCCTTGTCCTTGATGTACTCATGGAGCTTGGAAGTTTCAGCCTGGATAGTGGCTCTCACGCTCATCAGTCCTCAGACACCTTACTTACGGCGTGCGTGCAGACTCAGGGTGATGGATTTGAGATGGAACCCCCCATGCCTTGTGAAGAGCTTTTGTGTCATACCATCTGTTGTATGTATCTTATCCTTTGGCCACCTTGGTATTCTTGCAGGGTATCTGATCACTGGCAGCACATAGCTATTTATTGCCTTGGACTTGTTCTTTCCACTGAGCTGGCTTCTTAGGACTTGCCTCACTTGTTGGAGGTATTTGGCTGTTACTGCATCCTTTGTTGCCTGTTCAAGGTTGCCATTTGCCTGTGGTATTCCCAGCTATGTTTAACGGTCCTCAGTGTCTGCTATTCTTCTCTCTGGGAGTGAGACCCCTTCAGTGTGTACTACCTTGCCTCGCTTTGTGACCATCCTACTACATCTGTCAAGTCCAAATGACATCCCAATGTCACTGCTGTAGATACTGGTGGTGTGGATCAGGGAATCTTTTGCCCCATTTCCACTGGGGCCAGTACGGTACAGTATGGAACGGGTCAGTACGGTTGGGAATGGGTAGGTTGTGGGTGTTTCTCAATGCCCAGAAACCTCGCCTTGATGACTTGGTCCCTCCCCGGTTGCTTAGGAGATACGTCATCAGGGACCACCAAGGCGTGTTCCCTGTGCTACGGAGGAATCTGTCCTCCCTTTTGTTAGCTGTTTAGCTAACTAACCAAGGATACATCAGACGTGCCTTGATGGTTTCTCTCGGTCGAAGATTTCCCAGAATACAGCGCGGTAGGAGCCGGCAGCACCTACTTCGGGGGTAAATTTCTATTTTAAATGTAAGTCAACAAATTTTAATCATCGGGCTTATATCTAAAATGTTTGTTTTATTTTTTTTATTATTATTTTTTAGATCCAAAGAAGTTATATATGGTTTGTTAGTTGCTTAGTAGTTGCAGCGTCGGTTGCTACCGGGTACTAACTCGTTTGCACATTTGATTAAACTGACATATAAAAAAGTAAAACTCTTATACATTTCCAGTTCCATGGTTGAAGTAATATTACTACGCTACAATGCTACTATCGATGGGCGGGACGTAAACAGAGCACGTAAGCCGGCAGCCGCGGTCACGTAAGGCAAGTCTGTTCCAAACCGTTTTTTTGACCAAGGAAGGACAGTGTCCTCGTAAACAAGGCGCCTCGCCGAGGTGCAGGTTTTTGAAAATATTTTTTTATCACTTGCAATTTCTTCTTACAAAAAAAAATCAGGTAGGAAAAAATTTATTAAAATCTGAAATCTAATTTGGTATAAAAAAATTACTTTTTAAGCCATATCGCCCAGCCCTACCTACTAGTGTTTCTGTAAATATTCATTATCTATGCTGAACCTTTAATCCTGTAAAGTAAGAGGGGTTTGGCCCTTGTTTAATAATGTTAGCCAGGAAATCATATTTGGACACAAAAATTAATAGAACAAATAGTGCATTGAAAAATCTCAAATTAAAAGCACTGTTCTGCAATTAAAATTGTGTTTTTGGTTTCATTTATTGAAATATAAAACCTAAAACAAACCTAAAACAATTTAAAAATAAAATATGAATAATATTTTTAAAAACAAATCTAGAAAAAGTATTTTCTGAAACTACGAAGAATATCTGTGTACCTGAACGTACTGTTAAAATGACTTCACCAGTAGCGGGACTCAAACCCGGACCTACCGAACAAGATTCACCAACACTAACCACTCAACCAACATGGTGAAATGTATGGATTCCATAGTATATATAGTAACAACATCCCCACGTTGTTTAAGAGTTATATAATTTGCGACTCACAGTGATTTCTTTATAATTTTAGGCTGCTTGCAGTTACCTGAAGTGTTCTGCTTATTTGAAACTTTAAACTATAGCTTACTCTGAGACAAACAAACAACTCCAGACCAATCAGCGGCTACCGCTGCTGCGTAGCAGCGAGAGGGAAATAATGCTACCGGACCAATCAGTCCATAGGTGGGCGTTTCGGTTTGCTTCGGCACGTTTGGAACCAAGGCAGAGGTAGTCTGAAAAAAGGGGTCGACTGGGGTCGGTTCGGAACGGACACAGGTAATGGAAACACGCCAAAGCGTCCCATTCCATACTGTACTGGCACAGGTGGAAATGGGCTATCTGTCCTGTTCACTCTTAGCATACAGCTTCATGTCATCCATGTAGAGGAGGTGGCTGATCATAGCCCCATTCTTGAGGTGGTATTCATAGCCAGTCTTTCAGGTTTGATTATGTGTTATGGTTCTCAGCTGAAATAAATCAGTGGTCATGTTACTCACCTGTTGAGCCTCTGACCTCCATCCAGTGCCAGATTGTCTGATGCCTTATAACAGCGTTCCAACAATTATTCCAAGCCAAGCCAAAGCTGATCAAATTTAAGACCAGGTGTCTGTCCTTTCGATTTCTGCCTAATCCTTGCCAGACAGATTTTCTACCATCCGTTTCTGAACCATGGTAAAGCCTCCTGTTTTTTTCCCTTCAACCTTTACGACCTCAAGTCCATTGCCTTTACCCCTTCCTCCACGTCAACCGCATTAATCCAACCTCTTGAAGGAGAACCTCCCGGTTCCCGCTCTGGACAATTCCTTCTTCCTCTCCCTGATTGGTAACCCGTTTCCTTACCTTTTTTCTTGCAGCTCCCCTTCCGGTCACTGGAGGTACTGCAGGTTGTGGGCCAAGTTTAATGGGAGAGTGAAGCTCTGGCGTAGATATTCAGTGCAAAGTCATTCTAAGATCCACTTTTAAACTTGTCATAGTAATTTTGTCTTTTTCCAACTTCTTAGAGTTTGACTCAGAAGAGGAGAGACAAGTGGGGTCTGCTGCCTGCAGATTGTCCTTAAATAAATAATCAGTTTTCATTCATTTTAATTCAATTCACTTGCATTTATATATCGCCAATTCACAACAAATGTCATTGCAAGGCACTTTACAACAAAAGTCATTTCAATACAATTATACAAACATTCCAATCAGTTAATTTTTCTAGGTAAGGTATCCCAGCAGACTGCGTTGAGTCATCGATGTGAGGTTGTGCCCGGATCGTACAGACTCAAACCACAGCAATTCCTCAGCAAGCCCTTATACTAAGCAAGCATGTAGCAACAGCAGAGAGGAAAAACTGCCCTTTAACAGGAAGTAACCTCCGGCAGAACCTGGCTTATTACAAGCGGTCATCTGCCACGACTGTCTGGGGTCTGAGAAGACAGAGAAGAGACAGCATGGAGGACGCTCGGTCACTTTGAGCATCATCTGGACCAATGTTCCCCACCCAGCAGGGGGCATTATAGTTGAGCAGGGTACCAGACCGGGTGGAGCTTCTATGGGGAGAAAAACACTGAGAGAAAACAGGGTTAACAATTACGATAACAGCAGAAAACATGTATCTGGAGAGTAATAGAAGAGAAAAGTAGAAGAGTGAAGAAAAGTGGTCAGTCTGTCCTCCAACAGTCCAAGCCTATAGCAGCATAACTACAAAAATAGCTCAGGATAACGTAAGCCATTCTAATTATAAGCTTTATCAAAATGGAAGGTTTTAAGCTTAGTCTTAAAACAGAGTATCTGCCTCATGGACTAAAACTGGGATCTGGTTCCACAGGAGAGGAGTCTGATAACTAAAAGATCTGTCTCCCATTCTAGGAACTAACAGTAGACCTACATTGTGAGAACAAAGTGCTCTGTTCTCTGATGTATGATGGAGCTTGATTATTAAGGGCTTAATACGTAAGGAGGAGGATCTTAAACTCTATTCTGGATTTAACAGGGTGCCAATGGAGAGAAGCCAAAACAGGAGAAATGTGATCTCTCTTTTTTAATGTTCATCAGTACTTGCTGCAGCATTTTGGATCAACTGAAGGCTTTTGATTGCATTTTCCAGAAAAAGTTTACAGACAAAAGTCCAGTCACATGTGTGTGGATCATGGCGTGTGTAATATCTCCCAGTAGCCCAAGGGAGGCTGAAATAAAAGCAGGATCCTGTCATCACCTCCCTTCATTTACCCGATTCCTGATCCCATATACCAGATGGACATGTGGGCCTGGTACTGTTCCTGGTACTGGCTAGACTGAAAAATGGCAGTTATTGAAAGTCCAGTTTAAAATGTAACTAAACCCCATATGCTTATAAACTGTATAAATGGGTTTTTACCAATGCAATCTTACAGTTTAAGGGCATATATTTTTGTGTAAACTTGTTAAATTCCAAATTTTTTGGTATAAAAACGTGCTGCTTTTCATGGTCATTCTGTGGTACAGCATTTGACTTTTCTGATTGGCTGATATTGGTACATGAGAGTTCAGGCCAACGTCACAGGCACGGCCTCACAAAGATGCCCTCCCTCTCTCAGACACACTTGCCCTGCCCCGTTACAAGTTGAAACTGCTTATGTTGTGTGCTACTTGTGCACACAGAAGCATACTGAGAGAAACAGAGGAGCTGAAATCCATATATCGCACTTTGGAGGACCACAACATCGAAGTGGTTTAAAGCCATAAGTTATAACCTATATGTTTTAAACACACCGTGAATAAGGAAACAAAACCTGAGGTAGTTCCCTCCGAAGCTACTTAGCATTGATGCTAGCACTAGGCTCTGTGTGCTTGTTTGGTACTACACTTGCTGCTCGCTGAAGGCAGTGCTAACTCAGTGCCCTGAGCCAACAGCTCAAACTGATATGTCGTTTGGCCGCTACGCTCCATAGAGCCTCTCTTTACCTATGGTGGATGGCAGAGAAGATACCTCATTTCTCCCTTTACCGTAGGTAAATAGAGCCATCATGGAGTTCAGCGCCGGGATTCCATAGTTCAGCCGTGGCTGTCTTTCAGACCACACCCCCGACAAGTTGATGAATAGGGTACTGCTGTGAATTGATTTAAAACTGAAAAACATGTTTTACAACAGATTAAAACAAAAGTTCTGATCTCTTGAGGTAATTTCTGCTTTTGGTAGATCCTATAAGTTAAATTTTTTTTTGTTTGATTATAAAGGGCACAATGATAAAAAAAACAAAAAAAAAACAACAACAAAAAACATGAACTAATCTGAACAAATGCAAGTTCAGAGGTTTGTGTCCTTTTTAATAGCTGATACACATTTCTAACCTCCACTACGTGTTTCTGTCTGTCTGTTTTTTTATTAGTGAGATAACTCAAAAAGGTATGGCCAGATCTCGATGAACATTTCAGAAAATCTCTGCAATGGGATCACAACAACTGATCATATTTTTGGATTAATCCAGGATAAAACGTGTATCCACCCATCGAACAGTGGAGCTCACAGTTGGTTCACCTTGCACAGCAGTCCCACTAAGGTTGGAGCATATGTACAGCAAACTACTTGTGCTTGTGCAAATCTCCACTCTCTGCCGGAGGAGCAAAGCAACAGCCATGTCCACTAAAAGACAATTTTTGGAAAAGAACCGAAAGCAAGATTAAGATAACAAAATGGGAATTGGGAGGGTGAGTGGCCCTGGCGGAGGTCTGCCCTTTCTGAGTGCTTTTCCAGTTCTTTTCAACTGGTTTGGAGAGCTCCAGAGTAATATAGTCCAGTCACTGTGTGAGCCCAATGGAAGTATTAAAAATGAGTCATGAAGGAAAGTTTTGATGTCTGATGAAGTTTCTAATTTTGGTCGCATCCTCAGCTTTAAATGTCAACTGGTTGCTGATTTAAAGGCTTTTTTGGCAGTTAGGCCGTTTTTGGGTTTTGCCCTCAAATTGCACACTCAAAAAGTATTGCACTGTGAATGCAATGGTTTGTATTTCAAAATGTGAAATGGACGGGCAAAGGCACTACTGATATGATTGGTCAGTTTTATTCTGCTTTAACTTGCTTTTTGACAGTTGTGTGTGAAAAAGAAGTTTGAATAGAACTCTTCTTTCAGGGTTTTACTTCATGCATTTGAAGTGCTGTTTAGAAAGTAAAAATCGTTACAATGCAACATCAGTAATTCTTGTACCATCATAAACATAAACTTAGTGCAGTTTATTTTAAGCAGCGGTCTCAAAATGTTGCCCTAAAAGACTCCAAAAGCACTTACTTACTTGGGCCAGAAATCCAAACAGCAAGACCCTTAACTTTCTTTAAATGTTATTATACCATCTTCATCTAGTCAGGATCCGTCCTTGTTTCCCCTGCTTGTGTCTAATTGTTCCCTGGTGCGTCTCGTTACCTTAATTACTCTCCAGTGTATTTATGTTCCCAGCTTCCCTAGTGCCTTTGCGTTGTCATCTTCATGGTTCCTTTGTCTGTCCATAGTCAGTTCGTGGTCAGTCTCTCGTCTGTGCTATCTGCTCTGTGCTCCCTGAGTCCTGCCAGAAAATAAAGTTGATCTTAATTCATCCAGCCGCCTGCTGAGTCTACTTTCAACACAACACAAACATGACACATCTTCACAAGACAAAGTGTTACTTTGGTAACCTTTCATTCTAAAAGAGTCCAACCATTTTTAATAACAGTTATAGGATTTTGAAAAAAATTAAGTTGTCCATTGTGCTGTCAAAATGTATATACCATCACCGCATGAAGATATAGAGCTCTGATGAAGGCCCAACTGTCCAATGACTAAATACGCTTTTTTTGTTTGTTTGTTTAGGAGGCTTATTGACCTGCCTTGAAGCATTTGGAAATTGTGCCCACTAACTTTTCTAGTGTGTAGTTAAGGGCAGAGGAGACCATTTACCTTTCAAAGCCCAGGAGCATTTTGAATGTTCTGATCAATAAAACTTTTTAGATCTTTTCTTTATCTTACAGGTTTATTGCTAAGATCTGTGTTCCTTACCATTTCTCTGACTGACATTTTTTTTCTCACAACTTTCCAGTTGAAGCCACATTTTCTTTGATTTCTAGTGACTATATGTTCTTCACATGTTTTTCATTAACTGTTGGAATAAAAAGAACCACATATTGCCCAATTCAGGTGGGTATCAACAAATGAAAAATAACAGAAAATTAAATGTATTTGACTAATTCAATTCAGAAAGTGAAACCAAAATTTTAGATAGATTTAGTGCTTATTCCTGTTGATGTTCTTTATATTGGCTCACCAGTAATAAAACATGACATAAAAAAACAGAATTAATTGTTAATAATGTAATGTTATGCCCTATGTGATGATGGCGAAGATGGCTGACTTGACAGTTGTCCATTATTGATATTGTTCACTAGGAAGGAAAAGCATAAACGGTCATTGTTAAAAAAGCTGGCTTCTTACTGAGGACTATATCCAAGAACATTAATGGGAAGTTGAGAAGGAGGAAATAAAATGTGCCAGAAAAAGGTTCAAAGGTATGAGGGACAGACTGCTGCCTTGAAAGATTGTCAAGAGACCCATTTAAAAGTTTAGAGATTACAAGGCATTTAATGTAGCTACTGAGTGCCTTAAGAGTAATTATCCACAGAAATATTCAACATATGAGCAGCAACAGTGGCATTGTTTGCGTAAGCCTCTGCTGAACCAAACATGGACTAAGAAGAAAAAGGACTGGATAGTTGCTTAGTGGGCCAAAGAACTTTGTTCGGAAATACGTAAGTTTTACATTTCATATGAAAAATCAATGTTCCAGTGTCTGGAGGAAGGTTGGAGAGGCACAGAATCCAAGCAGCTTCAATCCAAGATTATTTGGGATGCCATGTCATTGGCTGGTGTCAGTGCACTGGAGCACTTACTGCTTTGCTCCACTGAAAAGTTTCAGAAGATGCTTAATTGATTTTCCAGCATCACTCTTCTCCTGTCCCAACTCTCTAACGTACATATACCTGTTGTAATGGCCATAGTACTACTGTGTTTGATTATACTAATAAGGAAATGTGGGCTTCCTTATGACACCTTAGCTAGCCACACCCCAAGCACCCATATGTCACACTGCAGTGATGCAGTAAAACATCCAAAATGAGCCCTGATCAAGTACTGAGTGCATACGTATATAGGGCATTACATGGACATACTTTTGAGTGAGCTGGAATTTCATTAAAAATCATGGTTTATTCATCCTATAAAAAATGTAAAATTTCTAAAAACAAAATTTTCCTTTTTTTGCTGCTGTAAGCTTTTATCGATATGCACCTATCTGTCAACTGCCAGTGGTCCTTGTTATCCTAGCTAAATGAAGAGCTCGGAGTCTGAGGTGTTTTTAATCTATATGTTATTAAATCATCATGTCTCAATTATGTGTGAGCTATAAAATGACATCATCGGCTTGGTGTATATATTATCCTTTATTATTTACGATCTGATATTTATTTGTATTTTTACTTATTTTTGTTCTTATTTTTCTTTTTTTATTTTTTTTATTTCACTTATTCAAGTTCTGTACTGGAGGAAAAAGTTTGCCGGAGTCAAATTCCTTGTTTGTGACATACTTGGCCAATAAACTGATTCTGATTCTGATTCATGTGGGAGTATGTTGCTTGTTGATGGTCCTGACCAGTTTTAAACATTCCTCCATCCCTGGAGGCTCACATTTAGCTTGAAGACCATAGATTTTTGGCTGTTTAATTTAAGAATGTTGCCAATTTAAGAGCAGCAGTTGCATTGAAACAGAAGTGTGTATGGGATTATTTTTTGGCAAACATGACCAAAATCTAAGCCACCATGTTGTCGACAACAGCCAGAACATTACAGACTTAGTCCTGAGCTGGAGCTCTGGTTTCAGTCAGATCCTTGAGTGTTCACACATTGACAAAGTCAAGGCAATCCTCCTTCCAATTATCATTCATTTAATGGATCCCCTTTGATATTTGCCTCAGTCTACATATGAGAACACACTTCTTTCCATAATGCCAACTTTTCACCGGTGCTAGTTGTAGTTCTTCGCTGATGTCTTTGAGCAAGACTCCTGCATGTGTTTCTGGTTTTATTTTTATTTTCCCTCTGCCAGTTTTACACCACATAGAAAAAGGTTATTGGTCCTATAAAGGAAATCTCTAAACTCAATAATTCAAATTCAATTCAAATTCAAAAATGCTTTATTGACCCCCGGGGGGAATTAAGTGTTGTTGTATCTCATAAGTAATTAATTTTTCAAGGAGTTGTTGTAGACCATGATAGCTGTGGGGAGAAAGGATTTCCTGTAGCGGTCTGTGTTGCAGCGAAACTGAAAAAACCCTCTGACTAAAGATACTCTGTTGCTGTTGGATAGTCTCATGAAGAGGATGCTCAGGGTTTACTATAATCTTTTTATTTTATGAAAACCCTGTTATGAAAAGCCTTCTTCATAAGGTTATTGAGCCTTTTTATGTCCCTGGCTCTGATGCTGCTAACCCCAACAGATGATGGACGAATAAATAACACTCTCCACAACAGACTTGTAGAAGACATTTGTACTCCTCAACCACCTCCACTTCTTCTCCCATGATAGACAGTATTTGACCTATCCCTGTTTCTTCTGCAATCTACAATTATCTCCTTGTCTTGTTCATATTCAAGGTAAGATGATTGTTTACACACCATGCCACAAAGCATCTCACCAGCTCACTGTATTCAGCTTCTTCTCCATCTCTGATACACCCGACAATTGTAGACTCGCCTGAGTATTTCTGCAGATGACAGGTCTCCGTCTTAAACTGGAAGTCTGAGGAGTACAGAGTGAAAAGGAATGGTGAGAGTACAGTCCCTTGTGGTGCTCCCGTGCCGCTGACAAGCTGGTTTGACACACAATTCTTCAATCTCACAAACTGTGGTCTGTTTGTCAGGTAGTCATTGATTCAGCTTATTGTTGAGGCCTCTACCTGTGTCTTCAGGAGTTTCTGACAAAGTAAATCAGTCTGAATTGTGTTAAATGCACTGGAGAAATCAAAACACATGATTCTAACAGTGCTCCCTGCTTTGTCCAGATGACAGTGGGATGGTTGAAACAGGAGGATAATGGCATCTTCAACTCCAACTCCACATTGATAAGAAAACTGCAGGGGGTCTCATATGTTCTATTTTGCTTACTCAGGTGGGGCAACAAGAGTCTCTCCAGGAACTTCATGATGTGGGTTGTAAGTATCACAGGTCAAAGGACACTGATGGGTGAGTTTTCTTTGGTACTGGAACAAGGCAGGATGTCTGCCAAAACACTGGAACCTTCTCCTGGGTCAGGCTAAGGTTGAAGAGGTGCTGCAGAATCACCCAGAGCTGCCCTGCACAGGTCTTCAGGACTCTGGGGCTGACGTCATCTGGACCTGAAGCCTTGTTCCAGTTCAGTTTCTCAAACTACCTCTTTAACTGACTTCTAGAGACAGACAGGTGGGAGAGTGAGATAAAGGGGGAAGCAGCATCTACTGACTTGGTCAAAGACAAAGTTGTGAAAGTAGAAGAGTTCATGACAGAGGTGAAAGATAAAACATCTGAGTGACAGGACAGGGTAGGGACAGAGGAGAGTAGAATGCATCTTTGGCTGTGGACAGGAAAGGGAGGAGGAGGTTTGATAGGAGTACGTCAGTTATAGATTTACCAAAAATATACCATAAACAGCAATGACTGAAAAATAAAAGATTTTAAATCAGTCTATCTATCTATCTATCTATCTATCTATCTATCTATCTATCTATCTATCTATCTATCTATCTATCTATCTATCTATCTATCTATCTATCTATCTATCTATCTATCTATCTATCAATCAATCAATCAATCATGGGAGGAAAAGCCTCTACATGGGATGTACCACCAGAACATAACGGAAATGGCTGATCTCAAGAAATCCTACCAATGGCTAGGAAATCTCAGTCCGAAAAGTGCAGTATTTGGAACAGCGATGTTACTGGACAGGGCCCTGAAGCTCCCAGGTCTCTGGTAGAGGTAAAGAGCTTGGAATGGATGGGAAAATCTGCCCACGGCGGGCGAGAGGGGAATTTTTATTTTATTTTATGTTTAGGATTTGTTCGTTTCTTTATCTGTCCATTAGCAATATAACTTAAAATGTTGTGGGTGGATTTTGACAAAATTTTCAGAAAATGTCAGCATTAAATACCAGGAGCAAGTGATTACATTTTACTTCTGTGCAAAAATAGGCTTTGAGTAAAATAAAGTGGATATGGATGGATATGCTTTCTTCAAACTCAATCTAATGTAGATCTAGCTATAGGTTTGTGTTTGTTGTCCTGAACAAAAGTATATCCACAGCACGATGCTGCCACCATTATGTTTCACCAGGTAGATTCTACGTTCAAGGTGATTTGCATTATAATTTTTTCATTCCACAGCATTTTGCATGTTGACCAAATAGATCTATGTTGTTCTCTGAACAGATTTTGTTATCTGACCAGAGCTCATTCTCCTTCATGAGTTTATTGACAAACTAAAAATTCACCTTGTTATTTTTTTACTTTCACCTACCGCTCCATATGGCCCAGATTTGTAGAGTTCAGGAGAAATAGTTGTCTTATTGACAGATGTTTCCCACCTGAACTGTGGAGTTCTGCTGCTCCTCCAGATAAAATACTGCTCCTTAACTATTTTGAAGTACTACATTTCTCAATTAACTGCAACAGCTGTGTGCATAATGGTTGATGAAATATTTACCGAGACAAAGGTAATGAACTGTTTGAACAAATCGAAGAACCAGTCATAAATAAGAGTAACATGCTTATTAAAACTTCCTTTCAAAATATAAAACAGCTGTTATATAGTCCAAACGTGTTTTCACATATGCATCTATCCAAATTTGTGTATCACCAATAAATTGGTGGTTTACAAGTTTGTAACAAAGTGTCAGCACAATCCTCAGAAGTTTTCTGGGGGAGGTTCATTAGCTTATTAGAAAAAAAAAAAAACAATGACTTGGAGGTACTGAGCATACAAAGTTAAAAAAGGAATTATTTCCACATGCACTTGTGCTTTTTTCAACTTTGAGACAACATCTGCCTTTATTTGATTGGGGTGACAGCAGAGGTTTCAAAAGAATTTATGTTCAAAACTTAAGTAGAAGTATAGATACTCAGGTTTGAAAAGACTTCTGTACAAGTTGGTTTTTACTCAAGTAAAAGTTAAAAAGTAGTGGATTCAATACTACACTGATTTAGTTACCTGTACTCTGTATGTAAAGTTAAAAATGTCAGTGCGTCTGCACCAAATGGCAAAGGGGTGTAAATTGTAATCTGTCGAAAATGATGAGCCACATTCAGATTTTTCTGCCACCGTTCTAAACAACCAGACAAATACGGAAAATATTCAGTTAACATGAACCCTGTTTGCACAGCCTCTGGCTGATCCAGGCTGTCAGGATTGTGGATGTTTAAAAATTATAATCTAACCGCTGTCCAATTTTATCCAGTTGGCGCATTTTTTGGATATTGTTTTGTATTTATTTTTAATAAAACAAGACAAAATGAAACAGGAGTAACAATGCTATTTTTAAGTAGAAATTACAGATTTTCTTCAAAATGTAAAGAGTAGAAATACAAAGTAAGCCAATCTATAATTACTCAATTGAAGTATAAATCCCCCAATTTTCTGCTTAAGCAAGGTAACAAAATATTTGTATTTCGCTACTTGACACTTTTGGGTGAAGTGAAAAGTCTACTTTGGGTCTTGGTAGATGTTTTACACCTTTTGAGTTGTTTAAAAATCAGTCACCCATGCTGTGACCATTATGCAGTCAGGTGATGTCTGATTTCATTAGAATTTCTCAAACCCATAGCTGTACATTTTTCACTGGTTGTTCCTTAGCAACTTGAATTTTCCATCTTCAAACTTTAACATTGAATATTCAGAGGCAAAGATCATTTTTTTATGTTTTTGATTTTAACTGCAGATATTATTATTGTTTCATGTTTTCTTTTTCACTTGTGAGACTCCCATGTTAAAATGCCACCTGCTCCACAGAAATAAACACGTTTACAGCTTGGTACAAAAAAATATGAAGTTTAGTAGGTCAACTTTACTTACCAATGGTTGCAATACTTATTGGGGGGGTTTCTTTGTATTTCATTGCTGCAAATTGCTGTTCTGTGAAGGGAAAAGGACAACTGCAGAATTCAAACCTATCAACTGCTTTCCCTTGAACTTATGACTAATGACTGAAGGCACAGAGTTAAATATATATATAGAGAGAGACAAACATTTTTTTTAATGTTCTCTTCTGTTTTTGAAGTTCTGTTCTTTTAATTCAGCACTGTTTTGCGTGTATACTGATAAAACTTTGATATTCCTCTCATTTTTACAGCCTTAAAGGTCTCAATTTAAAAAGAAAAGTTATGCTAAATTGCCATTTATAAATGATTCTTCATCACCATTCTACCCATTATGGCCTAAGAAATCCTAAACTGCAGGAAACTGTCGAGGGAAATTTTTCCTTTTTTTCCCCTCACAGCTATTCCAGTTAAAGTCTTTTTAAAGGCAGGGATAGCTTAGAAGCAGAGGTTTCCTGAGCAAAAGTCTGACGAGATAATGTAAACTGGACTGGGGTGCTTGTATTATTTGGGGTTTGGTTTCAGTTCAGCAACACAACTGTGGAAAGATTGTTTTTCACTGATTTCTCCTCTGATGTCTAACTTTCACACGCTCTGTTGCACATGGTGAAAACACATGGCATGAATTATAGTTTATCAAATGTAAGGCCCAGTTACTGAAGTACTGTTTGCATGAATGTACATCTTGAGTTCCTCCTACAGCCTAAACACATGCATGTAAGTTTAATTGGTGACCTTAGCAGTGGGCATGTCAGTGTGTTTTTTAAATATGTATCTCTTTATATGCACAGACCATTCTGACATAAGAATATACTTTGATGTAAATATTTATCTATGTACTGTATGTTAAATTTTTATTCTGATGAAAGTAGAACTTCCTTCCCTGCCTCGAGTCTATTGCAGCCCCTAACTGGTTTTCTTTCAGGTCTGCTTTATATTTGAGTTAATTATTTTTTCCATGAACTTTGCTCAGCTTTCCTTATTCCTGAGGAAGAAAAATATGCTCATATAATAATGCTGCCAATGTTTCACCATGGAGATGGTGTTTTCTGATTAATGGTATGTGTTAGTTTGCAGAACAGTACAATATAGAAAATAGTAATTACCATTACAATGAAGTGTGTAAAACTGCAATTGCAAAGCGCAGCTTAGATGTAATTTTGGTTAGCTATTCAAAAACAGGTACCATGCAAACCTCTCATGCAAATAGCATATTTATCCACTTGGAAAGACTTTTACTTTGATGTCCTTGTTTTTTTAGCGGAGCATGTCTTATACATATAGTGCATAAAAAGCTCATGAAGTGATACAGGATTGTGATGATGGAAAGGAGAAAAGGGCAGTGAGGAACATTAGAGTCAATTGCAATCATTATTTTTTATGCAGTCTTCAAAATTAGGACCACAACTATGTACATTTTTCTAATAACATTCAGTCCTAGTGTTTTTTTATGTAGGCCAAAAAGTTTTGGTTCTGTCTGACCAGAACACCTTTTTCTATTTGTTTTCTGTCCCTATTTGCAAACTGGTAATGAGGCTTCTTGTGGCTTTTTTAGTTGCCACTCTTCCATAAAAGCCTTATTTGTGGAGGGAATGACTAATAGTTGTCAACAGATTCTCCCACCTGTTCTGTAAAACCTTTAGACTTCATGGGCCTCTTGGCTGCTTCTGTTATTATTACTTTCCTTACACAGTCTGTCAGTTGAAGTAGTCAGCCTTGTTTTGCTAGTTTTGCAGTTGTGCCATCATTTTCAGTTTCTGGGTGACGTATTGAACAGTGCTCAGTAACATATTGTTTTATAATGTAAGTCTATTTTAAAAATTCATGAAATCTCTAACCTTGAGCTGGTATGGCTCTTGTGTGTTTTATATTATCAGTTGTTTATCAATGATCTCCAACAAACCTAAGTTCATTACAGAAACCCAGTATTCAAATTACAGACTAAGTCACACACAATGGATTTTATGTAGAGATATCAGAGTAAACATGCAATACATAGACAAACCCTACTTTTTATATTGTTATTTGTAAAAAAGTGAGTTTATTTCTTAAAAGCATTTATCCTTTTCTTGACATCTCCTAATCATGGTCAATCACTTGAAATCCTAACAAGATAAAGTAAAGCTTGTAGTTTCAAGTTTCTAAATTTTTTTGCTCTAAAAACGTCTTAGTGCTGCCACTCATGGTCATTGTGGTGCTACTGCATTTGAATTTTGTGGTTAGCTGAGAGCAGCTGAGTTACATTGTCTACATTACAGGTTTTGTCTCGCATAGACACCCTCCCTCGCTCTGTGATGAGTTGGAAATGCTTATCTTGTGTGCAGCATACACAGAAGCAACGCTAAGAGAAAGAGAGGAAGCTGAAATCTATATATCGCACTTTGGAGGACCACTACGTCAAAGTGATTTAAAGCCATAAGTTTCAACCTATATGTTTTAAACAAACTGTGAATGAGGAAACAAAAGCTAAGCTAGATCCCCTCCGAAGCTACTTATCATCGGTGCCAACACTAGGTTCTCTGCTTGCTTGCTACTATACATGCTGCCGGCTTCAGGCAGCACTGACTCAGCGTCCTGAGCCAACAGCTCAAACTGGTACGCCGTTTGCATGCTGTGCTCCATAAAGCCTCTCTTTACCTCTGGTGTGTGATGGAGATCCAGTTTAATCAATTTATTAACTAACTATCGCTAACGTTCGCTAGCGGTAAAACCAGGGTTTAAGACACTTGTCCTGCACTCGTGGTAGAACAAAGGGCCCATTTTCTCTTTAAAGTGTTCACGAAGAACTTCATGCTCATACAAGCCGTGATCAGAGAGAGTGAGCAGCTGGTCGTGGAGGTTTTTGAACTCCGCGGGGGAGGGAGATCCCTACCACTCTCAGCTGCTCATTCATCCATTCAGAGATGAGAGTGCAGGATGGGCTGGTGAGTTGGCGCTGCGACCAACCGACGTGTCAGGGCTTATCGAACACCAGCCCTCCAGGAGTGAGATCACAGAGAGGGAGAGCCGGTTCTTGATCACCCAAGGGGCGGCGCTATCGCGCTGTTTTTCGTCCGGGGGTCTGACATCCTGCTCTGGATGAAACGGCAGGAAACCAGCACTTGGAATGCTGGAGTCATTCATAATCATAGAGCCCTTTGATATAATTTGATATATTAAGGGGTCAGACACAACAGTAGGTAAAGAGAGGCTTTATGGAGCTAGGTGGCCACACACCATATTAAATCTAGTTGGTTCAGATGTGATTGTCTTCCAGACCACCAACTCGGCTCATCCTCCACACTTGGCCACACCTCTCCAAGGCTCCTGGCCCAGCCCACTTTTGTAGAATTTTACAAATGTTGCCTGGGCGTTGATGATGCTTTCTTAATGGGGTGCAGTTACTCTTTAAGTAAACAAAACCACTTTAAATGAACCGTTTATGGAATTAGAAGTATGCAAAACAACTATTCACTCAGTATAAAGGTTGACTGAATTTAAGGGGTCTGAGGATCTTGGTGTTCTCTGGCAAATGCCAAACGACCTGCAGAGTGTTGGGCTGTAAGCAGAACCACTACTTGTGGACGTCAGGCCCTCATACCGCCCTTATGGAGTCTGTTTCTGTCCGTTAAACCAGACACATGCACATTTATGGCCAGCTGGAGGTCATTTTGTAGGGCTCTGGTAGTGCTCCTCCTGATCCTCTTTTCACAAAGTCGGAGTTAGCAGACCTGCTGCTGAGTTGTTGCCCTCCTATGGTCTCCTCCACATCTACCGATGTACTGCCCTGTCTCCTGGTAGCACCTCCATGCTCTAGACCATACACTGACAGTCACAGGAAATCTTCTTGCCACAGCTCACATTGATGTGCCATCCTAGATGAGCTGCACTACCTGAGCCACTTGTGTAGGTTGTCGTCTCCGTCTCTTGCTACCACTAGAGTGAAAGCACTGCTGTCATTCAAAAGTGACCAAAACATAAGCCAGAAATCATAGGAACTGTGACGTGGGTTCTGGTCACCACCTGCAGAACCACTCCTTTATTAGGACGTCTGGCTAATTGCTTATAATTCCTCCTGTTGTCTATTCCATTTGAGATCTTTAAAAAAATTACATATCTAAAGTATCTGCACTGCTACATTTTCTTACTGCTCTCAAAACAACAAAAATGGCTAATTGGGGTTTAATGCAATGTTCTGTGATCCAGAGGGGGTTGGAATATGCAGTGCCTCATTTGTTTTAGAAAAAATATATTTAAACAAAATTTGCAAATTTAACGCTTCTGCAATGCAAACCTTGAGACCTGCAAACATTCTTCTGGATATTCTAGCCAAATAAAAACTCAATAATCTCTCTTGAATGCATTTGGCTTATCCATGTTAGCAGCTGTAAATTTCTTTGTAGTTTGAAGGTGTCAGTTTTGGAGCAATCCCTTCCTTGGACTGCAGCCTCTTTGGCCATAGTGATAAAATCACTTTACTTTGGACAGTGACGCTAGTGTCAAGATATTTTCCAGTTCACAGCCGGCTTGAGGTTCAGTGGTTCCTGGGTTGCTCTCGAACATCACAAACAATTTCCTTTCATCTAAGGTAGTGGGTTTGGGTCAAAATGTTACAAAATGAAGAGACTAAGCAGGCAAACACAGCGTTTACCAACCCACAGGTATGTGTACCCCTAATGGTACGTGAGCACATGTCAGAGGGTACATGGAAATACCTAATATTTCATTTCCCAGATGAGTGTCCGGCATTTAACAATATTCGCTGTACCCAGGAAAAAGAAAATTGAATGTGGAATGTGGAAAACAGCCTGGAGAAACCTCCCCCAGTGTCACGCTGTGTGCTGCACAATAGGAGGTGAGGAGGTTCAGACAGGACAACACAGGTGGAGATGATGATGAGGGAGTGACAGGAGCTAAGTGTAATCATGACACCCAGATCTACAAGAGCTTATTGAAAATAAACAAGCTCAGGTATCTCATTAAAGATATGGTTGAAGTAAAACTGATATGGTTATTTTTTGTCAGTTTTTTGATTAAAGTGGATTTTTTCAAAAGAGCTCCTGTTTTCTTTATAAAAAAGGGAGGTTAATTTATTGTTATAAATATTTTCACAATTGTTTTTCAACGGACAGACAGACAGATGTGACAGACAGAATTGTAGCCTCAGTTTCCTGTTCTTAACTGACAGAAGTGGCACCCAATGTGGTCTTCTCGCGCTGTACCCCATCTGCCTCAAGGTTCGACATGTTGTGCGTTCAGAGATGCTCTCGAACCAGTATGGCCATCCTCCTCTGACTGTCAAAGGAGCAGGACGTGTTTCTCCTCTTTCTGAGAGGATTCCATCGATTATTGAGAACAACCTAGAGCTAAAAAAAGTTGTTGTTCACGCTGGAGCTGCTGACATGTTTCTGAAGAAATCGGAAATTCTAAAGAAAAATTGTTGGATTTACTCCAGAACTTTAACAACCACAAGGTATAGCTTCACATATCTAGACCAATTCCAGCAACGCCCTCAGACGAAGAATTTAGCAGGGTCATATAATTCAGTAGGTTTGTTAAAGCTGTCTGTGCTGAAAGGTCAAGTGTATTTCTAAATAATTTTAAGATTTTTGTGAAAGGAGAGATTTGTTTACAAACAATAAACGTCATATTAATAAGAAAGTTCAGAGGCTTTACCTCTTGAACATGTCTCATGTGAACCCCCCATCCCCCCCCCCCCCCGTTCTCAAACTGAGATAAAGACATCAGACTCAGGTCTCACAGTGTCAGCTAAGACACACCGTGGACACCAACCAGCTGGAACACACAGAGACCATGACGTCCTCACGCCCTTCAGTGATAAGCCCATCAGAAAGATATATGATATGAGATGTATAAATAGAGACTGAACAAGTATCAAGTAACCTTAAAGGGTGCAAGGGAATCATTCTTTTCTGAGATTACTCACAAAAACTACAATAATGCTAGGACATTACTTACTACAGTGGAGAGACTAACTACTCCTCCAGTGACAGCAGCCCCTGAACTAAACTCCACCAAATAATAAATCAATCAAGCTTCGATGAAATTATTGAGAAACTAAGCTCTGCTACCTGCTGCTTGAAAATCTCACCAACACGTTTTCTAAAAAAGGTCTTTCCAACCATCAGGGCGGATCTGATCAAAATAATTAACTCATCCCTCATATCAGGTGTTTTCCCCAAAGCATTAAAAACAGCAGTTATCAAACCAATACTAAAGAAGAAGAACCTAGACAGCACGTTAATGCAAAACTACAGACCAATCTCTAATCTCCCATTTATCAGTAACATTTAAAAAAAAGCTGAGTTACATCAGTTAAACAGCTTCCTAACAATGAAAAACCACTTTGATATTTATCAGTCTGTTTTTTGTAGGTACCACAGCACTGAGACTGCCCTTGTCAGAGTTTTCAATCACATCTGTACAAATACTGGCCATAGTAAAACCACAGTACTGGTACTGGTATTAGACCTCAGTGCAGCGTTTGACACCGTTGACTATGATATATTACTGGAACGTCAAGAGAGCTGGATCGGACTCAACTGATTCAAATCTTGCATCAAGAACAGGAATTTATTTGTGTCAATTAGCCACTGCTCAACACAAAACATAGAGATCTCATGCGGGGTCACCCAGGGCTTCATCCTAGGGCCCCTTCTATGTGGCATCAACATGCTCCCATTAAGCAAATTATAACCACCAAGGCTATTAACCAGTACTTCTCAAATATTTTCAGCCATGCCCCCCCAGGCTACAGATTTTTTCTTCGTTAGTCTTTCTGCCGCGCTTCGTTTGCATTTAAATTCCCTGACAGTTTTGTTTCTTCTCCTTTCTAATGCAACCCTTCTCCATCACTAGTCGTCACCGTGAGCTTACATAACTTATATGAAGATTGTTCTCCTGATTCATAAACATCTCTGACCATCACACTAAGCGTCAACTTGTCATTTTTCTTTCTTTCTTTTTTCGGAGATGGGGGACGTTTGTGTTTCTGTGAATTTTCTCGCTATGGCGGTCAGGTTTAATCTGTCTGCATTGAGAGGCGGGCCGACCTCTTGGCAACAGCAAAAAGTCAGCCTTACAGAGCAGATCACTAGGGGAACGGCGTTTAATTGTTCCATCCAATTTTGTTTTTTAAATTCCGCGATTCCATCTCCTTTTTCCACACTGTGGACTCCATCTATCAGCTCTCTCACTTTCTGTGTGTGTGTGTGTGTGTGTGTGCAGACTTCTTCTGCTAGGCTGAACAGGCAACCTGTTGATAAGTTTGAGCACTGCTGCCACCTAGTGACTGGATGCTTGATCAGCGTTAAAATTTGAATATAAGCCTCGGCTACTGGGAGGCACAACGGGGTGGAGGAGGCTCTGATGCCCCCCTGAAACCCCCCGGGGGGAGGCATGCCCCACCATTTGAAAAGCACTGCTATTTACTACCACAACTATGCCGACAACATCTGTAAAGTGATTTATGCTCTATGTTCTAATTTTAATCGTGTAAAGCACCTTGAATTGCCTTGTGTTGAAAGTGTCTATACAAATGAAATTGCCTTGCCAGGCATGAACAAGGCCTTTTCGCCCACAGAACTGTCTTGACCATGCCCACATGCCTAAATGCATTAAGTTGCCTCCATATGACTGGCTGATAATAAATTTACATTAACAAACGGTTAGACAGGTCTGCCTAATGAAGTGGCAAGTGAGTGTGAAAATAATTAAATGCTTCAGAAATAAATGTTCAAGATACAAGGATATTTATGTTTTAATCTCAAGGCAAGGCATGGCAAGTTTATTTATATAGCACACTTTCAACACGAGGCAATTAAAGGCGCTTTACATTATTCAGTGGTAAAGAAACCATATACATGATAAAAATGTGAAGATTAAAACAGATCACTAAAAAATTATTTAGTAATTAAAGCATAAAATAAAATTTATGTGAGAGGATTAAATTTAAAAACTAAATAAAAACACGAGAATCCATTAATAAAAAGAGCAACGTGCAAGGAGCAATTTAGGTAAGGTATAAGAAACAAATTTATGCAACAGAATGTAGATTAAAAACATATAAAATACAATCAGTAAACCCCCCCCCCCCACCCCCCCCCCCCCCCCAAAAAAAAAAAAAAAAACCCATGAGAATCAAAGAGTGATTAAACAAGGCAATTTAGGCCTCAAAGGCAGATCTGAATAGTAGAGTTTTAATCTGGGATTTAAAAAAAGGGTACACAAGTCAAAAATAAATTGGGAAATACTGGGCAGACATACCAGAATAACCAACACAATTACGTAGATAGATTTTGGCTTGTATGAATTATTAAACATCAAGTATAAAGGATAGTGTTTTAAGAAATTACATACTCTTCAGGAGGTGCTATTTGTCCATCCTAAAAAAATGAATAGGTAAAACATAATAGATTCCAGATGCAATTCCAATTGATGATGAATGCATACCAATACTGTAAATTACAGGTAATTACAGGAGCATATTAATGTTTGGGAATCAGCACAAGCAACTGAGAAGTTGTTCTGGCTACTGTGATGAGAATGAGAAGCACCACCAGTATTTCTCTCCCTGAACATCATCTACCCAATAACACCAAACCACAGAAGTGCTGTTCAGCAACATGTGAGCCTCAGGGCAGCCGTAGCTTGTACTTCAGGTTTAATTATTACAGTGACCAATGAGGGTCCTGATCTGGAAAAAAAAGAACAGCACAAGCTTTGTTGGTGGTCTAATCAGTTCCACTTTGACCTTTCCGCCATCCAACCTTGTTACACAGACCAACATCTCGTAATTTTTTCCAAGAAGGGTCATCTTCTTTCCAAGAAGATATACAGCAACAACAAGGCTTTAAGGAAACATAATGTAGCAATTTTCCATTACATCTCAACAATATTTCTGACATTATCAGCCAAGAAATCTCACCATTAAATTACATGACCTACATATTACCGGCAGAAACATTTAAAAATGCCTCTTGTTCTCCCTATTATGAAAGATTACTGTGTATTATAGTTGTGGTTTTAATGTTTTCAGGGACCAAATTACCGAATGTTTCAATCACTGAGTGGTTGCAGGCTTGCATCCAAGCATCAGATGCTGATTATCAAATCTCTCCACACATGACATCATGTGTACATACAGACTGCGGCAGGCAGTCTGTTGGCTCTCAAACAGCTACAATGTCGGGGAATGCTTCTCATTATCCCCCCTACTTAAATGTCACATCCTCACTCACTCTATAATTAACATTAAGAAGGAGCTTGTAACACTGAAAATAGCACAGGCTACTCTATTCGAGCTCAAGTAAAATGCAAACGCATTCGGCTTCTGTGCCCCAAGTTGTGGCTTGAGGAATGTCTAGTCATGATTTCGTTGGGGTTTTTTATGGTTGAGAGTTTAAAGGCTGCCTTAGAGTCCATTGTGCTGAAACCAGTGGGAAGGTCCTGGTCTGCAGTCTGAGGGAACAATAACAGTTACTTTGTTTAGTAATCTTGGCTTGAAAAAAGGTGTTGTTTATTCTTTCTTCTAAACTGAGATCACTGCTGTTTGGTAATAAATGTCAATGATCTTGTCTCAGACCCCTTGTTAATGAATCATTAGTAAAAGGTCCAATCGATCACCTTAGAAAGTCATCGCTCGAAAATATGTTTTCCCAAAATATTATTTTTGAATCATTCTTATTTTCAAATGCCTGTATTGTAATGGTTGTAAAGCTGTATATGTATTCTTCTTTATAGCCCGATTCGGGAAGGGGGGGGGGGGGGGGGTATACACAGACAGGAGACAGGCAAGATAATTGTGAAGTGCTGTTTGATGACAATGGAAATACCACAATCAGTCTGCAAGAGCAACAAGTAGGACAGTCACTGGTTGTTTCACAGACAAAGAGCAAACCAGTGGAATAAATATCGGGAAGAGTGGGACAAAGTTTAGGCTCAGTCCGATTACTGGAACATGAATGAGCTGTGAAGAAGCAATTTTTTGCCTTATATGTCAAAATGGCTTGGAAATGACACAGAAACCAAGTGAACATCATAAAGAAACACAGCGGAATAGATCTGAGCAAAATGAGGGAAGAAACACAAAGAGGATTAAAATAATGACTAGACACAAAAGGAGTAAACACAAGAATTTACTGAAATGCAAAATAAACCCAAAAGACACGTAACTCAAAACCAAAGTGACAAACCAATACAAAAGTCCCACGGAACATGACACAAACTTACTGGATCCTCGCAGTTCAGTGAACCGAGTCCGTGGGAAGTATGGGTGTAGTGGATGCTGCCATGCCACAACAGTCATAATGAAAATATGTATAAATAAAACGTAACAAATTATAGCGTAATTAATATGTGCTAAGCCGATAGCACAACTATAATATGTGGATTCTTAAAATGTGAATAATTATTTTTGGTTGTAAGTTTAAGTTGCCTATACTGAAGGGTCCTAAATCATCAAAGATTGCCAGTTACAATTGTCATGGCATTTTTGTGCTAAAGCAGTTTGATTTGGACATAAATTTAAATATGGAGTAATAGATAACTTTCTTTCAGTCTCAATGGGATTTCATAAGCTACCTTTATGCTGTGTTCAGACAGCAGACTTTGTCAGCATCGCAACATCAAGGTTACCTGTTAAGTCTATGGTGGTGGCCGTTGGAGGAATGTCACCGCCTCTGCGATGCTTGGTGAGCTTTGACTCCATCAACTTTTCAAGCTTTTCCTGCGTTTCAAGCTTCAAAGCTCATGAAGCTAGCAACACAGAAGTTCAGCTAGCTGAACTTTTGACGGTCCTAACGCTCTTGACGCAGCACGGACACCAATCAGAGCGACTCACTATAGTGACGTTGCCTGACGTCGACGCTGCCTAGCCAACCACGTTCCACGGATGCTTAAAACATCCAGCAGAGAAAGAACTGCCTACGAGCTTTGCGAGCTTCAGCTTAAAAATGTATTTTCTGTGTATGTGCGTCGAACTAGTCGCTTTAAGAGCATTGCTTGACGCTGACAAAGCTTGCGGTCTGAACGCACCATCACTCGACCAAAAATAATCCCATAAGAATTATTTTCTTTTTTTCATGTTTCACATATTTTGTAGTGTGCAATGTTTAGCATTTCAAAGCAAGCATTTTAATAACAATAAATGTTTACCACTTTATAGAAATTAACTTTTTAATTCACAGTTGTTCAGTGTGATCTGATGTTAATGTTACTCATTTCATATTTTTATTTTATGTACAACAACACAGTAAGCTAAAGTGCAGACCTATTATGCTCATAACACTTGTCACAGCTCTGAAAATTTTTAAAATATGATGTTAATATCCATAATTACCTGATGTATACCTTTATGGGATGTCTTAAAGATTGCCCAGACAAATATTTTAGTCATTTAAGTGTTTTATATACAAAGCTGCTGTAAACCTAAGTTACCTTTTGTTTTTATGTTTTTTGTCCTTTCAAATGAACCACAAACCGCACTTTCCATAGGGCTATCTTCTCAGACAATCAATCGGACCAGTACCACTACCTGCAAAGGAAAGAATCAAACAACTTTCTGGGCTCTGTGACTCATAAAGTCCACAGCTGAAATGCCTTCCACACGATTTCATTGGTACAGCTGTAAATCACTTTGCACATGTTTTAGTGTCATGCTGCAGCTTGTCTATGAAATGCAGAACATCAACAGTGTGGCTGCAAAACAAAAAAATCGGCAGAGATGATTCACAACGATTCCTTGAAATTAGCACTGCTGCATATTGAGTGGAATCTTGAGTGACTTTTTCCGGTAAACACATGAAAGACTTTCTGTTCATTTAAAAAACAACAACATATAAATAAATGTCAACTGTTAGCAAAAACATTCCTATTACTGGTCAGTTGAGCCTTTGTTTTGACAACATATCTTTCCAATGGGATCAGTAGGTGAAGAAGCCAGCCAATTCTTATTTTTTTTCTGAATTACGGTAATTGATGTAGTCTACTTTGTCTACGAGTGAAACATTTGAAAGTGGATTGATCAATACTACACAAGTGAAAAGCTATAACCTTTGTTTTTTTTTCTATCTTCTTTTTTGAATCAGATTTAGTAAAATTAGGTAAATACTTTATAGAGCTGCATGTTAAAACTGTTAAAAAAGAAAACAGTATGTAGAAAAATCTCACAGAAGCTTTTGCTCTCTGGCTGATAATTTGGGGACAGAAAATAGCAAATTATACTATTTAAAAATTATGTAGAAGAATCTTCAACAAACAAAAGACATCATATCCAAGAAGTTCTCATGTGTAATATGTTTGCCATCTACAGTGGGGTGAACAAGTATTTGATTAGCTTTCCCACTTACAAAGCATGTAGAGGTCAATTTGTATCAATGGTACTCTTCAATTGTAAGGGAGATCATCTAAAACAAAAATGCAGAAAATCACAGTGGATTTATTGGATGATATAAGTATTTGATTGCCTATCAACTAGTAAGAATTTAGGCTCGCACAGACCTGTTAGTTACAGTATTCTTTAAGAAGCTGTGCTGTTCTCCACACATTACCTGTATTAACTGCACCTGTTTGAGCTTTTTACCTGTATAAAAGACACATGTCCACACACTCAAACAAACTCCAACCTCACCATATTGGCCAAGACCAGAGAGCTGTGAAAGGACATCAGGGATAAATTTGTAGACCTGCACACGGCTGTGATGGGCTACAGGACAATAGGCAAGCATCTTTGTGAGAATGCAACAACTTTTGGTGCAATGATTAGAAAATGGAAGTTCAAGACGATGGTCAATCTCCCTCACTCTGAAGCGCCATGCAAGATTTCTACTCTTCGGGCATAAGTGATCATGAGGACAGTAAGGGATGAGCCCATAACTTCATGGCAGGACCTGGATAGAGCTGGGACCACCGTCTCAAAGAAAACAATCACTAACACACTCCGCTGTCATGGATTAAAATCCTACAGTGCACGCAAGGTCCCCTTGCTCAAGCCAGCACATGTCAAGGCCTGTCTGAAGTTTGCCAATAACCATCTGGATGATACAGAGGGGGAATGGGAGAAGGTCATGTAGGCCGATGATAAAAAAAAGTGGAGGTTTTTGGTCTAAAATCCACTCGCTGTGTTTGTAGAAAGAAGAAAGATGAATAGAACCACAAAAAAAACCCCATCCAAATTGTATACATGGAGGTGGAAACATTATCTTTTAAGGATGCTTTTCTGCAAAGGAGACGGGATGACCGCATCGTATTGAGGTCTTGGCCAACAATCTCTTTCCCTCAGTAAGAGCATTGACGATGGGTCATGGCTGGGTCTTGCAGCATCACAACGACCCAAAACACACAGCCAGGACAACTAAGGAGTGGCTCCGTAGGAAGCCTCTCAAGGTGAGATAAGTGTCCTAACCAGTCTCTAGACTTGAATCTAATAGAACATCTTTGGAGAGAGCATTTCCTGTTTTGGCCTGCTGGCCACAGAGACCACCCACTTCGCCACCATGTCAGGCTACAGTTCTGGTCCCAGCACCTTGCTGCTCTCCAGTCCTGGCTCAGGCACGACGCTGCTACCGAGTTCCTGTTCAGGCACCTTGTTGCTCTCCAGTACCTGTTCTGACGGTCCGTCACTCCCCAGTTCCATTTCTCGTTCCTCAACCTCTGAGACTCCCCAAGGAAATGAAGCTGACCTGCCTCCTCTCCTGATGTCAGCTCCATCTGAAGGGACTGGGGGTAGTACATCTCGGCTCCAAATGGCTGCTGTATTTGGAGCCTTGCTGGCAGTCACAGCAGCAGACCTACATACCTCTCCAATTTGGATTCCAGCCTGCTGCCTTTTCCAGTGGGTTCCAACCCACACTCTTTTTCAGTGGGTTTGAGGGGGTTGGGGGTCATAGTGTCACAATGTGACATCTTTTCCTGTGCTTGTCCTTACCACTGCGTCCTTCATTGTTCCCAGCTGTCCAGAGTTTCCCTGATAGTCTCCTTGATAGCCCTTCCTGTGCATGTAAATCCCTGTGTGTTCCCTATCCTTTACTGGATTGTCATCATGTATTGCATGTAAAATATTCAATGACATGCCCTCATTGTCTATGCTCCGGGCTACTTGTACTTTGTAAAGTCATCTTCAACTTTATTCCTCTCTGCATTTGGGTCTATCAACACTGTGCATCATGACATTAACTTTTTTTACATTTCTTTTCAATTTATTTATATAGCATTTATATAGCATTTATATAGCACCAATTCACCACATGTCATATTAAGGCACTTTACAACAAAAGTCAATTCAATTCACTCATAGATAGATTCCAATTAATCATTTAGTTCACTATTCCAATCAGTTTCACAAAGTTTCCTATCTAAAGCCTAGTTTATGCTTCTGCGTTTTGATGGAGACGGATTGACGCAACGCCATTATCCGTCAACGCAAGGGCTCTCCATCACCTACGCAAGGAGTAGAGGCCCAAATTTTAACTATCCGTCGACGGAGAGTGTATGCATTCGATTGGTCAGTTTCAGTAACAGCCAGAGATCGCATCACCAGAACGGGGCTCTATAGTTGTATAGTCGCTGTAATCAGTAGTTAATGCAGCGTTTGGGTGCTACATGCTTTATATTGAAAGGATTACTTATCTAATCTGTTCCTTTGGCGATTTTGAGCACAAGGAGGTATAGGAAAACAACAAAAAACGGCTGCTGTGTTTTGTTTCCATGTGTTTCTAGAGTATTCTATAAGCTCCACTTCTAGTAAAAACCTTTACAACTTTCTGTCATTCATTGCTCCTTGAGGAAGAAATGCGTTCACAAGCCTAGAAAAAAACAGAAGCAGCGCTGTGTGATAGTAGGCAGAGACGCCATGAAAACATAGCACCTTCTGCTCTCCTGGTTGAGCAACATTGAAAAAACAATAGAGACTGGAGTGGAAGAGCGGAGTACTATAAACAGAAAACGTCTCCGTCAATACTTCTGCGTCTGAGTGCAAATTTGTGGTTCGGAGAAGCATAAACTAGGCTTAAGGAAACCCAATAGATAGTATTGAGTTTTTGACTTACAGCAATCACTCCTCCTGGACGAACATGTTGCCACATTAGAATGCTTGTGTTGTGTCGTTGACCTCTCAGCAATCCCTCATACTTTCCCTGAAGATAATGCAAAATATGGATTAAGTTTCATCTGTACCAACTGAAGATGAGCTCTGTGAGTTTTATTGTTTGACCAGCACATCCACTACTGCTATGTCTACATTTCCTTTAATATCTTTAAGCAGAGCTCTTTGAGTTTAGGACTAGTAGACTAAATTGTATTATCTTATGACGTATAATAGATTTCATGGAAATAACTATTAACATGACCAGTGCGTCTATTTAATCTGTTTTGACTCTAAATTATTTTTTCATCTTAATGCAATAATTTTCTGGGAAAAACAATTTTTATCAATATGTAATAAATGCTCCCAGTTTTGTTAGAACTTCTCACTAAACTTCCCTGTACTTTTGCGAAGATGTCACTAAGATGTTATTGTTAATTATAGTTAAACCAGAACAGCTAGAATTGCTGCTGTTTCTTACCTCTAAATTTTATTTAAATATAATCAGGTTTTTAATTAAAAACTGGAGCATACAGTTAGAGTAAATTAATGGAAAGACTGAAAATGACTGAAAATGACTAAATATATCAGTTTAAAATAAAATAATTACATAATGAACAACACTGCCAAGTACAATAACACAAAAACTCTGTAAGTAAAGCCATCGTCTGCATCTCTTTCAGAACCTGAAATCTACTTGATTATGAAGTCATGCTACAGTGACTGTGTATCTGTAAACATTTCGTAGTTAGAACTAAAAGCTTTACATTTCCATAATGTCTAGTAAAGGCCTCTCCTTTGAACTCTGTGAGGGGAAAACACCAAAGTGCATGACAGCTTCTTGCAACAGATGGAAAATAATTACTAACTGTTGCCATATGTCCAAGCAAACATCAATAAAACATTGTGTAGTAGTAGAAAAGCTGACAAGAGCAAGTTTATGCTTCGAGGTTAGCCATAAGATTCAGTAATTAAATCAGTACACTGTTCTGTGCAGCTGCCAGGAGTAATATTCTGTTCAAACATACTGTGACACTGATATGCATACTGTGAGCTGTGCTAAAATACAGTATGTTCTGATAATGTTCACAAATTGAATATATTCATGATACCGCAGTTGTAAAGAACACAGATGACATAGGTATATTTTAGCCCTCATTCTTTAAATTAGTTTGATATATTTTTATTCTTTCATTTTACTTCTAACAAATATTTCAGATTATTTTTTTTACCATTTAACAGGTCTTTAAATTAAAGAGGACTTTTAACAACAGATTCTACAGATACAGTGTATCTTATCTGCCATGTAATCATTTGTATATAAATATATAATCTGGCAACACCCCATAGACAACCTCAATCCTAAGGGTTGTCTTTTAAAATGTCTATGTGCGCAACTGGACAGCACTAGGACCAATCACACCAACAAACAATGTGATGTATTCATAGCTATGGATATCATTTAATGGGGCAGTTGTAGTGTCCAACATCCAAAAAACATGCAAATATCTGGTGTACTCATGATACCTAGCCAAGCCTATGGTAGGCTCGCTGAGGCTGCAATGGAGCATGACATCTATTTATTCAATATTTCGATGACTCATCGCAATCTGCTGGGATTCCTTACATTGAAAACTTTTAACTGATTGAAATGATTGTATAATTGCATTGAAATTACTTTTGCTGTAAAGTGCATTGAGATGACATTTGTTGTGAATTGGTGCTATATAAATAAAACTGAATTTCATTGAATTGAATTATGTATTTCCATCCTCTCTTACATTGTGACATTAAGTCTGGTTTTTGTAGCAACCACAGCACCAAGACTGCCCTCGTCAAAGTTTTTAATGACATCCGTTTAAATACCAACTGTGGTAAAGCCATGGTAGTGGTACTATTAGACCTCAGTGTGGCGTTCGACAGCATTGATCATGATATATTACTGGAACGTCTAGAGAGCTGGGTCGGACTCTGGTACAGTACTTGACTGTTTCAAATCCTACCACAAGAACAGGAACTTCTTTTTGTCGATTAACCAATTCTCATCACAAAACACAGAAATCACATCCTGGGTCCCCCAGGGCTCCTTTCTAGGGCCCCTTCTATTTAGCATCTACATGCTCCCATTAATCCAAATTATAACCATCAATAATGGTAACTACCACAACTACGCTGATGACACTAAACTTTAACTAAACTATTTCAATCTCACCAGGTGATGTTGAACCCGTCCAAATCCTAAATAAATGCATTGAGCAAGTGTCTCATTCACACACACACACGCACATGCACACACACACACACACACACTCCTGTATGGCTATTCTTGTGTGGTCATTGTATTGACCTCCATTGACATTATTATGCCTAACCCAGACACTTTCCCTAACCTTAATCATTAGTGTGACATGCCTAACCCTAACCTTAACTAAAACGTCATTCACACCACACCTCTAAACCTAATTAGTAGAGCACAGTAGCTTGTTGAACATTGTGAGGATCAGCAAAATGTTCTCGCAACTAATGTTAGTGGACTGTCAAAGGATGGTCCTCACAATTATATATATATATATATATATATACATGCCCACACACACACCTACACACAGGAATGTAAGCTTATTCTCACCTCGCATAAAGGGGTGTTGCAATCATGTACAGGGGCTCAGGATGTCCTTGAATTTCTTATTGACAGAGTCCAAGAACGTGGCTTTGACACTTTTTACACCTTGGTAAGTCTCTTCTGTTTTCTCAAGAAGTCGAGTTAAGGCTTTGATGGATGGAATTACATCTGCAGCCAATGCAGTTGATTTGCTTATCTTGTGTGTGAGCTTGTCAAATGGGTCAAGCAGTGAAATCAGATTTTCAATTAATTTCCACTGGCTGGTGGTGAAAATGCCGGGCAGATCATAGTCGCCTGCATTATTGCAAAGGGCTGTTTCTGTTCCAGTAAACTTTTTAGCATGGCAACAGTACTGTTCCCCCGGGTAGGGACATCCTGCTGTAGCCGTTTGAGATGCTGGGGGTTGCTTTTTTTCTGGATGTCGTATAGCCTGGAGTAAGCAAGCGGGGAATGCTTAAAATGACCAACCATGCATTGCCCTGTTGCGATGACATCAGTAACTGCACACTGTGCAAAAACGCCCTCATTCATAACGAGCTGGAGTGTGTGCGCCATGCACGGTAGGCTTGATAAACCAGCATCCCTCATAGCATTCGCCATGTTACTCGCATTATCACATAGGATAATGTATAGTTTTTGCTTTGGGATCCCCCATGCTTAGAATATGTGTGTGAAAGCTTTGGCGATGGCATCCGTCGCGTGTGACCCGGGAAACTCTTCTATGTGGAGCACAACTCTCTTCAGGCCGAACTTTTCATCTATAAACTATGCAATTAGACTCAGAATTGAGATGGTATTCACACTAGAATTCCAAATATCACTCGTGAAGCCGATTGAAACGAATTTGTCGTCCTGCATAAGGCTTTGGATGTGACTGTATATAGTTTGGTAAAGCTTCGACACGCATTCATCCGTGAAATATTTACAACTAGGCAGCGTGTACCAAGCCGTTAACGAGGGGTTTAAACCTGATGTCTTTGACAACAGAAAGCGGCTTATGTACTAGGCATATGAATTCCATTACCTTATGATTTAGTTATTTCTTTTCCTTGCCATCGTTGTTGTCGGGTTGCTGTCGGGTTGCTGTCGTTTATATGTCTTTTGCCCCATTTCCACTACAGTCAGTACAGTACAGTATGAAACGTGACGGTACGGTCTGGAACGTGTAGATTGTGTTGCCATTACCATCTCAAAGGAACTGTAGTGGGCAGGAACCTGCACGGGCTTAGCTTAATAAAAGCTCCAGCAGAATGCAGTCACAAAAAAAGCTCTAGTGAAAAGCATCTCTCTTATGTTGTTGAAGATTTAATTTTCGGAAAACAGAAAAAAATTTTTTACCGATGTACTACTTAAACTTTCATAGCTCAGAGTGATGTCAATCTAGCCATCTTGTTTTACAAGGATACTTTGCATACTTTGATAAAATATTTTTTATTGCTTGCAATTTCTTCTTACGGAAAAAAATCAGGTAGGAAAAACTGATTAAAATCTGAAATCAGATTTGGTATAAAAATAATCTGAGATTTAATTTTTAAACCATATTGCCCAGCCCTACCTCCTAGTCTTTCTGTAAATATTCATCCTCTATCCTTAACCCTTAATCCTGTAAAATAAGACGGCTTTGGTTGTTGTGTAATAATATTAGCCAGGGGAATCATATTTTGACACACAAATAAATAGAAGAAATAGTTCATTGCAAAATCAATTCTATTTTTTGGTTTAATTTATTGAAATACAAAACCTAAAACAAACCTAAAACAATTTGAAAACGAAACGTAAATATTATTTTTAAAAACAATTCTAGAAAAAGTATTTTCTGAAACCACGAAGAATATCTGTGAAACTGAAAGTACTGTGAAAAAGACTTCACCAGTAGCAGGACATGAACCCAGACCTACCAAGCAGGAGTCGGCAACACTAACCACTCAGCCAACATGATAAAATGCATGGACTTTACTGAACATATACTGATAAGATCCCCATGTTTTAAAGAGTTATATAATTTGAGATTCATGCTGATTTCTTTATCATTTTAGGCTGATTGTAGTTAACTGCAGTGTTCTGCTTATTTAAAACTTTAAACTATAGCTTACTCTGAGACAAACAAACAACTCCAGACCAAAGAGCGGCTATCTCTGCTGCGTAGGAGTGAGAGGGATATCATATTACAGGACCAATCAGTCCATAGGTGGGCGTTTCGGGTCATTGAGGTAGTCAGAAAAAAGGGGTCGGCTCGGAACGGACACAATTAATGGAAACACGCCAAAGCATCCCGTACCGTACTGGCACTAGTGGAAATGGGGCATCTGTTACAGTCAGCTGAGTTAGTGACCTTGCTGCTGCATGCTCTTTTCTTTCTCTGCCTTATCAGCAGATAAATTTGTAAACTCTGTATACTCATTGATGTGAGAAACTTTCAAATGTCTTATCAGGTTTGTTGTGTTGAAATTCTTTTGTAGCACCCCTCCTCGGAGTATCTCCTTTGCACACACCTTGCAAACTGCAAATTTGTCTGTCTTTCTCAGACACGTTGTAAAAAACCCATACCGGCGACGCCATCTTAATTGTTAATGCTTTGTAGAGACTGCCACGCCCATTAGGAGACCCTAGTGTGAGAAATGAGAATGCGTGTTGTTGTAAAGGTCATCTGATTGGCCTCATCGGATCTATTTGAGAACTCTGATCAAAACCGATAGGGTCCCTATCGGTCGATTGCGATCGGATGCTGATCAATCGGTGCATCTCAAGTAGAAGTTAGCATCAGGAATGGTATGTGGACCCATCTGTGTCCTAACATTTTATATAAACATATTCAAGTAGGCCCCATGAACCCATGTGAGAGGAGAAGATCCTCAGCTGATAACCTGAAATATACCACAGGCCACTTACTTGTCTTGAGGAATGGCACAAGAGGAAGTAAAGTAAAATTAGGCAGGTGGTTTTAATCTTGTGGACATTCACCGTACATTAAAAACACATCACATTACAAAATATAACATCTCACTCAAATCAAGCGGTTATCATTTTTTCTTGTGTGAGAAAATAAATTGTGCTTGGCAGAATGCTCAGTAAAAATGATAAATCAGCAATGGAATGAATTATTGGGGGTTAGAGTAGGGGTGGTGGTGGGGAATAAAAATCATATTGTGCTTCAGAAGGAACTTTTAATTTATAGACTCACAACTTGACAGCAGATAATCGGAGCCACTGCAGGCAGATACAGCATGGAAGAGAGTTTATGAAGAAAATAAGAAAAATCGTTGATACCTGTTAATACAAACTTGCTTCGGTGGTGTTTAAAAGAAAAATATGCATTTATAACAATATGCAGAGCTCAACTCTGCAAAATCAGTTAATCTCTGTGAAGTAAATTAAGCAAAGACCATGTGTCATAGCTAATTTAGAGGATTTTGTGTTTGCAACGTCATTGATCACAGAGGTCTAACTGTCATTGACCTTTCATTCTCTTGTCAGGTTTAGCCTATGGCTGTTTTTACAACATAACTGGACGCAGATTGTCCACAAAAAGATCTGTTGGTGTAGGATAAAAGTCTGCTTGGACCATGTCCATTTAGAGAAAGATGGGAGATATCAGTTGTTGCCAGAAGGCTAACTGGAAACATATGCGCTTGAAAGGAAGAAGCCTGTGAGCTGGACTGAAAGAAACTGAAACTGCTACTGCATCTAATCCTGCTTTATCAAATCAACAATTCGCATTCCTAAAATATTACAATGAAATCAAAGCACATGTGACATCCTGAGTGCACCCTGTACAACCATCAATCTTTTTTTTCATCACTGAAGTTTTCGCTTTTTTGTTTGGCAAGAGTTTTTACAGCTCCCAACATAATTTTTCAATTCCATGCTGAAAGGTTTTTATAGGTGTTTATATTAGCGAAATGTCTCATAGTTAAAACCATAAACCTGTAGCAGGCATATGAAATTTGTTTGAGTTTAGCACGGCATCAACCAGCAGAGTATACACCATGTTAACAGCAACTACAACTATTAACAATCCTCATGGCTCTGAGAATTATAAATGAATTTTGGAGCTGCAGAAACGATTGTAATTTCTTTTTATCTCCATAGTTTATCAACATTACTATGATAATAAAGACGTATTGCCAGAAAGAATTACTCTGGCTGTCTATAAGGTTGGATTATAAAGAACAATCCCTACATCGAGTATATCTAAGGTTTGTTTAGGCCTGAGCAGCGAAAGCGCTGCAAAGGCCTATTGTTTTTCGTCTGTTTCTTATTATTTTTCCCACAAATGAATTGGCTTTTTGGAGGCCAAGAAATATTGAAAAACTCACAATATTTGCCAGGGACGTCAGGTGTGCGTGAAATTTAGGTATTCTAATGGGATTTCAAAGGGGCGTGGCAAAATAGTTCAACAGCTCCAGCTAAACTTTATCTGCTCCACATGGCTTAACATAGAAATTGTTAAACTTGGTACACTGTTAGAACTCTCGTAGACGAACAAAAAACATCCATAACATCATAGTCCCAGATGCACAGGAAGGTGGCCATTTTGGGTTAAACCATTTCACACATGTCAAACTTTGGCGAACTCCTCACTGGAATTTTGATTGATTGCCTTCGAAATGGGTCCGAATGACCTTCACCCATGGGGGATCAAAAGTTATCAATAACATTTACTTTTCATATATATCGAAGGGGCAGGGCCAGGCCTCAAAGTTAGAAAAAATTCCAACAATATTTAAACAGTTATAACTCCACTTCAGAAAGTCACAGATGGGTGAAACCTTCTGTATTGGATCTTCTTCAGGTCCATGACGATCCTAGATGGTCAAATGCATACATAACTTAAGCCCCGCCCCCCTAAGAACAAGAAGTGTAATGTTTTGCTGTGAAAGACCCAGCATTTACACAGTTGAGCAAATTAGCATAATTATAATCCACAGCAACTGGAAACAACTTGGTGTAACTCTGTGTCTGGTACTGAGGGTGTCGAAGAAGGGTGTGGCTCTGGCAGCGTGCTGGAGTGCAGCATCACGCCATGGCCATACGTTTGGCTGTAATATCCTGAAAACTCATTCATTCAGGACCAGATTCAACATGATATATATTAGTCCATCCCTGGACAGTTGTCTATACTCATATCTGGTTGGTGTGGCCTAAGTACTCCACAGCACCCCCTAGAATAATTAAAAACACCAGCCCCAAGCCGTACTTTATCTGTGCAAAATGTCATTCAGCACACATATTTAGTGGCTCAGGACCTACAAAAAAATCACTTGGAGCCATAGTCGAAACTCAACAGGAAGTTGGCCATTTTGAATCAAACAGACCAATTTGTGTCATTTATAGAGGTAGTATTTGATCAAACTCCTCCTTCAGCTTTTGACTTACAGACTGCTGAACGAGCGACGACAGGCTTAAGGCATTGGGGATCAAAAGTTATCAAAGGAATTTTGCTGCATCAAACTAGGTGGGTGTGGCTAGGCATCAAACTTTGGCTTGTACAACATGTATTACTTGTATTGCTTCTGTGCTTGATGTGCTGCCAGTTTAGGTAGACAACCATGTCTTGACAGGTTTTAGGATAATATTACTTCAATGAAAAAGCTGACGACAGGATCCCCATTTAAAGTTCCCATATTTTGACAATTTTACCACTAGTTAAAATAGGTCTTTGAGTTCCAGAAAACATGTTTCTGCAGTTGTTTGCTGGAAATAGCTTGTAGAAAACAATTGTTACCAACCTCTATTACCCTCTGTTTGAGCCCCTTTCAGAGTGTGCTGTTTCTGCTGGGACCCAATGAAGTGTTTTGTGCTCTTTTGACCAGCCAACAACAGAGCATTTCGCTTGGTGCTTTAATATGGTGTCTCCTAATCTGAACTAGTGCTTTCCAATCAGTAACAAAATCCCGGATGTCTGAGCAGGTGAATCTGTACCTGGTGGGTGGAGACATTATTCTGAGGGGGTGTGAATATGCCAATGTTTCAGCTTGTGATGTAGAAAGCTGTGCCGATATTGAATGGCTCACTCAGAGACTGAAGGCTGGAGGAATTCAGAAACCCCTATATCACTCAAAACAGCATGGACGGGTTTTTTCCAACTTTGTATGTGTGCATATCCACTAGAGACACACAGTAACACCCCAAATCCCAGAAAAGGGGATTTTTTTCATAATATGGGCCCCTCTAATTACGAGAGTGGCCTACAAACATTATTTATTACCTTGTGTTACCCAAAGTTATGTTGCATGCAACAGTGAAAAGACCTTTACAATTCAGTTAGAGGTTGCTTGCCACCTTGAAATCTATCAAAGATGCATTTTGACAGTATGTGCTGACAGCTGCCATGAACAATTTACCTACACGTATATTTGTTGATATCTCATGAAATCTTTTGGACACATACTGTAATCTAAAAACATATGAGCTGAAAAATCAGTGTCGCCTCTAATTTGGAAACCTTATGCTGCCCCATTATTTCCTATGTCAATGCAGGTTCGATTAATTCATAGAATTAATGTGATTCATTTTTTTAATGCAATTCTCACATGCACACAATACCGCCCTGTTTATTTTTATAATTCAACCCTCACCACATCCGTTCTCCTAACCAGCCAGACTTATCTGGATGGTGAGGAATTGTTGTGCAGCAGGGCGTGTGTGCATAAATGACATGTGAGTATATTCTTATTATTGGTGTATTGGCTTTGAGTTGATATGATTAAGTTCATAAGTTGTCCGTGGGAATTTTCCTACAATCCGCTTCGGATGTCAGTTCAGCCATAGCGATATCCAAATGTTACGTTTATTCAACTATTTTGGTTAGATCTACCTTAGTCGTGATTATTTTTTATAGGAGATCACACATACATTCATCTCCCTCCTTACACATATAACATCCAAATCTGTATCAGCAGCTGTGTGGAAATAATAAAGAAGAAATAAATATACCAGCCTTTTCTCTGCCATATCTTCTCATACTCTGAATGGCCTTAAGTGGAGCTCTGGCAGGTACTCCCAGGGGGAATACAGTGATGTCATCCTGAATCAGTACCTTGATAGATAGCTTGTTTCCTCCTTTACAGTAGCAGTCTGCGTTGTAGCAAAACTGTGGAAGCCTTTGACTGAAAACAAAGGCTACTCCCAGAAAGAGGATGATCAGGTCAGCTTTACATACAGAAAATGTTAAACAGTTAGTTTGCATAAGCAACTGGCTAAAAGATGAATAGATTAAAAGTAAAATCAAGTGAATGTGATTGTGGAGTTCAAACCAAAAATGTCATTGACCTCTCCTTTATTCTATTAAATAAACCGGAAAATGTTCGTTTTTTAGTCGAATTTAGGAATGTTAATTAATCATGATTAATCGTGATTAATTCACACATACCCTGTGATTAATTAGATTTTAAAAAAATATCGTTTGACAGCCCTAATAAAAACCTTCAGAAAGACAACCCAAAAGCATTGTAAAGTAACTTTTGCTTATACAGTTTAAATGATAAACCCATCACTATAATCAAAACATTTGTTGTTTATGCTCAAAACATTTGAGCAGTCAAGAGTTTAGATGTAGCTATGGTGAAATAAAAAAATGTCTTCTTTTGTCTTTGATTGCCTTTAAAAAGACAGAAAAATGCAAAGACTTTTTTTTACACTCAAAATGTCTGGTTACCAGGTTTTGGATTGAATGCTGTGATCAGACTGTATGAGCTGCTTGGTCCTATTTGTTTTTTACCATTTATGAACTAATGCGAAATATTTAGGGCTGACCATAAACAGTGCTGCAAAATACACACATAAAGCACGAACATGAAATAGAACATTTGCTTCAAATGAACTGCAGATGTCTGGAATGAGTTAATAGAATTGACTGATGAGATCAAACTGCCTTTTGACTTCAAAGATTTATTATGGGAATGACTATAGGAATGCTGAGTTCTGGTTGAAAAGATTGAAAGAATAATCAAAAAGAAGCTAAGAAAACATGAACGGAAACACAAATGCTAATCAACTTAAGAAGGGGAAAAGGTTACACAAGATGCTCAAACCTTATTATTAAACACCAGTCAGAAGACATGCACCTTAAAATGATCTGTCATGAAATGTTGTCAGAAATACATGAACATAGCTTCCAGCTTTGATAAAAGCACATACTGATAGTTCCCCCTTTCTTTCTTGCTCTTTATGTTTGATGGGATACAGCACACGCAGGAAAAATTCAATTTGAAGTAAAAACCAGTATGGACACTATGTGTTTCTTGTATAATGAAAGTGAAATGGGGGTTATGTGTTCATTTTTATTTGTACTTGTTGAAAGACTGATAGCTATATATACCAGATATACCATTTTTACTTCTGCAGCCAAACCATAATACGACTCAAAAACTGCCACATACAGGGCATAAATCCTGATAAATTATGATAAAGGCATGGGCTGCTGTTCCAGAAGGCTTTTTCGAGATATTAAAGATACGTTACAGATGTTAAAGATACTTTTTCATAGCATCACTTTCAACTGTTGATGAGTAACAGCATTAATAGGGGGAACCTGAAGGTTTAAAATTACGAACAACCTCATTAACCACTTTAAAAGGACTTTGTCACAGACCCCAACTGGTAAATGACAATGAGACGCTGTAGTTTACTACAGTTGAATAAAAATTACTGATTTCAAAAGGATCAATGGCTAGGGATCTCCCGATCCGAAAACGTGATTGAAAATTGTCCCTGATCACGTAGTTTCAGACTCGATCGGAATCGGACGTTACCTCCCGATCAGGACTCGAATACAAATTTATCTGTCAATATTTAAATGCTATGTGGGTGGGCTAATGGCTATCTCTACTTCCAGGAGTTAATACCTACTCAAGAGTATTTACCTTTTACTCACTTTAAATAATATTAAATCAAAAAGCCGGCAAAAGAAAAACAAGAGCAGCAGGTGTTTGGCACATATTGTTGCATGTAAAACCGCAAAGGTAGTTGTGCACCAAAGGGTCTCACAGAAACTTTGCAACATGCAGTCAGCTCCTGGTCAGCGATATACCTTGATCAAAGTGTCTGGGAATCTTTTTTTCAGTTCATTTATTTACCTGGTATCCATGCGTAAAATTGAAAGTATCTGGGCATTTGCACCACATAGTCAGTGTGAATACTAATCTGTGAAAATGACCAACACCCTTCAGATTTTTCCGTCACCGTTCTAATAAACTGGTGAAATCATCACTTAACGTGACCCCTGATATGTATATACATTCTTCTTATTAAGTTTTTTAAGCTTAGGCGCTATTTGTTTTAATATAAGACGTTTTTATGTCAGGCTACTGTTGCACTAAAGTCCAAAAGTGAACAATTTGTTATTTATCACTTGATTTTTCAAGCTACGTCAGGGAACAGCTCTGTTTGTTACCAGAATTGTTAAACATTGATATAAGGTGAATGAAAAATGAACATCCTGGATCTGTTTCTTCGCTACCAGATTGAGACTTGGTATTAGGCAGATACTCAAATGACTCGGACCCAGACTCAAGGGCAAAAAAAGAACTGATTGGGACTTCCCTATCAATGGTAATGGAAAAAAAGAACATCAGTTTCTGATTTATTTCTTATTTGGATTTCTTAGGACTGTGGTCTGCAACTGACTTGTTTGAGTATAAATGTCATTTTCACTTTATTTCTTTCTGTGTTTATATTTCACCCCATTAAACCCTGAGTACAAAAAAAATCTGATTTTTTTAGGCTACAGTAGTTTTTAAGTAACCTTTTCTCAACTTTTCCATTTAGGCTTTATTATTTTATAATTACCTGATAATTTCTATCACGTGTGCCTTTGTATTTTTAAGCTTAGATTGAAATTAGTTTAGAGCCAAGTAAAGATCGGATTACTATTTTTTAAAACCATAAAATTAACAGAGGGTGTGCTTTCTATTTAAGTCAAATGTGCAATGACCTTCTAAACAAATTTCACACTCTGTGGGCTCAATTAATCAGAAAATCAGTCAATTCATATATGTAATATTTCTGTCTGTGACAAGGAAATTGTGCTTATCTCTCAACCACCACTTTGGCAAGATTTGCTCCTAAGAGCTGAAGTGAACTTTTGCAGAGAAGGCAAAGAGTCTGGATGTGGTCAAATCTGTGCTGCCTAGTGTGAGGAAATTTTGTGAAACCTTCTCATCCGACCAGCTTCATTTAAATACATGTCCAAACATTCACACCCACATTGTGAGTGTAGTTTTCCATGAGTGAGCATTTTTTTAAAAATCGCTTCTCGTTCATCCCCCCTCACTCCTGCATCTGGCTATATCATTACACTCTGCACACAAAAGAGATATTAATGATGAAACTGGACTCAAGTAGAATTACCGTATATTACTCCGATTACATGCTTAACTTAAATTCAGGAGACTGGATCCAAAGGAAAAAGTTCTGTGCTATTCATTCTAAATAACTTTTCAAGCGCTGTACAGGCTTGACATTTCATAAGCTATTGTTATCATATTGTAAAATGCTCCATTGTCTTTCAAAAGTATTCAGTAACCTTCTACAATTCCATATTTTATTGCAACAACAAAAAGTTATCGTGGCATTGTAGAAAATAATCTATAAATCCTAAAACAGAACCATGTAAGCTCCAGGTTCCGGGAAAGTAAGGACTGTGCTTTACAGTGATACTAAATTGGCCAGAGAACTACACCATATGGCAATAACAACACTAAAACCTATAAACAAAGAGCATGAAAAATCCTCAAAAATCATTACAAGGTACAACAAATATTTTTATGTTTCTGACCAGTTCTCCTCGTCCCAAACCAGACAAATGCAGAAACATTTTTATCAGTTCTTTAGTCCTGTGGTTTATGGGGAGGCTTTTATTTCTTGGAGATTTGTTTGAGGCTTTGAGAAAACACTGGAAACACCTCCACTGGATTTTAGATTAAGATGGAGCATGGCTGGCGAATGTACTTGATAAGCAGAAAGTCCCACCAACAAAAGCCAAAAATGGTTGAGGAGGAAGGAAAAGATGTTTGGGCGCCATGAAGATTTCCAGGTACGGTCACAAAATTTCTGACAAATGTTTGACGTTTTTTGTTATTTTTGGATTGTTCTTTCTTCACAAAAAAGTCTCTTTTAAAAATTGTATTCCAATCATATAAATGAAACAGCAGTAATTTGTGTGTATCATGTTTTGATGGTATAGCAACAATACAAACCCCAAAAGTTTCTTGTGTCATTAGGATCTGAGGCTTTTTGTTGACCCTAACATATCCTCTTGTGCTGCTGTCAGAATTTCGACCAAATAAAACCATTCAAAAGACTCCTCGTAATGACAATCTCTGAAAAGGTTCCAGCGATCTTCCAAAATTTGTAAATCACCCCCCCACATCGTTTTTTTTAAATAAATTAAAAATTTAGATGCTACAAATACAAAAGGACTGTTTGTGGATTTTTTTTAATAGTTTCCATGAGATAAGTGAATACAGATTAGTACATAATTATGTTGTTAGAGAAAAATGAACATGGATATCAGTTGTTGTTTTGTTTTTTTGTTTTTACATATAAAACTCTTAAAAACGATGAAAACATTTGTATCCAGCCATCTCTTATTTGATAACACTAATTAAATTAAAAGAAAAATCCCCTCTTCGTCCATTGTTGGCAGATTTACTTAACAGGTAAGTAAACATTTTTGCAACCTGGACGTTATTTTTGGCATGCATTACATTCATGTGCTCACCCAAAAAAGTTTTGAGCCACTTGGAGTCCCTAGGAAGAAGATCACATCCAGTCTCGGTCAGCATATATCCATAATTTTAATGGGGCAAAGGACGTGCAGCCTTTAAATTAGGCATTATCTGCCACAAAACTCCTTAATTTAACCAATGATTTGTTTTGAATCCCTGGGGCTATTCCCCTCTGAGTTTGGAGCGTCTTGTCGTTAGCAGGGGGGAGGGGATGGGAGGGGCCTTGATAGTGGAATTCAAGAAATCTCTCTCCTTAAAATACTCTGTACAACAGTTTCAAATGCCAATAAAACACTTTGACATTTGTGGTTGTAACTTGCAATTTTACATTGATTTATTTTCATCTAAAAGTTCTTTCCAGGGCCAAGTCATGTAGTTACAGATGAAACATGAGACTACATGTTAACTTTACAGGCAAACTCTATACATTTATAGACAATGCCTGTGACCATGTTAATTTTTGTCCTACTACTTCCTTCTAAACTTGTTATTTGTTGATCTTCTGTTGTGGAATAGATTCTGTGATTTAATGACCATTTTTCACAATACAACAATTAATTTTGCTTTTATGACAGGATTTAGGTTTTCAACAGTAGTTCAGATTTTTTTAAAATTATGATTGAAAGTCATCCATGCTCAGGTGATCATTTTGAATGTAACATTCATAATGATGTGAGCTCAAGACAAATAGATGGCTCAGTTTGATCATTGTAGTCCCGTTACTTCTGAGACATACAAAACAATATGTGTGTAACAGTCTATAAGAGTTTTTGCAGATGTGTGATAAATATCAGCTGTTCCCGGCTTTGGGCACCATGTCACTTACCACTTATCAAAACACCCTGCGCACCTCAGCAGTGTTCAGCCAGCAGTCAAGCCTGATCACACTGCAAGCTTCTTTCACTGTTTTTACACATTTTCATCTGAGCTGAGTTCATTCAGTCATGCAGGTTTTTGCAAATTCTGCACAGGTTGTTCCCTGCAAATTTATTACAAAACCTTAGGCCAGTCGACTGGTGAATAAAGGATTTAGACTGGCTTAATTCTCTTAAGGAGATGTTTTTTAAAGTAAGGTGCATGAAAACGTATTTCTCTCTCAGTAATTAAAAAAATAGAAATTAATGATTGAAAGGACTGTTTTTTGCATAGTTTCCCGTGGACGGTTAAAAGCTACAGATGTTTTTCATCCTTTGCTTTTCTCTTTTCCCCTTTGGCCTCATGTCCTTACTTTCGGTGCATTTACGTAACGTGTTTAGGAAAAGGACGCATTTTGAGAGATAAAGCTGAGCTTTGTCAGCTTTCCTGTTCATCATTTTACCAGACAATGCCTGGCAGAAGTTTCCCCCTTATGTCCCAGACTAAAATACTTCTGGTGATTCAAATGGTAAGAGCTTATGTTTGTCAGAAGTTCTGTTTCCAACCTGCAAACAGCAGAGACTACACCGGCTGTTGCTCATTATCCTGCAGACAGCTGGAGCCCCTGGTATCTGCCGCTCAGTGGGTCTGTGTGTTGCAACTCAACAGTCTGCAGGAATGAATGAAGTTTCTCATTCGAACCAAAAGCAGTTAGAAATATTTTATGAATTCATAAACTCCACATTCACTTTTATACTTGAAGTAAATAGGTGCCAAATAAAATACTTTTGTTCTTCTGGATTTCCAGTAAATGATACACCTAATAAATGTGAGCACTGGACGACGATTTGAGATCAAGGAAACTGCTTGAGTTGCTCTGAGTATTTCCTGAAACCTCAAGGACAAATAACTCCAAACAGATGACTGATGACATGAGGGTTTGGACAGTTTGCTTGGGAAGATAAAAAAAAATTAAAATCCCTGATGAGATCTTGAATGTGATTAAAAAATATGTTTTCTGTGCTTGATAGTTTGTGCTTGGGTTTCTGAAATAAGCCCCAACTGAACATGGACAGAGTTATGTGGTGGCTACTTGGACTTAAGTCCTGAATGTTTTGTGAGAAGCCCTGAATCTAAATCTTTGTTTTGAAAGTGGGAAAAAAAAGCCTCTCGGAAATAAACTGTACTGCCACAAAGGTAGCAGCTGTGTAAAATAGCCTGCAAACAGCCTTTCTGAGCTTCTGTTGTTTCAGTAGCCTGCATGCCTGCTTGCTTTTCTGGGGATATTGTGCAATCAAGGGGCAAAATTCACTTATCAAATGTGAAGCCAACCCAAAAGGGACAAAAATTGCAGTTCCTCCCTCATCTGCAAGGGGCTGGCTCCAGAAAGGAGCAAGTTCCCATTGACTCCCATGGTAAAAATGTGAACTTCACATTAGGAATAAACACGTTTTCAGCCTTGTTCAAAAAAATAAATTGGGTTTACCATCATGAAAATTTTGTCATGATGGTAAACTTATAGGCCATGTTTAGGATGTTCTTGATTTATGTATACGGCAGCGCGTCCCAGTTCCTGCCAATACTCAGAAACTTTGCGCAGCCATTGAAGAGGAGTGGACCAACACTCCACAGGCCACAATCAAAAATAATTAGCATTGCTATACCACTCCTGTGAACTGGGATGAGGTGATCATGCATTTGAACAATATTTGAGAGTAATGGGGCTTTTGTGTATATAGCCTGTACTTGTATTGTGCTTTATCAAGTCCAGAGGACCTCAAAGCACTTCAGACTACATTCAATCATTCACCCATTTTAGCCACATCTGCCCTGGGACACACTGACAATAATGAAGCTGCCAAACACTGGCAGCACAGAGCCCTCCAGTAGACAAGGTGGGTGAAGTGTCTTGCCCAGGGACATGTAGAAGCTGGAATCGAACCAACAATTTCTGGGTTACAAGTGGACAACTCTGAGCTACAGCCGCTGCAGGGAATGTTTCAGAACTTTTACTTCAGCTCATGAAAAATGGGAGCAAAGACAAGATTGTTCATATTTTTGTTCAGTGTAGATTGATACAACCTATTGACAGTTTAAGTAATCATGTTTTCAAAGGCATTCATATTGTGCAAAAGTTAATTTATTTTGGAAATTCAACCTAAAATGTAAAAAATTATATATGAAATAGACTCATAACATACTAAATAGATATTTCAAGGCTTTTTTTTAAATACATTTGATGATTATGTTATGAGAACTTATCAAAATCTCAGAAGATTGGAATTTTGTGAAAAGGTTCAATATTTTAGACTCAACGTGTCACTCTCTAATCAGCTAATTAATTCAAAACTCCTGCATAGGGTTCATGAGCCTATAAATCAGGGGTCTGCAACTCCAGTCCTCAAGGTCCGGTGTCCTGCAGCTTTTAGGTTTGTCTCTGCTTCAACAGATCTGAGTCAAATAATCAGGTCATAGCAGGACTCTGGAGAACTTGACTGCATACCGAGGAGGTGAATAAGCAATTTACCTGCAGCCAGGAGCGGGTTGTCAGGAAAAGGCAATTAAAAAGTGTTGGGGACCTTCACAAGGAGTGGAATGAGGCCGGAGTTAGTGCATCAAGAGCCATCACACACAGATTCTAGACATGGGCTTCAATTATCATGTTCCTTTTGTCAAGCTGCTGCTGGTAATGCAGCCATTTACCAGGACATTTTGAAGCAATTCATGCTTCCTTCCATAGATACGCTTTATGGAGATGCTGACTTCATTTTCCAGCAGGACTAGCACCCACCAGCACTTCCAAAAGTATCAAAACCTGGTTCATAGACCATGGGATTACTGTGCTTGATTGGGTAGCAAACTGGCCTGACTTGAACCCCACGGAGAATCTATCTAACTTATTAAACTTATTTATAAAGCGCTTTTCAAACACAGTTTGTCAAAGTGCTTTAAAGATTTTTAAAAATAACAACCCCCCCTTCAAAAATAAAATCATCAACGCAACTACACCCCCCTCCCAACCCATCAGCCATACACATACACACACACGCACACGCACACACACACACACACACACTTGAAAGCTACAAAAATAGTGGGCTGAGCACAGATGAGCCAGGATATGCCATCATGGGAGCAATCTGTATCGGCAGCAGCAGATCAGCAGCAGCAGCCAAGGCACTGACCCAAGAGGAGGGAGGGCTGGTGCCCCCACCTCCACCCAAGCACTACCTGGGGGGCACCCAGGCAGCTACAGCCGACCACCGCCCGCGATGCAGGGGGCCCCCAGAGAGGAAACACTGGCAAGAAATACTAAAATAAGTTAAAATATAAAGTTATAAAATATAAAGTGTATAAAGTATGAAACAATAAGTGTAAAACAACGATAAGATAGATCGAGATAAAAATGCAAACCAGATTAATAAATAAACAGTTAAAAGCTAAACTAAAAATTAAATCAGGTAAAACATGCTGAGCAATTAAAAATATATTAATAAATAATGGGGCATTGCCAAGAGAAATATGAGAGACATGAGACCAAACAAAGAATTTTCCATTGATTATTGAGAGGGGTTTAAATTATTATTGGCAAGCCAGTTTTCATCAAACTGGTTTCCCAAAAAAATACACCTTGTACATTGCCTTTTTTTCTTTTGGTAGATTCATGTGCCACTTGCTATACGTAAATAAATACACAAAAATTAATAGGTGTGGATAATTTTTTAGCATCTGCAAGTCGATCAGATATGTTGGATATCAGTATATTAGCCAAATCTAGACTGATGGAGACCCATATTGTCTAATTAAATATTAGAGTTGATTACAGTTTTTTTTATTCTATTTATTCACATTCTTTGTGAGAACTGGCCCGACTATTAATATTTTGGGTTCCTGCGAAAGGGAGAACATTTCTGTGAACGCTTTCATTCACTTATTTTTTTCAATACATTTGCTGTTGTCTCCAGCATGAATGATTGCCTTGTGAGCTGTTTTATGAGGAATAATTAAGAAAAAAAGAGAAAAGGCTGGAAACCCGACCCTACTATTTACAAGCTTACTTCAAAGTGTAATGCAAAATGGAAATAAAGAAATGAATCCATCCATTGTCTTCTGTTGAAGTTAGATTATCATCTAAGGCCAGAAGTAAAATATATCCTAGGGGGAGGGGATTTACCCAGAAAACCTCACCAGGCAGGACTTGTCAGATTCCTGAACCACCTTAGTGAACTTGGTTCTACTGTAGTTGACTACAATCAACTCACTTGATTAGAGCCCTGCGTGGTAGCTCTTTTCAATAAGATGTTTTAGGTTCCCAGCAAAAATAAAGAGCTTCACTTTTTATAATGTGTAACAATTTTTCTAACGTAAACTGTTAAGCTAGTAAGGCAGTGGTTTTGGTGGTATACTGTAATAGATAGCTGTGGCCCTGGAGCTTCCCAGTTCTTCCCAGGGAGATCAGGGGGACTGTGTCAGGAAGGACATCTTGGGTAAAAAGCATCAGCCAAGTCTGTGTGAATGCAATGGTGAAGTGGAGTTTGAGGCCATGTCCACACGTGGCCGGGTTTTTTTTTTAAACGAAGATTTTCCTCTGCTCCTTGAAAAAAAAATCTCCATCCAAATGTAACCGTATAAATGCGTTTTTCAGCACATTCATAGACGTGGCAAACCTGTAGGGCGCAGTAGTTTTCCCTAGTCCTATCCGCTAAGAGAAACTTTATATCCTCTATCTTCAGCACGCAGCAGTCATAAAGCTTATAAAAGCAGACAAACAAGACGCGCTTTAATAATGGATGATACCAACACAGCGCTGAGGAAATAAATGCTGTTTTCGAGAGTAAACACAGGTCGCACATGTGGTGTTGGAGCATTTTTTGTTGCAGATAGTGACGTTACTGCTCTTAAAACTCCGTTTTCAACCGTCCACACGCAGATACTGAAAACGGAGAAAACGCAAATCTCCACTTTGGCCGGAGTTTTTAAAAAGCTTAGTTTTTGGTGCCGAAAACCTCCAGCTACGTGTGGATAACAGGCCAAACCATAGAAAAATATCTCCGTTTTGTGAGAAACCCGGCTACGTGTGGACAGGGCCTGAGTCCCCATAGAGGGACTAGTGGAGAAGACAAAATTTGTTCTAGTTAAGTATCTTTCTGGCTGCTTAATAAACAATTAAATTATACTTTATAAGAGAAAATAATCCTTAGTTCCATGAAAGTCAATTAAAAAAATCATTCATAGCAAAAGCTTGTTTTGACAATCCATTTCATAGGCAAACTCTGTATTAAATCCTTGTCGGCAGTGCATCTGGCATGCTTCATTTGTAAAGATACCTGTAAATTATATTCAAAAGCAAGTTGAGGTGTTTCCGTGTCAGCTCCTTGCAGCAGAGTAAAACCCATCCAAGTTGAAACATGCTTTACATAAGATGATTAGTTGTTTTATAGCCTCTGCAGAAACTTAAAAGAATTTCAGCTCTAGGAATTTAAACACATAAAGAAGGTGTCTTTCGAGAGGGAGTTCCCTTAATCCAAAAGCTGACATGTTGCATCGTTTTACAACAAATGGAAGGAATAGCAGAGAGATATCAGGAAGGTCATGTAATGCCAGATCCAAGATTTGGGAACATGAAACTAGATGGCTTTATTGCACTTTTTATTCATTTCAGGGTGCTTATTATGTATTTTAAGATCTTTAAGGCAAAATGTGACAAAATATTTGGCACATAATAAAACACTTTCAGGGGTCCTATGTTGTTAAGATATACAGTATGCAGTGATGTTAAAACTAAACCACAGTACATCAGTGCAACATGCAGGTGTCATCTTGCCAATGGTCGGCAAGCCAAACAACTTCTAATTAAAACCTCCATGTAATTACTAGTTTCCTTACTTTGAATAACCAGATGCTTATCATGCATTGGGCTTTCCTGCAAAACTTTCCATTTACTTTCCCCCTCAGCTGGGCTTCATGCATTTATATTTGGAAACAGGCATAACAACGGGGCCCCAAGGCCACCTCTGATTGCTGGGTGCCAATAATCTAGTGCATTTTTACAGCTTGTCCCCATGAGGATATGGCCATTCCACAACAAAGCCCGATCTGCCCCTGCAGCTGGGAGTGAGGCTGAAAAATTATTGCTGGAACGTCTGATTACAGTGTACACAAATCACGTACATTATAATAACACGGTTGCACAGCTGTGCGTTTATATTTGCTTACAAATGGTGGAACTGACTTTTCACATATCTGTATTTGCAACTGTAAATGTGTTTGAAATATGCAGCACCTTAAAGATTTAAAAAATGGCCAATCATCTGATGAATATCTTTGCGTCATGGTATGTATTTGTGTATGGTGTATTTCCACACTTACTCTGTCAGTCCTTGCATCACTGATTGTAGCCAACTTCCCTGAGTTTCCCTGATTGTCCCCCTGATCTTTTTTACTTTGTATTTATTCCCTTGTCTTACTCCATCTCTGTCGAGATGTTGAAGTATCTTCCATGTCACGTCTTCAGCATTGTGTGCTCATTGTCATTGCCTAGCTACTTGGTCTTGGACTTTGTACCACTTTTTACAATAAAAAGTAATCTTGAACTGAATTTGTCTCTCTGCCTGCGTCCATCAATATGTTCATCATGAAACTTTGTTTATGTATGCTTATTTAACTTATAGGTTTAGAATAATCAGCATGTTGAGAGCAGTGTCTTGGTTCCTCACTGTCTGCTGTTAAATATTATTGCTAGATACCACTATCTTCATATCCTCACATAAAACATGTTTACTACCTCATAAGATGTGTGATCCTTGTTGAGGTACTGTAACCTAGTTAAAGTATTCGAATCTTTCAAATTTTGTCTTGCTGAACATGACAAATTTTACTTTTATGTGCATTTTTTAAAATTAATTTTAAGATTAATAGTTCTGTTATTGTCAGGATGTGACCTAGTTGTCCCTGTGTTTGTTTGTGTCTGTGTTGTAATTGATCATAGGTGTGTCTAGTTTCCTTGATTACTCCCCAGTGTGTGTATGTTTCCCTGTGTCCTTATTTGTTCAATGGTTCGTACCTTCTGATCCTTGTCTATGGGCATCTCTACCATTTCTCTCCACGTTCCCCTCATTGTCCTCCCATGCTTTCTCGAGCCTAGTTTGGACTGCCCAATAAAGATGAGGCATTGTAGCTCTAAAGCTTGCTCTGCATTTGGTACCTCCTTCAACCACTGATACATGACAGATGTGAGAAGGTTTGTTGATGAAAACATTCCTTTTAAGATTAATGAATACAGCAGACATGTCAGCGACAAAACGGAAGTTAAGAAAACAACTTCTGAAGGTACAGTATAGCGTTAACGTGTTCAGTCCATCATCCAAAAACTGAAACAGAAAGCCTAAGATGCAAACTTAGTAGGATACTAAAGCTATCCGGCTGGGAATGGTAATTACTGTCCTTAAATCAAGAAGCAACTAACAAGCCTCGGTGGCACTGGATGAATTGCAAAAGTCCACAGCTGTAGTAAAATAGAAAAATAACTTTCATCATTACTTCTCATTTAGAATAATGAGATCAGGGTGCATCTGACTTTACAAGTTGGCAATATATCTTTACGTTTTTTTTTTTAACACACGAAAGTTAGTTAGGAAATCTAACTACTTCTGAGTACAAGAACAGGACACAAGTAATGTAACAGCAGCTGTTAATGGAGATGCAGCTAAAGTGGTTACGTTTTCCTTTAAACGCTCCTAAAGCCCAGCAGTCTTTGTAAGAAACAAAGGTATTCTCTGCCTCTTAAAAAGATTCATCATAATTTAAATGGCTCTTACATAATATTAGCCATGAACAGACCATCCATACTAACTTATGGCACCATTATGTTGTCAAATACCCTGTCTTATTACGTCTGGTGTTGAATAACTCAGTTTGTTGTTATGAAAAAGATAGGCTCTGAATTTTGTAATCCATAAAGTTTTATGAGAACATTAGATAATGTTCAATCTTTTGAAGCCAAACTCATCTCCTCTTCAGATAACTTGTTCTCTCTAAAGCCTTGCCAGCATGTTGCTCTTTTTCAAATAGACATAACACAGAGGGCAAACTGGATGAAAACTAAATCTTTCTTTTTGGTTGTAGTTTTCTTTGCTGTCAAGAAAAATTAGAAAATGTATTTTGTAGTTCAACTACTTATACAGAAAATTAGCAAAGTTAGGCCAATGAATGATTAATTTGACAAAAAACAGCTCTGGTGTTAATTTTTGTTATTCTCATGTCAGAAACATTAATAGCTTTAGCTTTAGTTCTCTGACTTTTATTCACTACTGGCTCGTGTTTGTTAAGCCTGTAAATATAAACTTTGGTTTCTGGTGTAAGAAATAGAAGCTACAAGCCTTTGTGAGAATTTGTTAAATTTGGGTAAACTTGTTGATTTTCTTCAACTGTAGCCTACCGTAGAGAATTTTGATCCAAAGTTAAAACAAAATAGCTTCTTCTTGTTAGTGAGACAGACACAATTTTTTCAAAAGTGTGGGGTTATTCAATTGTGCCTGCTTTGTACGCGTATTCAAATTTGGAGCAGTAAAGTCAGCATGGCACTCAGCAATATAATAAATCAGTCCAGGTTACCGTAAATTGGATTAAAAACATTAGGACCTGTATTTGCAAAAAAAAAACTGTCTATACTTTAATGCTATTGTGTTTTTTAGCTTTAAAGACACCACCCAGTCAGTAGCACATGCCTACATTTAAACCCATTCTTTGAACATTAAATACTCCATAAATCTGTGTTTTTCACTTTCTGTGGTGGATAAAGAATTTGTGGTTGTTTTAGTTTTTCTTCGGCTAATATGTGGGCTTATTAATGGCTTAGCCACATGCTTTTAAGGGAAATACCACTTTAAATTTATGATTGTGTCAGGATCTAGTTTTTTCACTATAGCATCACTGAAAGGGTTTATACGAGCAAAAAAAGAGAACTGAACGTTCATTTCCATAAGTTCATAGTCCATTTTAGAATCAATTTTGAAGCTTTTGTCATAGGCTTTTAAACTTTTACATAGTGTTGTGTTGTCATATTTATTCCGCTTTTCACTTCAGACAGAGCAACCCAGTCAACTAACCAGTTTAGTTTAAATGCTCCAAAATCTAACCTAAGAAATAAAGACAATCTAGTTTTTTGGTGGCTGTACCAGCTGTGGAATATTTTTCCCCTTATTATAAGGATGGCGGAGACAGTTTAGTCTTTTAAATTAGTATTTGTTTGGCTTTTAATCCCAGTAGACCTTCTTAGGGCATATAGTATTTAGTTATTCTTATTCTTTAAATGTCTTTGCAGTTAATGTTTTGTATTCATTGATTCGTAAAAATTCCCTTCAGCTTTAGATGTTTTTTATGTGCTATAGAAATAAATGAACTCTGCTTTGCACAAATCAACTGCCAGGTGCCAGGGTGTACCCTGCCTCTCGCCCGTTGACAGCTGGAGAAAGGCACCAGCTCCCTGCCCCAAACCTCTTGAGGATTAAGCAGTTTAGAAAATGGAACGATGGATGTACAAATTAATAAAATCGGGACTTAAATAAAGGGGAGGGCTGCAGGCGCACTGGCTCCGGTGCTGTGCAAGCCACGTCAGGTACAGTGGCTTGAACTTTTCCACATTTTGTCACATTACAGCCACAAACATGAATCAATTTTATTTTAAATCCACATGAAAGACTAATACAAAGTGGTGTACACGTGAGAAGTGGAACGAAAATCATACATGATTTCTAACATTTTTTACAAATAAATACTGAAAAGTGGGGTGTGCGTAATTATTCAGCCCCCTTTGGTCTGAGTGTAGTCAGTTGCCCATAGACAATGCCTGATGAGTGCTAATGACTAAATACAGTGCACCTGTGTGTAATCTAATGTCAGTACAAATACAGCTGCCCTGTGACGGCCTCAGAGGTTGTCTAAGAGAATGTTGGGAGCAACAACACCATGAAGTCCAAAATGTGCGACAAAATGAGGAAAAGTTCAAGGGGGCTTAATACTTTTGCAAGCCACTGTAGGAGGAGGAGATGGGATGAAAAAGGGGAGGTAGGTGGGAGCAGGCGTTTCAGCACTCCCAATAACTGCCAGCAAACATACAGTGGATGAGTCAAAGCAACACTTCAGGCATGTTTTTAATGACAAATAACATTTTACAAGGATGTTACACGTCAAAAAGGCAAGTTGGCATACTACCCCCCGACTAGCTAAATGTCAGGTTGCTGGAAGTAAAGTTTTGGTACAAAGAAAATGAATAGAAACAAGATAATATTATGTTTTTTTGTAGCAAAGGAATATAAAAATACTGGGATAATAATTATAAAAATTAAGTAAATATCAGAGAGGCAGGTGTTCTCTGAATAACTGAGAAACAACTGAATAAGTGTAAAGTAGTGAGAGAGATTAATTCTAATTCCTAATTCCGTCCTTACTCAGGACCTTTGCTGTATGTCTGCCTCCTTTCCCTCTCTATTTCCTTCCTGAATACTGTGAACAAAGGCAACTAGTGACGCAAAAAAAATCTATAAAAGTGGATGCCACATGACCGGCTCTTAATGTTAATTCACCACCTGACCACCACATAAAATGCGATTCATTTATTGAATAAAAACTTTGCAGCTTTCCTTTCAAACACAGATTTAATATGTAAAATTCAAACCATCTGAGCCAAACTGAAAAGTACAAAACAACAAAAGACAAAAGAATTAACAAAAAAATGCTGATTAATTTGAACAAGAGTCACATGTGTTGAACATCTGGTGTTTTAAAGGTTTCATGATTAAAAAGTGTCTTAATGCATTATTAGAATACTGTGAAAGTATTGTTGTATATTGATTACAAGCATGAACACAGCTGCATTGCTGTGCAAGATCATAAATTCAATAAAGGGCTTAATGTCGTATCATCTCAAATAGATTATTCTGCATCTGTTCCTCTCCTGCATAAGCGTCCACAGGTGTTATTTAAGCATGAAAACATGAAAAAGAAATGTTGTACCTGCACTTACTGAATGGACGAGCTGATGCGTACAAACAGCCAGGGGCTTTTTAAACAATCTCATGTGGATGGCTAAGAACATGATATATATGACCTCATTACAGCTGAAAACAAAATGAGACAAGTAACAATCTTTACTGGAGCATTTCTGCAGTTGATAAATGGATCATATTACATGCAATTTAAATATTGGAGAGCAAAGTAATAAATGAAAGAATCAAGATGCTGTTTCAAAAATTAAATTCAGGGCTAACATTTTCTGAAATGAGACACTGAAAAGCTTAGCTCAAAAACTGAGTCCCACATGTGAAGGTCAAGTTCAGTATAACTGAACCTGATGCATCTATTTCAGGGATTTTAAACCCAATAACACAATAGTAATAATAAGAATTTAAAGTGAGGTTCTTTTTGCGACAGTCACACTTACAAGTGTGAAAATGGATCACTAAAAGAGAACATATAGGAAGACAACCAAAGACCAGCTTGCCTGAAGTTGGAAGTAGTCGAAAAAATAATGAATTTGCCGATCACACATTTCAAACCTTAAAATATTTGTTCATATTTTTCAATTTTTTTAGATATCTGAGTACATCAATAAGACTAAAGACAAGACAATTTATTTAACCAAGACACACAAAGATCACAACTATGCCACACTGAACAGCTCTGAAAATGTTTAAAGATAGCATTTGCCAGTTTGCTATTTGCTTTTTATTAAACATTCTAGAAGAAGGAACATTACCCATCTCAGATGAAGCATGGTAGAGAGAGTATGGTAATGAAGAGGCTATTTGCTGCCTCAGGCCAGGACACCTCCCCGGTGATGTGTTACGGGCATGTTCCATCGGGGAGGAGATCCAGAGGAAGACCCACAACATTCTGTCGGGACTGTTTCTTGGCTGGCCTGGATGGTTGGATGGATGGATGGATGGATGGATGTTTTTATGTTTCTAAGGGGATTCTGATGAATTTATTTGTTTTTTCAGATGAAATTCTCTGTCAAACGAAGAGCCAAGATGTTTGTCTGCACAGCAAAAAGTGGATACTATGCATGTAAAAATGGCTTAGTTTAAGAAATAAATTCTTAATTTTCCCCTAAAAAGTAAAATTTTCTTATATTGATTTTTTTTTTCTTATTTCAGGAAATAAAATCTAGTAATTTCTTGTTCAGATATATTTGCTAAGAAATGCTATTTTTTCTTGTAACAAGACAGAAACACTGTTTGAATCTTATTCAGCATTAGGGGAAGAATATTTTTTCTTACTTAATAAAAAATAAGATCACAACTCTTAATTTAAGAAGGGACTCTCACAGATGGGATATTCCATTATTTATATTTACATTCAAAATGAAAGTATATAAATTCTACATCTAATAACATCAATCTGCCATTACAGCAAATACGACAAGATATAAGAAATTCTTGTGCGCGATGAAAATGTTGTCAACAGTATACATTTGTGTTACATTTAAAGAATAGATCTGGTAAACTAACACAAATATCCTCTTCAGATGCCTGTAAAGGTCTAACGACAAAGTTAGCAGGCTTCATACATAAGGCCTCATCTAGATAATTATCCTTAAGCAGTGTCTAATATTAGATGTATTGATGCTTAAAATAGGTACTACATTTGTAAAACAAGTAATATTGTGAGTAGGGGTGTGCAGAGGAGCCTGTATTTGTATCAGTATCTATATTTGCTGAAGGGGGGGAAGTATTTCTATTTGTATTCAAATATTTTCTCAAAAGGATTTTTAAAGGATTATAGATAAACTACTCTTTGGTTCAACTGCTAACTAAAATCTTAAAAGTTGGAGTGAGTTCTTCAATCGTTTATTTTTTATTGGCTGAAAATGTAAAATACATTAGGTATGGTATACTCAGTAATTTCACAAATGTCATAAATATCTATGAATCAAAGAAGTATTATTTACAATCACTGAGAGCAACCTAAGCAGATTTTTCCACCCCAGTTACCACAGAAATCTGTTTATATTCTTATCTCTGCCAGCAGAACTGAATCGAAACACTTGGAAACTTTCCTCTTGGAGTTGATTAAAAAAACACAAAAACAGATTCTCCTGTTACAGTGGAGGAAGTTAGTAGTTATGAACCTGTATGTCGAAAGACGTAATCTTGGACGTTGTATTTAAAAAAAAGAAAACAAGCTCCAGAGATTATAATGTTTTGACATTCCAGATTAAAAGCACATTAGGACTAATCATGCATACCACGCCAGTCAGGGGGGCTCTTTTTCAACTTTTTCTTCATCTGAAATTATGATCCTAGGTACATAACTCTTTAAATGTTGTTTAGCGTTTTTGGTAAAGAGGAATCTAAAGTGGTGGTTTGTCAAACAGAGGGAGTTACCATAGATCCATGTTGGAAATCAAACAAGTTAGGTTTTTATCATGAAAATGACATAAAAGTAGCTTCTGAAGCTAAAGACTAAAACACAAGGAAACCAAACAGGTTAAAAAAATTGCGTGACCATGAAGGCCAGTTGGATTTAGATCTAACTTTTTACTGGTCTTTTCTAAACTTTTTTTCTTCGTGGTGGAGTTTTCAGGGTAACTTGTCATATTTGTCTTCTGCCTCACATATGGCATTTTGCATGAAAGGCAAAATGTAAAATATTAATCTTACCTTACACCTCACTCAATCTTGCTTCAAACTTTTCCACACGTGAGATTAGGTCTCAACAACAGCTGCGATTCTAAGGGATTGAGTGTGGGTGTAAAAGTAAGACCAATAGCACCACTGATAAAAATGAACAACGGAACTGGCTTTGAATAGGTACAAATACAAAATGTATCTGGCATCAAAGAACACTGAAAAAAGGTTTATAAGCATAACTGTTCTAGCTCGCCACCCAAAAACAATAAAACACTGGTAGGAATATATTTGACAATTTCTGAGTTTTAAAAAAAGGATGCTAAACTGTTTTCTATTTAGATTGTCACTTTCTTCGTGACCTAGCTCTCCTCTGAACAGCTGTGAGTGCCTGGAGAAAAAATGGGGGAGGAAAGAAGCAAAAATATTTGAGCTGAGAATTATTTTATCACCCCCCGATTAAAATCCCCCTGAATATTTTTTTCATGACAAAACTTATATGAAATCTTCTTTATGTTTGCAAAATACAAAAAGGAAACTTTTTTTTTTGTATTTGTGAGTATTTACCAAGTAAATATTTTAATAAGCTGTCAGTCAACTGAGGTCAAACGCTAAACTTAAAATGTAGGCATTTTTAAGAGTTTCTTGCATTTGTACAATTAATAATGTTAAATTATGTATTTGATCAATTTCAAAGTCTCTCCTCTTATGCATGCTTGTTTTCACATCTCAGTGGCGTTGCAAGAAAGTATTGGGATTAGTGTGATTAAACCAAACAACATCTTTTGAAAGGGGGTTTCATCTTAACAGTTCAAAGCATTTGACAATTCAACCTCATAGTTCAGAAAAGTCAGTCTTCCATGTGTTTCTAAAAGCTAAAATTTTCAACTAAATATTTGGCTTCGACTCACAGACACTCAATAACACATTTATCTTATTTTTATTTAATCTTTGTTTATCCAATCAAAATTTCTTTTTCAAGCTAAACATCAAGTATTAACCAGGGGGGTTATTGTTTTTGTCCTGTGGTGCATCTGGGGCTTTCCTAAGGGGATTTCTTAGAGGTTTTTGTATGAGGGCTATGTTCCCCAGGTCTTTGGTGGCTTTCATTGTTTTTTTCCTGGTAACTGTGAGCAATGCAGCCAGGAGGTATGTGCTTGTAAACTTAGGTTACTGTCTGGTAGCCATGTGTCTCCTGGGTAGGTGCGAGGCGAACATGAAATTCTGGCGGTGCTCTGCCTATGGCCTGAGAGTCTGGGCGGGGCTTGGACCCTGGTTGTGTGTGTCACCGTGATAGTGTGCCGCTTCGTGCACTGGTGCCTGGCCTTGGCCCGGGGCTTTTTGGTGCATTGGTGGAGCTGGGACCCTCCTAAGCTTTATCAGCTTGCAAGTGCTCTCTCCTTTAAAGGGGGTTAACTCTTTAGGCAGGAGATCCACTAGAGAGAGAGTGACAGTATGGGCTCAGCCTGGGTATCAATTGTACTATGTTTGAGCTGACGTGGCTAATAGTTCTCTTGAAATCAGAGAGTCATGGGTTCAAATCCAATTTCCTACTGTCACATGTCAATCTGCCCCCGGGCAAGGGACCCAACCCCAAGTTGCCCACCAGGCTCTGTACCAGCATATGAATGTAAGTGCAACTGGGTGAATATAGCCCCAGTGTAAAATCCTTTGAGTGGTCAGTATGACTAGAACAGTGCTACATAATTTCAGTCCATTTACCATGTGATAATAGCTAGCTAGAATGTCATAACAGTATGTTAATGTTCTTTGTCTTTTATGTTGTATTTTCTGTTTTTTTAGTTGTTTCGTTGTTAATTTTATTTTTCCCATAATCATCCAAAACATATTGAATTGCCTTGTCACTGAAAGTGTGCTATACAAATAAATTTGCCTTGCCTATGTAGTCTGGGAGTTAACTGAATATTGAGAGGGAGTGCAATCTTTCTGCAGAGCTGGTTGAGGCTGAGGCAGCTTTGTCCTCACCACATAGTAATTAAGCTTAATTAAACAACACAATGCTGCTCTGATTTACTTCAGTGAAACCTTGCTTATCTCATTTAAAAAACTAGTACATCTTCTCTTTGTAGAGCAGATTTTTTGGCAGCCTTCAGAAAGAAACACTTTCCAATAGTAAGGCAAGGCAAGTTTATTTGTAGAGCACAATTCATACACAAGGCAATTCAAAGTGCTTCACAGTTGCATAAATTAAGAAAACAGATAAACAAAACAAAAAAAAGCAAAATCCACTTAAAAATTATGAATTACAATAAAAAGCAAGAGTGCAGATAAAATAATTTCAAATGTCATATGCATGGATAAAAATAACTGTTTTCAGCCTGGATATAAACATTGTTAGAGTTGAGGCTTGTCTCACATCCTCATGAAGACTGTTCCATATTTTAGCTGCCTAAAACTGAAATGCAGCCTCACAGTGTTTATTGTGGACTCTGGGAACCACCAGGAGACCCCTCATGAAGTTCTCAGGGACCGAGATGGTTCATATGTCTCTAACATGTCAGAGATGTAATTTGGTGCCAAACCATGAAAAGACTTGTACACAAGCAGAGCTGTTTTAAATTCTATTCTCTGAGCGACAGGAAGCCAATGCAGAGACCGAAGCACTGGACTAATATGGTCATATTTCCTGGTTGTTGTCAGGACTCGAGCAGCAGCGTTCTGGATGTACTGCAGCTGTCTAACAGCTCGTTTAGAGAGGCCAGTGAGCAGGCCGTCACAGTAGTCTAACCTGCTGGAGACAAATGCATGGATAAGTCTCTCTAAGTCTGGTTTCGACACTATTCCTCTGATCTTAGCAATGTTTTTCAGATGGTAAAAAGCTGTTGATGTTATTGCTTTGATTTAGCTGTTTAAGTTCAGGTCCGAGTCCATGATTACCCCTAGATTTCTAACCTGATTTTTTGGTTGAATGATAACACTTTCTCTTTGTGGCTGTGGTCCAAAAACAATGATCTCAGTTTTGTCTGAGTTTAACTGGAGAAAGTTGTTTTGCATCCACAAACTGATCTTTTCAATACAGTGACAGAGTGTATCTATAGACCCATGTTCACCGGCCGTCAGTGACACGTAGATCTGAGTGTCATCTGCGTAGTTATGGTAAGACACATTGCTATTAATTAGCTGACCCAATGGAAGCATGTACAAGTTGAATAAAAGTGGTCCCAAGATTGACCCCTGGGGGACTCCACAGGTCATGGGAATTTTGTCTGAGACATCCATCCATCCATCCATCCATCCATCTTCCTCCGCTTATCCGGGGTCAGGTCGCGGGGGCAGTAGCCTAAGCAAGGAGACCCAGACTTGCCTCTCCCCGGCCACTTGGGCCAGCTCCTCGGGAGGAATCCCGAGGCGTTCCCAGGCCAGCTGGGAGACATAATCTCTCCAACGGGTCCTGGGTCTTCCCCTGGGTCTCCTCCCGGTGGGACATGCCCGGAACACCTCACCAGGGAGGCGTCCAGGAGGCATCCTGACTAGATGCCCGAGCCACCTCAACTGGCTCCTCTCGATGTGGAGGAGCAGCGGCTCTACTCTGAGCTCCCTCCGGATGACCGAGCTTCTCACCCTATCTCTAAGGGAGAGCCCAGCCACCCTACGGAGGAAACTCATTTCAGCCGCCTGTATCCGCGATCTCGTTCTTTCGGTCACCACCCAGCGTTCGTGACCATAGATGAGGGTAGGAACGTAGATCGACCGGTAAATCGAGAGCTTCGCCTTTCGACTCAGCTCTCTCTTCACCACGACAGACCGGTACAGCGCCCGCATGACTGCAGACGCCCTACCAATCCGTCCATCGATCTCCCGCTCCATTTTTCCCTCATTCGTGAACAAGACCCCCAGATACCTAAACTCCTCCACTTGAGGAAGGACCTCATCCCCAACCCGAAGAGAGCACCCTACCCTTTTCCGACTCAAGACCATGGTCTCGGATTTGGAGGTGCTGATCCTCATCCCAGCCGCTTCACACTCGGCTGCGAACCGCTCCAACGAGAGCTGTAGATCACGTTCAGACGAAGCCAACAAGACCACATCATCTGCGAAAAGCAGAGACCCGATCCTGAGGTCACCAAAACGGATCCCCTCAACACCTTGGCTGCACCTAGAAATCCTGTCCATAAACGTTATGAACAGGATCGGTGATAAAGGGCAACCTTGGCGGAGTCCAACTCTCACTGGAAACGAGTCCGACTTACTGCCGGCAATGCGAACCAGACTCTGACACCGGTCATATAGGGACCTAACAGCCCGTATCAGAGGGCCTGGTACCCCATACTCCCGGAGTACCCCCCACAGGACACCCCGAGGGACACGGTCGAACGCCTTCTCCAAGTCCACAAAGCACATGTAGACTGGTTGGGCGAACTCCCACGCACCCTCCAGGACCCTGCCGAGGGTGTAGAGCTGGTCCAGTGTTCCACGGCCAGGACGAAAACCGCATTGTTCCTCCTGGATCCGAGGTTCGACTATCCGTCGTACCCTCCTCTCCAGAACCCCTGAATAGACCTTACCAGGGAGGCTCAGAAGTGTGATCCCCCTGTAGTTGGAACACACTCTGTGGTCCCCCTTTTTAAAGAGGGGGACCACCACCCCGGTCTGCCAATCCAAGGGAACTGCCCCCGATGTCCACGCAATATTGCAGAGCCGCGTCAACCAACACAGCCCTACAACATCCAGAGCCTTGAGGAACTCCGGCCGAATCTCATCCACCCCCGGAGCCTTACCACCGAGGAGCTTTTTAACAACCTCGGCGACTTCAGCCCCAGAGATTGGAGAGTCCGTCCCAGAGTCCCCAGACTCTGCTTCCAAACAGGAAGGCGTGTCGGTGGGATTGAGGAGGTCTTCGAAGTATTCCATCCACCGACCCAAAACGTCCCGCGTTGAGGTCAGCAGCACACCGCCCCCACTGTAAACAGTGTTGGCGGCAGACCGCTTCCCCCCCCTGAGACGCCGGATGGTGGACCAGAATCGCTTCGAAGCCATACGGAAGTCGTTCTCCATGGTCTCTCCAAACTCCTCCCACGCCCGAGTTTTTGCCTCAGCGACCATCCGAGCCGCACTCCGCTTGGCCTGCCGGTACCTATCAGCTGCTTCCGGAGTCCCACAGGCCAAGAAGGCCCGATAGGACTCCTTCTTCAGCTTGACAGCATCCCTCACCGCCGGTGTCCACCAGCGGGTTCGAGGGTTGCCGCCACGACAGGCACCAACTACCTTGCGGCCACAACTACGGTCAGCCGCTTCGACAATGGAGGCACGGAACATGGCCCATTCGGACTCAATGTCCCCCGCCTCCCCCGGGACGTGTTTGAAGTCCTGTCGGAGGTGAGAGTTGAAACCCCTTCTGACAGGAGACTCCGCCAGACGTTCCCAGCAGACCCTCACAACACGTTTGGGCCTACCAGGTCTGTCCGGCGTCTTCCCCCACCACCGGAGCCAACTCACCACCAGGTAGTGGTCGGTGGATAGCTCCGCCCCTCTCTTCACCCGAGTGTCCAAAACATGCGGCCGCAGGTCAGATGAAACGACAACCAGGTCGATCATCGAGCCGCGGCCTAGGGTGTCCTGGTGCCAAGTGCACACATGAACACCCTTATGCTTGAACATGGTGTTCGTTATGGACAATCCATGACGAGCACAGAAGTCCAACAACAAAACACCGCTCGGGTTCAGATCGGGGGGGCCATACCGCCCAACCACGCCTCTCCAGGTCTCACTGTCATTGCCAACGTGAGCGTTGAAGTCTCCCAGGAGAATGAGGGAGTCTCCAGAAGGAGCACTCTCCAGCACCCCCTCCAAGGACTCCAAGAAGGGTGGGTAGTCTGATCTACTGTTCGGTGCATAAGCACAAACAATAGTCAGCACCCGTCCCCCCACCCGTAGGCGGAGGGAGGCTACCCTCTCACTCACCGGGGTAAACCCCAACGTACAGGCGCCGAGATGGGGGGCAACAAGTATGCCCACCCCAGCTCGGCGCCTCTCACCGGGAGCAACTCCAGAGTGGAAGAGAGTCCAACCCCTCTCGAGGAGACGGGTTCCAGAGCCAGAGCCATGCGTCGAGGCAAGGCCGACGATGTCCAGTCGGAACCTCTCAGCCTCGCACACCAGCTCCGGCTCCTTCCCCACCAGAGAGGTGACGTTCCACGTCCCAAGAGCCAGCTTCTGCAGCCGAGGATCGGACCGCCAAGGTCCCCGCCTTCGGCCACCGCCCGTCTTGCACGGCACCCGACCCCTATGGCCCCTCCCACAGGTGGTGAGCTCATGGGAAGGGGGGCCCATGTTTCCTCTTCGGGCTAAGCCCGGCCGGGCCCCATGGAAAAAGGCCCGGCCACCAGGCGCTCGCCAACGTGCCCCACCTCCAGGCCTGGCTCCAGAGTGGGGCCCCGGTGACCCGCGTCCGGGCGAGGGAACACTAGATCCATTTATTTTATTCATCATAGGGGTCGTCGGGCTGCGCTTTGTCTGATCCCTCACCTAGGACCAGTTTGCCATGGGTGACCCTACCAGGGGCATAAAGCCCCAGACAACATAGCTCCCAGGATCATTGGGACACTCAAACCCCTCCACCGCGATAAGGTGGCAGCCAGGAAGGGGTCATGGGAATTTTGTCTGAGACACAGTTGCCAATTCCGATAAAGTACGTCCTGTCCTCGAGATAGGACTTGAACCAGTTTAGAGCAGTACCAGAGATTCCCACCCAGTTTTCTAACCTGTGAAGTAAGATCCCATGGTCCACTGTGTCAAAGGATGTGCTCAGTATAAGCACAATATCAAAATATTTCTCTGTTTTATTTCATATATATATTAAACATATACAAGTTGGAATATATATATATATATATAAGTTGGAATATATATATATATATATATATATATATATATATATATATATATATATATATATATATATATTATGCAATATATCGATTCCATTGAAATGTCTCTCTTCAGTTATGAAATGATTTGAAAATCTTGTATGCAGTGTGCCTTAGAAGTACCTTACAACAACAACAAAAAATCAATGGCCCAAGCAACATTTGCACTAGACTAAGAATTGGTGGGCCTGAGCGCAGTTCTCTTTTGAAATGTTGAGCAGAAATTATTGCAGCAAAGAAGCCTAGGCTTCAGCCACACTGTCATCAACCCTGATTTTGTAGATAGTGGTGTTATAATTTGAGGAGATGGGTGTAGTCAGTAGAGAATTTATCTACAACCTGTTTGTGGTAAAGTAACAAGCTGTTTCTAACGGGATACAGTAACACCAATAATCTGTTTATCTGAATGAGCAAAGCAAGCTTGAGTTCACCTTCATGTTTGACAATGCCTCTGCTCATCGAGGTGACATGATAAGGGAAGGACTTGCTGAAAGCAGGGGTATCTCAGAGTGTCCTGCAGTACTTCCAGGCCTGGATTCAATGGAAATTCTATAAGATTAGCTGAATCATCTCCCAGAGTGTTGTAACCCTAGAACCTCAATGACATGAATGCAGCCTTTCAAGAAGAGTGGCATACAATGCCTCAACAGACAATAACTAAATTTATCGAAAGCATGAGAAGTTGTTATCAACCTGTAATTGATGCCACATGACAAGTTATTGAGGGATTTACATATTTTTGTTTCGTTACTTCAACCATTGTCGTTAAATGTTATTTATCATTGCACATTTCTACTGAATCCCCAAAATTGTATTACTGTTGTATGATCGTTCAATAATTTCCATAAATTTCACACAAAACAACACTATTTGTAACATTTTTTTAGTATAATCAGTGAAAAAGTATATACCTGTGTTAAATTGAATCATATATGAATGCCTTTGTTTTATGGAGGCCTAAGAAATGTGTTAAAAACATTAAAGACAAAAAAATCATAAAGGCCATGGAGTAAACCAAAAAAGACCAGTTTGAAGCAGGGTTAAAATAAATAACATCTTAAGCTATTGACACCTCACAGTTTATTGTTTCATGTACCATTTGAAAATAGAGTATTTAGCAGTTGCAACAATAATAACAGTTATGGTAATATCAAAACAGTGATAGTGTCTAATGTAACAATCAGAAATCAAGAGGTCAATGGAAACTTGAGAAAATCTGAGAAAATCCACAGCTCAGGTAGGAGGATCCAGTAATCAGGACGGTAAGTTGTGCACTCTATAATTCTAGCCTTTATGGAAGACTAGCAAGGGGAAAAAAGGGAAAGAAATCAAAAAAAGTCCCAGTTTGCTGCAAGCTATGTTGGGGAAACAATACAACATTAAACATGATCCTGAATACATGCTGGTGAAGGTTCTCAGTCATCCAGGTCATGGTAATCCAAAGGGTTTAAGTGCAGGAAACTTGACTTTTTTTTGGTTTCTTGAAGAGGTTTCACCTCTCATCCGAGGAGCTTTCTCAATTCTAAGTGAGCTATGGGAGAAATCAAGCTTCAGAAATCAGAAATCAAGAGAGCCACAGTTTATAAGCTTGATTTCTCCCATAGTCCACTTAGAATTGAGAAAGCTCCTCGGATGAGAAGGGAAACATCTTCAAGAAACCAAAAAAAGTCCAGCTGCCTGCACTTAAACCCTTTGGATCCTGAATACACTATCCACAATGTAATACTCGGGGCTGACAGTTTTAGTCTTCAATTAAATAATTTAGATCAAAGTATATACATATGTTAGAATGGACCAGTTTGAAGTCCAGACCTGAAGACAGCATTTGTGGCAATTTTTCAATTTAATTCAATGCAGTTTATTTATATAGCGCCAATTCCGCACAGATGTCATCTCAAGGCACTTTATAAGATAAGTCATTTCAATATAGTTGTACAAACAATCCAATCAATTAAAGGTTTTCTGTTTAAGTAATCCCAGCAGATTGCATTGAGTAATTGTTTTGTGGGAGATTTAGAATTGATCTTCAAAAAAGTTTTACATATAATATGAGTAGGCTGAAAAAAGGGCAGAAATGTCAGTCTCTAGATGTACAAAGCAGTTTGAACTATAACCTAAATGACTGGTGGGAATTCTGGCAAGACCTAGGGACTGAACACAAATTAATGCCACTCTTTTGAGTTACCTATTTTTGAAAACCTTGGAACATGGCAAAATATAAAAGGGTTCAAAGGTATGAACTGTTTGAAAGCATTGTACATGATAAACATACATATCATAAGGATATTAAGCATCACCCCTTGTGTTAATAAACAAACTGCATTAGTAGACCTGATTTCTAAATTTATATGCTGAGGATCTCTATAACAGCCCAACATAATTACTTTTGATTGTGAACTTTAAACTGTTGGCGTGAAACCAAACTCAACTTTTATGTGGTAGGTTGTGTCTTTGGCAGCTGGACCCAATGTGTCCCAAAGGACTGGAAAAAATGATTCCATAAGCCAAACCCCATGCATGGTACAAATCCACTGGTTCCAGTGAAAGCTGTACACAGTAGATACCTAGGATTAAATTAGTCTAAACCACAGTTCTGATGAATGAACATTCAAAAAATTGATCCAAGATTACACGAAAGGAGCACCGTCCTCTTGTAAGATAAATCAATTCAGAATGTTATGTTACACCTAGGCTACATGACATCTGGTCAATTGCCATGCCAGCATCTGCAACTGTTAACAGAACACCAGCAGACAGAAAAAGAGGCATACATGGTGCAAATTTCAGGGTTTGACTACTAACATTAACCTGTCTCTTCCTATCTACCTGTCTAACCTGACTCTAACTACCTATAAACATATCTCTAACTGTAAGCTTTGTCAAAGAGGAAAGTTTTTAGCCTAGTTTTAAAGATAGACAAATTGTCTGCTTCACGAACCAACCCTGGGAGCCGGTTCCATAGGAGGGGAGCCTGATAGCTGAAAGATCTGCCACCCATTCTACTTTTAGAAATCCTAGGAACTACCAGTAAACCTGCAGTCTGAGAGCGAAGGTCTCTGTTAGGAACATATGGAACAATCAGGTCTCTTATGTATGATGGAGCTAGATTATTAAGGGCTTTATATGTCAGAAGGAGGATCTTGAATTCTATTCTAGATTTTACTGGGAGCCAGTGAAGAGAAGCTAAAACAGGGGAAATGTGATCTCTTCTTTTAATATTCATCAGAATCCTAGCAGCAGCATTTTGAACTAACTGAAGACTTTTAATTGTATTCTGTGGACTACCTGATAATAGACAGTTACAGTAATCCAGCCTTGAAGTAACAAAGGCATGGACTAGTTTTTCAGCATCACTCCTGGACAGGATGGTTCTAATTTTTGTAATATTCCTAAGGTGAAAAAAGGAAATCCTACAGACTTCTTTAATGTGAGATCTAAATGACATATCTTGGTCAAAAATGACACCGAGGTTTTTTGCTTTATTACTGGAGGCTAATTTAATGCCGTCCAGGTGAAGGGGCTGACTAAGTAGTTTCTTTTTCAGAGCTTCTGGTCCAAAGACGACAACTTCTGTTTTATCAGAATTTAGAAGCAAGAAGTTTAGAGTCATCCAAGTTTTTATGTCTTCCAGACATGCTTGTAGTCTACCTAACTGATTGGATTCATCAGGATTTATGGATAGATATAGCTGTGTATCATCTGCGTAACTATGGAAATTTATCCCATGCTGCCTAATTATTTTACCAATAGGAAGCATATATATAGTAAAAAGAATCGGCCCAAGGACTGAACCCTGTGGTACTCCGCAAGTAACTTTTGAGGTTGAGGAGGGTTTATCATTTACTTGAACAAACTGAAATCTGTTAGACAAATAAGATTTAAACCAGCCTAGGGCTGTTCCTATTATACCGACACGTTGAAGCCTTTCTATGAGAATATTGTGATCAACAGTGTCAAAGGCAGCACTGAGATCTAACAGGACCAGAATGGTCACCAGTCCATTGTCTGAGGCTATGAGAATATCATTAGTAACCTTCACCAGAGCTGTTTCAGTGCTGTGATGAGCTCTAAAGCCTGACTGAAACTTCTCAAACAGCTCATTATTGTTTAAATGCTCACATATCTGGTGTGCAACTATTTTCTCAAGAATTTTAGATAAGAAGGGAAGATTAGATATCGGTCTATAGTTAATTAAGTCGTTTTGATCAAGAGAGGGTTTCTTAAGTAGAGGTTTAATTACAGCAATCTTAAACTCCTGTGGTACATATCCATTGACTAAGGATAGATTCATTATATTTAAAATTGGAGCAGCGATCAGAGGGAAAACTTCTTTTAAGAGTTTAGTTGGGATTGGGTCTAAAACGCAAGTTGAAGGTTTAGATGAAGCTAATAATTTTAGTACATCACAAAGTTCGGCCGCATTAAAGCAGTTTAAGCATATATTAGGTTCAACCATTTTTGAGGCTGCCTCATTAACTAAGGAGGAAGCAACTATAATGGGAAGGTTCCCTATTATCTTATTCTTTATGGAGTCTATTTTATTTATAAAGAATTGCATGAATTCATAACCAAATTTCTTCCACCACTATGTTACTCTATTCCTACACACACATGCATATGATGAAGAAAATTTGTTTTGTTTGTATTTAGGAGCCTGTTAGTATGTAATGCTGGTTGTGCATGACTGTGTAAATGTGAGTGTATTCTGCAGCTTCCAGATGCCCCAGATGTGTGCTTTGGATAAATAGATTCATGTGGCCTGTGGCTTTGGAGTTCAAAGGGTGAAGACGAAATTCAACTGTCCACCCAGATTTTACTCAAAACACGGTGGAACTTCAAAACACATCATAATTTTGGGGGGGTGTTTATCTAAGAACACAGAAGCAACTTGAAATGTTGTAGAGTGAGATCAAGGGAATGTATGAATAGAGTATTTTCACACGCACAGTCTGATAGGCTCTCCTGCCAGGTATCCACAATAATGATGAAAATGAGTCATCTGAATCGTGAGGTTATCCCATCTGGAAGTGTGTCTGCTTGAGAGCAGCAGTCTTTCCAAATTTAACCGCAATTATAATTTAGGATCTAATGGTTTCATAATACATAAAGAGGAAATCTGTGAGCATTTGTGTAAACTTAGTCTCAGCAGTTAGCCTTTAAAGAGGCATTCCTCAGTGACTCACCGATCTATCTTTTTGATAACATCCTGACTGAGCTTGTTCGCTGGGTAAGTGTACATAAAATCGTTAAAGCTTGATCCCTAACCCCCAAGACAGACAAGCAAAAACATTGAGTAATACTTCACATATCTCTGGCCTGACCCAGCATGTTAAACAACCACAACAACCAGGACACACTCTAGACTTTATTATCAGGTAATGTTTAAATGTATCCAACATCTCAATAATTGCTTTTGCATTATCTAACAGCCTCTGTGTTTTCTTTGAGAGCACCCTCTCAATTTTGCCCTATGGCCTGCAATGAAGTTGCCAGTTTTTAGTGAAAAGATTATGACTATCAGAGGGTCAGTCTCTACATTAGTACCAAACCCATTACAACTGTCATCCCCATTCAACATCTATGTAGAGAAAATGTGTAAAGTCAAAAAACTAAACCAAACTAAATCTGAATAAATCATAACCAAATTAAGCTTCTCCGATAGTTGCCTCAATAGCTTACCTACAGTTTTTTCCAGATCCTAAGTGCATACAGCGAGGAAATCAATACATTTTCTACAACTGAATGGAAACAAGATTGAAGTTATTACCTTCGAAGCCACAATAGAACAATTAAGTGTCATCTCACAACTATGGTTAATCCAGCTAGAAACTACTAATAAAGGCTGAAATCTAACTATAGTAATGGACTCAGAACTGAACCTTTAGGATCACATCAAAGCAAAATTAAGGATATTCTTCTATGGTCTGAAGATCATTTCTAGGATTAAAGGACTAATGTCAGACCACAAAAAAACTCATCCATGCATTTATCTTTAGTCTGATTGAATACGGCTATACTGTCCTCACAGGTCTGCTTAAAAAGACAGCTGAAGGTGATTCAATTCAATTCAATTCAATTTTCAATTCAGTTTATTTATATAGCGCCATTTCACAACAGATGTCATCTCAAGGCACTTTACAAAAAGAGTTATTACAATACAATGTTTAGTGTAGAAATTACAGAACCACAGAAGATTGCGTCGTGGAATTCTCAGCAATCCCTCATACTGAGCAAGCATGCAGCGACAGTGGGAAGGAAAAACTCCCTTTTAACAGGAAGAAACCTCCGGCAGAACCAGGCTCAGCACAAGCGGTTATCTGCCGCGACCGTCTGTGGCTTGGAGAATACATAACAGAGACACAGAAAGAGCAATAGAACTGATGCAGAAGTTTGTTGCAGGACGTGGAGAATTTTCCGTCACTGCAATGCCATCTTAGTCAGGGTCGTCAAGCAGGGCTAATCCGGAGCACCTACTATAATAGAAAACAGGTTAGTGCTTGAATTGACAGCACATCATGCAGTTGGGGAGAAGTAGGAGAGAAAGTAGTCACAGACCCTAATAATGTCCTCCAACAGCCTAGCCTAAAGCAGCATAGCTACTAACATTAACCTGTCTCCTAGCTACTAGGAGACCTGGCTACCAACACTCTGTCTTAGTCCTCCTGACCCGTGGACGGTGTAGGGCCGGTAACGGCCCCCGTCATGCCGGGGTCTTCTCGGAGTCGGGTTGTTTGAGAATGCAGCCCAAAGTGGGTGGTAAACTCCATCTAAGGCTAAATACCGGCACGAGACCGATAGTCGACAACTATCTTAAGGAAAAATAGACAGAACTGAGAGGACAGAGTTGAAGAGGGCGAGAAACGTTTAAGAGATAAACGGGTGGGGTCCGCACAGTCTGCCCGGGGGATTCAACCCGGCAGGTAATGGGCGGCCGCACTGTGCGGGAGGATCCCCTTGAGGGACCTCTCTCCGGCGCTGGCTGGCCCCTGTGGGGCACATTTCTTCCGCGGCGGTAAGCCGCGACCGGCTCCGGATCTTTACCTGGCTTACATTAATCTATCTCTACCTAGCTACTCTACCTCTTCCTATCTCTTCCTAACTTTTGACACTCTGCCTGACTACTAACATTAACCTGTCTCTTCCTATCTACCTGTCTGACCTGACTCTAACTACCTATAAACATATCTCTAACTGTAAGCTTTGTCAATGATCTAGAATGCTGCTGCTTTTTTTACTCACTGGAACCAGAAAAGTAGAGCACATTAACCCAGTTCTAAAGTCCTTACACTGGCTCCCCCTACCTCAGAGAAAGACTTCAAAATACTTTTACTGGTTTATAAATCATTAAATGGCTTAGCTCCAAAATATGTTGAAGACCTGTTGTCATAATACCAACCCCCCAGACCATTCAGGTTCTCTAAATCTAGTCTACTAAACATCCATTGGATTACAACCAAAATGGGAGAAGCAGCTTTCAGTTTCTGTTCCCTTTATCTGGAACAAACTTCCAAACCACTGCAAAGCTGCTGAAACACTGATTTCATTTAAATTCAAGCTAAAGATTAATCTGTTTAGAGCTGCCTTTGAGTAAGAGATTCACAATAGCTGAAATGTCATAGTTATCAAATGTCTCGTGTGTCATGTGTCTCTAATGCTTTGTTTTATAGTTTTACTGTTGTTTTATTGCTGTTTTTATTGTATTCCCTAATCACCCAAAACACCTCAAATTGCCATGTTGTTGAAAGTGCTCTATACAAATAAAATTGCCTTGCATTTAGTCAATTTTTAGAAATCTGAAAAAAATAACTGTGCTATGTAGTTTGCACTCTGAGGTTAACATTCAAATGGTAATTATGCCTTTCATTTCATATATATAGCGAATCTCCACATCCTCTAATTGAAAGGTGAAAGAAAAACAATTATTGGCTCAGCAATTTTTAACAAAGAAAGATCTCAACAATATGATGTACATATGTTTTCAGCAGCATCTGATACTAACAATGAAATCCACTTCAACTAACTACCTTCAGAAGTCGCCTTATTAGCAGAAAGTCCACTTTTCTGTAATTTAATCTCTATATACATCCAGCTGTTCTGTGAACGCTTCTGAGGTGTGTTAGAAAACAATAGGGAACTGCTTCAGCAAGATGGATAAAGGACATACAATGTAAGCAAAAATGTATGGAAGTCAAAAATATGACAAATGTTCAAGTTATGAATGCAGCTCACCAGAAAAATAATTTTGTTCCACATCTGTAGTTTTATACAATAACCTTTTAAAGTAGTTGTTTATACAGTATAGCACTTGATTAAGTGCCTTATATTAACTTTTTTTTTTACTGTTTTGAGGAAAATCTTAAATTTGAATGAAACAGAATGTTTGAATCACTAACCGCTTGAGTCTTTATACCCCAATATTTCCAGTTATATCCTGGAATTAAGATGGAAAAACTGTATACTATAAAATCATTTAATAATTAAAAAAACGAATTTCATGCATTTTCATCCATATGCACTCTTTAAATTATGTTTGGGTTCATAGCCATCATCTCACTTGTTTAAAAAAATTAAAAGGACCATGCAGTTTAGTTAAAGCAATGGACCGCTTTCATCTCTTAGGACATGCTCAGTTAGATTTATGTGCTCCTGGTGTGAGAATAGATGTCAAGGTCTCAGTAACCAGACATTCAACTGTCAGTTTGACACTTACCAGCAACTTAGAAGTAATTTAGGATCCCAGAAAGAAGGGGGAGCCTTCTCCCTCCTGTCTCAAATACCAACACCTTTAATTCCAAACTATATGTTATCTTGTCATTAATTTTAAGTTGCAAGCTATTCAAGAAGGTGCTGATACAAGATGGAATGCTGGACAACTAAAAGGCAGAATGAGGAGTTCTGTCATCACAGATCAGAAACAGCCTCCAGGCAGACCTGAATCAATTTAGCTCCCACAAAAATATCTGTTGGAGGAAGGTATTGTGCAGACATGTCACATTTTTAAACAGAAACTTTAAAGATGTGAAATTCTATCACAATATTTGACTCTATCTGAGCCAAGCTTTGATTTTTTTCCTGACTAACTGCAGTCAGTCAGCAAAGAGGAGTAGTAGATAAACACTGACACCTACTGGCTAAATTTGTAGACCTTCACTTTCAACCCCACCCTTCAGGAATTCTCCCATGTAGTCATCCTCCTGATCAAAAATCAAAGATCAAAAAACACTTTTGCTGACAAAGTTATTCATTCATTTTTTAAATGTACATTTGATCAAGTTGTACATACAAAAATTTTTTTCCAATTCATTTTATGTCTTAAATTATTATTTTAATTTAATTTTAATTATTATTTGCAGAAGTGTGATTCCCCCCCAATCTAAATTTCTATTAGTTTATAAGAAAAATACTTTTCAGCGAACTGGAAATCCAAAAGGGATAACCAAAAACCCATGACTCTGTTGAACTCATTCATTTATTATTTCAGGAAAGTATTTTTTTTTTTTTTTTTACTGTAGAGCTGAAGCACAGTGAAAAGGAAAATTTTTAAGCCAGCTCTGCACTTCTTTCTGTAATACTTGCACCAAGACAGGATTTACTCAGCAAAAGATCTTATCCAGCATGTTTGCTCAAAATACATATAGCAGCCAGAAAAATATTTAAATGTTGCCACACTTTATCATTTATTATGATCTGTCCTCAGTTTTGGTGTTCCACCTATCCATCGACACGTCGACCACCTGGCTGCCCGCCTGTCTTTCCTCATGACATCATTCCTCACCACTCTGGCTCCCATTACCAGTTTCTGGTCTTTTCCTCTTCCTACGAGGAGTCTGTGATGTCTCTTCTTTTCCCTCGGCATAATCAGCAGCCTACATCTCACCCCAGGCAGTCCCTTTGACCCTTGATCCCTTTAAAGGTTTAAGAAACCAGAAAAATAACAAACAAAAGCCCTGAAAAGTTATGCATTTCTCTGTGTGGGGTATCGGTACCATCACTTGGCAAACAGTCGGACAGGATGTTTTTATATTTTGTCTCAATCATTAACACTTGAAAACATTTTAGAGCCAGTGGAATAAAAAAAAGATTGAACATTGGCTGCTGATTCCATTATCATAGTAAAGATTGGTAGGTCAGGCAACAACACACAGCATATGGCTATGATAATTTGTAATTTGCTTCTATTTACATTCATTTTTCAGCAAGCTCCTCCCATATGAAAATATTGATATCTAACATTTAATCTAGCCCAAATCATCCGCACTAGCATTATATAAATATATAATGTATATAAATTACACAGTAGCATCATCATGGTTAGTTGATCAACAGTCATTATAATGCTAAACTATTTAAAGCTTAGCTGCATTCAGTACAGCTGGAAAGGTTTCTCAGTTGGATCACCACCATGTTCTTCTCCTGAAATCTAAATCAGATTTTGAAAAAAAGAAAAAAGTGCTGTAGAGTTCACTCCCAAATCTGTCAGTTAAATTTTTAGCAGAAAAATGTACAAACACATTAGCATACTGATGGTCGACTGAATTGTTGCTTAATTGACGGCCAGTATTTATTCTGATATCTTGATTTTAGGCATAATTGTACAAATGTAAATGCAATCCATTTCTGTCCACTAGTTAACTAGTGAGCCATGTTTGTGTGAACTAGTGACAGCCCCAATGTCGCCTAGTTAACTAGTAAGGCCCAAATTATCTCTAGTTAAATAGTTCATATGTTTCATACCTTACTAGGTAACTAGTATAGCTAGACATCTTCATTAGTTAACTAGTGGAGATTGAAATCTTCACTACTTAACTATTTAAAAGACGTTTATATTTTACTAGTCAACTAGTAAGGTACAAAAAAGTTTACTAGCTGACTACTAAATGTCTTATATTATGTTAAATACATTATATATTTATATAATGTTAACTTCTACATAATTTGGCCAGCAGTTTGAGCGTTTATTCTGCTATCTTGATATCAGGCCAATATGCATGCCATTTTTGTCAACTAGTTAACTAGAGAGCAATGTTTGTGCACACTAGTTAACTAGTGGTAGCCAAAATACTCACTAGTTAACTAGTGAAGCCGAAATTGTTTTCACTAGTTACCTAGTGAGAGGCAGAAATGTCCACTAGTTAACTAGTGAAGGACAAAAATGCATACTACATAGCTAGATGAGCCACAATAGTTAAAGGGGCTATATCATGCAAAATCAAGTTTTTTGATTTTCAACCATTTGGTAATGCAATTTTCTCCTCAAAAAACCCCCACCAGATTGGTTTTTAGCTTAATTGACCCATGTCTGAGTAATCCTCCTGAATTCTGCCCTCTGAGCACCTGCCCCTCCCTCTCCTAGAAATCAACTGAGTGTTCAACTAGTGACATCACTACTTGAAAGTTGAGAGTTGCCTGATAGAGAGAGAAGTAAGTGGCTACATGCTAATGCTAATGTGGGTTAGACATTTATCAAGCTGCTTATGTGATCTTATAACAGCATTCTGTGGTTAATGAATTGATCTGTAGCATCTCAGAATGTTCAGTAAACGGGTGCGACAACACCCACGGCTTTTTTATATACAGGACTGGAAATATTTGCTTAGTGGATGCAGCTGAGTTGGTCTGGGCTCTGTCTAAAGCCTGGAGACCTATTTACTATGCTGATTTATTTCCTTCTAAACTTTGTGTTTTTATGAAATCCTTCATTGGAAATTCAAAATTTCTTAGAATATTAACATACTTTAGTATCATTCGCTAACTTATTCAATTTACTTCAATAAATACAAACTTATTTTGTAACAACAGCTGATGAAATGTATCTATCTGTGGTTGTTTGCTTTAAATGATAAGATAATGCTTAGCAGATAAAGTCTCTACAAGTTGGCAGACTGTGGCTTTGGTTGCAGCCTGCAGTCATATTCCAAGCTACAATTATGATTAGACAATTTCTGATTCAAACATAGTGAATGCTTTTTTTCTATTTACAAGAGCATAGCTGGTTGTTCTGAAGAAGAAGCTGTGGTGCATCACCAAGAAGGACTTACTTCCCACACATTTAAGATGTTTGTTCTCACCGTTTCCTCTTTAAAATGTGCTTGAGCTGGATAAATACTTGAGAACTCTATGCTCTGACTTAATAAAATGTGCAGAACTCTTTAGTATTGAGAGGTTGAGGGAAAGTCATGTTTGGAGATTTGAATAGATCCTGTGAGACCGAAACCAGTGATTAATGTCTAGAAAATTCAACCTTGTCTCATGTCCAGACCATGACTGTGTAGTTTTATGACTTCACTATTCCTCTCTGGCTTTTCCAGGATTTACTATTGAGATTACATGCTGTGAGGCATGGAATAAAGTAGCAGACCATTTATGGGACAGTGGCAGTAACTATTTAGAAATCATGTTCTACCTACTCCTGTTGGCCAGATGCTTTTTCTCTACAATTAATTCTGAGAAACAATTTAATGGCCTCCTAATAATGGCTTAAGCTTCGTTCCAGTGAAGCTCTTCCACTCTTGTTGCCTCAAGGCAACAATGATGTCATGGGTTTAAGAAAGAGCTGTCCTTTTATTACACTTCTTTAATGTAAAAACAGCAAGAAAGGTTACAGCCGATTAAGGATGAATAATGTTAAAAGCTTAATATGACATGCATTAAAAAGTGAAGGAATGAAAAAATGTCTGAAGTTCTGGTGATCTGTGAAGCAAGCATGCTTCATCAGCATTGGTGGTTTCTCAAAACCTTGAGCATGCTACTATTAAGGCTCATTCTGCCTGACCGTGTAAGACAGAACCTGCAACAAACAAAATCAGAAAAGGACATTTTGAATAGCTCTAAAAACAAAAAAAACATATGTTAAAAGCAATTTGGGCTTCAACTGGAAGCCACTGAAGTGTTGCTATCTCCCCTTTTCTGCTTCTAGTTAGAAGTCTGGCTGCAGAATTTTGAGCCAGCAGTAGAAAGGACAATAGACACTGGAGTTCCAAAATAAAGATCTAATATTGAGGAGATTAATAGACTGGCAACTGCCTTTGTGTCAGTGAGTTTTGTTTTGTTATTGGTTTTCATTTAGCTTTCATATTTCTTCTTTTTTTTTGCTGTTTTGTCATTACTCATCTCTGCTTCCTGTGTTTAACTTACACCTGTCTTAGATCAGCTAATCACCCCACTGATCTGCCCATTAAACACACACACATGCACATATATATATATCCTTCATGTTCACCTGTTTTTTTTTTTTGTAGAACTGTCTTGCTACTTCAGTGTAGTGTCTATAACTATTGTTTGTTTTTTGGATATCCTCATTCTTGTCTTGATATTTAAATTTTATTCCTTTTTTTGGGTTCGTATTGTTGCAGTTTATGGCTATGTGAGCCAATATTCATGTACATTTGTATATTAATTATTATTTAAATAATAATTTAAAATGTTAAATGTTAAAGCATCCCTATTAAAGTATTAATAATGCTCTTTTTAAAGTATGTTTATCAAATAAACATTTATTTACAATCAGTCTTACTAATTAGACTCTACCAGGGTGAATGTTTTTTGTGAATTTCACTAAGATCTACTTCTGAATATATTTAAATGAAAAAACACAAAAACAGGAATAAACAAAACAGTGCTTATACAAATTCTTTATTAAAGCACAAAGTAAATTGGCCAAATCAGTAAAAATTAAGGTTTTCTCTTTGATTTTTTTCTATATCCTTACTTTACCTAAATGTCTCATACGTACCACAGATAATTTTGTTACTTTATAAATTAAATTGATATCCAGTAACTTTACAGTGGAAATAGATACATTTTTGTGTGTAAAGAGAAAACCATTGAAAATGTTAATTTTCAATTTTTTATGAGTTTACACTATTCTAATCTTAAATGTCATACTTAGTTGTAAGTGGAAAATTATCATCATTAAATAACAGAAAAGGCTTGAAAACATATATTCTTTGTCAAATTCATCTGTATAATGTTACTTACCCTTGGTCGAGTTAATAAAATAAAAAAATAAAAACTACCAATAATATTCTAATTTATTGAATTGGTCTGAATTAACAACAGGAACTAACTTTGTATGAAAGGCTTGCAATTAATCAAGGATGATGTTCACCTGAGAAGGCACGATCCCCATGCTCCCATGAGTCAGCCAAGTCCCATATTCTAAAGGAATACTTTTCACAATAGATTTTGGACATGTACAAAGACAAATGACAACATGACCTCATTTGGGAAGGTTAATTTGTCACATTACTCTGGAAACCATCATTTAGTCACTTCTACTGTCTATGGTATTGCTGTCATCATCTTCTTTAAGCTTGTTGAACATGTGTTAAATTAGGAATGAACTCACTCTTTAGGCAGGGGGAATGAGTCAGATGTAAATACAGATAATGGATTTGACTCTGTGGAGCTACACTGAAGTCATGACTTCTTGCCATTTTTTTCCTCGCACACTTTCCAGCAAGAGGAGTATATGGTAGCCTGGTAAAATCATTGTCGCATTAAGAAGCATTCAGATATATGGAGCTGGGATTATTCATAGAAAACTTAGCCCATTAACAACGTGTCCTTTATACAGTATTATTGCATTCATTTTAACAACATCCTATAAAATATGTAAACAAATACAAATTTCTGAAGAACGACAAAGCTGCCCACTGATAGCTGGTGTTAGGCATAAGCCCTTTGCATTGTTGTTACCAAGCTTTTATTTTTTTTATTTTTATTTATTTTATTTTTTTTTAACGTGTCCTGTCTAGCAGTATGCTACTCAGAATTGGTGTCTGAGTACCAAGTACAAGCCCAACAGTTTTACTTTCCCAAGCAGAGTATTACAGCTTCGCTGTAGTACGCCACTTGATGTATATGTATGAAAAATCTTTATTAGTGATTACTGTGGGTTCAATTTCCTGACGTCATGGACATTAAACTGAGACAAGAAGGGAGAAAGGAAGAAGGTGAAGAAAAGAAACCGGACCAACAGAGGGGCGAACCGACGACACAAGACAGGGAGGCAAATAAAGAACACAAGAAAACATCCCAGTCCTCCACCTCTGCCGGACGGCAGAGAAACAGTAATACAAAACAAAAACAACAAAGTGTACAGAACCAAACCAATAGTTCGGATCTGGTAGAATAAACAAAGAATTACACATTCACTACACACAAGCATTGATTAATGAACATAATACAAATGTTTCTGGTAAGCTCCTGTGAACAACTAACTAATGATGATAACCTCAGCTTAAGATATGTCCGTCCTCACCTATGTCCCCACACCTATGTGTGTGCGAGCATGCAGGTCGGAATAAGGTTTCCCCATGCAAGTGATTGATAGCTGGTGTAAGGAACCGTCAATCCGTCCTACAGGAATCGGCACAGACATGGAGGAGGCAAGAGATGTATGCATCCAGCGTCCCACAGAGTACAGAGTCCACAGGCGGATCAGCGCAGGGTCGATCACCCGCCAAGAGGGGAACAGATGGAAGCCCCAGGGGAGCACCCACCAGCCGCGATGCTGGGGCCCGAGAGATCGCAGTGACGAGCCCACGGGCTCCGCCGGTAACCGGCTACGCCAGGGCGGGCCCGGACCAGGAACCGGAGGCCACGGGGACCAGGGGCACCCCACCCCCCAGCGGGGCCCCAACCAGTGACCAGCCGACAAGGGTCCCCCGCCGCCGCCGCAGGCAAGGAGGACCCGCAGCCAACCGACGGACAACACACGCCGCCGCCACCCCGGACCAGTACCCACCGCCAACAACCCGGCCCGCCTCCACACATCCACACGCCAGGGAGCCACAGCAAGAGCCACAGCGGATGTACGCCCTCCCCAGGCCGCGCCCAGCCGGCACCTGGACATCCAGATCTTCCAGCTCCAGGGTCCAGATCCCGCCCCACGTGGGGCGCCAAGATCAGGGGCCCAGCCAATGCCGGACAGCCCCACCAGGCGAACAGACCAGCCAGCTGAAGTCCTGGAACCGGCAGGAGGACTGGGCGCCAGGCACGGTCCCCACCGATCCACCGGACGGCACCAACCTATTCTACAAACCCGGCACCCCCATAAGAGGTGCCCCAGTCAATCCAAGGAGGACATCGGCCCGAAACAGCGGCCGCCCGACACACCGGACCACCCAGGACCCGCCCGAGCCCCAGGCCCAGTCCAGACCCCCCCAGAGCAGCACAGCACCAGGCCAGTAACCCGTGTCCGCCAGCACGACCCCTCTAAGGCGCCGGCATGCAGCCACTAGGAGTCACCACACAAAGACCCCAAAGTCCCACCCCAGGCGAGGGTCTCGGCACCTATCGCCGAACCGCAAGCGGACCCACCCCCAAGGACCTCCCCGCAGTCACCACCAACCCTTAAGCTCCACATCGGCAACCGTGTCCCACAGAACGGAATCAAGGGCCCGACCCCACTAGGTGATGGAACTGATCAAGGGTGACCAGAAAGATTGATCAGATGTGGAGGCAGATGCCGTTTCTAAACCAATGTAATCCAGAAGGAGATCTCTATATTGATTAATATTCAGAGTATTTTTATTTTTCCAGTTCAAGAGGATATTTTTCTTAGCGATGCATAAGGCGATGTAAAATAATTGCATAGACTTTGTATCCATGGTAACTTCATCTATATTTCCCAGCAAGCAAACTCTGGGAGCAGGTGTGATATTACATTTCAGACACTTTGATAGATCTTCACATATCTGGTACCAATATTTCTTAACAGGTGGGCAGAACCAAAGAGCATGAATATAATTGTCTGGTAGATTGCTTGTACATTGTAAACAGGTATCAGACGGCGTATAACCCATCTTGAACATCCGTTGCCCTGTATAATGCACTCTATGAAGGATTTTATATTGTATTAATCGTAGATTAGGATTCTTAAGAAATTTGAAGGTTCTTAATGAAATTTGAGACCAGAGGTTTTGGTCTATTGAGATGGACAAGTCCATCTCCCATTTTGAAATAGGAAGGCCTATTGATTCATCTATTCTATTTAATGTTTTGTATATTTTAGATAGCAGTTTGGGAGGGTTAAGATTAAGGAAGTCTAAAACTTTTCCTGGAATTTGTAAATCAACTGTATTGAGCCTAAATTTATTTTTTATAATTTATTTAATTTGTTGGTATTCTAAGAATTTATTCTTGTTAATTCCGAATTGTGTAACCAATGTATTAAAGGGGATAAAGTCTGTTCCATCAAATATATGCTCCAGGTATTCAATTCCTTTACAACTCCAGCCTGGAAAGTTAATCATGCATTTTTTTTGTAAGATATCCGGGTTATTCCAGATGGGTGTACGCCTGCATGGGACTAGTGAGGTCTTTGTCATTTTAAGAAATTCCCACCAAGCTGTCAGAGAGGAGCTGATATTTATACTTTTGAAACATTCATTTTGTTTTATATTTGAGCTAACAAAAGGTAGATCTGAAAGTTTTATCTTATTGCATAGTGTCTGTTCTACATCTACCCAGCACTCATCGATATAACTGTGTTTTACCCATCTTGATGTGTATTGGAGTCTGTTGGCTAAGAAATAATGACGAAAGTTTGGTAGGTCTAGACCTCCTTTATCTTTGGACTTCTGTAGTGTTTTTAAGCTGATACGTGGGGGTTTATCTTTCCAAAGGAATTTAGAAACAGAAGAGTCCAGAGATCTAAACCAATCAGGTGATGGTTTGCTTGGGATCATTGAGAATAAATAATTGATTCTAGGCAAAACCATCATTTTTATTGTAGCTACCCTTCCAATAAGTGATATTGGAAGGGATTTCCATCTTGCCAGATCATCTTCCACTTTTTTTAAAAGTGGGACGTAGTTTAGCTTAGATAAGTCTGCCAGTCTTGGTGAGATATGGATACCTAGATATGTAATATTTCCGGACCGGAGCTGTAAAGCAACAGGACTCTGGTAAGAACAGTTGATAGGAAGGACTGTAGATTTTAACCAATTTGTGGAATAGTCTGAAACTCTTGAGTAAGATTTTATTAACTCAATTACCTGATACAAGGAAGTTTGTGAATGCTGTAGAAAAAGTAGTACATCATCTGCGTATAAACTGATTTTATGTTCTATTTTGTTGCATTGTATACCTTTAACATTATTATTTTGCCTGATTGCTGCTGCTAATGGTTCAATAAAAATAGCAAAGAGGGAGGGAGAAAGTGGACATCCCTGCCTGGTACCTCTCTGAAGAAAGAACCTTGATGATGTTTGATTATTGGTCCTAATACATGCTGTTGGTGAGCTGTATAATATTTTTAACCAGTTTACAAAAGAATTACTGAATCCGAATTTATTTAAGGCTGCAAATAAAAATTTCCAGTTAACTCTATCAAATGCTTTTTCTGCATCTAAAGATAATATATTGGTTTGGACGTTTTTACAGTGGGAATAATCTATTAAATCTATTAATCTACGTGAATTTGTGGAAGAGAGCCTACCTTTTATAAAACCTGTTTGATCCGGGTGGATTATTAGAGGTGTTATTTTCTCTATCCTTCTTGCAAGAGCTTTGCAAATTATTTTCAGATCCACATTGATAAGAGAAATGGGACGATAACTGGTAGGAGACATAGGGTCTTTTCCTGGTTTTAATAGAAGATTGATGTAGGCAGAATTCATGTTTGGTGGTATTCGACCATTTTCCTTTGTTTCCTGTAACATTTTGTAAAATGTTGGTGCCAGAATATTCCAGAATTCTTTATAGAACTCTGCTGGAAATCCATCTGGACCTGGAGCTTTATTATTAGGCATAGATTGGAGGGCCTCCTGGAGTTCAGACACTGTTAGCGGTGAATCCAGGGCCTTTGCTTGACTGTCTGAAAGTTTAGGAAGAGTTATTTTATCCAGAAATTGTACAATATCATTATTTGAAGGGTTTATCTCTGGTGTGTATAACGTCTCATAAAATTCTTTGAAAGTGTTGTTTATTTTTTCAGGGTCATATATTATATTCCCAGTTTTGTCTTTGATTGCAGATATAGTTGTTTTTTCTTTATTTATTTTTAACTGATTAGCTAAGAAGCTACCTGATTTATTACTATGTTCAAAGTTTTCTATTCTAAGTCTTTGGATTAAGAACTGCGTCCTTTTATTAATAATTTCATTTAACTCTAATTTTGCTTTCCTTATTTTACTTAAGCTCTCTTTATCCAGGGAAGGTTCTAATGATTTAATAGTTTCTTCTAATTCCTGAACATGTTTATTTTCTGTTCTCTTTTTATTTGATGAGAATGAAATTATTTTACCTCTAATCACAGCTTTCCCTGCTTCCCATAGAGTGGATGGCGACATACCAGGGAGATCATTAAATTCCATGTATGAAGCCCATTCTTTTTCAATATATTTAATAAATTCTTTATCCTTAAGTAATGATGTATTAAATCTCCAATTTTTATATTGAAGGGTTGCAATTTTATTTGCTAAATTTAAAGAAACAGGAGCGTGATCGCTGATCACTATAGGATGTATCTCAGTGTCTGAAATGTCATTCAACAGTGAGCTGCTGACTAACAAATAGTCCAATCTAGAATAAGAATGATGTACGTTTGAGTAAAAAGTGTATTTTCTGTCGTTGGGATGAAGCGATCGCCATGCATCGCAGAGTCCATAATCGCTCATGTACTGTTTAACTATATCTATGGATTGCCATCTGCGCTGAGTCCCTGCTGTACTGAGCCTGTCTATTTCTTCATTTAGTCCAAAGTTGAAGTCTCCCCCAAGAACAAGTGAGCAATCCATGTGATTAGCCAGAACCGAGAAGAAAGTATGAAAGAATGAGGGGTCGTCAACATTTGGACCATATATACTAACTATACATAACTTTTGGTTATTTATAAATAGTTTTAATATTATAAATCTACCTTCTGGATCTGTAGCTGTGTCTATTACTTTAAAATTAGTATTTCTATTTATTAATATTGCTACTCCTCGTTGTCTAGAGTTATAGCATGAAGAAAATATATTAGGATACTCTGGTGTTTTTAAATCATTAGCTGTTGAACTTGATTTATGAGTCTCCTGTAGTAAGACGACATCTGCCTTCAGTCTTGTAAGATGGTTGAAAATCTTAATGGTTTTATCTCTGCAGCTAGCGCCGCGAATATTCCATGTTATAAATTTTACAGGATTCATAGAGCTAAGATAAACCTTAGATATGTACTATCGCCAAGGATGAATATAGGTGTAATTTTGGTTTGTCCATGGGGTTGCCAGATTGAAAAAAACCAGAAGCAGAGATAAAGCGGGTAGATAATGCACCATACAGGTGTGTACAGAATGAAAGTATGATGGAAAAACATGAATATGCCATGATAAAAGTCTGTGTATGTGTGAGAGAGAAAAAGGAAAAAAGGTGATAAAGAGATTTGGTGGTACAAATGTGAGAAAGATAATAGTGAAAAAGAAAAAATGAAAGAAAAAAAAAAGAAAAAGCAATCTAGTGCACAGCCCTGCCCCTACCCACATTAACAAACAAAAACAGCCTGCTGAGCTGTGCTTTTTTTTTTAAACTATAGTTGTCTGATAAAGCTAATTCTGTCTTGGTTCTGTTAAATATGACTAATAAAGCCAAGGAGTAACCTGAGGGTCCCTAAACAGCTGACCGTTAACATACAGTTTATCCACACTAACCGTAGCCCTACTGCCCTCACTAATATGTTTTTTTCTAATTGGAAATAACACGCGTCTTCTGTCCAGGATTTCTTTCGGAAACTGATCATTAACGCTGTAATTCGTCCCCCGTAGCTCTCTCCCGCGTCCTTTGACTTGTTCTTTTTGTTTAAAATGTTCAAATTTTGCAACAATTGGTCGCGGGCGGGTGTTGTTGTGTTTCTTACCTCCGAGTCGGTGAACCCGATGGAAGGTTATGTTTTTAACCGTGTCGTCTGGCAGTTTCAGCTGGTGTTGAATGAACTTTCGCACGGCTACTTCAGCATCTTCCTCAGCCTGCTCTGGTATCCCCGAAAAAACAAGATTGTCCCTCATTGATCGGGCCTGGATGTCTAGAATAGACTCCTTGAAGCTTTTGTTTTCTCCAGACAGCTGCTTCATTCCCTCGGTGAGTTTCTTAACGTCTTCTTTTAGTGTTTGGTTTTCTGTAACTAGCGAAGCTACTTGTTGTTGGCTGAACTCCAGCGATTCCCTCAGAGCCTGAAATTCTTTATGAAGAACCTCAACCAGCGCGAGACGGGCGTCCAGGCTGGTTAGCTTCTTGTCTATTGAGTCCAGGATGTCGCCGTAGCTTCTATCTGGCGAGTCGGTGGATGTGCTAGCCTCGGAACGAGTGCGCTTCTGCGACGGTGTGCTCGTTGTTGTATCCGAAGCAGGTTTCCGTGACTTACCCATAACGATGTTATCAAAGCACTCGTCTAGGTAGCACTCCAGCGAATCCAATGTTTCCTCGTCCAGGTTGTTTAGAGGAAAAAAAAAAGTAACTTGATGGTTATTTTAGAAGCTGCGTTTGATTCAAAATGATTGTCTTATTTTACCTGGGTGTATACATTACCACATAACCGCCATGTTCACCTATGCACAGCTCTCGAGAGAACTCAGCAGCTCATCCTCTCCCTCTTTCGTCACTGTAGTTACCAAGTTAAGTTAAGTTACCAAGCTTTTAAAAACAAAAAGAATGTTCACTTTCTTAGATGTGTTTGTTTGTTTGTTTTTCTGTAGATGTGTTTGTGCCCCAAAAAAAGACAGAAAAAACAGTAGCATAGTTGTAAGATAAATTGTTAGACTTACAGTTCTGCTCCCAAGCTTCTATTCCTCAGCAAATAGCATTTTGTGTACCCTTACTAGGTTAGCTCGGTCAGTTGGTTTCCTCAGCAATTACTCAAAAAGCTCCAAAACAATATTGTCTTCCATTATTAAGGTTAACCTAAGAAAAAAGCTGCATTGAAGCTCATGGAGTCAAAAATAAAGTTATTTTGCTAAGAACAAATGTGATCACTGGAAGCGCATGCATGCCATTATTTTCAAAAAGGCTAATTGGCTGTGGTGCACACACAGATCTGATTTAGCATTTCACCAAAAATAACTTTTTTAAATTATGATTACCTCATGTCGTACACTGTAGCTTGAAAAAATGTTGCAATACAGCACACGTTTTTTATATGGAGTTAATTTAACTTTTTCCTTTCTCTGAATCACGTTTAATTATTTAAGTCATTAGTTGAGCAATAATTGTTAATAGTGGAGTTTAAAACTTCAACCAGTTAGACACCAGTCAAAATCAGGTAGACCAATAAAATATATTTTTAGTTTTAATGGAACTTCATTTTAGAAGCCCTGTGTCATTACAAAAATGCTTTTCTAACTATACATTTGTTATTTGGTTGCTTTGTGTGTTTTTATGTTTATTTTGAGTTATCTTAAATCAAGGATAAAAACGTATATGATTAGATCTGCCTTTGAGCAATGTTTTCATATATCATATGTTTATAACTATAACAGCCAATTGGCAAGAGATGAAAACTGAAAAAAAATGCATTTATTCTCAATATTTATTAACTGTAATTCCTTAGTGTTCACTAAATGCTGTTGTCCACCCAGGAATCTGTACTCAGATATAAACTGTTGTGGCTAGCACAAATACAAACATGAGGATTCAAGGATCCTGCTAATGTCTGTTTAGTCTGGACTCTTTAATTTGCTCTGTTATGCCTGACAGTCTGCAACTGTTGATTTATAGTAAAAAAATGCATTTGCGTTTTGAAAATGAGAGCTGATCTTATTTTTTTCTTAAATATATATAACTAACAACAGCATTATCTGTGCTGATGTTGAAAGTGCAATATAAGAAAAAAAATGTTAATATTAATCTGTTCATTACTAACTTTAAACCCAAATGCTACCTTAAGTGTCTCATTTAGCAGCTTCAAGGAGGTCATTGACCAGGGTGATTTAAAGATATTTCCTGCAAGATAAGTGACAGTGCATAAAATGCTGAGATTGGCTGTTAAAATAGAAAACAACATATTTTTCAATTAAATTAAGCCATACATGGTTTGGAAAAGTACTGCTCTTCATCTACAGCAGGAATTTCAATACCATGCAGAAATCCTTAAACAGTTATAAGATCAGCACTGATGCTTGAAGTGACCCTGCTGACATGGTTGGATAAATTATTGGACAAGAGGACACTTTGTGTGCATCAGTCCAATATTTCAAAACTGGAAGTTTGTGGATGAATGAGGGTTATCTGTTATTAAGTAATGCATAAAGAATATCATATGTTTTAGGCAACAAAGAGAAACAGCTGCACCAGGCTGTTTCTTCTATACACAGAAAGAAAACATCTCTAGGGGAGAAAGATTTCCTGCATAAATGCAACAAGATAATCTCTTTGCAAACTTTAAGGAATTAATTCCTGTTTATCTTATATCAGCTTGTATGGGGTAGTAAGATAAAATACTTTTTCCATTCAACATAATCAGAAAACCTTTCACTTCAGCCTGATGGGACTTCAGGGTGTGTTGACTTTCACTAAATTTAGCACTAAAATGGCATAATGATTTGGCCAGGAACGATGCTCCCTTATTATTCCACCAGAAAAGATAAGTGTTGATGTTAAGATTAGGTTGAAGGTAGTAGAACAGTTTCCTCAGAGAGCTGGAAATGACATAGGTTTCTTTGAGAAAATGTTTCCACTGCGCCTGTATTGCACCGAAAATACATTATGTGGCTGCATAAGTGGTGTTGAAGGATGTCAGGTCCTTTGTGTTTTATTAATCCTAAAAACAGTTTTGATGTGTATCTAAGATTAAACACTTAACTGCATCAAAATTTTAATCTGCTGATGCAAGGTGTGATGTCAGAAGAAATTCAGTTATAACTTTTTGGAACAAAAAAGGAACAAAAATTCTTATGCCTGTTTTAATTGCTAGAAGACTAGTGTCACAGTATTCAGTGAAGCAACTTGTACAGCACCATAAACTAAGAGAGTGCTTACCAAGGAAGAAGACAGTTCTCAAAAATCAACACCTTAAAGGAAGAATGAAACTCAATGCTGGCCACATAGACAGTTCAAGTGCCTGTGTTTTTTCGTTAAATGAGACATTAATTGATAAGATTAAGGTGTTCGATCATGGAGAGAAGCACATTGGTGTTGGTAGCATCATGCAAGGCTCTATTTCTCTGCTAAAATTATTGGTGTATCACACAAGATGGTGTCATTGAAAAAATCTTTTTAAGAAAGTGATGAGAGAGATTCCTTCAGATTTTTGAAGGTTTTAATACAGACAAGGAGGTTACAAAATTACATGGAACTGTGTAAAAACTGACCTGCTACCCAACAACTGACACAGTCTTTTATAAGTTAAGTAATCCAAACATTTCTTCAGGGTGAGGACCGTAGACTTCCAGGCGTCTTCGGATGATATAGGTGGCACAATCTTATAACATTTCAGGACGTCCAGTGAGAGAGGGTCGTCTTCATGGCAACACAGAATGTACGAATTTAGTTCATTTGACCTAGCCTAGTATCATACGGTCTGATATAATCCGATGTATCACTATGTCAGGAAGAAATAGCACACAGTAACTGTAAGTATGTAAGAATACACAGAATAGATCATTTTTAATATAAAGTTCCAACCATGATCTTAAGCAAACTTCCAAACTGGTTTCAGATTGGATAAAGCTGGCTGTTGTCTATGGTAAGAAGTTGATCACATTAAATGTTGTCTAACAATTTCTGATAAAAAGAATGGTAGAATATTCAGCAAGAATTATATCAGAAGTTAATTTATGAGAAACAAAGCTGAGAGACTTAAATTAAGTGACCTTTAACTAAATATTAACAAGAGTGTAAGTATATTTTTCAGACTATATAAATAGTCACAAATTAATATGACTTGTATACCCAGTGTAAGAATATATAAATTCATACCAGTTTTGTATGAATGGCGAAGCTAAAACATGTTCAGGCCCTTACTGGCCATGAATGATGGAGAAACAAACACCAGACTCAACACACAAATCTACCCTTCCAAACGCTTAAACTGCATTTTGCTCCCACCTCCCCTTCCAGCTGCAAGACCAACATACCAGCATGTGAGCCCTGTGGTCTGAAGGGGAAAAATGGAAAAATGGCACGAGCAGGAAAACGTATGCACACGTACCTCTTAGTGTTTTCTGGTTTATGTTCCCATCAGTGCTTGTCATCGGAGAAGGAAAAGAAAGTTGGAGGCAAAAGGCTGCGGGAATGAGGCTATCAAATGAAGCAATTACAAGGTTTGGGGCCTGGATTTTCCATGAGTTCATCTCAGCAGCTTCTGGTCTTCAACACGAAGGCTCTGCAGGATCTCCTGGAGAGAAAGATTGTGGTAGAGATGGATAGAGATTTTCAACAGTTGCACAACAGAGAAATTTAAGAGCTATACTGGTTCCTGTTGCCTTGAAATCTTGCAGTAATAATCAAACCTCTATATCAGGCTTCTAAAGCTGTTTTCTGTTCCATTTCATTTCAACATAATCTCGTCAAAAGATTTAATCTCTTTTAATTTTTATTCTTTTTATATTATTTACATCATGGTAGTAATTTGATCGTCTTATAGTTAAACCCCGGGGAAACCACAGTTCACCTGATAAATGGGTATTTGACATGAGCTCCAGAACAGTTATAATGCACTCTGTCTGGGCATGGTTATGTAACATTTTACAGCTCCCACCTGCTCTTCACAGGCTGCAGATTGCATGGCACTATGTGTAACAAACCTTATTTCATACGAGACTATGCAAAGGAGAAACATAATGTTTCGTGCTGATCACATCTTCTTGATGGTTTCTCCATGTGTTTGTTCCCTTGGACCCGAAGCACTGACTGTTAAATCAATTTAGGTCAAGGTGATTAAGTTTCAACCCTACCCCAGTAATTTAGTAGGGTTTTTGGTGCCACAACTCTATCCTCTAGATGTTTCTACCTCATTCATGGAACATAGTTTAAGAAAAAAAAAAACAAGTAGAGCAATGATATAACAAAGTGGAGCCAAAAAAGGATTTCTCTGTACACCTAAAGTGTTAACAGCTTTGACAGTCATTAGGTATCTCACATCTTTAATTAAAACATTGTCATCAAGCAGGCAGATCTGGCATGGTGCCTTTTTTGCAGCTGTAGCTTTGGGGATTAAGTTTGAGATCTGACTTCTGCTGTAACAAACAGCTCAAATGGTCTCAAATATGAGTTTACAGCAAGAATATTAGCAGTAAGAACTTATAGGTGTGGAAAATTATCATGGTTTACTTTAAAGAAAGATTACCCTGCATGTCTGGGATAATTCAGGAGCAGGATAATACTATTTGCTCCAGATGTGCCGTAGTTGCAAAAAGTTAAAACCTTATTGTTTCCTCTTAAAAAATGTCACCTTACACATCATAAGCTCCAGTTTTATATGTGGTTAGAAGAAGGGAAACATTAGTGAAAGATATGTGTTGTGCCACACACAGCTATTGAGTGGCACTGACCATATTCCAGCTCCACATGAGAAGAAGAAAACCTTTATAAGGGTCATGTCCAGCCCAGATCGCTCTATATTGCCATGAGCAAGACAATGGCTCACATAGGGGAGAAACTGCTGCATCCATATCCCTGCTTTGCTGGCAAGGGTAAAGGACTCCAAAGATGAATGTCAAACACTGTTGAAACAAATACAACTTTTCTGTCTCAAAGCATACAGAAACATTTTTATTATCACAGAGTGATATGGGGACCCCTAAGCTACTGCCTGTAACAAATCTGAACCAGCCAACAGCCACATCCACCCACTGCTCCAGAGCTATTTGGAATTGGATGCAGTGCTGGAAAAGCTGCAAAGAGATAGTGATTCAGTGAAGGAAAGTTGGAGCTGATCGCTGCTTAGCCAAATCGAAGAGGACGAGCTGATGTCCAGCCAAAGGTGAGACACCTGCGTCCCTAACAGCAGTAAGGCCAACTGCCAACTAGTTAACACAGCCTATTGTTAGCCTGTCAGCCAGTTTTCTTAAACGTTGTTTGAAACCGCCTTAATGCCTCAAAATACTGGAATTAGATTGTTTACTGCCATCATCAATCTATAAATAGAAGTAATTTTCCAAAGGTTAAAGACTTCTCATCCAGAGAATTTTTAACTAAACATTTTTTCAAATTTCATTTTCCTTGCATTGTTTATTGGTTTAGATATAAGTCAGTGGTGTTACTTTGTTCAAAGTAACCATTATTATTATACTAATTCTACCTTTACTTCTACTATTGCAATATCAGCCTTGGTCTTTAAGCATCCAGATTCCTACAGAACTGTGACATCAAGAATTATGGTTTCCATTCCTTTGCATATTTATCCATTCATTGTGTTCTTTATTTTGATTGTTATTCATTTCTTCTATCAGTAGTGTGTGTGTGTGTGTGTTACTAGTCTGGTTGATTAAAATGTTTGCCTTATTATTTTCTTCTTCTTTTTTAAATAAATTCTTGCATTTTGGAAAATCTATGTTTGTCCATTTATTCTACATACATACATACATAGTAACTTGCTGTTCAATAAACTTCTACAGCTCACACCTTCATCTTGTTTATTCACCTCAGCCTTAACCAGGCAGTGGCAAACTATCACTGAAACTGAAATATTTGGCTACTATTATTTTGGGTATTATGTACCTGACTATTAAGTGGTGTCCTGTATATAATAATTTTCCATAAATTATTAATCTTATTGATTGCCATAAGCAATCCTTCATAAATATGTATAGACAAATAATCGCACCCTTCCGTAATCCTCAACACGTTTGAATTTATTTTTTTTATAGCGATAGCTTAGACAGAGGGATTTGTAAAACTTCCTTTTCCAACCCTTCAAAAAATGTTATATGTTAAAGTGGACCTGACATAAAATTTGCATTTTTTTAGATTTTTAATCATATCTTTTAGTTCCCCCAGCCTACAAATTTACTGATTAGTCTTTCCTTTGTTCCGGGATATGTCTGTCTACATAGTGAAATTAACACTCAGAAACGAGCTGTTTGGCAGTTCGGCATATGACGACACGTTTCGGCACATTACGTGTTGAGTTCCAGCCAATTACCCCATTCCCTCCCCACTTCTGAGCCACTGAAAAGCTTGTGGATAGATTTTATGTATGCAGGGAATGTTCCCAACCGACTGTTGAAGTGTGTAGTAATAGGATGACTGTTTTTACAACTTGGGACAATGCAGCAGTGGATTCGCAGATCGTCTTAAACTTCTACCAGGATTAATACCAACTCTCTGTGAACCAGCAAATATCCCTGTACAAGTAAGCATATTTCCTCAATAATGTCCTTCAGCTGTTAGTAGACATTTTTTAGTAGACATTTTTAGTAGTGTGTTGGTTATTAGTTTGAGTGATTAAATGTTTCTTTTTCTCCTTTTGTAAATAAACGTTCATATTTTGGAAGTCAATGTGTCTCTTTGATTCTTTGACACACACATATGGCAAGGTTTCTTGATCAATAGATCGTAAATAATTCACTCCTTCAGATTATGAGACTGATATAGATATTTGGCTATCAAAATAGTTCCTGGTAGTCCAGATGGTGCCCCAAAATATTAATAATTTTCCTAAATTATTTATCTCATTGACTGCCATAAGCAGTCCTTTGACTATTAATAGCAGAATAGCTGCATTTTTCCTTTTAAATCCGCAACAGGTTTGTCAAACATTTTATTTTTTAGTAAATCACTCCGCACCTGGAACGCCTACTTATGTTATTATTTATTATTATATTATGTATTATTTCCCCTGTTCGCCTCCCAATATTTTGCGTCTTCTGACGGAAACACCTATCTTGCATATTCAGCATGGGGAAAAGTGTTAAATACAGTAGATATCATGTGTCTTGCTCCAAGGTTTAACAGGCGCAATATTCTCTGCGCAATGTAAGTAAATAACCTACAACCTGTTTTTGCGAAGATTTGCGCAAATCGTTGATAAATCAGGCCCCTAGTGTTTTAAATGTCAGACAAATTGTTTACATTTGGTCTCACCTGACCTGAGCTCCTTCTTTTTCATATTTGCTTTTGTTGGTTCTCAGAGGCTCACATAGCCTGGTGCATGACAAGCTGATGTCCTGTTAATAGATTGCCTTACCTGAGTTTCACATTTCTGCAGCTCCTCCATAACTACCTTGGGTAGAAGTTATGCTGCTTCTCTGACAAATGTTCAGCTTTCCTTTGGGGTGGAAGGACATGTTTTTGTACACTTCCAGTGATGGTATACTTTTTTAGATGAATAGATTGAATTTTTAGATGATGAATTGAGCAGTGCTCTCCAAAGTATTTCAAACTTGAGATCTTGCTTCATAAGCTAATTCTACCTGACCTTCTCCACTACTTTATTCCTAAAATGTATGTTTCCTTTCTTTGTCCTCATGATGCTGTTTTTACACTAATGTTCACTGTGAAACCTCTAAAGAATTCACAGAACAGATGCATACCAAGATAAAATGATTTAATTAAATGAACTATTAAAGCAATCTGTTGTATAGAGTATTTTATCATGTAATTTCGTAATGATAGGGCATCATGCATATGGAATGAACACTTTTCAGATTAGTGTCTGAAAAAAACGTTGACATTTTGCGTTAGCATGCAACATCAAATTTAAAGGCACTTGGGGCAGGATGAAGAAATGAAACTCACGAGTGACACGACCAGCGCCGTGTGTAACTGCAGCCACTAGCACGGGAATATGCACAAACTCTTAAAAAAAAAAAAAGTAAAATAAATTAAAAATACACTCTTCACAGTGTCAATACTACCAGACCTCTGCACATATTCTGATATTATAAAAACAAGCACCATGTTCTTTTGGTCCCGGTGAGCAGAAACGCCTCCACAGAGTTGACCCTCTGGCGCCACATGGCCACAAAGATTTTGTAGACTAGCATCAAAAAACTGTTTTTGTGTTTGCTCAGTTATAAACTATTATGTTGTATGCTGACAGCTTCTCAATTTTAAGCCATGAATGGAAAAGCATGCATGCTGATTGAACTTCTCAACGTCTGACAACTGCCTGTGGCTAAAATGAGTTTATCATTCATGTGTGCAATAAATAAGAAAACTGGTCATACATTATGTTTCTGGTCTCAAAGGCTGCCATGAACAGAATGTTCCTTTTGAGCAAGACAAACCGAGAGACCCCTTCTTAGTGTAATCCTTAGAATAGGGGAAATTACGGTTTGCTTCTGTAGTTGTAGGTTGGCTAGGATTTATAACCTGACTTTCAGTAATCTTCAAGTTGGTGTTTCAACCCTGCCCTCCCAACTCTAAATGTCTTTTAGCAGGAAGCTGGATTTCTCTAAGGAATCTCTGGATTCTTCTTCTAAGAATCTAGTATTGTGGAAAAAAAGTAAAGATTTATTCCTTTGTTGCATTACTAGATAAATACTCTGTTGTTCTGAAATCTTTTAGTTTCACTCACCCAAAAAACAGTAGAAGAGATGTGACCCTGACCTGAAATTTAGACTTACGAAAACATATTGTTTTGGGACTTTGGAGTGTGTGAGGAAAACCCACTCACTCCATAACAAAACAGCCTACACTAGGATTCAAACCCAAAGCCCACATACATACTCATATTTTATTTATTATGAAAATATTTTAGCACCACATATTCACACTGCCCTGCACACCAGTAATCTGGATGCTTTTATGTGTCATTTAAAGACCAGCAAAGATGAAACGATAAAGGAACGCAGACTGAACTTTACCTGTCAGCTGTTCAACGAGTTTCATCACGTACTCCAAATATTTCACATAGTGGAGAAAGGCCCCCACAACTTGGAATAAAACCTGCTGCACACTCTGTGTCCAAAGAGATATTTATTACTGCCCATTTCTTAAGACAGTTAAATAGTAGTACATATTTTACAGTAAATCATAATTCCCAGGTTAATTTTGAAAGGAGTAACTTGTGTTAAGCACAAAGAAAGTAATATATTTGCCTCATAAGTGAGACAGTGTTAACTTTCCCTACATTGCTTTTCAAGAATACTTTTTTAAAACTGTCAAATTTTTATATTTTTTTATCTATTTTCCATGGTCATTGTACTTTCTTCAATAGAAATGTGCTTTCAGGGTGTTCTGTGTGTATTTATGTAATTTCCATGATTCAAGTGTGTGTGTACGTGTGTGTGTACCGTAGACTAGCTGTGTTTGGAGTTACAGTTCATTCTGTGGCTATAGACAACTGCTGAGGAAGAGCTCTGGCAGATGACCGTTTGGCCTCATGTGGACCTCAGATGTTTGAAGCAGCCAGAAAAGGAGAATTCCACAGAGTACAGACAATAATTCATCGGGAGCTGACACTGAAGCAGTCTGACAAGGTTGGTGGGGAAGAGGAACATAGCTGACAGTTATAGGGAGGAGGTTTCAGCAGGCAGGTCATTTTAGATGGACAGAACAAAGGCACATGGCGGTTAGAGTCCTAATGTAAACTAAGGACTATCTATCCTTGGAGCAGACATTGCTTTTATTGAAACATAGGGACCTTCATTCCAGCATAGCACAGGTTGAGATTGGGAGTTTGTGAGTACACTATGAACTCTGCAGACCTTACACTGTTCTTAAACTTATCACCTTAGATAGGCGTGTTCAAAGCCTGGCTCGAGAGCCATTTGGGGCCTCTGGAATGACTTTGTGCAGCCCCTGACATCAATTCAACAACGATAAAAAATTGGCTCACTAACACAGTTGGTTGATATAGAGACTTTTTATCTTTTGTTTAATGATTACCAAATAACTTGAAATCTTTTTACAACGGAAAATGTCAAAGACAACAAAAAGTATTTGTCTTTCAATTACCCATTTTTTCTATCCAATGACTTTTACTCAAATGAAAGTTATAAATATAGTAAGTGTTTTTAGGAGAAAGTGTGACCAGAAGCCTCATTTTCATTGCTGAGAGTAGACAACTTTTGTTCAATTAAGCACAGAAGCATTTGCATTGGACCATTGGATTTTTTTCTGATCAAAACGTTTTATACCTGGGGACATTGTTTAACATTGCTAATGCTCCTTTAAGTGTCATTATATCTTTTTTCCCAACCTCTATTATGTAGTTACTGATGTTTTGTTAAAACCCCTCTGACATTAAATTGGTCACATAAGCACATAAGACTTTTCAAGTAATTGTGAATATTAAAAATATTTATAAGCTCATGTTTTTCCTCTTTGTTATTGTGCTTTGCGTTGTGTTTTTCTGTCAAAAAAACTCACAATAAGAACATAATGTGGGCATAACATGACAAAATATGAAAAAATATTGACTTTCCTCATGAGTGCAAAGATTTTAACATTTAGTCTCTGATAGCAGGTAAACGGTTTTCCAAAGTAACATTTATCTAGCAGAGACAGATTTTAAGCTTCTTGTTTGGCCCATTGAAAACTGTTTTGGTCCCTTCTCCACTTCCACATATGTTTTCATGACAGATGTTAATGCATGTCTATGACAACGAGAACTGGTCTCCAAACATCCAGAACAGTTAACAGGAGCCCAATTTACATTTAGCAAGGAAACATTTTTAAAAAGTTGCGTATGCTACTGTTTCCATTGAGGCATTTGATGTGTCAACAGCATGGGTGGAGTGCCTTTTCTATCATTCATAATTATAAATACAGAGGTTATAGAAAAACATCTGTCACAAAGGAGCAGCACACCTTCAAAGAATAATATAATGATTGGCTGAGACTTGTCTGTGTCAGTATCCCTGCATGGGTGTCTGACTGGTTGTATTGTGTTGCACAACTGAGGCTTGATAACAACCACACACAGGGGAGAAAAACACTTCAGGGTTGAATTTATTTAGCAAACATTGCCTTGCATTGTTTTACCCTTATAGTAACAATAAAAGCATCCACACAAAGGATTTCATTAAAAGGCTTATTATGCAACCAAATGGTCTACAAACTCTGGTTTTGCTAATAAATAAACTTTAACAGGACATAGGAGAAGAGATGAGAGAACGACTGTCAAAGTCATTTCAAGGCCCATTTAGTTCTGAGTCTGAATCTGGACGATATTTAGGTTCTGAGAGCCAAAGCAAAACAAAAAAAACGTTCTAGAGATGTGATTTCTTGCTTTCTGTTGCTCATGGATTTAACATGTTCATTTAAACCTTAGTGACTCAACAGCACATGTTGAAATGTACCATTCGACACACAGTTTATGATCATCTTAATTAAAGCTGATTCTGATTCTGATGACCTACAACACATAATCACATATCTTAAAGCTACTCCTGAGTATAGAGTTTGTAACACTGCTCCATTCATCTCCGATCCAGGTTGTGGTGGGGTTGGTGACTACTATCGATGTTGAACGATGGGCGGGGTATACCCTGGACAGGTTACCAGGCCATCTCAGGGAAAAACAGTGACACATAGAGAACCATTTAAACACAAGCACACATGCATTCATACACTCATACACTCATATATAAGAGAGAGTTGGAGTATCCAATAACCATAATGTCACCCATGCACACACTTCATACAAAAAGACCCCTAACTGTCCTTCTTGTCACAAGGCAACAATGCTAGTAGCTGTGTAATATGAAAAAACAAAATACATCCATGCTTATTAAACATACTGGAGCTGCAGGATGTTAAAAGTGGTGCAATCAGCTTTACTTAATTTGCTTCTGTTTCTGCTCAAACTGTGTCCTTAAAGTTGTCAATCATCAGCATTTCAATCTTTTTAATTGTTTTATATCATCACCACTACTGCAAAATCTTCAAAGTGTTCTACATGTGCTTGAAATGTTTAAATTCTTTGATATTGCAATTTAAAGGTGGAATATGTAAGAATGTTAAAATGATAAAAAGCTAAATAATCACTCATCAGTCTAATATCTCAATCATTTTGAAGGGAAGTTACATTAGCCTGTTTTAATAAAACAATTGTGCCAACTTGCCTAAATGGCATGGAGACTTTGGTCATTCACAAGTAGTCAGCTGTGTCAGCAATTTTTCACAATCAGGTTCTTTTCACAACAAACACAAAATAACGTTTCATTAACAGATAGATTTTATTGAAAAAGTAAAGAAAGTAAGAATTAGATCTAGATAAGTGACCCTGGCCGAGAGATGGGCACTCTGTGTGCTTTTTTAGTTTATTTATAGTTCTCTGTTCAGCTTGTTTGTATTGTAATAAATCCCAGTCCTCACAAGTTTGAAGGCATTTTTGAGACTCAAAATGTGGATTTAGTGTCAGGGTTACAATTAGGTTATGGTTAGGGTAAAGGCCAAGGTTAGGCATTCATTTTTGACGGTTAGCCTTAGGGTAAGGGGCTGGGGAAAGCATTATGTCTATGAGATGTCCCCACAAGACATGAAAATCCAACAGTGTGTGTTTGTGTGTGTGTGTGGGGGGGGGGGTGTGCGTGTGCGTGTGCATGGGAGTTGGGTTGGCGGGAAGAATGCTTTTATGTGGGGGGAGGGATGGGAATATGGTTTATGTGGGGTCATTTTAATCTGTGAAGCACTTTGAGTTGCTTTATAAATAAAGTTTGATTGTTTGACTGATTATATCTCACTGGCAACCCGGCGTGAAACTGATGAAGGGGAAGGGATGAGTGAGAGCACCTTCTTGTTTTTCTACATGGATTGCTGTACTCAGTATGTTATTATAGTATATAGTACATCTTACACTTCTAATAAGATGCTCCTTGTACCTCTGAAAAGGTAGTTTGCCTGTTTTTTGTTTTGTTTTTTAGAAATATGTATTATGGTTAATATTGATAATGTGTTTTTACACCTATCTTATTTTTCACTGATCATAACTTGCACTCATATATTAATCTGTTTATCCCATTTTATTCATTGATGCTTAGAAGGGTTTGTCTTATGTTCACACATATGGCAATAAAACATTTGATTTTGATTGTGACAGGAAAAAGGGATCCCCATTGGTGCAGCTGTCAACACCTTTGTCATGTAGCAAGAAGGTTCTAAGTTTGAATCCCAGCAAGGGCCTTTTGCCACAGGCTTTTTCCTTGTGTTAGTTGATAGTATTGTAGCAAATCACAGGTTGTCTTTCAACACAGGTAATATCTAGTGTAAATAACTGAGACATTAATACTTTGCTTAATTACCAATTAATATTTTTGGAATGGTCTCTATCTGACTGACATCTTCTGGAGGTAAAAAAAATTGTTTCCATTAATGGTCTGCTGGAAAACTATTGCAAAAAATCTTTCTGAATATTTTAAGGCAGGGATCTCTAGAGAGAAAGAACCAGCATTAAAAAGTTTGCTGTCTTAGCTGACAGTTCAAGAATAGACAAACTGGTTAACTTTTCTCCTTCCTTAAAGGATCATTGGGCAGGTTTTTTGTTTTTAAAACTAAACATGCATGTCCAGGTTTTTAAGTTAATGACTAACGAAGCGTTTTAAACCAAAAAGAATGAGGCTGTTTACATATCGTACTATTTTCTTAAGCAGACTGTTTGCAGCAAAAAATTCTGCAATTCGAACCCCGAATTTCCCGCACTGACCTAACTGTGTGTCCAGACCAAACGCGATAGGAGCGACTAGAGCTCCAGGTTTACATGTAAAATCAATGGAGGAGCGCGATGAAGTGCAACTTGGTGTCCCGCGACACTTCAGAAGCAGATTTGCGTCGCAAAAAGTTTTTCTGCCTGATTTGCGCGAACAATTTGCGCTACAGATGTGATGGAAAATTTGCGCTGCATTTTATGTGGTGCATTTTGTGCATTTGCGCTCATGGCGTCTATCGCTCAAGTTGGAAAAATCTGAACTCCAGCGTCAAATCGAGCAGCGACAACCAATCAGGGGACAGAGTTTCAGTGATTCTGTGACTGTCATGGAGTCACAGCCTCAGCAGGACATGGAGGAAATACTGGTTAACATCGTGGCTAATCACCCCGAGCTACATGACACAAGCAGTTTTCAATACAGATACAGAAATAAAAAAATAAACTATTTAGACAGGAATGCTCTTAAGAGGTTTGTGGGTGGCTCTTAAAAGAGCCGTTGTTGCTGTAAAAGCACGTTTCAGCCTAGAAGTCAGCCTTGAAACGGCCTCCTCACCTGGTTTCCTGGTAGCAGATCCCGCACCACGTTCCACGCTGCTCAAATATGATAATAACTTTTACAAACCGCAGACAGATGGACAGCTGCTCAGAAATGTAGTTGGTGTTTCGGCAGGCGAAGCTTGGAACTTCACGGCACAAACTAGGCGAGCAGGTCACGTTCTCCAGGCGGCAAGGAGCCGGTGTTTGAGAGGCTCGCTGCTATTTATGGATCCCTCTGCCGTAGCTAGACTGTATCTGTAGCTCACCAAACCCCCAGTGCAGCGGTCCCCGGTCTACCGGACACCAGGCCGAACACGTAATCCACTCTGTCCTCCATCAGCTCGGTCCATAATCCACCGCCAGCTGCACTGTAGCCCCAGCTCCGCTGAAGGCCAGTTCGCGCGTGAAAATACCATATTGGAAGCGCGACCAGTTCGCGTTGTACACGCTTCAAGGTGCTTCAACGTTTAAGTGTATTAAAGGTGTAGGCTACTTTAAACTGAGTAAAAATAAGATGGAAAAAAAAAACAGTTTCAGTCATAGAGTGAGGGATAAAGATTTTCTTTTAAATAAAAAAAGATCAAATTAATGAATTTGTACCAGACTCAACATGAAATGTCATACCTGAATCATCATTCACTGTTTCAGCAGTGACTCAGATATTCCTAACATTTAATCTCAACTGCTCGTAGTCGTTGAAGTATTTTTCTGTTGAATAAGACAGCTGGTGCATTTATTTTCCAAGCTCTCACCATTTATCAATCCCCTGCTACTGTGTAAGATGCTGAAGTCACACAAGTTTGGCTAAGGGATGCTTGATTTTCTCCATGAAGACTCATCAGAGCAGCTGATCTCACAAGGAGACTCAGACAGTGTTTTGATCCTAATCAGACTGCAGGAACTCCCCCTCTCTGCGGTTTAGACACTAAATAATCCCATGTCCGTCAGATATGTCTGTGCAAGCACATGTGCAGCTGTCACAAGTCTTCTGTGTACATAAGCTATCTTGGTTTCTGTCTGCTCTGTCTTATATCTGTATATACAGTCATACACACAAGTGTGTATAAGCAAAGGAATAAACCTATTAAAGTCTGTTTCTGATTACCGTGACTGGTCAAGCAGCTCCAGGAAATGTTAAACAGCTGAATCCATAGTAGCAAAACTGACCCTGATGAAAAATGAGTAGAAAACCAGAAGAGCATCTCAGTGAGGAAGGTCATAGCATTTAGAGTAAGAGTTTCCTGTATTCACTTTTTTATAAAAGACTGCATGAGTTCAGTCTTTTAGTATTCATAACGACTGAACTGAATTGGAGCCACTGAGTGATTCCAAAGAGTGTCAGATGGGATAAAAGAATCACACAAGTAACGAGTCGAGGTCCTCCTGATCCAGACTGAATCAATCAATCACACTCCAGGAGTTGGTTCTGCTGAAGCTCTCACCATCAGGGAAACAGCTTTGTTCTGTTTGCGTGAGCACCATTAGGATGTAAAAGGAAGTAAAGCAGTCATTCACTCAAATATCAGAAAATGTACTGCATAAGCCAGGAATGTGGTAATGACATGAAGGTGAGTTCATATAGTTCTTTGGTGTATGTTTCTAAACGCTTTGCAAAGCTGTAGACAGGTTGTTACTATTTAAAAAGCTATTTGGAAAACATAACTTAGATACTGAGAGTCAATGAACATTCATCTCCAGGTTTTACAACCAATTCTCAATTTGATGTAGGTTTGAACTTCATCTAGGCCATTCAAACACGTTTATGTTTTGAAATAATTTATCTGCACTTTAAACATCGAACCAAATTAAATGGTATTCGTAGTCTCATTCAAATAATATAAATATAGCGATAGTATTTATATGGTTTGTGTGAAAATGTAAGCATTTGCGGGTTTACTCAGCTTCTCACATGGGCCTGTTTTTCGTCCCTGGTGAAAAAAACAAATGAAAAAAAAAACATCCCTGCAGCATGATTCTTTGACATACAGTATTTAGATTTCTGAGGCCTGCTGGTTGGACTGAAAATTATTTAGGGTTTAAGAAGAAAAGGGCTGATTACAAAGGTAAATCCGATTATTAAGATTTTTTGTTTTAAAAAAAAGTAAATTCTGTCATTTTCTTTCCACATTACAGTAATGATCAACTTTGTATTGGTTCTACGTTTGAAAAGGAATCCCAATAAAATAGATTTAAGTTAAGGTGATGCATGACCAAATGTGAAAATGTTAAAGGGGTATGACACTTTTGCATATCCACATGACTAATCAGTGCAACCTGAAAGAAAATAAAAATTCTGATACTTTTGCTCTTTGATGTCCTCTAAAGATCATAGAAGTCAAGAGAATGACTGAACTACACATACGAATTTCAACATCAACCAGGGTAAAGTTTCACAAATATGAAATACAATAAACAATGAAAAAACTTTCTGAGTTAGTTCTATATTTCGAAACATTAAGTTTTAACCTCGTGGTGGCATCACAAACAACATCTGGGATTATTAGAATGTATCACCAGAGATCTAAAACTATCCATGCCAAATTCATTTGTGAAACCATGAAATGGATGTGGGGAAATGTTGCTGAACAAGTCAATAAAATAGTGGTTTATGAGAATTTATTATCTGGGAAACACTGATGTCTGTACAAAATGGCAATGCTACAAGTCTTAGTTGAGATGTTTCAGTCTGAAATCTGTATTAACAGGCAGACACAGACGTTTTTGGTAATTCTGGCCAAAAATGGCAGAACAGTTCAACACTCCTGCCATCAATTATAGTTTCATCTCTTGTTTTTCTATAGCTTATAAAAAATGGTAATACTCAGAAAAAAATGGTTTCAACATGTTTCTCTTTTTTGAGCTGAAATCTCCAAACTTTTGTGGTGGGATATCATGAGAGGTGGTTAAAGTTGCTGGAAGTGCGGTTGAGTGGACTGTTCATGATCAGTTAGTGCCTTGCCCATTGTAGACAAGATTCAGAGCGAAATGAGTTTCAACATTCTGCAACAAATAGTTTTGGAGGACTCAATGTAACTGCTAGTTTTATGAAGATTATAGATTTTTTTGTTTTTGACACATCACTAGTCCCTTTTATAAAACACTTTTATGAAGGATTAAGATGGCTTTTTTGCCAATCTTTCCAATGGCAAGAGAGGCAGCAATCAGCTCACTTATGTTACACTCCCTGACATGCCAAGTGAGATAGTCAAAGTCATGCAAAAGCTTTTGAATTGGAGAAAGAGAGCTTTGTGAGCCAAGAAAGTGATGTAGATAGAGTATGGTTTGTGCTATCAGTCAGTTGTAGGATTTTAAAGAAAAAATAAGACTGAAATGTTTTTCAATGAAAATATCAAGAAAGTGAGATATGTGATACGAAGTTGCTTGGCCAAATATAAGATGTCTACACTGAGTTTGTCTAGCAAATAATGTTTTCAAATTATGTTGTATATAGGCTTCCCACAGAGATTTAATTCATAGTGGTGAAGTCGACGCCTTACCACCCAACTTGTTGTCCAACACTGGCGGGGTCATTTCTGAAAGTTCACAGCTGTGTAGTCTATCACCATCTCCACTGATGATTTATGAATGGCTGAAAGCAGTGCAGAGGGAGCTCGTCTTGGTGGGTCTATTAGGCGAATGTGGTGCAGTGTAAAAGGTTCTATTACATATTTTACTCAAAAAGATATTTGATTTTTTCAGCCTGATTTGTTGTTGATTGTTGAAATTTCAACTTAAATGATTGCTGCTCTGTGTAGTCATATGCTGACCCTTGTTAACAGCAAGCAGTTAACTAATAATGAAAAATAAACCAAACCACCCAAAATCAAATAAAAGTGCAACATCTCTTCAATTCTGAGTTCGTTACGGTGCTGTAGTAGCTCATTGTTAAAAAAAGCAAAGATGAAGACACAGTTAACTGTCAGTGATTAGCCACTGACACACCAACAGACAGTGACTCACTACCAGAGATGGCAATCACCAGTGCATGCATATACAGACACCAAACACTCCAAATAAAATATTTTAAGATGATAAGCCCTATTTCATCGTCTTGAGGGGGAACCGATCATAGCGATAAAATAAGAAATCTGAAGGGGTAAACTGTCAGCGCTCCAATGTTTCTCTGAAGTCCCCTCTGACAAGTACAGAATTTTCTGTCTGGACAAGCTGGCTTGAGGTCACATGAAGGTTGTGCAAATATACTCTCCCTCTTGGTGGGATGCAGGCTTAGAGGGATTTTTCCATGATTCACCCCAGTGAATGAAGCATGTCTTGCCAAGGTAAACTCAAAGTGCCGGCCTGAATCGACACAGGAAGCTGTTTAGGTAGCATAGCAGGAGAGTTAAAAAGTCTTCTATCGATTGATCTTTGTCATTGTTGCTGCTCAATAATTCCAAGAGAAGAAGGTTTCCATTAGATGTGCTTGTTGGTTCTTTCCTGCTGATGTAATTGATAGCAGGTCCCAGTGAGCTATTAATTTCTGTTTTTGTTTTAATTCATCTGTTCACCCTTTTTTTAAGCAATTTTGTCTGGTTCGGGATCCCAGGGGGTTGCAGCTTATCCAGATGTCGTTAAGGTGTGTAACAGATGTAGGTAAATAAGTCATTGTAAAGACACAGTGAATTTGCCAGAGAAACTTCCTTATCAAACAATGTAATGTAAATCCCACAAAACTATACAATCGTACCCTATAAAATAACAAATTACAAAATATTCATGCATCCTTTTTTCACATTTTGTTGCCTTAAAACCATAAACCTCAATATACTTTATGGATTTCTTGTGAAAGATCAGCCTATAATATTGTTTAATTGATAAAGAATCAGAAAAAATCCAAACGTTTTAGAAATAAAAATATAAAAAGTATTTATTGTGCTTCCTCAGTCAGACTGCATGGGGAGAGTTGAGGAACATTATTTTTCAAGTTTTGCCATATTTCGTCAATCAGAATTGGGTCTTGACGTGGACTCAGTTATTCTGACACATGCATATTCATTCCTTCTCAGTTGTTGCTCTGGTAGTATGTGCAGGTCGTTGTCCTACTGGAATCGACAGCACAGACTAAAGAATTTTGTACCATTTTTACTTTATATCATTCTGGCATGTTTCTTGATGCTGTTTGTTATGTAATATCTCCTTATAAACATCTGAGACCATCACAGAACAACAGTATTCATACAAACATTCAATTACACACAGGTGGACACTGCTTCAGTGACTTCTGAAGGCAATTGATTGCACAGAATTTTGTTTAGGATGAAGTGAGTAAAAGGTAATGTAAAGCATTTTGAAAAATATAGTTTTCTTTACTCTTTACAATTATGGTTAACTATGTGTCAGTCTTTTGTTTAAAGACAAAATGAAATACATGGAAGTTGTCGGTTGTATATCCACGAGGAGGGGTAAAACCTTCAATGTCCTCTTTATTACATTCATGGCATTTGAACAAATCTATATGTCAATGTGATATATTATATTATAAAATTCTCTAATCTGATCTTTCAAACAGCAAGTCCATGACATCATAACTATTGAATGCCACTGTCTATTTTCCTAGCCTGACCCACACCATGGGTCAGGTTTGTAAAGGTCATTTTTAATGACCTTTGTGTGTTCATGCAGTGACCCCATATGAAGACCAATTCAGAGAAGGAGTCAGACATACACAAGTTTGCACAAGAATTCTTGTTTGGACATTGTGTTAATGAGGTTTCTCTGAAGGAAAACAGAGGTTAGACTTTAAGTAACCTCACTTCAAATCCCATCTGTTCCTAAACCTCGACACAGACACTGAAAACAAAACCCAGTGGAGCCCAGATTTAAACCTTTGATGACAAACAGGTCCCAACATGCAGCAAGATCTCAAAAGAAGTCACAAAAAGAAGAACAAAAATGATTTTACATTAATAACATTAGTTGAACTTGTGAGATAATGTGTATATATATATATATATATATATATATATATATATATATATATATATATATGTATATATTGGGTCAACATCTGTTCTTTGTTGCAGTCTTTTGGGTCATATTATTCTTTTTTAGCTTTGCAAAGAATGAAAATCTGAGAAGCAATCTTAGAAGTTATTTGGCAAATTCATAATTGTGTAATGGCTGAATATCTTTACAAATGGGTGGAAAGTGTCTCTAAACATCAGCTCTGCACCAAATTGGATTTATGTCTGGACTTTTACTGGGTCATTCTGACATAATGACGAAGCCTTTGCTCTGGCTGTATGTTCAAAGTTGTTTCCATGAATCTGAGCCTTCCCCTTAGTATGTAGCCTATATATATATATATATATATATATATATATATATATATATATACATACATATAGATAGATAGATAGATAGATAGAGAGAATTAGTTTATTTTTGTTAATTTGTGTTTCATCTTATCTGCCCCTGCTGTTATCAATCAGTCTCACCATCTCAATCCTTAGGTGGCTTCAAACAAACTTCTTCCTGATGTTACACATCCATACAAGTTAATGCACAATGCACTTAGCCAGATTTACCTCCAGAGCTTCTTGGCTGTTTCCCTGATCACTGTTGTTCTTCCCTGGCCTGTCATTTTAGGTTGAAGGCCATTTCTTCTAATATTTCCAGTCATACTGTTTCCATCTTCAGATGATGACTTGAACAGTGTTCCAGGACACGTTCAAGGCTTGGGATATTGTTTATAACTTTAACTCTTCTGTTATGTTATGTTGTTACATTAGCACATGTGTTAATTATACACTGACATGAAGATATGCCAACAAAGCATATACCCATCAGCTGCAGCAAGAAATATGACACACAAAAATATAAAGAAAGTGTGCTGTACATTTTTCTAAAGTAATCCCGGCACTTGTCATCTAAGTATTCCTGTCTTAACTTTGCATCCACTACTATTATGATGCTAAGCTTGCCATCTAGTGTCCAAAAATGCTGAACTGCAGCATTATGTTCAAACTGCAGAAATAGCCAGAGGGTAGCTGCCAGGCTTTCCCTACATTCTGGTATAAATTCCTGTTAAGCTTCTGTTTGACACTGAAGTTTGCAGCAACATGCTTCTTTAACCTGAAGCCACACAGCAATTTATACATAAACAATCATGAATATAAAGTTTGTATATATTTGGAAGTTGATTCTTATACCTTAATGTGTGCTTAATTTCATACAGGGATGGAAATGTATTTAATATTTAGTCTTCCAAGCAGGAAAGTATATTGTCGATTAACCTAGAAATGATCCAATAGAGAAAAGCAATGCCATCAGATGTACAAAAACAATATCGATAACTTAACCCCTGACTGAGTAATTTATGCTTCAACAATTTAGAAACTTTTTCATTCTATAAGTGATGTCAAATCTGCTTCCAATCTGTAGATGATTTCCATGTGTGTACACTCTGCATACTTCAGTAGGCACGCATTCTTTCAGCTCACAAAAATGTATCAAGCCAGAAGGTTAAAGTAGTCTTTATCTCACTTCAGATCATCTCAAAGAGCAGATTTCCCTTTATGTAGCAGTTAGACTCAGTTGCTTTACTTCACTCAAGAAACTCTGTATAACTGAACGAGTAAAACCAGCAATCTCATTACCTGTAAAGAATATATACTGCTCACAAAAATTAAAGGAACACTTTAAAGAAACACATTAGATACATCAGATCTCAATATGAAGTTGGATATCTATACAAATAACAACAGGGATATTTCTTAGGAACAAAAGGATGCAAAGTCTTTCAATGGAAATAAAAGTTTTCAGCCCAGAGAGGGCTCAATTGTGTAGACACCCTAAAATCAGAGTGAAATGAAGATGTGGCAGGCTAGTGCATTTTTTTTCAAAAACGTAATTTCTGCAACTCAAAATGCTTTTCAGTATCTTGTCTGGCCCACACAAGCTTGTATGCATGCTTGACAACGTCTGAGCCATCCCCAGACCAGACCATCACTGACCCACCACCAAACCTGTCATGTTGAACAACGTTGCAGGCAGCATAACGTTCTCCTTGTCTTCTCCAGACTCTTTCACATCTATCACAGGTGCTCAGATTTCATGCCAGGCCCAATAAGAGAAGTGTTCCTTTAATTTTTGTGAACAGTTTTTATATATATATATATATATTTATTATTTTTTTTCAGACATTCTATATCCTGTTTGTTATCATGACAGTTTGTTATGTCTGCACTTTCTGCCAGAAAACTGACGCAGGACACACATGAGCCTTGGAAATAAATCTTCTTTCATGTAAGCTTTTGCCATCTACACATATGTTCTTTATTAGATGTTCTATGACAGTCAATAGACAGAGACATATGTAGAAAATAGACTAAAAGAATTAATACAAAAAATGAAAATAAAAAAAGACTTTAGGCTTGATAATGTCATAACCTGAAAGAGTGGCAGTTTACATGAATTATTAGTAATTGATTAATTTGTTTTGAAAGAATGTCAAACAGATTGTAAACAGTAGAGGGCGCAAGTGCGCTTAGCAAAAACAGCAGCATGCAAACAGTCCCCTAAATAATATAATCAGTTGTCAAGTGTTTATAAAAGATTAAAAAAAGATAAAAACGCATTGGGTACAATTTATTATTAATCGTTTTAGAATGAAACAAGGAAAACAATTGCTCCAACAAACAGGGAAATCAAGGTGCAGGAAATAGCACTTGTTGAGTGAGACAACAGAGGTGAATTCACAGCGATGGTGATTCCAGGCCGACAGTTGTCACAGTTTTGACCACAGAAAGAGCAGGAGTCTGTGTTGTGAAGACTATCTGAGTTGTACGTTTTTGTTGTTTTCCTTGCTAAGAAAATAAATAAAAAATAATAATAACATTGTGGTTTACAGATGCACTAGGTATTTGGATCACAGCTAAAACAATATATGTAATATGACAATTATCTGCAGTTATACTTACTTGGTTCATAATAGTCATAAACCTGCAGCACAGCGTCTTGTACATGGGCTACTTTAAAGCTTCTAACAAGAGGAAGTCTGATGCAAACCTCTGTCTTTGTGACCTGCAAATGACATAAGAATGTCAGTTCTTAGAGGTATTACACCGATGAGGACTAGCATCCTGACCACTTGTAGATAAAGTGTTTAGCACTGATTATCTCTGCAGCAAAAGAAGGATCAGGCCTGTGGTCATAATGTTATGCCCAATCTGTGTATATTAATAGACTAAAAAGGCACCAGAGGAGTATTGATGAGGTAATGGTTACAAAACTGGGTTAGTACATCAGAACATCAGATGATGTGGCTGATCCTAATTTTTAGAGGCCAGTGTGAGTCAAAACAAAGTCCAGGGATGTGATGGGCAAGATGTGAGTTGATGTCGGATCGCCTGCCTCTCCAAGATGAAAGTGGGGCTCTGTGCTTTAAACACAGTACATATACTCTTAAACATTTAATAATACTTATGTAACACTATTTTTCCTCATAAATAAAACACGAAAGTACACTATGACATCAGTTTTGTGTTGTGCTACGTCATTTTAAAGTATAAATTATTTAGAACATTTAAAAGCGCCAGTATAGAAAATATTCGTGCTCTTTGGCGAGTGAGCAAGGCTTTTCAAGTCTTAATAATTTACATCTTTATTATTTATAATTCTCATTACTGAGTTAGATCTTCTCCATCCATCCATTGTCTCCAGAATATCCAAGAGAAGGCTATGGACGTACTAGGATATCCCTCTCTTCAGAAACACTTGCAACCTCATGATGCAGTAATGCAATACATTTCAGAAAAGAAGACATAAAGCCAGTACAAGTTGCATTATCATCGACTTTTCATGTATTCCGTGACATAGAAAATATTCCTGGACAAGGGCATCTGGATTTTTTTTTTTTTTTTGGAGTGTTTGTAATGCCTTCTCCATCCAGCAGTTTGTAGATGTGCAAATGGTCCAAAAGGTTCTGTCCTAAGGGTAGTTGGTCTAGTTTGCTGCAGTATTAGAGTTTCTGCAGAGTTAATGACTCAATGCAATCAACCATCCGCTGCTACCACAGGATTTGAAAGGATAGAAATTTTTTTACCGGTTAGCACAAAAAAACCCACTGAACTTGACAGACTTGTTCTATAACTGGGTAAAATTGGAACAAGTAAATGAGTGCCACATGTGTCTATATGTGGCTTTACAATGATATTTGGTTGTGCACTGGTGCTGCATAAAAAGACTGATCTGAATTGAAGAGGAAGGATTTTTTTAAAATATATTTTCAAACTCCCCTGGGAGCTCTAAGGATGAGCCACACCATCCTGCGGTGGAAGGTCATATCAGCTGCTTTTTTATCTGGGATCTTGTTCTTTCATCAATAAAGGTTGTGGTAAAGGACACATCTAAATAATCCTCACATACTGACACCTCTTTTGTTACTAAAAAAGGGTGTCTTATGCTGGGTTTTTTTACACAATGTTGAATGCATTCTTTTTGGATGAGCTACAAATAAATAATATATAACCCAAACAGATAAAGAAAGGACTGAAGCTCTTACAGAATCCAGGTACAGGCTGACTTTCTCCGGTGCTCTCTCCACTTTCCTGATAAAATCTAAATGGATTGATTCTTCGGGAAGGAGACTGAAACCGCTGAGCATGCCCACCTCCAATATAGCCATACCTGTGTGAGCTATTGTCTGCTTTTCCTTTAATCTACAGAAAACAAAATTAAAGTATTAAAGTTTTATACAAAGAATTACAATTATATCAGCATTATGCATTGTAGAATTTACCTTGTGCATACAGACAGCATTATGTGATTTGGGTCATTGGTAGTAAGCTCAATGTCTAATATGAATGCATCCTCATCTGTGATTGGCTCGACATCCTCTGTGCTCTTTATGTTGTAAAAGACATTCAGCTGGATGGATTCATGAAATTAAATTGAAGGAAAAATTTTAGGAAAAAAAGTAATGATATTGGCTTTTAATGTTCCTTTCTTGTCTAGATTCAGTACAAGCTGACAGCTAAAGTCTGCAGTCCAGATGTTAACTGCTGAGCAGCAGTTTATCGATGCTACATTTGCATTTGTTACTTTGAATCTTCCAATGTGAGACGTCCTGGGGCATTTATCATGCACAGATGCTGCTATTAATTTATTCGGATCATGTTCATGTGCTTAAACAGGCATCCAGCAGGCTGTAGAGCCAGACATAATGGAGGGAAGAAAACATCACTGCTCTGCAAGGGTTCAGAAGATCTCAATCATGAAAGGAGACCCACAATATTTTTTTCATTTAAACAACCAACCTTACCTGAAATATGGCAAATCCTCTTCCTTCCATGTAAATATTTAAAGGTAGATCTTTATCAGCATTAATCTGATAATACAAAAATAAATGAAAAATAAATAAAAGTTCTGCTTTTGAGATGAATATACACAGTAGTCACCAGAGTTTAAATACAATAATCATTGGAATACAGGGTATTTCAATTTGGGCTTTAAACAGAACAAAAAAACAGAAATTTAGTGAACAAATTTGAATTTAGTATTTATTTTATTTATTTATTTATTTTTTACAAAAAGTCACACACTTTTTGTAGCCCTAAACAAGCTTTTTGCATAATGGTGCCTAAATGTTTGACCACTTTTTTTTTATGAGAAATGTAAGCCAGACAGTAAGATGCTGGCGCAACCATGTTAACAGTACATCACTGTAGAGAATAAGGGTTGTCAAAATTACCAGTGAACATCATCTCGTCCAATTGTCACACAATTTTAAACAGCTGCTGCTCATCTCAACAATCAAGACTCAGAAAACAAAAAGTGAGCAGCTACTGACAGTTTAATACCATAACCAAGGAAATACCTCAGGGGAAGAGACATTATGACCATTATTTACCTGGGATGTTAAGGTTAATGATTCCCATTGATGCAGGGTCTCTGTGAGGCTGGCAGAATCAAAATATAACTTTTCTAGAAACTTGTTCATGGCTTTAAAAAGTGCAGTTATTGCAACTTCCTAAGGGACATTTAACATTAGGTCAGGGTTCAATCTTTTGTTGAGACTATTTGTACGTTTTAGAAAAAAATCTAAATTAAATTCAAACTTGTGCACCTAATTTTTGTTTTAAAAACTCATTGCCCTTTTGCATGATCTGCCTGGAAAACAGTAGAAATAAGCAATTCAATAAAAGTAAATGGCAAAATGAGTTATTAATGTACATGCAAAGTAACAATTGTATAAAAAAGAGTGAGATTTTGTTAGAATTTTTTCTTTTGTTACCTCTTGGCTTTGATAAACCAGGTAGTTGCTTGAATTGATATAAAACAGCAATGCAGTTGAAGATATGGGGGAGGATATGTTAAACTTAAGATTGATGGCATTTGCACCACTGAATGCAGCATAATAAGACAGAGCCTGAAGGGCAACTACAGTGTCCTGTGGAAAATTGAAGCAAAACAGACAAGGATTATCTCTCTATTTATACCCTATAAGTTTGAAGTGGAAATAGGAGGTGATGGACTCACCTGAGTGCTTCCAAAGCCACCTAGATAGTTCCTCTGTGTGCTCAACCACTTAAGGAGTGTGATGCCTTCAATGAAGTTGCCGCGCATAAACAAAGCCAAAAGCACATATGAGGCCATCTCAATCTGTGCTGAATGTTGCTGATGGTTGTTTAATTTCAGGCCTTCAAAGATTGTCCACATCATGACACCATCTTAAAAGGAAAGACAAAACAAACCATGAAAAGCTACATAAAAGGCTACTTCGACTGCTTCACTGAATCATATCAATATCACAAACCATACCAACATGCTTGGTATTTTAGGAAAAAAGACTATCACATGAATGTCAATTCTAATATTTTTTCACATGAATGGGGATTTGATTTGGTCAAGATCGCATCACCATTACAGTTTTGCATTTTTTTATGCAATAAAACGTATTCTGAATCACCTTTGTAATCAGCTCTCCTACTGAGCTCAGAGAGAACTCTGTCCAATACAGTACTTCTGCCCAGGGCTAAAGCATAAGCCACTAGACACATGGTGTAGTTGCTGACCACTCTGCTGGACACTTTGCTCTCCAGGTACTTTAGAGCCAGAGACACATTCTCCGCATAAGTCTCCTATACATGAAATTAATAAAAGGCAAGTTTTATTATTGCTAAAAAACGTATCTCAGGTTTTTTACATCGTAATGAGACATGTTTAATGATATACACACATCCTTTTGACTTACAGAATAAATCTCATCCTCTAGAAAAGCCAGAAGCACATAAGCAGTAAGAGCAACTGCGTTATCGTCCGAACCTCCCTGCATCCTAGTGTGGATAAACTTGCCAACCTCAGTAAACTCTCCTTGGGTATCTTGGTGTTTCAGGAGCCAGGCTGTGGCCTTGGTTAAGACTGTCTGGTCTATCTGCATGTATCGCTGAGCCTGGAGGAAGCATCGCAGCACAAAGGCTGTCAGCCTGGTTCATAAACATAAAGCAAAGACAAAGAGATAAGAAGAAATGGAGAACAAGAAAAAAAAAATCTGTTTCATGAAAATACAAAGAACTTATATCCTACCAAGTGCTACCAGAGGAGTCACTTTCTCCAAAAGCACTAAAGGAACCATCATCTCTTTGGTAAGAAAGTTGTTTCTCATAACCTATAGTAATAAATAAATGTTCATACATGGATAATTTTAGAAATTTTATCTAGCAGAACATTTATAGGAAATCCCAAAACATAAAAGAAATTAATCTCTTGTTCCATTAAATTAATCAGCCCATCACATAGAGACACACAACAAACAGCTATACGCACACTTATAACTTATCACAAGATATAAACTAGTCTAATAAAAAACAGAAAGGCATCTTCAGAAAAGCAATGAAAACTCCTCCATTTGTATTTTTTATTTACATTTTATTTCTGCACCAGTTCCTGATGCAGACTCCAAAAAATATATGTATATATGAAGAAACAGATCCATCAAATGCAAATAGCTTTGTAAATTTCCCCAAGTTTATTTATAGTCCATGTCTAAATCAGTGTTGCAATCCAGGTTACCTTCCATCATGTAGCTAAGAGCTTTGCTTCTGATTCCTTCATCATCTGCGCTTGACTTCTCCAGGTAATGTAGTACATAGACACTCGGAGCAAAGTGGACCATGTTCTGCTCTCCACAACCAGTAGGAAGCTGAACCAGTGAATCCAAGTGTTCAATGGACAAAGCCAAGATATCACCTGTTTAAATCACATGAGATTTTTGTCTTTAAAGAAATAATAATAAAATGTTAGACATTAATTAATCTAATTTAGCCCCCCAAAAAACCTAACATTTATATTAATTTATTTTGTCCAATTTATTTTGAAAACCTTAATGAAATTGTGAGTACATAGTGTATGACAATTCAGGATGCATTAATCACAAATTTGGGGATACTACTCAGGCAAATAATAGCTTCAGGAGTCTATGATATAACTCTTTTTTTAAATCCTGTTATAAGACTACTCTCTAAATGTATTATTATTGAAGAATATAGCTGCTAAAACAGATACATATTTAGCTACCATTGTTAGTAATCGGTTTTCAGGAAAGTATTGCAACTTTTTGTGCAACTATTATGGGTATTCTGCAAAAACTTTGGTAGGGATAAATTACTGGTTGCGCACAGAAGTAGGGAGAAACTACAGCATCCAGAAGTCATCTGTGAGTTAGAAATCTAGCTTTTTCTGTTGCTATTGGGTTTTTAATCATTGCATGGTTTTAATATGATTCATTTTAGTTAAGTATCAAACAGGAACTACGTACTGAGTGATGCTTATTCTTAAATAACTCAAATTTGAATTAAGGACACAATTAGATGACAGGAAGAAGATAATTTATTCATCTTTTACTACAGGAAACACTTCCGAGTGCAAACTGACACAAAGCAAATTATGGACATACCAACCAGTGCTACATGGGCCCTCTGGCTTCCTGGTACCAGATTTGGAGGAAAAGAAAAGGAAACAGATCTAGAAGAGTCTTTTGCCACTTCCAAGAACAGGGAGTGAGAGAAGGTTTGTTCAACTCCTTCAGGCTACAGAGATATACAAGTAGTATTGTTATTATTGGATTAATGAAATGCCTCATTGTGAGATGTTCTTTTGCCTCAATATGAAAGAAAATCATAATTTTGTTCTTTGCAAACTTGTATGCTTAATCCTTTTGAATCACATTTTGTACCTTCACCCAGATTTTCCTTGCAAGACTTTCTGAGGCTTCAGCTGAAACAGCATCCACAAATATTTCCATCTTGCCAATAGCCAAAGCCCTGATGGGAAAGAGGGCTGAGGCAGACGCATAACCCCCTAAGGTAAGTTTCTGGGCATTTATAATAGATGCACCTCTTCGTTCCATTAAAACAAACTCAAAGGCATCACTCTGTGCTACTAACACCATCACCTAAAAGAGAAGACACTGCATTAGAACAAGGAAAAATGTATAAAACACAAACTAAACAACTAATAAACTAACACTTATTTTCGAAGAAGTGAATAAAAGTGATTCAAATATATGCCTTGATTCTAAAAAGTATCCAACTTACCTCAGTTTCTTGCTCTAAATGGTTGATGACGTTTACTTCCAGGACAATCTCCTCCCCTTTGATGAGTTGTGAAGGGACAACGAGAGACAATGAGAAATCTTTGGTTATGGTAATCTGTCAGTGCCAAGACAAAAGACACAAACAGAAGTAGTTAGGGAACAGAACAGGGATACAACCAGGTACCAAAAGAGGCAAATATAATGGTTTTAACACCTTTTGTGGCACAGGAGTGAAACTCAAACCCAGGTTTTCTGACATGACCACTGCTATAGCTCCTAAAGAGGTGACACCATCTGGTACTGTTATTCCCCCACTGGTCCAGTTCTTATCACTGAAAGACACAAGGTAAAAAAATAAATAAATAAAAATTGTACCATAATTTTGCCACCACTCTCTGGTCGTATTGATTTTAAGCTCTTACCTAATACTCATGTCCAACCATAGCAGGGATTCAGAAAACTCCATCCAATGGTTCCAGTATTGCTCTAATATTAACCTATTATATTTTCCTTCCTCTATTGGTAAACACCCCAGAAATAAGAAATCCAATTAAATCTTATGTATGAGGAAGACTTCACAATGTGGAACAAAGTATATCTTATAAATTACTTTATAGATGAGCTCTTTAATGTCTAGCAACTCTTACCATTTTTAGGCTCTGCTTGGTTTGTCATGTAAAGTCTTGCATTTGTCATCATCTTAAGATTAAATTTCTGCAAGAAAAAAAAAACATTTCTTAAAACACTTACTGTTAATACTTGAACTACAAAAAAATCATACATTTATAGTGTTTTAATTGTCAACTAGATTCTAAACTAGGACGAGATAATTAATTTGGGGTGAGGATTAGTTAATGGTGAGAGTAGTTTTCTTGCAATCAGACGGTCATAGGTTGAATTCCAGTTGCCTAGTGTTGCATGTTTCAGTCCCCTTGGCAAGCCACAACATACACTTGACAAGCAAGGCATGTTTTGAGATCATTTTAGATGGTAAGCATGAGCTTTTTTTGAACTGGCTCTACTCCGAGCAGCTTTACATGGAAGTGGATAATCCCTTTGCGAGACTTGACTCACTGTCAGACACTGAATTGGTTGCGTGGATGTTATTCAGAGAACAGTTTCTGGACTACAGTCACCTGAAAGATCTAAGTTGTTTTAAATAATTGATTCTTCACACAATACATGTCACCAGATACTGTTAGTTTCCTTTATATACTGCCATTAATTACCACCAGGCTCTGTTCCCAAAAACTATACTTTACAGTGTCCAGTTGCTAGAACACATCTCCTCCAAACAAAGCAGCTAGATATGATACACCCAGATCCCCTCACAGATCAGCAGTGCTGACATAACTGGAGACATCTCTTTATAATAGAAAAACAAAACAAAGGATGCATAAAGCAAATATACCTCTGTCAAAAAAAGAAGAAAAAAAGATAAACACTTTCTCAGAAAGTTTAGGAAGCAGTTCAAATTTCAGAGATTTTTGCATGCATCTCTTTGTTGACACAATTGAACATATGCCAAATGTCACCACAGGGTTTTGTCCCAGCATGAAAACGTTTAATGTTTCATTGAGAGCAAAGAATAGGGTAACTCAGAGGGATTTTCTTTTTCTAATCCAGTGTACTCCTACCTGTTCAACTTTCTGGTCCAGATCAAACTGCAGGGGGTCATTTTGCATCGCCATGACTGTGACTCCTACTTGAAACCTGGATTCACTGCCAGCCACAGTGAGTGATACCTTCTCCCCGGGGTTGGCCCTCTCACTGCTCCAGTTAAGTGTTACCTGAGAAGTGCAGAACCATTTTCCACCAACACATTTAGAAAGAGCACCATATTTTTCTTTTAGAACAGCATTTAACCTGGTTTTGAGAAAAATATATATATATTCACACATGATTGTACTGCTGGATAGAAATGTAAGTTGTGTCACTACAAATTTCCCCATCAGAATTGACATAATAGACCGTGACGCAGGCCTCAGGATACCAGGATAGCTCTGGTGTGAGGGTGACAGACGAAGAGAGTTTTTTTGTCCCGGCAGCCACCACCTGACCTTTAGAGCTCACCTAAAATTACAACAATTCAAAAGAGGCATCATATTTTTAGTTTACTTCCTATCCATTGGTTCACCAGGGGTGCTGATAACAATGCAATATGTAACAGATATTAAGCTATCATACCACAAAGTGAAGTCTCTCTGGTTTGATGGTACTCTCTACATTAAGTTGAAGTGGCAATCCAATCTGAGGGGAAATGACATGAACCACAGGATCATATATTATCGCCTGTATACAATAAGTGCACAATAGTGCAAAATGTGTTCGAAATTACCTTTACAGGCAATGTGTTGACTGGGCGGAGCTGAATATATGAGCCAGTAGGAGAGGAGTAGTTGGTGTACATCGTCAGGGTCTCCTCATAGGACTGAAATCTGGCCTGAAAGTAAAATCAACAGAGTTTTGATTTGTTTACTGTTGTATAAACATATTTGTTTTTAGGAATTGATTACCGAATCGATTGAAGCTACGAGGTGCATAAAAACTCTAGAATAATACTTTTCCTGGAAAAACCCAGCTTTGTATGCTATGAGTCATGATACTCACCTGTATGAAAAGCATCTTTACTTGATCTTGTAATTTAAACTGTATGAGAACATTGCCATTCTCAGGCACAGGAAGATTAAGACTCATAGTTGTTGAGTTCATCAAAGAAGTTCTCTGAGTGACTTGAACCACAGCAGAGTGCTTCAAAACCAAGGAGCTGAGAGGCTTCTGGTCATATCTAACTATCCTAAGCTGTGAAATGCAAGATGAGATAAAATAAGGGCTCAGGAGTTTAATACATTAATAATAATATGTAATTTTAGAAATTATTCAACTTACATTTGCTGAGAAGTTTAAGGATGGCTTTAGAGTTGATGGGAAGTTGAGGAACTTTAGCTGGAATTTGTTTTGCAATACATGGACTTTGACAGTTTTGTTCACAGTAAATCCTGGAGGCAGTGCAATAGAAACAAATTTTGTGGTAATGCAATGAGATGCTTAAGTTATTATTTGAAATAAAACATACCTCTGGAGCCATTATTTACTTGTGCAGTAATGTGTAGAACATGACTGTTGTTGCTAGCTGCTGAGGAGTATAGAGACTGGAGCTGGTCTCTGCTGAAGAAAAACTGTGCTGATCCATAGATCTGAAAGAGGTAAGTGTGTTCTTTTCTGGTCTATTTTTAGTTCAATTTAAGTTTTGCTTGAATTAGAGAGGAATCTGTCAATAAATCCCACCTGTTTGGTTTGGGTTTGCAGAGATGAAGAGGCTCTGTTGTTTATAAAAAGCTTCAAGGTGACATCTAATGTGCCCTGTACAGGTTCTCCATAAGGGTAACTGGAAGTAAATTATATGTAGAGAAAATAGCATGATACAGACTCACAGTAAACATTACTAGGAACACCCGATTAAATGCTGGTCATCACAAGCAGTGAGTCAGCCAATCACTTTACAGGAAATAAGTGTATTTAGATATCTAGAGGTGATGACTGAAAGTGAGTGGGACAGGCAGCTTCCAGGTCAATATAGACAAAATGCAGTACGACGAACAGCAAAGACACTGTGAAGAAACATCAGGTTTCCAGCTTATACTGAAACAACGTTTAAACGAAAACCATCGACATAAGCATAACTCATCTAAACTTACAGTGCTCTCACTGATCCTGAGATGTCATCTCCAAGAAAGACTTGAGAGGATATTTTGACCATCAATTCAAAGGTCGGAGCCCCTGCATCTGCCAAGCATGAAATTATAACAACATATATTCTATTATAATCGTTGTCTATAGAAGTTCTGCTCATCTTGCTCATGTTGTAAATATTTATGAATGTTTTGCAGGTATTTTTCATTGATGTCCTATATGTTAAAACTAAACTTTTTTACATTGCCATCTACAAATTATAAAAAATCAGAAAAAGATGATATTGTGAATGATTTGAAAGTAGCAATTGGTTCAACATTAAAACCAATATTTAAATTTTTTCAACTTAGCAAATGAATTGTGCATACCCTTGGCAAATTTAAGTTGAATCTTTAAATATCTGAGGAGCGAGCAATAGATTAGTGTAATAGCAAGGAGACCCTGCAACTCTAAACACTAGTAACTCATTGAACAATACAAATCATCCAAATACCATATGTAATATTTGAAACAACTGTCAGGAATAACTGTTTGATTGCTGTGATGCCATTACAGGCTTTTCTATGAGATACTGATAAGGATGTGAATAGCTATCAACATGTCCTGATAAAAATAATATAGAAATAAGATTAATATTTTTATTTTTTTTAGAAACAAACTACACAGCACTTTATACATGAATGTACTATGGGCATGAGTGATTTTAACAGTCTTTTCCCTTTTATTGTTTCCCTGGTTTTGGTGCTTTGGTTTTATTACTAACTTAAAACATAGGTTCTAGCTTCACATAGTCTGTGCCCATAAACTTGAATGGGCGTTGTAAAGATCAGTTCGACACCTCCATGCCTTTTATGTTTCAGCTTAAATAGATTTAAAGAAACATTTTCTATTCATGGGTGAACTAGTGAGACCTTCTGAGGGTGAATTTATCAGTTGTTACACTACTGAAAGCCAAGTGAGACAGGATGTATCTCAATTCTGGGCTTTTCAGCATTGTAGTTCCACCAGTCCTGGAACATTTTAGTAGACTATTACAGATGATTTATTTCTACTTTTGCTTTACTTCATGCCACAAATGCATATACGTAATTATTTTTCTGCAATTTTCTGTCAAATTTGTACGTTTAATTAACATCTTAATATTTTTTGTTTGTAGTAAAGGTATTACTGGCACTTTTAACTATAAATAATATTGGAGTAAAACAGTAGAATTGTTACCATGATGCTCCACAATGAACGATTTCTCAGCAGTTATCCCCTGCTAGCAAGAAAGAAAACAAATATATATACATATATATACTTAGCAGAATAGGGTACTTTAAAACTAAATCACAAAAGGGAGTACATTACTCTCTTTTAATCTTACGTTGACTGTTGTTGCGATCATCCACTGTCCATGCTGAGACATCTGGGGTAAACTGAATTCTTTCAAGGCAATCCCGAAAATCCCTGTGGACTTCCAGCTTTCAACAGCTTTCCCACTGGGATTCTGTGTGTCAAGGGAACAATAATCCATCTTCCCACCTGAATAAACTGGGGATTTTCTCTGAAAAGCAGAAACCTTACCAGTAATGAAATTTCCACTGTGTCATTGTATGGTTTGTTATCCAGCTGTAAAGCGACAACTCTGACTTTGACGGTGTCCCCGGGTTTGTAGCTTGATCTATCGGTTTGTACGAATGAGGAAACCATCCTGAGACTGAAGGTGAGCGTGGTGGTGTTTGTGAAAAGGAGGCGATTCTCCCTGTAGCCACTCACAGTTAAGTTTACAAGTGAGTTTTTTGATACTGAGCCAGGAAACTGGGAAAAAGTCAGAAAGAAAATGAAACCTGGATATACATCTTTCTGAGAATAATTGTAAATTCTGACTTGGAATGAAGATAAAAAATAAATCTCACAGATGGAAGCATAAGGACAGTAGTAACACCTTTAAAAAGAGAAGATTTTTAGTATTCACTATCAATTTGAAATATCATCCATAAAACCAGTCTTGGATTTGTAAAACTGTAGGTTCACCTCCTTGAAAGTCCCCTTTTTGTGCTACTTTGGTGTTCCCATCTGACACCTCAGCTGTTAAACTGCCAGGGAAGTCAGAAAAAACAGTGACCGCGATGGGAGTGGGGGAACCAGCATGCAAGACCTCTGGACCCGCGATCAGAAACAATGTTGTACTTAAACAGAAAAAAGAAAGAGACATTAACCAAATAAGCGGGCTAAATTGGTCTTCTAGGGAATAACAACTAGGCGATGACATTCAGAATAAACAACACTACTCACTTGGGTGAATCTTGTGTCAAGCCAGAAACAGTAAAAGACAGAATGAGGGTCCATATTCTGTTCATGCTGTCCGTCTGCAATTTCATTCTCAGGTTCATCTTTAGTTACACTTCCCAAGCTTAGCGTGAAACCTCCCCCTGTCTGACTATTCAAGGGAAAATGCTCCAGATCCTGTCCTGACACTGACCAAAGGTCTCACTCAAATGTCGTCACTCACAGATACTTTGACAAAGACAAACGCCAGAAGAGGACAGTTTCATAATATAAACTCCTTTGCCCATGGGATATGTCTCTTGTTTCTTCCTATTCATAGCAGTGCCTAAGCCTATTGTCTGTATAATCAATATCAAACATCTTGAATGTCTTCAAGTATATGATCTTCTGTGGGATATCTGACACAAACGTCCCTGGTAAGTTATGTCCTTAAGGTGCTTTGCACATGTAATCAAACCCCTAAAACTTTCCCACTATGTGTCACATCACAGCCACAAACTACTATCTATTCCTTGGGATTTTACCTGATGCAAAGTACAACGTAAATGAAAAAAAGAAAAAAATATACATGATTTTCAATATTTTTTGTTAATAAAAGTGGCATCATTTTCCAGGATAGCTGTATATTTAGCTGTATTTTCCATCAGACTGAAAGATCCTGATGAAAATCATCTCCAATCAAGATGGTATTAAGTTTGACATCAATGTTTTCCTACTTTATAAGTTCGAGTTTATGACTTTATTTCAAACTTGCAAATAAAATAATGCAGCAAAATGTCTTATTAACAGGAAAATAAAGACGTAAAGATGTAAAAAAAAAAAAATTTTTTTTACATACATATAGTCTGAAAAGGGGATGGAGGAAGCGACGCTTATACAATTCCAACCCCCCACACAGCACCACACAATACATACAACATATTAAAACAATACAACACTTTATAGTGACACAGACAGACATACAATTATATAACAGACGGACAGGCCCAAACTTACTCTGATTCTACACTTCCCTCTTCCCTTTTGTACACGTATAAACACAGTAACCAATACATATTTCACTAGCAGGTGGATACACAAAGCTCATCGAACCCCCTTTTACAATTCGTGTCATTATACTCAATATCATGTGATATCTGATGAATATTTAATGATTAATTGATCAAAAATTCTATAAAATTATAACATTCCATACACCATGTATATATATATACACGTCTACCATAAGTACAATAGTTGTGTGGCTTTGCTTCACCCATACACAGACATATTGAAGACGTACAGTATATGAAGGCATCATTACATTAACTCCTCCAGGTACTCACGCACCACATGTCTTTCAAACATTATTTTAAACTGAATAAGATTTGTACAACTTTTTAATTCCACTGCTAATTTGTTCCACAAAGTGATTCCTTTCATCGAGATGCACAAAGATTTAAGCTCTGTCCTCACATTTGGCTGATACAATTGATTGGTTCTTCTTAAATTATAATTGTGATGAGCATCTCTATCTTTAAAGAGATTTTGAATGTTACTAGGCAAGGAGTTATTTGATGCCCTGTACATAATTTGAGCAGTTTTATACCTTACCAAGTCAACTAATTTTAAGTTAAATGAGTTCAAAAAAAGTGGGTTGGTGTGGTCATTGTATTTAACTTTATGAACAATTCTAATGGCTCGTTTTTGAAGCGTGACTAGCGGTAATAAATTTGTCTTATAACAATTTCCCCAGAGTTCTAAACAGTAATTTAAATATGACATTATAAAGGAGTGATACAGAATAAATAAGGCCTTTTGATCCAGTACAAGGCTACATCTTTTTATCACACCAACACATTTTGCCACTTTTGAACGCAGGTAACTTATATGAGGTTTCCAAGAGAGCTTCTCATCAATAACTACACCCAACAAGACATTTTGTGTCATTAATAGTTATTTGTACTGGTGTATCGTTTTTTGGGTTCCCAAAGAGCATAAATTTTGTCTTTTTTAAATTCAGTGATAATTTATTTATATTGAACCAATTTTTTAACTTATGAAGTTCTTGAGTAATCTCAAGCAAAAGTTGCTTTAAATTCTCACCTGAACATAAAATATTTGTATCGTCTGCAAACAGTATAAATTTCATAATTTTAGATACGTTACAGATATCATTGATATACAGTAAAAACAGAGTTGGTCCTGGAATGGTTTCCATTTTCAGAGGAAGGATTTTACTTTTCTCTGTGATGTGTCAAAATCTTGTCATATTGTTCTATAATCCTAACCTGCTTTAAACCTCTTGACTTTTTCCCAGATCTGTCAGTTGTGTTTCTTGGTCCTAATGATGCAATTTGTTCTCAATTACAATTTTTTTCTTTATAACAAACCTCTCGGGCGTTTATCGCACAGCTGTTTTTATTACTGAAGTTCAATATCACACTGGTAAACTCCATTAGCTGAGCTCTAAATGTAACTGTGTGTTTCTAATTTCATTTAGGTCACCAGAGTAATGGTTGTATAGAAATGCACTCCACTTTTCAGAATATGTTTAAAAAATTGACATCATTGTGTAATTTCCTTCAACTTCACATTTATACATGACTTTGTGCTTATCATTCACATAAAAACCCAATAAAATATACTAAGCTGTGTAGTTTTAACGTTACAGTGTGATCAATTTGGTTTTTTGTTTTTAAAGCAGTTCAGCTTCTCTTAAAATAAATGATGCTCTTTATATGTGGTTTGACTGAACATGCTGGTTCTCACAAATTTTGCACCATGTAGGATAAGACCTTGGGTTGAGCTGGACAGGCTTTTAATCACCAGGGAGATATTAGACTTCACAGGGGAAACCCTTGTGTATGTATTACCTGAGTTTTACCAGTAGGTGGTGGCAAACCCCTGCCTTTCAAATTCCTCTCAGCTCCAAATGGGGAAAACCTCATTTTAAACACACACAAAAAGAACATACATCTATAACCTTATCCACTCTTGTCACAGTATCTGTTGCAAAATGTTGACGTCAGCAATCGGACAATACTCAAATAATGTTTTATTAAAATTTTATTGCTTTGGGATAAGCTTTTCACACTAGTTATATATTGACATTTTACAGTACAGTATCCAAAATTTGCCACATAAAAGTTTGGCAACAAACACAGTTTAAACGTGCAGCAACAACAGCAGGTATGAATTATTGAGAAAGCAGACTAAGGTGAGATGCCGTTGAAACTGGATTTACAAGCTTGTATGGGCAAGTATTTGTCTTAGCTCTGACAGTATTTGTATTTCTAACCGATGCTAGAAGGCTTTTGATATGATAAAGGGGCTTTCAGGTTGCATCAGTTCCTAACCATTACTTTAGAGACCCTTGTTTCCATCAGTTTCATTCAGTACTCATCTTTACTGTGTAATTTCAAGGCACTTTACAGCTTAAACACATTCAATATATGTATATAAATATAAAATTAAATAAATCCAATAATAAAGACTAAAGGTTCAAATTCAGTTGCATAAATGATGATGCCATCTGAGCTATGTTTCACAGCAGTCAAATCCCATTTGACAGGAGTTATCGACTTTATGGCTACTTTTCCTCTTGAGTCAACATGAGGTGATAGTGGACAGTTGATTGCATTGTGTTGTTAACTTTGTCTCTCATCCTAAGCAAGCTTCTGACAATAGCGTAAAGGAGGGACTTCGTTTTAGCAGGAAGAAGCCTCAAGACTCTAAAAGAAGCTGGATTGTTCATGTAGACCAATACCATCTCCAAAGGGCACATCTCCAAACAACCAATGTATCCAGTAATTGATATACTTTTATACATTTACTATGCCATACATGTTTTATTTATATAACCCTTTCACAATGGCCAACAGCCAAACAAAGTGCTTCCAGACTTATAAGCAGAAGGCAAATCATATTGACTAGGGATGTAATTATACTTCAAAACAATACAATTCCGATACTTGGATCGGAGTACTAGTACCAATGCTGATGCTTCTACCACACACACAAAAAGAAATCAATAAATTGGAAGACAGGTTTTATTTTCTTCTCTACTTGTCACAACAAATTATGGTGAAGTAGATAAAAAAATAGAAAATATAACAAAAATGACCACAAAACAAAAATTTCAAGTGAAAATTAAAGGAAACGTATGTAAGACATTTATTTTAATTAATCATAAAAGGGCCCCGATATGTCTCTAGACATTAAGAAATCATGTTCTTTTGAAATACTTATATCACTGTCAACAGTGGTCTGGCCAGGATATTGTTATGTAAAAGTGAAAGTTGCAGCCCTCAAGTGATGTTATTGTTGTCATGTTCTGTTTTGGTCTGAGGCTCCACCCTCAAGCTATCTACAAATTGCGAAGTCAGTAGAGTTTCCTCATCCGGGTTGCCAGCTCTGCTCTGTTTACCACAGCTGAAGCTCCGAACGTTACGGACAAAACATGTATAACGTTATGAAACCTAAAAGACCTCGTTATCAATCCGAAATACGTCGTCACAAAGTTTGAAATAAAACAAGGATTTGTATAGGAGATGCCTTTAAAAGATGGAGACAGCTGAAAATGGAGAAGAATTTGAATACAGACATCAACGTTGCCAATTTTCTCCTGGACAGGTAAGATTCACATATGTTTGGCTAACTTACTTGTACTTAATGTAAATTGACATTTCAAATATTCACGACAGTCGAACAAAGTTATGCATGTTCGTGGAAAGTAACGTTACGTTACACACATATGGTGGAGATTGGTCATCAAATTAAAAAGGTAAGGAATTGTTTGCGAGATAAAAACGACGAGTCGTCATTGCTAACATTAGCATCAGGGCCCGTTTCTTTGTCATTATGCTGAACTGTCGAGGAAAACACCAGCACGTCGATTCTGGCAATGTGAAACGTAATGGAGATGTATTGAGTAGCCTATACCTCGGTACAAATAATTCCTCATTCGTTCTTCGCGTACATTGTGGACTACACATGCTGCAAGTTAACCTGTATGACCATTGTTAATGTTATTTAGTTAGGGTCAGCCGTTCCTGCTGGATCCCGCAGCAGCTGGCAACCTTGAGTCAGGAAGGGATACACGGTTCTACAATTTTTTGAATGTGATTGCAGTACCGCTTTTGGCCACAATCCTACATACGTATCCTTTAAACGTTTTCTTTGAAATTATTGTAGAGTTTCCACATTTTATGTATTAGTTCATGGTATCGGCTGGATTTTAACAGATACCAATATAGGTACATTAAAATGGTATTGGTCCCAATACCCAATACCAACATCGGTATCAGTGCATCCGTAATATTGACAAATAAAACCATATGAAGAAGGAAAACAGGAGTTATTTTGGTATACAGTACTTACTACCAGTAAAGTACCAGTGTGGAAACACTTACAGTAACTTGGCATCCTCCACAAAAGAATGCTTGAAAAAAATCTATATATTCATTTGAATATTAAAGGGGATGTTTCAACATATATTAGTGCCAAAAGCAGATAAATCTTGAGAATATAAATTAATCACAATTTCCCTTTCTAAAATTTTTCAAGCAGATGACTAATATTTAATAACTGTAATTGTTGCTTTTAAGTATGTGTGCACATGTGAGTTGGGTTGGGGGGAGAGTGGTACAACTGCAACCATAAATTAAATCTGTACGGGAGGCATGAGAATGTGGTTTATGTGGGATCCTTTTAATCTGTAAAGCACTTTGGGTTGCAATTCCTGGAATAAGAGCACTTCATAAATAAAGATTGATTGAGTGATTGATTTTATGAGACATTCAGTGCCTTAAATTAATCTTAGTGAGATGTTAGACTCTAACCTAAGTCTCCCCCATGGCTGGTCTCTTCTTGAGTGACCATTGTGTTTTACATTGTCTAAAAGATTACTTAATCTTTCTTCAACTCCATCTTGACTGCCACCTGCTCGCCTTCTGTTTTTGGGGCATTAAACTTGTAAAAGAATATAATATATAAAATAAAGAAAATTCTAAATCTCATGAAATATGCCCTTTAATTATCATTTCTTAAAGGGGAAGTTGTCTTTATTTTTCAACCTGGACCTTATTTATAGCATGCATTACGTTTATTTACTCACCCAGAGAATGTGTGTGTATATATATATATATATATATATATAAGCTGATCGTGACTGGATATAAACTTCTACCGAAGGTAATGCAAATAAATAAGTTCCAAGCTGTAATAAAAATTCCCCTTTACTATGATATTCAGTGCAAGTGGAATTTAGGTCAATTTTATACTCTGGTTTTGTGTGGTACACATCCTTAACTTTATTAAAAGAGCCCGTATTCCTTAAAAGTACACAGCACAGGTTACACACCCTTATTTTGACTTTTACCAGGATATTTCCCGGATCAAAATGGCACACCTCATTCACTATACCTTTAACTATAAACTTTTACCACCATTTGGTAAGATTGGTGGAGGTAATACAAAAATGTGTACTTTCTATAAAATAGTCCTTCTGTATCGACTCTGTTGTCATTATGTCATGCGGTTACATCTCAAAGTGACGGTAGATACTCTCCACGTAACCCAGGACCCTCTGCCAGTCAGGTCCACCAGCTCGCAGCATCTCATCTGCTGACTGTTGCATGAAGATTTCAGACAAGTTTATAAGCTTAAACAAACCAAACCTACTTTATTCATGTAATAAAGAAAGTGATCCTTACCAGTGATGGTGAAATTCCTACAGTCTCTCCTGTTTTAAATGCCAAGCTAAGATTGTCTCGCTGAAAAAAAGGGATAAGCTGAATGTAAAAAATTGTTTCGTCTTATCAAAAACATCGAGAATGTGTGCATTTGGTACCTTGTTTTCAGGACTAAGACTGCTGTAAGGGATGTGCGAAGGGAGGTAGGTGTGATAGACAGCACAGAATGCAAGGCCATCTGCCCAGCTGCTGCTGAAGTTAGTGATGTCGATGTTCTGCATGAAGAGGAAAGGTCAGTTTACCCTAGTGGTACCACGCAACTTGGAAAATAAAGAATAATCTTGACCTTTAAATCGATACGGGACAGGATTTTTCCTCTATTGGCAACTTGAATACATCATTTACACAGGTACAATTTTTGTACTAAAAAGAATGTGGATTGATTAGTTGAGATCGAAGGCTCTGGCAATACTGAAAGATATAGAGGATTTGCGGCCCTTTAAGTCTTGAGTTGTTGTTTTTTTCATAAAAAAATTTCAGTCTCATGTTTTTGCGTTTTTTTTGCTCAGATTTCTATTGGAGATTTACTGATTTCATCCTGTTTTGTTAATTTTCCGTTTTTTGTTTTTTTGTGTGGTTGTTTTGTCATAGTTTCTTTGTTATTCCCCAGCCAAATATGATCAGCTTAATCAAAGATCTGGCTTTCCTCCATCAGTTGCAGCCTGTTACTAATCAAGCACCTGCTCCTTGTTCAGCAATCACTGTCCCAGCTTAAATACAGCCCAGTTAAGTCACCTCCCTTCCAGCTTCACCTATTTTTAGTGCTTTATATAGTTATCTATTCATTTCGTCCATTAAGACATAATTTACTACCTTCTGTCTACCTCCTTGTTGCTGATGGGTCCTCTATTCCAATCACATGGGACAATCTTTTTAAAAAAAAAAGTGCAATGGCCACTTTATTAGGTTCTGGGTTGGACTCCCATTTGTCTTCAGTGTGGTCATAAAGGGATGGATATGGTCAGCAATTATACTCAGGTAGGCTTTGGTGTTCCAGCGAGGATCAGTTGGTACTAAGGGGCCCAAAGTGTGACAAGAAAATGTCCCCCACACCCTTACACCACCACCAGCCTGAACCATTGATACAAGGCAGGATGGAACCATGCTTTCCATGTTTTTGACACCAAATTCTGACCCTACCATCCGAATGTCGCAGCACAAATCAAGACTCATCAGAACAGGCAACACTTTTTCAATCTACTACTGTCCAATTTTGGTGAGCCTGTGTGAATTGTAGCCTTCATTTCCTGTTCTTAGCTGACAGGAGTGGCACCTGGTGTGGTCTTCTGCTGCTGTAGCCCATCTGCCTTGTTGTGCGTTTTGAGATGCTCTTCTGTATACCCTGGTTGTAATGAGTGGTAATTTGAGTTACAGTTGCCTTCGTATCAGCTCGGACCAGTCTGCCTATTCCCCTCTGACCTCTGGCATCAACAAAGCATTTTTGCCCACAGAGCTCACTGCTCACTGGATATTTTCCCTTTTTCTGACCATTCTCTGTAAAACCAAGAGAAGATTGTGGGTGAAAATCCCAGTAGATCAGCAGTTTCTGAAATACTCAGACCAGCCCGTCTGGCACCAACCACCAGGCCACATTCAAAGTAACTTAAATCACCTTTTCCCCCATTTTGAATGAGTAAACGAATAGTTGGACAGATGTGCCTAATAAAATGGCTAGTGAATGTATATGTTTCTGGAGGAGAAGATTATCATGATGTGACATAAATTTAGCAAGTGCAGTAGACACGACATGGAGGAGACTAACAATTGCCCCCAATCAATCAGACGAAGAACGCAGTGCGCTGTAAAGAAAGCATTTAAAATTGCACAAAAAAATCTGCGAAACAGCGAAGCAGTAAACGGAAGGGGACTGGGCTGTTTCACACTCCTTTCGTGTTTTTATTTTCCATTCAGGATCATCTTTTAACCTTTTATGCACACAAAAGACGAGCACTGGGAAGAGTTCTAGTGTTTCGTCAGCCTTCTGCAAAAATTACTGTGCTGGGGGAAATTACATGTACGGCCGCCACACTGTTTACGTCAGAAATCCCAACTCCCCATTCCCCCCACCCCACCCCACCCAGAGGATTCATCAGGATCCTCCGGTACATGTCCTACTCTCTAAAATCAGCCAAAAGGCAATGTTCCGGTAAAAAGTGGTGTATTTGAAAACACAGCTCTGATTAAAGACCGGATGGAATTGTCTGCGAATATTCAGGAATGTCTATCTGAAAACTGCTTGTGTTACTCATAATTTATCTGTATTTCTTAATTTAAAATGTACTAACAGTGTTTTAAACCTATTAAAAATTAACCATGTATTTACCACCTTTGGAATCCAAAAAACAGTAAGCCAGTTCTTGACTCACCTTGTATCCTTGGGTTCTGCTCTGACACCAGCGGAGCAGTGAGTTTCTCTTTGAGCCTCCATGGCGACGAAGCAGCAGGTTGAAACAATCCTGGGACCTGACACCAAGAAAAAGAAAAAGATGTATGAGCAGAGCTTTTTTTTAGTCTTTGTAAACATTTTGAGAAAGGGCAGGAAACTTAGTAAAACGTCATGTTTAGAAGGGGGCGTTTGTTGTACTTAACACTGAGACTTCGCCAGACAAATTGAATCAAAAGAAGCACAACAACTTCAACAAGATGTGACAATTACATTGCACTTGATGTCAGGAGGGTATGTGGGTATTTGTGTGTGGACTCACTTGGTGGGTGGCAGTTCAGTGAGGGCTGAGTTGTACTTGTTTAAAGACTCCTCACATTTTCCTGCAGATAAAGCAACAGCTTTATTTTGCCAATACCAACTATTTTTACATATATACTGTATTACGTTTTTTGTGGTTCTGATCAAATAGTTCTCAAAACAGCTGATAAATCATTTATCCACATAGATGAAAACTATTCTATTGATCCATTTATCTTTAAAAACTTTAAACATTGTGTCACACTTGTAGAATAACACATAATGTAAAGTTAGCCAGTAAAACATGCTTTGATAAGATACATTTTCTTTCAAGTACATTACACACACACACAGGAAAATCCAAATTGATTTGACCCTGTGCTCTCAATCTGCACTTGCCCTTTAAATTCACTTTATCTTTGACTGCGTAGAAGAAAACAGAAAACTTTGTCCTTTTCCTGCATGTGTGTGAAAAGTGACAAAATGTTCAAAGGGTATGAAGAATTTGAAAGAGAGGGCAAAAACTCATATTACCAACAATAAAGAGCAAAACCCCTCGAACCACAATCAGTATGCACAGAGATTTCGTAGAAAAACAGACCTGAATCATCTGACAACTTGCTGTCTTGCCAATCCAGACTTTTTCTTCCTCGTGTTGGCCCCAAATTCTAGAAAACAAATGTTGCTTTAACTTAGTAGTGGGCAATATAAAAGGTACAAGGAAGAAATATGGATTTAGCCAGAGGTAGAGATTTCGACTATGGCGCCATACCAGGATAACACATTTTGATTATGTCAATAAAGTGTTTACATACTTTATACCAGGTACATAAAAAAGAGATACTGATGTTGAGTGTTTGTGTTTACACTAGATATTTCAAGTTTAAAATGTGTTGTTTTTCATTTAACAGAATACAAACCTGTCGAACTTTTCAATTTTTGTTTCAAATGTATGCAAGTTTATCTTTGTGTGATATCATATGTATAAAAGTAACCAGGAAAGCAGAACATGTTTACCTTTATTTTCATAACATTTAGCTTTTGTTTAATTCAAAATAGCTTCAACGTTATTTATGTTTGAGAATATATGGGTTTCATTATTTTGGAAAAAAGATTTGAACATTTTTAAAATGTATTTTGCACAATCAATTTTCTTTCAATAGTCTTCTAAACCATTTGGAAGTTGTTCTGCTGCAATGTGTCAGGAAAATGAGAATACTAATAGGCAGTCATTTTGACATACATGAAGAAAAAAACAGAATATATCGCAAAAGAAATTGTTACATTACATGCTTTAGATTATATTGCAAAGTAAATTTGAGGCCCTATTGCCCTGCCCTGCATTAACTGATAGCATGGATAAGCTTTAACTGATCATTAGACATACAGTAATTAAAAGGATCTTTGTTAAGAGAGTGTATCTCACCCTGTTTGTTGACCCCAGTGTGGAAGTGGAGTTAGTCTTGGATGCTCCGTTCTGTATGGCAGCAGTGTCTGAAGAAGCAGGCAATCTAGACAGGCTTCTACAACATAATAATGACAGACTTTAATAACCAACAGTTTTTCTTTGGGGCAGTTGTTACTCTCAGTTCCAGTTTTGAGTTAATCTGCTGAGGCTGTCCTCATGTAGCCCCAAGAAGGACTGTGGAAACACATTGACAAGAAACCACAACAGCATTCCAACTAAATTCGGTAATTGTTATGCATCCTTTTGTGCAAAATACAATAATTGCTAAAGAAACAGCAGTTTTGTTTAGAACACTCCATCACATTGCACATTAAAAGCGCTCTGACTGCAAAAATATTTCCAGATATTGCTCATTTTCTGGAGGGCAAAGAGCTGAAGAGTTTTTCTCACCTTGATCTTTCTGAAGTTATCACCCTTTGTGAATTATTGGACCGAACATTTGCTCCATCCTGATCCTCACTGGTCACATTTCTCAGAGAACTTCTGGTCACACCTTTGGAGTCTACCTTTGAATTGTCCTCAACAACATTCTTGATCACTCGATTCTGACTCTTACTTTCCATCCTTTCCCTCCCAAGCCTGTACAATCCCCTTACCCTGTCCTGATTGGTCCCCTCTTTGCTTTCAGAAGTATTCAATTCTCCATTGGACTTCTTCAGGTCCTGCTGAGCACAGACTTCAGTCTTGCCTTGAGCCTCAGTAAAAACTGTCAGTTTTTGCCTGGCTTCCTTTAGTTCTCCTTGTAGGGTGACGAGCTGATTTTCAGCCTCCTTCTGTCTCTGCTGAGCTGCAGCCAGCTCCATCTCAATTTCCTTGTGGGCCGTTCTTAACGCCGTAAGCTCCTCTTCTGCCTCGGCTTTTAGGCGGTCAGCCACCGACACAGCCACCTGAAAGTCTGCCTGGAACTGCAGCCATTCCCCACGCTCTGTCTGGAGGAACATAGTGGGTGTTTGTTATTTTTTTATTTAAAAAAAAATTAACCTAATTGTAAAAAGCACATGAAGGTAAAACCATGAGAACCACTTTTAATTAGGGATATCCCCATCAACATTTTAGGCCTCTGATCCCCATCCGATCTTTTAACCTGAAATCAGATCAAATTTTGAGAGTTGATCCAATATTTTGCCTTTAAAATTAAAATGTAATAACTGAAATTTATTTTTCAGCAAGTAACTCAACTTACCTTTTTATGACTAATTTCATTAATAAACATTACCCATTATTTTTTGCAAATCCCACACAATCAAAATCTTGCACAGAGTCAAAGGTCAGCTTCAGTTTATTATTTAATTTACGGTTTTCATAATAATGTTGTTTTTACTGTAAGCTGAAATATCCTATGCTTCTGAACTCAGCATAGATTTTCAACGCAGGTGCAATTCTGCCTGCTCTTTTTTTTTTCTCCCACTGCAGGAGCTATAGGAGTTTTTTTCTGTTTATTTAAGGTTATTGTTGCATTTAAATGCCTGAGTTTTTATGCCTTTGTTATATAGTTTAAAGTATGGTTAAGCATATTTGTTGAAGTTTTCCCATATTAGAATTGTGTTTAATATGCTATGCTGATTTGTGGTAGTTAAGAGTCCTTGTTTGCACTGCTACGGAGGTTTGAATTATTGCACAGTCAATGCCAAACGTAACTAAGAGGTACTTTTGTAAAAATCGGTGCGACTTGTCAGCTAAAATAGCCAATCTCCTAATCCGATCACTGAAAAATGTGGAAATATCGTCAAAATCACATCTCAAGATCAGGATATCCCTACTTTTAATGTATCCGTCATTTTTCATCTATAACACTGTTTTATTTTTGATCCCTAAATTATAGGGTTTTGATGAGATCTCATTTCAAGACACAACTTATCATGAAGCTTCATCCAGCCCCTGTTATTATGACTTTACTTCAGTGAAATAAAAGTAAACTACTAATAACAGTCCTGAGTGTGAGGCACTTTTGTAGGCTAACATCAGTGATTTGAGTTCAATGCTTCCAGATAAGGGTAGTCAATGATGGTCCACAAACAGAGGGCTCACTATGTTGAGTCCATTCACATAACAATAAACTATAACTCTGCACTGCTGTATATGCTCTCTTTACAATAACCACAGTTTGGTGTATATATTATCCTTTATTATTATTTATTTATTGTATCTATTTTTATTATTAATCTATTTTTATTATTTAAAAGTTGCCGGAGTCAAATTCCTTTTATGTGTCATACTTGGCCATTAAAGCTGATTCTGACGTGTGCTCTTTTAGGCTAACTGAAGACCAAATGCACCACCCTATTTTGGAGCATCTAAAGAGGTTTCACAGCACAGGCTTCATTCATTCATTTACCCATTCACACGTTGATGGTAGCAAGCTACTTTATTGTAACCACAGCAGCCCTGGGGCACACTGACAGAAGTGAGGCTGCCAGACACAGTGTCCACTGGACCCTCTGGCCACCACCAGCATGCAAGGTGGTGGGTAGGTGTCTTGCCCAAGGACACAATGACCGAGAAGGACAGAGCTGGGATTTGGACCTGCACCAGTTACCGGACCAATTCTTACCACCTGAGCCCCCGATGGGTCGAAGTCAGGTGGGAATTATAGATAAACCAAGGTATCGTCAGCCTGGCAGTGGTATGAGAAGCCACGTGTTTGGGTGATCTGGCCCATTGAGGTGGTCGTTATAAGAAAGACAAAAGGTCCTAGTGCTGAGCCATGGGGGACCCCTTAGTGAGGAAATGCGCTGCAGTCTTTGCACTTTCCAACAATAATTACAAGGGATGTGTAATGGCAAGAATTTGGCGATATGATGCATATCACGACACAAAGGTTACAATACGATATATTGTGCTATAATCATATATCATAACAAACAGTATTCTCACAAATCATTTGAAAATCACGAAGCAACACAATTAAACTCTGTTAAATTGTGAGCTCAGACGTTTGGTTTATTTATTTGTAAAAATAATTAAATAAAGCCTATCTCAGTTGCTAAAACTCCAGGCTTTAGACAGAGCCCAAACCAAGACAGCTGCCACCAAGCAAATCTTTCCAGCCAAGTATATAAAAAAAGTGTTGTTTGCACTTGTTTAAACATTCTGAGATGCTACAGATCAATTAATTAAGACACCTCTAGTACGGAACTTTCAACCAGTGATGTCACTAGTTGATTTCTAGGAGAGGGAGGGGCAGCTGCCTCGAGGGAAGAATTCAGGAGGATTACTCAGACATGCTAGCCTGGGTGCCACCGAAGTCCCGCCCACATCATGGTCTGGAAGTTCGGTCTGGCATTCCTCCGTTGAGGACCAATTATGCCCTAACAAGATCTGTTCGGACCAATCACATCGGGCTTACGATGATTGACAGGTGAACACCAGTAATGTAATTAATCACATCACCAAAGAGCGCCTGGGTTGGATTTGTTTACAACAACGATGGCTGCCGCTGGAGAACTGAGATGTATAGATTCTGCCATCGAGTCTGTTCTAGAAGATATCGACAGCGCATTAATTTTAAAAGAGGAATTTTGAGAGAGGAACAGATAACGTCCGTTGCTCTGCAGAGCAACGTCACACACATCCGTGGCTCTTTGGTTATAGGTCTATCCAACTGAGTACAGCGGCATTTTTTTCCTGGTTCAGTTAAAACACGCCCCATAATCACAGCCCAATGGAGCAGTATCAGACTCACATTCTGATTAGAATTGAGTATGGCTATGTCAGGCTACAGACATGTGTGAATTAAGCCAAAAACCATTCTGGTGGGGGTTTTTATGAGAAAATTACATTACCAGATGGTTGAAAACAAACAAAAAAGATTTTGCATGATATAGCCCCTTTAAATTGTTAGGTTAATTGTTTTTTAGGTATAAAAAGGACACATGAGACGGATATGAATGATGAACAAGCAACACTGAAAATATTCTGACTGGGTATTCATTACCCACTCTTCATGCTAATGTTAAGATCTACTGTATACAATAGATTTCTATCAGTATTAAATGGAAAGACTATTCATGTTTTTTTAATGAGACTGGGTAGCTAAACTTTTTAGACAATTGATCACAAATGTCAGTCCTTGGGGATTGGTGTTCTGCAATGTTTTGATGGATCCCTGATCCAGGGTTTGTAAATCTGGTACAGAAACAAAGCAAAAAAAAAGTTGTAAACTGTACAGTTTTGTGAAATTTTACTGGAATTAATCTTGTGATGATGGAAAATTAAGCAAAGAACTAAGCAATACACCAACAACATTTAATCAACATTTAATGGTCAAAATATACACCAATTTCTGTTTTGTTTTTGTTTTTTGTAAGACTTTTTCCTACAAAAATATCCTACATGTGTAGTTAGTCCCAAAAAGGCATATTTATGTCAAATTAGCCTTTGGAAAGGAGCAATCAAATATCCATTTGGCCTACACAAGTTAAACAAACAGCAAGTCTCAGCAAGTTGAAAGGAGTGGAGCTGAAAGTCACTTCTAAAGAAGCATAACTAAATGGGTCAGGAGTGTTTGACTTTGTTTTTTCTTCATTTTTTCACCAATCTTGTATTGTGAAACTACATTCTATGTCTCAACTCCTTTGGCTGTGATTCAAAAACTTTGTTTAATTTCTTATAGATGAGCAACACTGTTTCTGAGAAAGTTTCTCATCAAACTGAAACTCTTTCGTAACTTTAAGGATACAGAAAAAAGGTTTGTACATGTCTGAGTACTGAAATAATGGTATAAATAAACATCAAAAAGGGATCAAAAGAGGAAATCTGAATCAGAGAAGAGGCCAAGAGGTAAATGATAACAGACTATTGTGAAAGCCAAAGTAATGTTTACTGTAAGAAGAGCTGCTAAAGGATATGGGGAGGGGAAGCAAAATAAAAGTGTTTTAAATCACACACATGTTTAAAGCATAGCTTTGTGAGCCAGAGAATTGGAACTGGAGAGAAGACAGATTGGGAAGGTTGGGGAATTAGATGAAGAATGGATGGAGATGTGAGAAGGAGGGGAAGTCTGAGCCAACACGTTCCCTCATCTGACCAGTGACTCCAGACCGCAGCTGCGCCCGATTACACTGGATGTATGCACGCACACACAAACACACACATAATATCATATTATTTTCCTCTCTCCCACACACATCCCCCTTTTTGTTGCACCTCAACATCAAACCTTACTGTTAACTTCACTCTATCTGACAACATGAAATGAAAAGAAAGACGGTGTTTCCTGATTGAAGCTGTGCAAGTTCTATATTAAGGAAATCCTAATTGCCACCCCCACTCCAGTTCTTGGAGAATTGTGGCTGTGCAGAGTATTTCTTATCTGAATATGGATGCACCAACTAGAGCATGTCTGTTTAAGGAAACAGGAAGGGGCGCTCCTCAGTTCATGTTGAGATAACACCAAGTATTTACACCAACTGACCCAGTCCCAGAAGACCTAACCTTATGGCCCCCTGCAAGGCCATATCAAGTCTATATAACAGTAACAGGGACGCATATATCTCTATACACTCTACAGGCACAGCTGAAATCCTAACCGATCTTGAGAAAAAGTCCAACACACTTGGAAATGTCCTTTGAGTGTGTCCCACCCATCTATCCCTTGTTCACCTCCACACCCAGTTTTTGGAATACATTCTTGAGGGAACTATCCCAACTGCATAATGGCTCTTTTTTCAGTTTCCTACTTTTCACAGCCTGTACTGTGAATTCAAAAAGAGTTTGAAAGCTCATATGATACAGTGTAAAATACATTTCAAGTATTTTGTCACAGTAGAACAAGAAACTATAATCTATAATGCACAGAATTGCAATTTTATTTATTAAAGCAAAAGTAGTAAAAAGCTGGATGGAAAATTATACATTGAATTATCGTTATATTTATTTTTAATAAAAGCAGAGATTTGTGTGCATTCCTATTTACTCTGTTTCCCTTAAATTCAATCCAGTACAACCACAACTGCCTTCAAAAATCACCAAATTAATAAACATAGCTACATCTATACCAAGGAACACATCAGACAGATCAGAGGAAGTTTAAAGCAGGATTAGGTAGTTGAACAATATCCAAAGCTTTAAACATCATCAATCTAAACAGTGGTCCACAGCTAGAAATCAAGCAGGACGGTGCTTTGTGTTTTCACATGCTCCAGCTCTGGCCCTGAAAAACAGCTGATGTTAGCGCTAGCTTGCTTTTGGACCAGAGGAAAGTACCACTTTCGTCATGTGCTACAGGCTCATGGCAAATAGCAGCCATCTGAAAAAGTTGTGAGCACCATGTTTAAAACTCTGAATTCTATTTGTATTTTTTATGTTTAAAATGAAAATGTAAAAACTGTAAAAACGTAGCACTTAAACATCAAAATCGTAGTATTTTTGTCTAATTTCTTCCCACTGTTTATTTTATTAATTGGACTCCAGAAAGTTTAACCACTATGGGGGAAACTAATGAGGATCCTATCAAAGAGTTTAAGTAGGTACAGTATATGGATCGCTAAGAGCTGTGCTCCCAGCTGATTATTTTCGACTTTTCCAAAATGCTATTTCCAACTCAGTACATTTCACACTGTCTGTCTTTTAATACCTGTTTGCCAGTACTGCTGACTAGACATCAACTGAGGAGGATTATCAAGCATTTTTATCACCAACTGTTGTTTTAAAAAGTTAAGGTTGGATATTGCTGAGTCTGTTTGAATGGATTCTTGGAAACTTAACATGATTTGTGTAAACTGCCTCCATGCACTACAGACATTCACAAAAACAGAAAAAAAACATGGGGAGGATCAACCATCAAATGAGACCTTTAAAGTGAATGAATAACATGTTTTGGACTTGACTCTTAGTTGGTGGTGGAATAGCAAACCGATTATTTTACAGAACCAATTAAGAACTGGCTCCAGCACCAGCCCTGGTAAGCATTTGAACAGCTTTGGTAGAAAAACTTAATACGTCTGTGACAAAAAATATATACTGAATCCTGGACATACAATACTCTCCACTGTAAAACATGGTGAAGGCAGTGAGGCTGTGAGGATCTGGTTGGGCATGGATATGAAAGATCGTCAGCGTGGCTGAAGAATCCTGGGGATTGGAACAGAGGTTTACCTTTCTGCAGGACAACCACCCTAAACATACAATTGAATTGTTTAAAGCAAACCAAATTAATTTGTTAGACTGACTCAGTCAAAGTCAACTACTAAATTCTATAGAGAATTTTTGGAATAACTTGTTTTGATGTTCCTCATCCATCCAATCTGTCAGAGCTTTAGCTATTTTGCCAAGAAAACACATGAATTACAATTTCTAGATGTTCAAAGTTGCAAATAAATGTTATTCAACATGGTACTGACACTCTGGGACTAATTACATCAGCGCACTGCAATACTTTTGAAAAGCATTTATGCTTTTGATTTATGCACCGCTTTTAACATTTATAAATAACGATGGCATGCTATTTTTTTATAAATAACACAACTTAGGGGAGTTTGCAAACTGCATTTCTTGAGGCCTGCAAGACTGCAAATCCAGCACAGCATGGACTCAACCCCCACTTCAAAACCCTAGTTGGTCTACAGTGTTCTTTCAACACGTGACTAGCCTCTATGACCTCCATGTTCAGGGGCCCTTTTCAAGCCTTGTTTGCAGGAGCAGTCTAGCGAGCAGAGACGAGAGAAACAGCAGATGATTTCTGAAAATCTCCAGCAGCGTTCACCTGGAACTGATTCTGAAGCACTGCTTTGAGAGGGACTGGTGGGAACACAAATCCAACCAGCCACCCATGCAACAACAACCATACGCTCAATGGTCCCATGATGAATGGACTGATTTCATTTTTGCTAGTTAAGACAACTGAAAGACATAAGAACAGACAGATGGTGCACTGCTGCTAGAAGTGCACAGGGAAAGCATTCAGAGTCTCAGATAGGCAGAGCATGACAGGAAGATTTTTGAAAGTGGCAAAGAGAAAGCAGACATCTTTGCAGTCAAAATGTCACAGGAAGAATAATAGGGTACTTTAACTGAATAGAAAAAAAGATGAGCTAATCGGGCCAGATCTGATAAAGGAAATTTTCAAACTTGACCTCATATAAAAGGTTTGACAAAGGAGCAGAGAAGGTAAGATAATATGGAAGTAAGGAGAGAAAGTGGAGGAACACTGCCACAAAAGTGTTAATAAAAGTATTGCAGACCCATGCTTTGTATGTATGTTTTCACGTTTGCATCCATTTATCTATAAAAACCTGAGAAAAAACAATATAAAAAATTCTTTGCACATATATTTATACAGAGGATCTTCTTTGCATGGTTTAACTTTACAAATGTTAATGTTTTATTTGGATCGTATATTGCAGACCAACATAAGGCACTATAACTGTAAAGTGAGAGGAAGATGATACATATTTTCAACACATTCTCAATAAGATTAGGGCTGAATAATTGCACGAACATTCTAACAACTGAACCTGCTTGAGTTTCAAGTGTTGGATAGCTTCTAACAGTTTTTTTCTTTATGATTGTCATATTCCTGATGAAAAATACATCCCCACCGCAAGAACATGCTACCTCCATGTCAGAAAGAGGGGATGGTGTGTTCAGGATGAGGTTGAGTGCTAGTTTGAAGGCCAAAAAATTATAAATTGCTCTCATCTGACCAGAGTCTTCCTGAAATGGTTTACTGTGTCCCCTACATGGTTAATGCCACATTTTTTTTCAACAATAGGCTTCTTACCAATCTCCCATAAAAGTTGACAGATTCTCCCACCTAACCTCTCAACCCCCTACAGAGCCATAGAGGGTTTTGTGGCTCATCTTGGTCTTAAAGGGAAAGTACCGTTTTTTGCAACATGGACATTTTAGTTCTGGCATCCATTGTATTAAGCCAGGCGTACACTGTACGATTTTTCAGTCATGGGTCTTCAGCTCCGGCTCACACTGTATGTGTGAATTGCAGGGGTTAAAAGTTCACAGCTCACGACTCATGTGCTCACACTGTACGAACCGCTGTTCGGATGCGACCTGACTGCTCTCACTGCACGACACGACAGACCCGGAAGCAAAAGAAAAACACGGGAGTAGATGCGCGCCTGACCCGGAACTGAAGAAGCAGAAGAAAAACACTGGAGTGAAGATACGCGCCTGAGAATTGCGAGGATTTGCTCAAAAGACAAACGCCCTGCCCTGGCAATCTGTGCCGTTTTTTTGTGTGGAAACACAGTTTGTTTATGTCAAACACAAGAAGTACTTCCACCGCAACGATGGTGACACGCATGCGCAGTATGAGAAACAGCTCGTAGCATTGCTTTCACGGTGCGAGTCATTCACCAGGAGCGACTAGGATTTCAAACAGGTTTGATTTTCTTCTGCATCTGCGTATGTTTTTCTATGGGACACAAACAACTACATATGTTCAGGCAGTTACGCTGCAGAGCGCAGCCCCCTCCACCTCACAGCAGAACACAGAACAAAAAAGGTTTTGTCTCCTGAACAACCGCATGTGAACCCCAGTCCTCCACATTGCAATTCTATTTTCCCATAAAAAAGAATCCCAGGCCATCAGGGGAGAGTGAGAGGGTTTAATAAACTGAGCTCTGCTAGCTCATATCCCTCTGCAGAGGCTCATGTAAACACTAGTACGGAGCTGCCCCATTTCCATGACATGGTGGCGCCCTCAAATTGCTGTACTAAAGTTTTTTTTTTAGACTGACCTGTGTGAGATTGATATTTCTAACACACTTATTAGGATGTGGGAAAGTTTACAAGGGATTGAAGAAATTATGGCGCAAGCTTGGATAAAATAAACTGTTCACATGTGCAAGGCTTGGAGTACAGTAGAAACAAACCATACATGTTATTTTTGTCAGATTTTTAATTACATATTATGGAAAAAGGCAAAAAGAAAAGAGGCAGAACAAAGATGCAGATGAGGGAGGTGCACTATAGGTCATATTCAGATGGTGTCATCTGGGGCAGATCTAGAGGAAACTAAGAGCATCTGGTTATAGCGCTCTGAAGGGAGGGTCAGGAATTAGAATGAGTGAGTGACAGGAAATTACCAAAGAATATCATCATCCTCATGAAAACATGGAAGGCTCTAGCAATACGACTGAGGAATTTTTTAAAGAATTTCATTTTATTCTCATTGTAGTCATGTTATTCAGGTTGGGCTCTGTATTAACAGGATATTTCTTTCTTACATCAAAGTGGGGCACAACTGTCAACATTATCTCACATAAGAGGACCCCCCCTTCCCTCCGGGGAGAAGCAGAGGAAGGGAAAAGCTTTAATTAACAAAACTGTGGCTCCCAGCAGGCAGAGCAGGGCTCATTCCAAAGTCTATTGTGGTATGGGAGCTGGGAAGTGACAGAATGTGTGTGTCGGTGTCATCTCACAGCTGAATGGTCATAACAACTAACCTGACTTTTGGTTAACTTCCTGTTTACTTAAGAACAGTGATTTATCATTTTTGCTGGGGTAATATAATCGCTGACATCAAACATGTTTCTGGAAGCCTAAAAACATGCATTGGACAAAACTTAATTTATGAACCACAATGTTTTAATATCTTTCTATATGTTGAATTAAAATCTAATGTGAATTCTGTCAAGAGCTCAATCAAAAATGTATTTACTGTGAGAAAATCAGTTTTGCCTACTGTGAATGTATCATATCATTGAATGATTGAAATGTCTTGTCAGTGCAGTCCTGATATGAATATTCACAAACATGGCAGTTCAGTAAGCATATAGCTGATAACTGGCAAGGAAAGCCATTGCTTACCTGCAATGTAGTCTTTAAACTTTTCACTTCAGTAAGTAGTTGCTTTAACATCTCTGAGGGAAGTGAAAACAAATGTTATGAGATATGACATGCAAATAGGATATGTGTCAAAGAATATCCTCTGCTGCTCAGAATCACTTTGCAACAAAACGTCTTAAAAACAGGATGAAAAGCTCTGACAGACTGCCAATTCTTGCCTGTTGTATTTGTGGTCCCATCCTGTCTTTCTGTAACACCCAGCGTAGTCCTGCACTCCTCCAACAGTTTAGCTATTTCCTTGCTTTGCCTGTCTTTGTCTTCATGAACTGGAAGTTGGGAGTCACTCACATTGCTGTCTCCTTCCTTCTTGCTCTGCTCCACAAAGCTGGTGGCAGGTGGTGCACTGCACACCGACGCAGGGCTCTTTATAGGACTGACAGCCACACTCTTTACTTGGGAGTCTGTAGTCCTGGATGTAGAGGTCGGTAGACCCCCATTTCTCCCTGAAGAATCTTGCGCCCTGCCTGCACCAGAGCTGCCTGTCTTCTTGAGAAATGGGCTCACTACAGGACTGATTGCAGAGCTGTTTGGGCTACCTGGTGGAGGAGGCCTCCAGTCAGGAGGGGGAATTGGGCTCCTTGGAGAGCATTGCTGGGACTTCTTTCCACTTGTAGGAACGTTTGCAGCTTTCAATGGGGATGAAGCAGGGGATGTAGTGGTAGGTGGAAGTTGGGGAAGGCTGCTCTGTGGAGATGAAGGTGGAGTGTGGAAACTATCCAAAGGTGCCCCTAAGGATAAAAATGCAAATACAACATTACGCTTTTGGGTGTGTTTTACCGATTATTTCTAAAGTCGAAAGAATAACTTTGAAACACCGTCATAAAGCCTATTGATGAAGACTACTTTAAAACATTACAATAAAGTATGGCTTATTGGAAGCAAATTGTAAATATTTTAGAGGCGGTGAATAAGCCAAAACAATATTTAAACATTTAGATTTGTTTTGTTTTTAATTTAGTAGACATGAAAAACAACACATCCCCCTGAACACCATCTTCACAGTAAAACATGGTAGTGGCAGTGGCATGCTGTGGAGGTATTGTTTTCAGCACAGGCAGAAAGATGGACTGTGCAATCATGGAAAGGCAGTTACACAATGCAAAATAAGTGAGACTGGGGTGATGGAGAGCAGATAATCCACATCCCCTGAACAGACAATCCCCATGGTTAAACATGGCAGGGAAAGCATGATGCTGTGGGGATGCACTTATTTAGCATACTTGGTCAGAATTAATGGAAAGTGTCTGGTTCTAAATCCAATGGAGAAACTTTTTCAAGCCTTGAAATTGTTGTTCACAGGTGCCAGCTACGGATTCTGACCAAGCTTGAGCTGTTTGGCAAGGAAGGGAAAAATAGTTTAGTGCAGTCAAAGCTGGCAGTGATATACCCCAAAAAGAATTCCATTCTTTCACGATACAGTAAAAAGCTAAGTGCTAATCCATAAGAATATTAAAAGAAAACATACAAAAAACGTAAAATGTCCGTGCTGCCTCTCTGTATGATTGTTGCTATCAAGAAAAACAATCTGTAAAATGTTTCAAGGAGGTAAAATGCTTTCTAAAACAATGGAACGTGGAAGAGCCTGCAAGCATCGCATTTCATGATCCACATCTAAAAGACACAACAAACCAATGAAAACAGCTGAACTGAAGCCAGAGTGAAGAAATTTTGTGTTTAGTCGTCACTAGTCTTCCATGTTGACACCGAAAACATTATTCAGAGAGATGGCTCTCACAAAACACACAGGCTATAATCATGGACTCAAATGCCGTGACACTCATTTTGCACATTAAATAACACAGGAAGCAATATTTTGTGAATTAAGACATAGTTGCAGCATTAGGCTTTCAATGAATTATTAGGTTTGACACAAAAGCACACATTATTTCTGCTTTCTGATTCAGCAATAATTATACCTTAACAAAAAAAAAGAGGGGAGAACAGTGTCTTCTTTTCTTTCTTTCCCATGTTTGGGCAAATACTGCTCGACTAGCAAAGGGATTTTTCCCCCAAAGTGATGTAAGAGCTGCATTTGAACACTTTCAAAGTTATGCAACACCTGCTGCAAGGCCAAACTCACTCAGGAAGAATGACAGGATTGTCTAATAAAGACCTAATGCCACCCCTGCTTTTTATCTTCCATTCCAATCCTTAATTTGCTCTCCCACGCATGTGCATGGGTGGTGAAGCGACTGCATAGGGCAGAATCGGAGTTATTTTAAGAAAAGTTTATGTCTGTGTGTCAGACAGTATTAGGCCTCCTATAATTAATCCGCTGCCCTTGCAGTGAGCAGGGAAATTCTGCCGATTCATCACAGCTGGCTCAGCGGGCCCAGGACGAATCACACAGGGACGCAAGGAGAATGACCACTCACTGAGCAACATGCAGGAAGGCTGCCAAGATTCCTACAGCCACACACATTCAGCTTTGGTCTTTGCCTTTGCCTTGTTGCCTTCAGTTTCACAATCACATCCAACCCACCTACTCTTTTGGGGGAATTTGTGTGTTTGTTCTTTTCTTGTCCCTTTCCATATAAGGCTAATCTCATTTTTTCTACTTTACAAAAAAAGCAGAAATATTTTAAAAATTACGGAAGTACAAAATTGAGTAAAATTAAATTGTATTGGTATGATTGCACATCTACACATACCCAAATGAAGCTAACTTTTTAAGTAAAGGAGCTAAAACTCAGTTCAGCATGGGTAGTTCAAGTGCACCTTAAAACATGTTCTGGTTAGTTACATTTTTACTTTATTTGAGTGGAATGCTGATTTTTATAAACAGCGGCCCCCGATCTATTTGCGCTTCTCTATTTTCGGATTCATCTTTAAGCCAAATTTCTGTGGAAAGTGACTCTAAATTATAGGCTGAAAACTTCACAGATGTCTTTTTTTTGGGCAAAGCATATCTACAGTGTTTGAAAGAAAATAAAAAATAGTTTGGGAAGCTGAAATACTTCTTTAAAAAACTTTCTTAAAAAACTAAACATGCATTTCCAGTTTTTTAAGTGCTATTAACCAAAAAGAATGAGTCCAACCACATATCGTTCTTTTTTCTTAAGCGGGCTGTATGCAGTAAAATGTGCTGCAATTCGGGCCCGAATTTCACATGCTGTCCTATTGGTGTGACGTAAATCGAAGCTGCTTGCGCGTTCTCGGCAGCTTCAAAACAGGAAGAAGATAGTCGCAACTCATGGTTTATTCAGCTGTGAAAATGGATTTTCCCGCAACTTGCAAACAACCCTACACCCCTAAAAGCACACTAAAAGTGACACTAAGAAAAGAAAGTTTTTTTTTTAGCACCATGAGTCAAAGGCAAAATATGACAAAAGTCAGACAGGAACCCGCATATGTATCTGATATGCGATCGACGAATGGTGGCTGATTCAACTAGATCTGGGACAGAAAACAGATGCTTACATGGCTCCTTTCCTAGTGACCAGGTAAAAAAAATTAAAGGTCATGTTTAGAGCTTGATATAATAACGATATGACCTCAGTGATGACTCGAGGGACCTAACGTGCAGTACAATTCATTCTCTGTAACCATGCAACAGCTGCTGTGTACCGCCGAATGTTTAGAGACCGGACATTTTACAAAGCTGAGCTCCAGGTTCATTAGAATTATGTCATATTGGACCTACAGCCCAAGCTGTGTCCAGCTGGGGAAACCCTGCCCCCTCAGGTGACAAGAAGGGCCTGCTCACTCCTCTAGCAGGAAAGAGGCTTGAGCTTCAGTGCAGGGCTCACCCACAGTTGGCAGAGGGAGAGCAATGCCCAGAACTGGAATTAGGCAGGAGGTGATAAATAATGGGGAAAACCGTGGGATAAAAAAAACAAACAAAAATATATATATATATATAGCCACCTATGCTGCATCTGGTTCAATTCCCTATTGAAAAGTCTTTTCACCCTACAAAATCTAGGTGTGCCCAAAACATCTGCCCACCGGGACCAAAGGAAGATTTTACTTACTTTGTCGCTCGACTTAGTGTTTGTTTTCATAATACTGGTATAGGTGCAGTGGTCTGGCAGTACGTCACTGGGTTTCTTTTTTTTAAGAGTTTGTGCTCGCTCCTGTGCCGGTCGCTGCAGTTAATTTGTGTCGTTCGTGAGTGTTTCTTCATCCTGCTCCATACTTTGCAATAAGCGCAATAGTCCTTGACACATAATTATCCAGGATTGCCATGCTTTTTCCTTGGTGCTAATTGGCTGTTCCCCACAATAACAGAAATAAGTCAGACTATGCATATTTACTTCTGTTGCATGCTAAGCTTTATTGGTATTTGAACTATTAAAACAGGTCGTTTTTAACTATTCTTAGTACTGTTCTTCATCCCAGTATTTACAGATGCTAGCTATTCAGGGAGGCTCAACACACAGGTTCGAACACATTAGGTCTATCAATCTATCTATCTATCGATCTATCTATCTATCTATCTATCTATCTATCTATCTATCTATCTATCTATATATCTATCTATCTACAAAATGCAAGAAAAATATTAAATAGAGAAATATTCTTATTTCTAACTACTGTTTTCTTTCTTTTTTTATTTTGTTGAGCAAAGGATGGTCTGGTGGGCTAGTGGGGGGCGAACAAAGGGCAGGCCACCAATTCTGCAAGAACCGGCCCTGCTGAAAGCTGCTTTTGTTTGTGTTGCTGACCTACCTGTGTTCCCATGGTTATCCTTGGTGGAAAAGTTGCCCATCTTGCATTAACAGAGATGCGGCCCTGCAGGTGCTTGTTGCACTGAGCAGAGGAGGTGATTTGTACAGATCCAGATGAGGTCATACAGCAGCAAACAACTCCTAAAAGTGTGTGTTTACACAGCGTTAATAACGGACATTCGCCTTTTAAGAAAATCACTATGTTTACACAAGGCAGCTAAATTACAGTAGCTGCATGGGTAAAGTCCTGAACGGAAACTGGACAGTCTAGCTTAGTCTATTCTAGCGCGATGAAATCAGAAAACAAACATCTTCTTGTAAAGCCACATCTCTGATCTTGAACCTTTTTTTTTTTACCTTCAAAACGCAAAAACAACTTCTTTTTTTTAAGTAACTAACTTTTCTGCCTTCGAGTCAGAACTCCTAAATATAACTTGAAAGCTGGATACAAACCTTTAAAAGTGAATAAATAATTCCAAGAATGTTTTAGATCTGCTTTGAGTCGTCCCTCTGGCTCAGCTGCTTCTTCCCGCTTCACTTTGTCTATCTGAAGCGCTGCTCAACTAGACGCGCTTCCTCTGCTGGTTTCTTCGCTGAAGAGACGCGATGGCAGACGCACTGATCCAGACGGGTCTTACCGATCAAACCGAAAGAATAGCAACATTTTCTCCTCTAAACATCTTAATGCGAAGAAACAAAAAAGGTTAACTCCACAAAACAAAGTAAAAAGATATGTGAACCACAGCACCCAAAGGCAAGTCCACGGGTCTGTCCACTGGAGGGCACAGTTAGGCTGTGCTGGTGGAAGAAACAAAAAACAAAAAACGTCCTCTGGGAAGTAATGACCCGCCCTCATTTGTCTCTGGATCTGGCGATGGAGCAAACGACCTACTAACCTACTGCACTGCAAGACCTTCTGTGTCTATTAGTTAAAATATATTCAAACTTGATCAGAATTTTGCTTCCTCCTTGTGTTTGTTCAGATTCTGCTATATTTCTACGTCAAACTTTCTTTTACTGAGATAGTATCTGTTGGCACAACACAAAGTAAAAAATAATTAGGTAAAAAAAAAAAAAAAACTTGGGTGAACATAATAAAATTAGGTAAATCATTTCCACCCAATTGATTTGGTTTGATTTAGCAGTGAATAAATTTGTTGAGTGAACTAAATGTAAACATGTTGGGTCGACTTTATACATTTGGATTGCTATAAGGCTCAAAAATAAACAGCAGGGGATGAGACTCAATCTCCGACAAGGGCCTCTGTTTTCTGAGCACCTGCACTAACCACTTTGCTACACAATAACTCACAAATTTTTCTATAATAACATGAGTTCATTTCCAGTGTTAACTAAACATGATTATAATGATTTCATTATACAATTCCTTCACTTTCTTCAGGAAAAAAGGGAGTTGGCAGGTCTTTATATTATTATAATCATTTTTAGTTAACACTGGAAATGAAGTCATATCTGTGATTGTGTCCGTGATTGCATAACGACACAGAAGGAAGCCTCACAGTGGTTAATTCTCCACGATGTTTGGAACAACCTACCAACCAAGTTCGTGTAAAAAACGGAGTACAGGTTAAATGCCCAAAACTTTCACATTCCCTCGTTACTGCCCCTGAAAGCTAGACCCACATGTCCTCTTATACCTGCTACTCCAACCAATTGTCATAAGCATTAATATCACAGATCAAAATCAACGTGATTCATCTGTTATCCCCAGGAATCAATTCATTGACATTTAAGACACAAACACATAAACAAACAATACAAAAACACACATAATATTAATAATACATAATATTACACATTCTTAGCTCATATTCAAGTATAATTCAATAATTAGTTCAACATGTAATAATGATTGTGATTGATTTTGAAGCGATACTGTTGTCTGCATAACCCTCTTTGTGTTTCTGTGTTTTATTTTAGATTTTACATTGAAAGTCCTGAGAGATGCGGAGCCTTGCATCAGGTCCAACTCTTGGTTGCTGTGATTTGTTTTCCCCACACAAAGTGATGGTTGTAAAAATACTGTACAATAAATGGATGGCAAAGACAAAAGATCCCTGTGCGGGTTTTTTTAATAGCAGCTGCAAGGACTCCAACAATGACACCTGGATAGATGGACAGTTTCTGCTCATGGAAATGTGGTTCAACAGCTGATTTCATGATGGACATTCATGAAACTGTTATTACCAATACTTAATTGAAGACTGCAGTGAATTATCTGATGTGATTGATATATGTGTTGATTTGTTGTTCACTCCCTGCCCACAATGGAAAATTCATGTTTATTTTTCTTTATGTTATTACTGGAAGGTAGAGGAGGGATAGTGTTGTGGAAGAATTCTATTTGGTTCTAATGTAAAGGGTTTTATAGTTGAATAATAATTTGATTATTATTTATGTCATGTCTGTATTCCCTCATGCTGGAGTTGCTTTATTTAACAGAAATCACAATTGATCAAGTATTATAAGTCAGTTTCCCATATAAGCTAGAAGATAGCTAGAAGAATTGATGCTATTTTGAAGGCAAAGGGGGGTCAGACCAAACATTGATTTGATTTTGCTTTCATTCATTCACGGCCTTTTGTTGATTCATGAAAAAAAATGACTAAGACTTCCAATTTTGAAAGCATTCTTTGTTTGTAGCATTTTTTCAACTCCTGCCTAATACTTTTGCACAGTTCTGTATATACAAAAAATGTCTCAGTTTATTTGTGAAAAACATCTTGGAAAAACTATGGATCATTCATTTTCTCGTTCTTATTCTCTATCAAACACTGCGTGGTGTTGGTCTATCATATAAAGTCTCTTTAAAATGAAGTCGAATTCATGATTGGTATACATGTGAACTAGCTCACTTGATAAAATACTTATATTTGCATACCTATATCATGACTGAAAACTGTAAATCAGCTTTCTGTTTTAAAACATCTGTTGATTACTGAATTTGATCTTCAATCTCCCTTTAAAAAGTTTATCATAAATTTATTTCAATGAAAGGTTTAATCATAGTACAAATATCCTCGAGCTTCCCAAGCCTCCAATCAAACGAAAACATGTATTGTAATTTAACTAAAAACATTTATTTCTTTGTACAAAAAATAGAAAAACCCAAAAATGCTTGCAAAGGCAGTTCCACTAACATTTGTGACTAAAGTGCAACAGCAGAAGGGATCTTGTGCAACATGAATTTATTCAGTATGAACTTCTACAGACATAACAGGTCTCTTCTTTAATTAACAGAGCTAAAATAAAGTTTGCATATATCTAAATGAACACTGATGTGTGACACACAGCAAGCTGACTGGAATGAATATAATGCCTTCAACTTCATGCATTAATGTGTTAGTATTCTGTAACAAGGTGCAGGAAACAGAAAAGGTTTGCTGTGGTGGGGAGATGATCTCTGCCTCGCTCACTCTCTGACTGAGATCAATAGATTTCCTCAGGGTTTGGAGCTCCGTGTGCAATGCTGCAGCATAGTGAAGATCTATCAAAGCAAGTCAGGAGCGTTACACAACCTTCAGCACAAGATCAATCGATTCTGCAACTCCTCGAAGTGAAAAGCCAGAACTTGACAAATTTTTACTCTTTTTTTTTAGTTATCCTAGAACAGTTAGAAAAAGGTTTTGTTAAACTTGTTCCTGTCAGATAAAAAAAAACCCAATTATAATCCCATTGTGTAACTGTTAAAAGATTTCAGCCCCTGTCCAGGGTTTTTCTTCGACATCTGTTGCCAGTCGGAGCTGTCAGTGTCTCTGCTGTGTAGATTATGACCGTTTTGGTGGTGACCTGCTGAGCTTGTATGCTGGAGAAGCACTGCTGGGGCTCTAAAGAACTTGCAACCCGCTACAACTCGCCAGTCGTCCAATTTGGCAGACAGAGAAGACTGGCTCTTCAGATGCATAAAATGAGATTACATACACTGGCTGACCTCTAACTGGTCTGACAGTCAACTTTCTCACCATCCCTCTTTTGCCAAAGCACTGTTTATGTATTCTTAGAAATTCCTATACAGCTTTTGCTAAAACAGTATAATCCCATGTGACCAATAAGGCACAGTGCACGTTCTCAACCACACTCAGCGCCTCGCCAAATCTCAGGTCCCTTTTCCCTGCTTCATGTCTACACAATCAGAAATACCAAGTCTAATATCACAAAAAAACCTCTACGTTTGACACTGAGAGGAGTGGTGGACACTGCAGGGTGAACGGCACATTGTTTGTTCACACAGGAACTGCTTGCTTTCCTCGGCTCCCTGTTTCTCTAATTCCAGATTAGGATAATGAGCATGTTGATTTTCCACCAAGGTTAATCCCAGTAGGACAGTTTATCCTGAAGGAATCACCACTCTGCTTTGCCTGACTGCCAGCCACAAGGTCTCAGACACACAACCTGGCAATAACGGTTGTGCAAGGCATAGTTCGTCATGTGTAGTTTACATGCTTGGGTTTTTTAATAAACTTTTAAACAATGTTTTCTCATTTGTCTTCCAAAGATGCTTATCATTGACAATAAAATCTGTCAAAATGTCAATGCTTCATGAATGGACTGCAACTCAGAGGAATCATTGGAAATCCATTGAAATCATGTGCATCAGTGTGCTGCTTAAGAACATGTTGTCTGCCTTTTTAAGACTCATAAAAAACAGCCTGCCGCTTTTTTTTTCTTTCAAAACCACAGCTTTAGATGATGAAAAATATTTCAAAATTAAACAATTTAACTCACTGAAGTCACACTCAACACAAATCTGGGAAGTTTCAGCATCAGCATTATACTCATTCAGTCACTCTTGCAGCCAAGTGTCCTGTCAGTGCTTTTATAATTTTAGATTTTATATCCATTGCACTAGGTCAGGAATTCCATATCGTAATACATTGCATATAGGTTAAGTCAGGTATCTACGTTTACTCATTCTCAGAGAGCACAAGGGCCTCATTGCAACGGCAATGGGCCAGCATAGCTACAATCTTAGATATGAGAAAATGTAGCTTCAGGAACTTCACCTACAAAGCTTTATAATCTAAATAACATGATATTTGCTATCTTAGGGAAATTTCTGGCCCACAAAGGAGGGAGGTGGGATCTCCTGGCAGGTAGGAGCTTGACGGGTTACATCCAGGACAGGGGTCCTATGTGTTGCCGTGCCGGCGTCGGTGTGCGTCCCAACCCAGTGCAGCACACGAGTGGAGGGCCTGTGGTGAAGGGCCAACTGCCTGGAGCTGTAGCCGCACATCCCGATCCCCACGGCCCCCAGCAGCATGGCCACACCAGGCACAGTCTTCTCTGCCGAAGGTGTCATGGGGATGTTATGGAACGCCTGAGTCTGATGGGAGAAAAAAGAAATTAATTTTCAGCCCTCCAACTAATCCTAAACAACTAAAAACATTTTATTGTTTTTTTTAAACTTAACTCTGATTTTCCTCTACCAACAAGTAGCAGACTCGTCTATCATTAAAAATGAACAGTTTCTATTATGCTGCTGACAATTATTGGACACAAAGATAAGCAAATCATAAAAATGTCATAATTTCTAGGCAGTTAGAAAGCAACTCCTGTGCTCACTCATCCACTTCTCATATCTGCTTAAAATCCAATGGACTGTCACAGTTTGGGTTTCTCTGTTGTTTGACATATAAACAACCACCACTGTGTAAAAATATAAGTTCCCAATTACAGGCACAGCAGGCTGAAAATATCTAATAATTGTGTCGTAAGAGTGTATATTAAGATAGTGGAGTGGTTCATCAACTTGTCATAACTTAATTTATTGAGGCAATAAACTGAAAGACTATCTGACATTACAGCACCATATGGCTTATGGGAAATCATTCTGTCACAGGAGCTACTACTGCACAAACAACTCCTTGAATTTCGTTAAAAACAGGATCAAGTTAAATCATTAAAATCTTCTCATCTGCCTTTTTTTTAATATATACAAACCTTTACGTCTCATCACAAACATTAGATTGTCTGCGAACAAGAGTTCTCATGCTGTTAGATATGGATCTAGAACATAAAAATTGAGATTTTCATCAACTGCTGATGCAAAATTTGAAAGAAAAACTATTAACGGCTCACCTGCAACAGCCTGATGTAACCGGGAGTGAGAGTTGGGAGTCTAAAAAACATCTTGGAGCCTTCCACCGTGGACTTCTTTTAAAATCCGATGGAAATCAGAGTTAAAGGCTGGATCACCTTCAGCTCTATTCTCTGAAGCTCCTCTCCCTGGACTCTCTGGATGGGAACCCCCGCTGACAGATGAACTGCCTGGGTGTGTGTCCTGACTGTCCAACTTATACTTTGCAGTCTTACACGGGACAGCCTGGTTAGCCCTTATACTGTCTCCTTCCTCTGTTTGCATAACAGGCAGGCTGCAGGAGATGAGACTAAGGGGATTAAATGAGTTGACTACACATGAACTAAGAGGTCAGAGAAAACAAAGATTTGAGAGGTTGCTAGATGATGTTTTGACAATAAAAATACAATTATTTTAAAAGACTTAATGCTGTTCAAAAAAATACATAAATTATAATTAGGTAAGGCAAGCCAAGTTTATTTGTATAGCGCACTTTCAGGACAAAGTAATTCAATTACATGATTCAGTGGTAAAAACATATGATAAAAACAGAAAGTAAAATCAGCAATTAATAGTAAGACAAAAGAACAGCATAAAAGTATGAAAATTAAAAGCAGCAATTAAGCATAAGATGTTAGAATAAGTAAAAGAAAACATTAGAGAGCAATTATAATAGTTTACTCAAAGGCAGCTTTAAACAGATACATTTTAAGTTTTGCTTTAAAGCAGCCCAGTGTTTGGGTAATTAGGATAAGCTTTTTTGGCCAACGGTAATGGATCATGTGCACAGATGTTTTTTTGTGTTTTAATCAACATTGGCCAAAACACCTGTTTCATTCCATAAATATTGACATATAATCATGTCACCAGATAACAGCTTATTTTACATAAAAAGTAGGCAACAGCAAAATAACCGATGGCTACGAACCTCTCCAAATTCTACTATAATTCAACCACCAACGCTTGATATTCAGATGACAACCACCAAGTGTCTCCTCTAGTGAATAAATGTGAAAGGCTATCATAAAGTGGTGCACATTTTTGCAGAGAATGGAAAATTATTTTGTATTTTATTTTTTTTCAAACAAAATCTGAAAAGTCAGGAGTGGAGTGACAAGTAGGAAAATCTTGTTGAAAAACTGGAAAAACTTGTTACCTGATGCTTACATATTCCCTGAATCCAGATTAAGTAATACTATTTCGAAGACCGGTGGATGTGGTACACTTCTAGTTGGACCAATATTTAATCAGAGTTAAAGGCTGGATCACCTTCAGCTCTATTCTCTGAAGCTCCTCTCCCTGGACTCTCTGGATGGGAACCCCCGCTGACAGATGAACTGCCTGGGTGTGTGTCCTGACTGTCCAACTTATACTTTGCAGTCTTACACGGGACAGCCTGGTTAGCCCTTATACTGTCTCCTTCCTCTGTTTGCATAACAGGCAGGCTGCAGGAGATGAGACTAAGGGGATTAAATGAGTTGACTACACATGAACTAAGAGGTCAGAGAAAACAAAGATTTGAGAGGTTGCTAGATGATGTTTTGACAATAAAAATACAATTATTTTAAAAGACTTAATGCTGTTCAAAAAAATACATAAATTATAATTAGGTAAGGCAAGCCAAGTTTATTTGTATAGCGCACTTTCAGGACAAAGTAATTCAATTACATGATTCAGTGGTAAAAACATATGATAAAAACAGAAAGTAAAATCAGCAATTAATAGTAAGACAAAAGAACAGCATAAAAGTATGAAAATTAAAAGCAGCAATTAAGCATAAGATGTTAGAATAAGTAAAAGAAAACATTAGAGAGCAATTATAATAGTTTACTCAAAGGCAGCTTTAAACAGATACATTTTAAGTTTTGCTTTAAAGCAGCCCAGTGTTTGGGTAATTAGGATAAGCTTTTTTGGCCAACGGTAATGGATCATGTGCACAGATGTTTTTTTGTGTTTTAATCAACATTGGCCAAAACACCTGTTTCATTCCATAAATATTGACATATAATCATGTCACCAGATAACAGCTTATTTTACATAAAAAGTAGGCAACAGCAAAATAACCGATGGCTACGAACCTCTCCAAATTCTACTATAATTCAACCACCAACGCTTGATATTCAGATGACAACCACCAAGTGTCTCCTCTAGTGAATAAATGTGAAAGGCTATCATAAAGTGGTGCACATTTTTGCAGAGAATGGAAAATTATTTTGTATTTTATTTTTTTTCAAACAAAATCTGAAAAGTCAGGAGTGGAGTGACAAGTAGGAAAATCTTGTTGAAAAACTGGAAAAACTTGTTACCTGATGCTTACATATTCCCTGAATCCAGATTAAGTAATACTATTTCGAAGACCGCTGGATGTGGTACACTTCTAGTTGGACCAATATTTACCCACGTTTGTTTTCCTGTTACTTCATGATTATGAAAATCCCAAGAAAATATGTTACAGTTAGTGGCCTTTGATCTGCCAAAATGTGGAAAAAATTAAGGAATATGAATTTGGTATTTATGGCTCTGTTCCGAACGCCTTGCAAATTTTCTCCAAGCAAAGTTGAAGAAATCACATGATTTGCTAAACATATATACATTACATTAGTATCATTTTATTCACCATTAACTTCTAAAAAATAAAGTATCTATCTATCTATCTATCTATCTATCTATCTATCTATCTATCTATCTACTAAACAAGTAATTTAAAGCCAAATTATGTTCCATGATGACCTCTTCTGCTATTTCAGCTGTTTTTATTACAGATTTAATATCTCTCTTGACCGCCCTGACCACAGGGTCCTCGGCTCCAAATCTCATGATGAGGAAGCTTTGGTGTGCTGAATATCTATTGCTGTGGTCAAGTGAAATTGTCTCCAGTAAAAATTCTAAAGTCTATCTCTTTCTTATCGCTTGTAATAAATCTGCCTTCTAACTCATGCATTCATAATCAGCCTTAAAGTCTGACAATAATTCCACAGTCATAATCAAACCAGGTCTTTTGATGCCAGCAGGGTTTTTATGTTGTTGTTTTTTTTTTTTGGGGTGGGGGGTGGGGGGGTGGTTGCATAAAACCTCCACTTGTATAAAACAAGATAAAACTGATCCAAAGGACAGTTGTTTAACAATGCATTAGCTATGGAAATTTCTCCCTCAAAGGCAAAAATATGAATATAATGATCAGAAAACAGATTTATTGCCTGACAAAGTGAAATATTTCTTCTGTGGAAGTTAATAGGGGAGAGAGAACAGAAAAAACAAGACCACAGAATGTTGGATCTACTTGACCGAGGTTTTATGCATGAGAGATACTTTGATGAAGGATGAAACCTACATCAAAGAGCAATGGTTAGAATCCAAAAATGCTAATCTGCAAGTGCATCCTAGTGTAGCAGTTATTAGGTGCACAGATTTGTAATTTATACTTAGTGCTGAGGTGAGTATGCAATTCAAGTGACATTTTTAATGACACAAGACCAAAAAAAAATGTGATCAAGAAATATCTTATGTCATCATGAACATGCTTCTTTTCTTGTCAATATTTAAAAAACACTGCAGGCTTAATTAGCTATAATTCACATAGCCCTAATGTACAGTTTTTTAATACAACAGGTAACTAAATAGATAATTTACTGTATGAGGAAAATTTAAATGGGGAAGATTATTTAAACCTGACACTAATATCTCTCTGTTGTTGGGAAGATATTAAAGCTGTTTATGCAGCTTTGAAATCCCTCGGGCCATTAAGCTCATCTAAAACTGGTCCATTAATCTGCAAATGATCGCCTCTGTTTGATTTTACATAATCTCACAATGTCTGTCCTTTTTTCCTCCTCTAGCTAATCTCAGAACAATGAGCATGTGAGCTCCCATCAGGTGTAGCACCTGGGCTCCATTCATCCCAGAAAGTCCATGGATGGCTGCCCTTCTCAACACCTCCACTGAAGTTGAGAAGTTGCTAGCGGCTTTTCCTCAGGCCGCCACCCAGCTGAGATGATTATTTGGCCTCTCTCTGAACCCTGTGCTGGGCAGTAAGCTTTAGGAACCGGTTGTTAAAATAGCTGCAGACAGTTATTCTACGGAAATCGTATTAAATCCCCATGTGGTATAGGTTTAAACTGTTTACCAACATGAGTGCATGTTACCCTTCCAAGCACATATATGGTATGTAGTGTGTGATTGTGTAGTGTCCCTGTGAAATATGTGCTGATTGATTGTACAGTATTGTCTTGGAAGTAAGCTACTATAATGCGCCATTTAAATTGCCCTTTGGGGATAAATAAAATGCTTTTGAATTGAAATTGAATTGAACATAAGTAGAGACATGCAAGACTAAATACTTGGTCTGGGCTCCTTTTGCATAAATGACATCAGTGCAATGCCACATGGAAGAAACTGACCTGTAACTCGGCTGAGGTGTCATGGAAGGAGCACATTAGCACAGTGACAAATGTATGTTATGGATACTTTCATGGAACAGAACCAACTCCAGCCACAATCTTCAATGCAGTTTCTTTCGCAATCCTCCAAAGGCTATACCTATCCTATTTGCTTGTGCACTTTTTCTACTACAGTTTGCCATCTACAAACGTTCCATTAAGATGCTTCAATAAAGCATTCACAGCAAACACCTTTGGCGGCTTACCCTCATGTAGGGAGCGAATGAGTTACAGTTATAACAATTCTGGGTTTAAGATCCCCTAGTTCTGCTGTGAATAAAATTCCTGAAAAATATTACTTAAAAAGTTCAATGAATCGCTAGAATTTATTTTTGTTCTATTTATTCTTGACTCATTAAATAAACTTTGAAATATTTTAATTTTATTTAGATGCACCTGCAATGGATGCATAGCAGAAACCTGTATTAAATGACAGGAATGTAGGCAGCTACCTAACTTTTAGCATACTTGTCCAGAAGCTACTAGTGGATATTGGGTGTTCAATGAATATTAATTCCTGAGTATTGTTCATTGGCATCAAGACAAGCCTCCCTTAGTGTAAGCTATTAGGGTGTTGTGCTGCTTGTTGATAGCTTTGAAAAGTTTGGAGTCTCCCAATTACATGAGTAATTGTAAGAAACCCAACTTTTCAGGGACTTGTTTTAATTCAATACCAACTATGATTAAAACAGTCAAAGCAAACTGTGAGGTTTCAACTCATTTGGCTTGAAAAGCAATTCTAGCAATGCATTTTCAGACAGTGTGGTGGAAAGATTCCTGCAAAAAGAAGAAGCGTTTAACAGAGCTGACATGCTTATTGACAGGAGTAGTAAACAACAAACAAATAGATGGATTAAATTACAACTGGATATAAATAAATGAGCAACATCATATGTGTTTTTTATTTTTAAGCTAACCGATGGGTGGGGGGAGAAAAAAAAGTTGAGAAACTTGACTTGATTGCATAAATAAGAAAATAAAAACACTTGACACAGCATACAGTTCATTATTTTTATATATAAAAACAAAACCTTCAGTAGTGACACACAGTCGAACAGTGTTCCGAAAAGCACAAATATTCCTTCTGTAAAGTCTCAGGTTTTAGACACAGACGGCATTATTGCTGTGTAGGAAGTCTTGGCGCAATGTCTCTCTGCATGGGAAGAATCTCTGTGATCCAGTATTTGAACAGAGAAACAACAGCATTGGTTTCCTCTGAAACAAAACGACAGAGCGAAACACTTTAGTTACTGCTGACAGCACAATACCACATAAACAATTATGGTTTCCCCTACCAAAAGACTTGACAGCACAGCATTTCAAAAATCTGCTTCCTACACATTTATGCAAAGACATCCTGCATCCAAAAGACATGGAATCCTGAATTTATTCTCCAAAAGTCAGAACCCAGGTTTAATGTGTGCAGAAAGTAAAAAACAAACACAAGGCAGCGATGTCAAGCAAGCGTTATTCACAGAAAGATTCCGAGGACGGTCCAAAACATGCTTAAAGGATATCAAGTTTAAATCTGGTCTTGAAGTCAATTAAATGCTCTCGCAGGGGGGTAGACGCAATAAGAAGAGCTTTGCAAACTTTATTTGAGGAGCTTTAAAAGCACGCATTCACCTGGATTAGCTTCTGCATGCCAGTAATTCTGGGTTACACTAAAGCACAAGATGCTACTTAAATAAGGTGGATGGAGTTTGAAAATGCTGCATAAATCCTAAACGTGTTAATTTCTGTGATTTAGAACAATGAGGTAAAAGTTTTCTTGTTCCCTCCACATATAGACAGCGTATACTCCAGAACATATGTTTATGTTTTAGAATTTGTTTTTCTGTATATGCATGTTGTCTATTTGTGCAATTTCCATTACTTTTAAGACATTTTGCATTTTTATCACCATGCGATTTAGTTTCAGCCAAAATTTTCTCAATTTGCAGGAATTTACATCTAACTTCCGGTCATGCAGATATGCAGGTGAAACTCAAAAAATTTGAAAATCATGCAAAAGGTCATTTATTTCAGTAAATAAACATAAAAGGCTAAACTAATAAATGGTCTAGAATCATTACAAGTGAGATATGTCAAGTCCTATTTTGCTATAATTTTGATGATTAGGGTTTAAAGCTTATGAAAACCCCAAATTCAAAATCTCAGAAAATTAGAATATTCTGAAAAGTAGGGCTGGGCAGTATGGATACATTTTCATATCACAGGATTGGTTTTATTATATTTGATGACATTTTTCCCCCCCAAATAAGATCTTTCATACCCACATTATCTCATAAGAAAATAATTAATAGTCTAGCTTGTATTTAAAATAGCCCATTTTACGGTCATATGGACTGCTTCATGTTGTTTCTTCGAGACACAGATAAATGCTACGAAAATAACTAAAATTATTATGATTCTAGTCAAAATGGAATAGACATTCATGATTCTCTAAGGCTGAAAATATACTTGTTTTTTAACCTTGCGTTGAAGCGAGCAGCAGGCTGCATCTTGTACTTGCTTTGCATGTAGTGCTCAAGAATTTTGGCACCGTTGACCCCAAGTACCTACAGATTGTCAAATAGCGCTCTACGTTCCCCCTTACTGGTTACTCGCCATAGCACTTGTAAAAGATATGATGTTTGGTTCATGTCTGACCTTTTAAAGCCGATAAGCTCGTAAACTACAGCCGTGGCTCCTTTTTTTGTAATCATTTCCTTTGGGTCAGCATTGTGTGCTTTGCTCTGACAGCTCCTCCCAGCAGCCGTACTTAGTTCAAAACTTTACTTTTTACACTGTGGTGAAAAGCGTGTAGCAGTGAATAGGTCCCCGCTGTAACACTCCTCCACATCAAACGTTGTGGACGTTGTCTGAGCTATTCACCGGTATAGCAGAATGTTCATATTCATATCACAAAATTAAACACCGGTTTTCTGTGTTTAATTTTGTATATTCAGTATATCGCACAGGCCTACTGAAAAAGTTCAATATTTCAGACTCAAAGTGTCACACTGTAATCAGATAATCAATCCGAAACTCCTCCAAAGGGTTCCTGAACCTTTAATGGTCACTTGCTCTGGTTCCGTAGAAATAAAAACCATGGGGAAGACTTCTGACCTGAAAATTGAGCAGAAAACCATCACTGACAACCTCCACAAGGAGGGAAAGCCTCAAATGGTAACTGCAAAAGAAGTTGGATGCGCCTAAAGTGCTGTATCAAAGTACATTAATAGAAAATATATGGAAGGGTCAAGTGCGTAAGAAAAGGGTGCAAGTATGACTGCAGCTTGGATAGTGTCAGGAAAAGAACATTTAAAAGTGTTGGGGACCTTCACAATGAGTGGAATAGGAGTAAAGGAGTATCTTATCTGGACAAAAAAAAGAAAAAAGAACTGGAGTTTCATTTATAAAGCATGCTTACGCAGAAAACGGGGTCTGAAAACTACATAAGCAACTTTATACGCCAAGTTTGGGATTTATAGAAAAAACGTGGCAGAAAAATGTGCGCAACTTTAAGCTCACTAAGGATCTTGCTTACGCACTTTTTGGACACGGAGGGCACTGATAGCGCAGCACGACAGATACTAAAATTGTGCATTTAAGACACATTTTCAGACTTGTAGAGCGTTCCATACAGAAACGAACACAACCAACACAGTAACTTCTCCCCCGTCCCGTCTATAGGAACTGAGAATAAAAATGAGAATCTGATTAAAAATGTTGCATTTAAGAATTATGTTCATATCTATGTCTTCAGATTGTATAGCAATTACACGTATTGGTGCATGTGTGAAAAACAAACATGCTGCAGTGTCCCAGCAAAATTTTTTGTACAATGGATGCGGTGGCAAGCATTGAAGATTCTTTTTTATGTCAGGCACAGTGCTGCATCAATCATGCCGTGTCACCGGCAGCTCTTCCATTTATTTTTATGACCCCAAATGAATATTTTGCATGGATGATAGTTTTTAAAAGTAGTTTTGAAACTCAACTTTTCGCCCGGCTTTAAAAATCTCGGAGTCCTTAAATTTATCATGTCTATTGTGATTTAGTTTGATCTGTTTTAATTTGCTTTGATTCCAGTCTTACTGTCGCTACAAGAGATAATAGCCTATAATTGAAACGTTATATTTAATGTTCTTATTTGTTTAATCTCTTGTGCTGCTGCTTTTTTTTGTTTTTTTACTCGTCTTCTAACTAATTTTTTTAACAATATTTTTGTCCTTTTATGTGAAGCCTCTGGCTCAGTAAAGCTCTATATAGATCAACATTGATTGATTGAAAGAAAACTGTTTTCTTTGCCTCCGCATGCCTGCAACTGTTTCTTCCTCTGCCTCTCGGTTGCCAGGGTTACCCATGAAACGCCTCATATTAGCCGTCTTAAGTGGATGCAGAATATTCACTAGACACTTTGCATTGACCGTTTATGGCATAAAGTTGGTGTGTAGGAGGCGGGATATGACCCAGAAACAGCTGAGAACATTTCTACGAAGAGTCCGATTTATAGAGGAAATTGCCTGCAGCTGTGCTCCAAGTTTGATAGATCAGTAACCTATTAGGTGTAAGTAAAAGAAAAGTTGCTGAGATTAAGTACGGTTTTAGTAAGGATTCTACAAAAAGTTTTATAAAATGAGACCCTTGGTCTGTTGCTCAGTGGTCCAAATTCCTCTTTTTTGATGTGAGCAAAGTTTGCATTCCATTTGGAAACTGAGGTCCCAGAGTCTGGAGGAAGAATGGAGAGGCACACAATCCAAGATGTTGAAACTCCAGTGTGAAGTATTCACAGTATGTGTTGATTTGGGGAGCCATGTCATCTGCGGCTATTGGTCCACTGAGCTTTATTACGTCCGGAGTTAACACAGCCATCTACCAGGACATTTTGGAGCACGTCATGCTTGCATCCACAGACGAGCTTTATGGAGATGCTGACTTCATTTTCAGGCAGCACTTGGTACCTGCCCACACTGCCAAAAGTACCAAAACCGGGTTCAATCTGCAAAACTGGCCTGACCTGAACCCCATAGAGAATTTATGTGGCATTGGCATGATAAAGATGAGAGACATGAGACTGAACAATGCCGAAGAGCTGTTAAAGTATTCTGGTCTTCAATAACACCTCAGCAGTGTCACTGACTGATAACATCCATGCCACATCGCATGGAGGCAGTAACAGATGCACAAGGGGCCCAAATCAAGTACTGAGTACATACTGTATGCATTATTATACTTTCCAGAGGTCTAACATTTGTTTTTTTTAAATCCTTGTTTGATAGATTTTGTGTAATAATCTAATTTTCTGACATTATTATATTTACAAGATCACAAGAGATTAAATGCATGTTCCTGCCAATTTAGACAATTTGGACTGAAATTGCACAATGATAAAAATGCTAAATGTCTCGCAAGTATTGGATCTTGTACAAATAGATGTGCATTTACAAAAAATAAAAAATACTTTTAAAACATAATAGGTGCTGGTGTTTATACCCTCTAAAAGAGAGAACAAGACAACATTTCAAATTTCTGCTAAAATGGAAACAGACAGACCAATTTAAGGCTCATGGACCTTTGCACGTGTTTTAGATTAAATACATGATTAAAATGTGATACTAGGGCCTTAAAACTTTATAATTTTTCACATTTTCTGACATTTTGAATATCAGGGTTTCATAAACTGTAAGCCATAATCATCAAAATTATAATGAATACAGGCTTGAAATATGTCACTTTGCATGTAATGAGTCTATATCATAAATTTGTTTCACCTTTTAAGTTGAATTACTGAACTATATAAACTTTAGCTTGAAAATCTAATATTTTGAGTTACAACTATAAATATCACATACAGATTCCTGTTAAAGTATTTACATTGCCTCAACCTTCATACATTTCATTAGGATTTCAAGTGCTGGTAATATATAACTGTGAAATAGAATGGAAATGTTTTCAAAATCCTTTAAAGACGCAAATTCATTGCCTCTAATGAAATCCAGGGCAACAAATTGCAGGAAAACAACACTGCACATCACCATGACACACTCAGAACTGAAACATGTTGGTGATAGCATAATTTAAGGCGAAAATTATTCCTACCTGTGACAGACTGAAATGTAAAATTATTTTTCAACCAACAAGTTGATACAGGTAACAGAATATCTATTTTGATTTATTATTAATTATATTCAGTTTAATCAAACATAATTATATCTATTAATATTTTCTATTTACGGGTAGCTTTTCCCAGGATTTTGCTGGTGACGATTTACCTTTGGTGATGAGATCCAAGTCTTGAATGCTTAGAAGTCCCCCTTGCTGTCATCCTAATCATGAAACTATCCGACTGCAATTGTTAATGTGGTAAGGCTGATCCAACATTTTAATATTACTTCAAGTAAGAAGAACTTTATCAAGCTAAAAGCTTACTTTGGACCTAAATTTGGGTAAAAATAATTTTGGTCTTCACACTAAACATAGGGCAATCCAGGAAGAAACCTGTTAAGAGGGTACAAGAGTGGAGGTTTACTATACACCAGGGGAGTGACAGCTAGGGCACAGTCAAAGTTCAGATCCAAATCCAATTGAGAATACGTGGAAGTATTTGATATTTGCTGTTTCTACTTTGCTGAGATTTGGGAAATTTTTTTCCCTAGATGAATACTAAACTTTCAGATTCAATTTGTAGTAAGATAACTGAGAACCATGATTCCACTTCATGTTTATGCCTTAATATAAGATAAAAAAAGCCTATTGAAGACTGTTGTTGTAACGTCATCAAATACTGAAGGCTTAAGGTGTATGAAGAGTTTTGCATGGTACTTAAGCTACTTTACTGCTGAATTTTAGGTTTTTGTTATGACTCAATCTGTTGCGGTTGCTTTAAAAAAAATCATGTATACCTGTGAATAGAAGCATGACTCATACGGTAGGATAACAGCTGCAGTGGTAGGGAGTTTTAAAGCTTTGAGATAGAACAGGTGGGTGGAGAGGATTCTCTTGCGAAGTAGAAAACTAATAATTTCATGAAGACATATAAATGACATCTGAATCCTCTTGCTGGACTTTCTTAAAGCTCATTCTAACACATGTCAGCATCAGTGTTCACATCATTCAACATCAACATACGTGCTCCTCCTACTCCTACTACTACACATGAGATAGACACGGAATGTGTCTGGGGATGCAAGACAGGCTTTGACTGGTGATGGCTTTTAGGCAAGATGAAACATGTTTGCCAAACGATGGTGAGGGAAACCAGCATACGGACAAGGTTGACTTTAGTATTAACTAATCATGGACAAGCAGGCACAGGTAGAGGCTGAAATAGACAAGTACGGGCAGGTGTAATCAGCTGAGCCATAAATATTAATGTCAGAGAGCACAGGATGGGAAGCAAGCAAGGGCAGAGTGAGGCAAGTATTAACCTGCAGGGACAGGTCTGAGAAGTGCCAGGGGCAAGCTCCGGCAACAATAACAGAGCACTACTTTAATAAAAGCTTCTTACTGACCCATTTCCATGACAAGTTCTGTGATATTTTGACCCACCTGCAGACATATAGGTGTCGTTGTTGAGCTCTATGAGGGCTTTTTCTAGACTGCCAGCCTCATTCTGTTGAATACATTTCTTGAGACTGTGCAGCTGATTAAGGACGGACTTTGGCTGGGATCCACTTTCTAGGCTCCTTAAAAGGCCATCCACGGCAGCAGAAAGATGAGGAACCTGGTCTCCATGAGGAGAGGCTGAGAAAACAGAAAATGAAAAGTGACACATACAAAAAGCAATAATCAATGATCTGGAAACTATGTTTAACACTCTTCTCAGTCTGTGACTTTTTGTCTGACTCAAAAAAGAAGAGGTGGAGAGACTAAACATTCTTTAAAAAAAAAAAAACTATATTTAGAGTACTTAAAGCCTCAGAGCGGCATTGACACAGAACAGGCCGGAGGGCAGAGAGCATGATCAATATCTGCAATTGCTAGTGGTGGAAGGACCATTACTTACAATCTGATAAATAGATTTCCAGTGTTGTCCTCAGGAACTCTGACACCTCAGCAGCTTTTCTCTTGCTGTCTTCCTCCTCCTTCATCCCCTCCTCTTCATCTTTACTGTAGATGAACTCCAAAGCAGCGGAACGGGGCATCAGACCCAAGGACAGCAACTTCTCTTTGTGCCTCTTCTTCTTTAGCTTTCTCTTCTTGTTCTTGCTAATACTTTCACCTCTCTCATCCACTGGCACCTGACTCTGACCTGACCCGTCGCTCAGTGGAGCTCCATCTTTCCCAGAGTCCAGAGGATGGGTTGGCTTCCTCTTTATTCTTCTCCTCCTTTTCTGGGCTTCTTTCTGTTTTTCTTCCACTTCACTGCTCCCATGGACACTTTCCTCTGTTAGCAACAAACGCAAATTGCTCATTAGTTTTAAATGTTTTAATGTAGCTTTAATTTAAAGCAAGATTAGTCTAAATCAAAGTTGGCTGACGCTGTCAAAATGATAACTATATATTAAGAATGGGATTTAGAAAAAGCTAAAACAAGGACAAGTCTGAAACGATTGTTTCAAAAGCTATGAGGCTGCTGTTCTAATCAGCTCAACTGCTTATTCTTCTAATTGTTTATCTGTTCTCAAGAGGTGATTCTAATCAACAGAATAGGATGGTGTGTGGTGTTTTTTTATGTGATGAATAAAATTACAGCTTCTAAGAGGGTTGAATGAATTGTTCCTTTCCAAATTTAGCAATGGTTGCTTGAGAAAGAGCAGTTGAAGGCTAGAAGAACGTCATATTTCTCTCATTGCAAGACCAAAAAATTAATTATTGCAGCTGCTTTCAAATTGGTTGAATTGTATTAAATTTTTAAGCCTTAGCAATGTGTTTTTTGGGGCTGGGTATTGATTCAAATTTCAAGAATCACTTCGATTCCATTTCTCAAGAGTTATAATCTATTATCACGATCCTATCCAATTCAATCTGATCCAGTTCAATATAGAAATGATTCAGTTCTGTAAAAAAAAATTTTTTTTTTGAGCTGTTATTTTAATTATATGCCAGTAATTCAATGACTTAGCAATGGATGATTAACAGTTTACCGGGAAAATACTGCATTAACCACTTTCAGAACTAAGCCTTAAAACAGCTGTCTGGATTTTTTATTACTATTCTAACTGTAAAAAAATGGCAATAAAGAGGATGATCAGGTCCGCTTTACATACAGAAAATGTTAACCAGTTAGTTTGTCTTAGCAACTGGCTAAAGGATAAATAGGTTAAAAGGGCCACATTTGATAGTGATTGTAGAGTTCAAACCAAAAATTCCATTGATCTTTCCTTTATTTCATTAAATAAAAGAGCAGCAGCATCCGGATTTGTCCTTTTACCCACACACTAATATATATATTATATATATATATATATATATATATAAAATTCATTTCTTCAATATTTAATGTTGATTTTACTTTTAGATAAAAAAGGAAAAATACCTTTTGTTAAATAATTTAACACATTTTTCATTTTATCATCCCTGTCTGAGCAGATGCTTTTCATTCCTTAACATAAAGAAAGATTCAATGCTATCTTAAACTAAAATAAACTGTGCTGGCAGGTACTCTGGCTTCTATATATTTCAGGCCCGCAAATTTATTCTTTGATGATCACAGGGCTAAACATCTTTCCATTTAAAAGGATAGTTCAACCTTAATATGGGTTAACCAAAAGTAAAATGTTGACTCACTTAAAAGACAGCAAGTCATTGTTCTAGGCAGCTCCTCGCTTCATTAGATCTTTGCTGCTCGCCTTAACTAGATGCACTAAGAAGACGGGGTAACCAGCTCTCATTAAATTCTGACCCATAAACATCAGTGAGCAGTGGACCAGCAGGCAGCCCAAACTGCAGCAGAACAAGTATGTAGAGCACTGCAAGACAATTTGCAGATAGCTTTCCTCATTTTAGTTTAAAAAGGGGACATTTCCAGTGTTTTGATTTCCTTGCATAAACAAACTTCTACCTTAAGACTTTCAAAACATCCCTTTTGCTATCGTTGTGATGTGTTTCTCCTTTTCAAACCAGAATAAAAATCCCCAAAATTCATCATCTCCCTCCGCTTTGATTTTAAATTATTATGCATTCACTGTGCCTCAGAAATAGCAAGGTTACAGCTTTGTTTTTGCTTTGCTCTTACCTGCATACAAAATCACTTTTGATAAACATGGGTTGAAAAATTCAGAGAATAACATATTGAGATGAAATTTACTTTGTCTGTTCTAATTTATGATTACACCAATATTCTTGGTAACTCTGGTGAAGATGAGTAAAAAGGCCTTAAAAAAGGTTGTTGTTATGGTGACTTAGTGACCATGAAAATTATCTTTGCTACAGGTTAAAAAAATAAAACTTTGGATATTTACCACCATTCTTACTTTATTTAGTATTTATGGAGGATTGTTTGTTGTTTTAAACTTGTTAATTGCTGCTCTGGTGGCAGATATGAGTCAGTTTAAGGGAGCAGCCATTTCTTCTTTTGCAGACGTAAAGAGATATATAGATAGACGGGTCTTGCTTGACTGGCTTGTTCGCTTGTCTCTCCAATTCAAAATTCCATCAAAGCTGTGGTTTTACCTGTACCTTAAGCAACTTTTTTTAATTTAAATTACGATTTTCTCCATCCACTCAACTTTCCACTAAGGCCCTGTCCACACGTACCCGGGTATCTCACAAAACAGAGATATTTTTCTACGATTTGGCCTGTCATCCACACGTAACCAGAGATTTTCGGCACCAAATACAAAATTTTTTTTTTAAACTCCAGCCTAAGAGAGATTTGCGTTTTCTCCGTTTTCAGTATCTGCGTGTGGACGGTTAAAAACTGAGTTTTAAGAGCCGTAACGCCACTATCCGCCAAAAAAAAAAAAAAAAATGCTCAAACATTGCTTGTGCGACCTGTGTTTAATCTCAAAAACGGCATTTACGCCCTCAGAGCTGTGTTAGCATCATCCATTGTTAAGGCGCATTTTGTTTGTTTGCTTTTATAAGCTGCATGACTGCTGTGTACTGAAGTTAGAGGATAGAAAGTTACTCTGAGCTGACCCTAACCCTGTCCGCTACTGGTTTTCCACGTCTATTAATGTGCTGAAAAATGCATTTATCTGGTAAAGGAGCAGAGGAAAATCTTCGTCTTTTTAAAAACCTGGCAACGTGTGGACTTGGCCTAATATGCTTGGAAGCAGCACTCTCTGAACAGCCATCTTCTTTAGTAACAGACCTTTGTGTGAAACACCCGCCCTGTGATTAACTTTATATATATATATATATATATATAAGACCTTAAAATCATATGTATTATATATATGATTGTAAGATCTTATTTTGTAGAGAAACAAATATTTAACTCAAAGTTATGCATATAATTATTTAACTTATTATTTTTCAGGGTGGGTAATATTCTTCCTTTTAATATAAAATGGTAGCAAGTTTCTGGTGGTAAGCTGTCCCCATGGTATATGCTAAAGCTATTTCAAATATACAAGTCTCCTAAAAAAAATAAAAAAATAAAAGCCATATAAGTCACTATCAAATATTTTAACCCAAGATTAACCTCTAGCTGCACAGCTATAAACTTAATCTAAGAATAAAAATAAGCATGATTAATTTTCCCTGCATCAGATCTGTTAAGACAATCAGAATGAATGACTTTGGGAGAGCCAACCTAAAGAAACCACATACATAAATCTCTGTGAGCTAAATGGTGCATGAGGAGGTTCATAAATGTAAAGGCTATAGCTGTCTTACCAGCAGGATCATCTGCACAGTTTATGCTTTCAAGCTGGGAGAGTGTGACAGATTTCTCTGTATGTAAATTATAGCCTGGGGGAGGTGGCAGGACTGTGTATACTCGGCGACATGGACTGGCTGCATTTTGTGGCTTTCCAGCATCTCCTGATACAGCGGGGGAAAAAAATAATTAAATGCAACATAAAATAAGTGCAAGGATTTGGCAAGACTTTTGTGTGTTTATAGTTCTAATGTGAGCTTAGTAAATGTACCATCTCCATATGTTCTTCTTTTCACACGAGTTGTTGTGTCCTGCTCATCCGAAACAGGTGATGGATTTTGTTCCTTTCCTAGAGTGGTACTTGGAGGATAGAGCTTCTGGAAAACCTTTGATTTAAATACTGTTGGAAGTAACACACAAAACAAAGTCAACAATATACAGTACAGGCCAAAGGTTTGGACAAACCTTCTCATTCGGTGCGTTTTCTTTATTTTCATGACTATTTACATTGTAGATTCTCACTGAATCAAAACTATGATTGAACACATATGGAGTTATGTGGTACTTTTACAAAATTATGAAATAACCTGGCCTCCAAAGTCACCGGACCTGGACCCAATTGAGATGATTTGGGGTGGGCTGAACTGCAGAGTGAAGGCAAAAGGACCAACAAGTACTAAGCATCTCTGGGAACTCCTTCAAGACTGTTGGAAAACCTTTTCGGGTGACAAACTCTTGAAGCCCAAGAGAATGCAAAGCAGTAATCAAAGCAAAGGGTGGCTACTTTGAGGAATCTAAAAAACAACATGTATTCAGTTAGGTCTATTTCACGCTTTTTGTTTAAGTACATCATTGCACACATTATGTGTTCATTCATAGTTTTGATGCCCTTAATTGAAAATGTACAATGTAAATAGTCATGAAAATAAAGAAAATGCAATGAATGTAAGGTGTGTCCAAACTTCTGGCCTGTACTGTATCTCAAACAGTTAAATTTTCTTTTGATTCAAATATAGTTAACCCTTGGAGACCAAGAACGGTATTTTACATTCCTACCACCTTGAATCAATTACTGCATCATTTGACTCTAGAAAAACCGATTCATGTCGAGTGCCATCTCAAATATATCTAAATGCATAGAACTTTTCCCTCTTATTACATGTTACAGACACATTTTTTTTTCTAAAGAGATTACATGTGATAGATCAATACAAATACCTAGAATAAATTGTAAGGTGGAAAGAAAACGATTTTTGGTTTTAGAAAAATACACTTTTCACATTTTTATTTGTAAAATATTTTTCGTAAACATATTATCTATTCTCATCTACCTCGCCAATATGCATCATTTGTGTCATTCTTTAACTCAAAAGACCACAATTTAGCAAAATGTGTAAAACTGAAGGCGAAAGAATACTTTCGCAAGAGTGCATCGTCTTATCTCCTAACCAACAGCTTTGAAAAAACATGACTCTCGTTGGTCATGTGCCACACCAAAACTATAGTCAATTCGTCAGCTTCGTCATGTTGATGATAAAACAAAAAATAAGATAATGATTAAAACCTTTAACATGCATTTAACTACATTATGAAGCTGGAGTGAAGGTTGAAAGAATGATAGTGTAACACGTGCATTTGTTTACAACATGGCTAGTTAGCAACTAGCACAAGAATAAATCAGCTAGCTACAGCGGGACGTACTTTCGATCTAATATAACAATTGTAGAAGACACAATTGTCAGCTCACCTTCTTTTCTGTGTGCCATTGAAACATTTCCAACTATCTCGAACCGAGGAAGACGTAAATGTCAGCAGAAGGCTAAGCAACTTAGCGAGCTAGCTGCGCTAACATTCGTTTGCCAGCCCCACACTGGTTATCTGGTACCTTGCAAAATATATTTACCCGTCACGACGGATCTTTAACATTCAACTATTGCTCTGACTAAGGATTAACCAGACTAACGTTCGAAATCACCACTTCCTCGCTAATACTCACCGCTCACCCATTTAAACATTGAAACGAGTGAGATGTCGTACGGTAAACCACCCTTAACCAAAGTCTTTTCACTTTCACACGATTTTTGAGTAAATGTAGTTTTCAGCATAGATACCTGCGTTATTATCAGACGTCTGTACAGATAACGGACCACTTAAATCAACTCTTCATATCGGTATGGCAGTTAGGGTAGAGGAGCTTTTATGTTAACAATTACAAGAATATCCGTTTACATAAAATAGGTAAGAAACTAACGAAAGCTAAGTATATATAGGACGAATTCATCTCGAGACGAATACTTTTTAAATTACCTACAAGTATTTATAGTGTGCTTTACTATAGCCGAAATAACCTATGCTTGTTCAATTTCACAATTTATTTAACTGCCCACTTTTACTTTCCTAGAAAGTAATAAATCAGACTAGAGCTCCCCGTGTGTTTGACTCCTGTAACAGCAGCAACTTGGGGCGTGCGCACACCAAGCCTCACTGTAGAACGGGATGGAAGCGAAATGAGAATACTAAGCAGGTACCTCATGGCTCAGTGTCAGCACTGGGCTGAGTTGGGATTTGCTCACCCATCAAACTTGGCTTGGGACCTCAGGATGTAAGCGCACTTTTGCAGGAGGAGGATCCACCCAGGATGTCAGCCCTGAAGAAGGTAAATCCTCCCCTCCACCCTCCTTTCTCCACCCTCTAATATTGCAGCACACACTTGATACCGTTACAGTAAATGATAAACTGTACAGCATGTATCACAGACAAATGGGTGTGTATTTAATCTGGCGGCTGGATTTTTGATTATTGTGCATCTGATTTGCAGCTGTTTTACACTTAAAAATTAAAATGTGTTTTGTTTTCGTCACTGTTTTGCATGTACCATAACATTTGCCTGCAACTACCCTTTAAAGTTGCAACCATTCTTTAGAATGTATGAAAGCGTTTTAATATCAAAGAAATTCCTGTAGTCTTTGATTAACTTCTAAAATTAATTAGATATCGTGTTCAAGCCACCTTAAACATCGTTTTTAGTGCACAATCACGTACTACAGTAAGTGCCGTGCTGACCAGGGGCGGATCTAGAAAAATATTTCTGGGGTGGCAGGAGACGTGGCAAGGATATTTCTGGGGTGGCACCATATATATATATATATATATATATATATATATATATATATATATATATATATATATATATATATATATACATACGCTTCTGTATTGCAGCTGTACTTTCTTATCATGATATGCTGAGAACAAAGGAGATAGCTGTCACACAAAGAGCACAAGTATTTGTTAGAAATCAAATTCCTATACGTTTTTGGCAGTTTTTTGGCAAAATTCTTTTTTTTCAATATCTTAAATCAAAAATGAAGATCATTTTTTTTACTATGGTTTCATATTCTAAGAAAAAATGCTAATAAAGTGGTAGTTCAAAGTCTAAGCAAGTGTAATAAACAAAGGTATAGCACCAATTTGATTGTTTACCCCAACAGATTTTGGGTCTATTTCTTTTGGATTGTATATAATGTTAGGATTTGTATAATGTAAGGATGAATAAAGTCAGCAAATTATGTATTTTTTAATTCCATTTAATTTTAACTTCATAATACTCAAAAATCTGTACTTTCTAATATAGAGTAAACTTGGTAATTAGGATAAATGAATTAAAATATTTATTTGCAGAGATTAGATCAAAACTTCAACAAATTTTCTGTCTGAAACAGAACAGAAATATAATTTATTGCCTCATAGGGAATGTGTTCCTAAAAAAAAAAAAGGTCAAAATACCAATTTATTCTAAAATAAGATGTAAGTCAGTATGCTGTGTTTCCCTACCATGCGGACTAACTCGTCTGGATGTTCTTGGTGCTGTCTCAGACTCTGTCATGTTGCCCTGCCTTTCTCTTTCTCCCTCTTCATCTCTGTAATTCTCTCCCTCCTCCATCTCCTGTCCGATGTGTCATTGAAGCACTGTCTCCTGTCCCTGATCATCTCGTCCTTTCCCTCCATCACTTTTCTGTCGCTCCTCTCTCTCTTCTTCCACGTCGTCCCCTCCGTCCACTTTACTCACCAGGTTACTCTCCGTGTTTCTCACCTTTCTCTTTGGTGAAAAAAGAAAATAAAAATTACAGAGGCTTTGTTGTCGCTCCATTTCTGTAGAATTTAAAGTAATTTTATTTTTTTTTCTGGACAAACGTAAAGATTTAAACTTCTCTGACTTAGTTAACATGTTCCAAAAATTACGATTTTCAATTTTTATCGCCTCAAATAGTTACAATACTATCAGCATTGAGCTAGAAATGGTATTCTATTTTGTAAGATGGCATAGTTTCCTCTTTCCTGGTGTGCTCCTACCTTCTGTGCAGGTTGGCTTCTCTCTCACTTCCCGCCTCTTAGAAGCGTATAGACTAGAGTTGGTATACGGTTACGTCGTGCTGCATTCAATGTCGTCGGAAAAATTAGCTTAATGCGCTTAACGTCCAACTTTAGCCAAATATTTATTGATTTCATAGCCGCTGGCTGGGGTGGTAGCTGGGGTGGCAAGGCTTTCTTTTAGGGTGGCAACTGCCACCCTATGCAGCCCCAGTAGATCCGCCCCTGGTGCTGCCTGAAGTTTTTGTGGGTGCTTGAGCTTTATTGACCGTCTAACAGAGCTCTGTGATCAGTGCTGGTAGTCATGAATGAAAATGGTGTTGCCCCTTGCAGCTTAACAGATACAAAACTAGAAATTTGAGATAATATGTTACATAACACATTGCAGTAATGAGTTTCATGAGCATATGCAACATTTTCTTTAGGATCTGTCTTGAACTCATAAGACTGGTGTGGGGAACAGTAGCTGTTAGGGAACTCTAAAACATAAGTTATTATTGCTGGTATCAGCTATAAAACAGTGACAATTTGTGTTATTAAATTTTCAGAGTAGTTGTAAGTGCTGATGTCTGAGCTTCCTTCTTGTGTCACTCAGACACAAGAAGGAAGTTGGATAGATTGCCTGATTCAGCGCCGTGCTGCTGGATCCAGGGCAAATGCATGGCACTGTGTACCCACCATGAGTGACAAAGTGCTTGCTGGCAGCACTCACATAGTCAGACATCATAATCACAGAGGCACTAAAAATAGAGAGCCATATTCATTGCAACTCTTCAGAAGTTGCTGCTTCTCCATTAAAGGGGCTCAGAGCTTTACCTTAGTACTCCCTGGTGTACTCTCGACCTGCTCAGTAATACAGAAGCTTTTTTTTCAGACATCAATGTTCATACAGTGCTTCATCCATGAAAAATAGTTGCATGCATGAAACTTCACTGTATGAGGATTTGGATCAACAAAATGTTTAATTTAATTATGCCAGTGGCAGGAAGTACTAAAGACTTGTGGTTGTCACAGTGAACAATGACAGTTATTAGCAGTAACTATCCAGAAACAAATTAACGGAATTGTGAAGTTTGTCTGTGTATTCACTGCTAGGCTGCTCAGTAAGTAATGTATGCATTTAGGGTGTAATAAATAATAAAATTCCTTGTAAAAGTATTCAGAATACTTTAACTTTTCAAAAATTTATTAAATTACACTCACAGACGTCAATGTTTTATTGAGATAACAACTTATCCTCTATACTTTCATACCCCTATATTAAATCTAGTGCCAGTATTTACTTTAAAGGAGAGGTGGCACGTTCTTCTCAGGCATACAGAGCCATTCTGTGGTACAGAACAATTATACTATTACCCTAAATCAATCTGTGAGTTTAATAAATGATATGTACTACCTATTTGAAAAATAACACACATAACATGTCCTAACTGAATGCCTTGAAATTAGCTGCATCACCCTTTAAGAGCTTCGGACGTTCCCCCTTCCACATGGTGTCTTCAACTTCATCACAACATTCTCGGAGTGGCAGCTCCAACGAGTCCAGCATGTGCAGTGCGGCTGCAGGTGGGCTCTAGTCTCCGAGCTGATTGCAATACGTGTTCTGCCTGGCCTCAGGCGGAGCTGGGACCGCTACAGTTGGGAATCCGTAAACACCGGCCCCTCGCTGCGTGTGCAAGCCCAGCTTGAGGAGCCCGTTTCCCGCGTCGGTCCAAGCTTAGCCCGCCTAGACACCAACTACAATGCTGAGCAGCTGTCAATCTGCCTGCAGTTAGTAAAAATGTATACTATGTAAGCGGCGTGGGACGTGCTGTGGTGCCATTACCAGGCTGGGGTTGTGTTAACTCCTCCATAGAGGCTGTCCGGGTGTGGAAGCTGTTCATTGCTCACTTTTTGGCGTAGAGAGCGGGGCCTTTTGCGGCCACAACAGCTCTTTCAGGAGCCACCAACAAACCTCTCAAGAGCTTTCCTGTTTAAATTGTTTAACCTCTTTATAATAATTATTTTTTATTCATGTCTGTATGGAAAACAGCTGGTATCATGTAGCTCAGGGTGATTAGCCACAGTGTTTATCAATATTTCCTCCATGTCGTGCTGATGCTGTGACTTTCTGTCAGTCACAGCTACAATAACTAGGTATACTAATTTCCATAGGTGATGGCTAATTGCTGTTGACGATTGTTCTGCTTTTGTGCTCGGAGAGATGGGGGGCGGTGATCAAAATGTAGGGGTGTTGCTGGGAGGTGAGTTACTTTGGGCTATACATCCAAAGTGATTTATGTGAAAGGATACTAGCACCGTAACTGACCCTGAACACACCCTACCCATTTACAAACAAGGTTACTGATGCGGAGGTTCCGTTTCCAACAGAAACACAACATCAAAGATAGTAGTCAGAGTTTTTGACTGGTTTAGAGCATGGCATATTCCTGAGTTAAAATGGACCGATGAAAGATTAAATTGAGAATCTGTGGGAAGACTTGAAAGCTGCTGTTTGTAGCAATCACTAGAAAAACATAGAATTCCTCTAGGTTTGGAAAGCTGGTGGACACACCCTGAAAAGCTTGTAGATGTATTTGCAATGAAAGACAGTTTTATAAAATGACTGAGAAAGGTTGTACAGAAATGCAAAAAAAGTACATAAAAAAAGAATGTATAATTTTCAGGCTTTTCCAAATTATGTATTGTTTTTGTCTTTACACAAAATATCCTCTAATATTTATAAAAACTGGTGCCTGTAAGATTAAATATAAAAAATGTCAAAAAGATATGATTACCTAAATGAACATGTTGGTAGACACATGCACCTCACTCCTGCATAATCTTTGTGTTACAAATAAGAGCAAATCTCGTCTCATCTGAGTTTCCTCTGCTTACCCAGGCAACTACTCACACTTTCACTAAAAAGTAGATGATTCATATGAAGGAAAAATTTCTTTGTGTTCATAATTCTGCTCCTCTAAAAAGAAGACAGCCTAATTAAAAGACACCACTTTGAGTGAACAGATAAAAGATTAAAACACCTAAGATTGCCTTTTTTTCAGTTGATTTCAAGGTTGTAAAAGCTTCTGCAGACGTACGCTCTCCCCCAAACAAAAGAGCTTGCCTGGACTCTGCCTACTTGGAAGTGGTGAGATGAAGCTCTTTCAATCTATTTGAGGATGCACAGCTTACTGGAAACTTTAATTACAGTGCCTTGCAAAAGCATGAATGTACTTAATCATTTTAAATTTTTTTCCAAATCACAACCACGAACCTCTGTGAACTTTGTGAATTTTGTTATGAGAGACCAACCTAAAGTAGTATATAACTGTGAAACAGAAGGAAAGGGAAATGTACTTTTTAAAAATTCTTTTTAAATCAAAATGTTGTGCTATGAACTCAAAGGAAACATATTTTAACCAATGGCCACTGGCTGCTCTGCTTTTTGACCGCATGCCATGGAGGCCGCCATTGCTCCTCCCTTGCTGTAGTACCTCCATTTGGCCGCTAGGCCCCCATTGAAAAGCAATGGACTTTAGACACGTTAAAAACCACTTTAATGCCTGGTGCCCATTTTTTTAAAACTTTCTATGGCTACATATTCTTCCTGAGATAACACTGGGCTCATAAAAAGCCTGGGCACCAGGCTGGTTTTCGTAAGATAATTGTTTGAAATCTTGCATAATTAATGAGGGGGCCGAGCCAAGTTTAGCATCAGAGCTAACGACGCGGGAACAGAATGGGCGCGATTACGACCGAACTACACGCCCATACACGCCCAGCGAGGACAGAGTCTACAGTGAAGATCCCGCCCCTATGCCCTTTTTAGGAACATGCTCCGTCAGAGCTGGGGAGGAGGAGTCTGTGAATCCGCCATTAATTCCCCGAAGAAAGTGTGTCATTCTGGTAAACGGGGAGGAGTGAGGAGGCGCTGTCTATTCTTTTTTACAGTCTATGATTTTAACAAATTTCAATTATTTGGTTTTTTTCATAACAGGTAATATTGCAATGTCACGTTAGACATGTTTTTCTTGTATTGTGCAACTTGAAATCACAGGCTCATTGTTTGTATAATAGCTCAAACTCAGACAGGTTGGATAAATTCCACTCAAATATTTAATTTTTTCTTAAGTCACGACTGCAAGCCTAAAAATACTTGAGTGTGATTATATGAGAAATACCAAAGTAAGTTTATATCTTATTCTGAAATGGAAGGAAAATGAAACATGTTTTTTTTTTTTTTTTTTGCTAACCAACATATAAAAACCTTAGTTTCCATTTACATTTAGAACCACCTTTATTTGTAATTAAAGATGAAACCATATTGGCACATTTAGTTTAGAGTTGGTCTATCTCATAAAATCCCAATAAGCCTACTGCAGTTTGTGGTTTCAAACTGAAAAAAACAAACATAAAATAAATGGTAATGACTATTTCTGTATGACACTTTCTAAAATGTGTGATGATAACATGCTTTCTGTTATATTCTCTTCTTATATACACCAGACCCCCTTTTTTCCCTCCGTTTTGTTTGCTTGTCCATTTATTCCTTTTTATGCCTCTCTTCATTCACTAAAATGTGTCTCTGCACATCTGTTGTAGATTGGCTTCAGCAGAGGGAGCTGGGGACTGATGGGGCTTGTGTTTCATGGATATAATGATATATGAGAACCAAGTGTGCGTGTCTGTAAAGTAGATTGTTGTATGCAGATGTGTTTTGCCCACATAAATGTAAATACTTTGTGTTAATATTGGCCACAGACCTTCAATGTAGGTGGGTCTCAGCATTCTACCACTGTTGCTCTGTTAGTGCCTTATTGCCCACATAGCTCTCAATTAAATGCACCTCTTTGCAGGATGTATTAAACCTAACCAAGGATCATTTTAACAAACCTCTTTCTTATGAATCATGAAACAGAGTGCTGTAAACAAGAAAAAACATTAGAATATATAAAAAATAAAATAGAGCAAAATACAGATGAAAGGATGAAAGCACAAGTGAGAATAAATGATTTAAAATTAAATTACCATAAAATTAACATTTCATCTAAAAAGTCTGGAGTAAGACAACTGACTATTGAAAAGCATTGTTATTTCCAGCCATTATTATTTTTTAGCTTTTCCAAAAGACAGAAATCATAGATTTTTGAAGAATTTGGCTTCAAGCTTGTGTTTTAAATTATAAACTCATAAGACGTACCTATTTTTACCGCTCAGTTGTAAGGAAACAGTTGCAGTTGTATGGAAAAGATAATCAAAATCCTCAGGATTCTGAAATGGAAGTTAGATGGCAACTCTAAAGGAACATTTATAGAAATAGTTTAAAATATGCTTTTAATAAAACTATGCACAGCTGAAGTCCGGTAATATGTGTTGTCACAGAACACTTCAGTGCAACCCTTGCAATATATGTTGTAGGGGCCAGTTGTGATATGCACAAATTGACAAAGCATACTGAAGCACTTTCAGTGTAGTTCCATTTAAGATAACTAGGATCACATGAATCTGGCCAACAGGATGTTGTGGAAATACCTGCAACAATTGAAAACCTTCCACAGCTCATATTCAGTGCTTCAAAGAGACTTAAAATTAGCGTAAAAAAGCACGAGGACATAATTTTGATCTAGACGGTGTCCTACATGTAATCTTTCACCCAACTTGATTTCATTCCGATGAATATGGGATGTGAGATCTTATTCGGTCCAGAAAAAAAAATAAAAAAAATCCTAATCATTGGAGCAGCTGTTCTTTGATAGTTTGCACAAGGCAGAGATAAGTGACCGTGTGTCTCATCAGCTGCAAGCCCTTTAAACCCTCTAAAAACTAAAGGAAATCATCTGGTGCTCTGCTTTGAATACTAATCTTTCTATTCCATTATTGCCATTATGGCTAGTATTTTCTTGTGGAAAACATATGTCCTACAAAAAGTACTGCTTGAAATTTTTTTTGTTTCTGTCGATCCTTTTAAACATCATGAATTTGATCTCAAGCCGCAGCAGTACACACTAATGACAAGCTACGAAAAAGGCTGGATTTTTGATAGGGGCAATGTGACAGTGAGTCAACATTATATTTGTATATTGTGTTTTAATTGACATTTTGTTTTTGTATAATTTTCAATTGACATATTGTGTTAGAAGAGGCTGAAAAATAAACAGACATTTATTGAGTATTAGTTGGAATCTTTATTTGTGGCTTGTTTGGTTGAGTTGGGCAGACAGTTGTTTGTGTGTGCCTGCTTTGCACAGCATCCGCCTGTACCGCCTCATGGCAGCCCGCGGCTGACACCCACAATACTATAACAGAACACAGATCATGGTTATGTTAAAGTCATTGGTAGTTAATTGTAGACAGAAAAGGAAGGATTGTTGCTGCAGCCATTCACTCACCTCTGCCTCTCCCTGGTCTTTGGTCGTGTGCAGGGAAATTGTGTCCCGGGACCTGCAATCAATTTATTAGTTCCACCTGGGAAGGCAGGAGGTGAAAGGGGCTGCAGAAACCATTTTTGTTTGTCAATGAAAAATGTAGATTAATATATTAAATTTGAGGCTTGAAAAAGGTTATTGAATGTTTGAAAATATAATAAATATTTGTCCTATTTCTTTATTGATATTGTATTGTTGTTTATATTTTGTTGTATTTTGTCTGAATCTTGAGTCTTGTGCAGGATGGTTTGTTCCAATTAGTCAATTTTGTCCAGGGTATATATCTCTCTGTGTCAGTCAGTCATTGTTGGTGGTAGGATAAGGCATGTGGGAGCACAAGTGAGCACCAAAATGAAATCCTTTAAAAGTAATGCTTTCTTGACTCATGGCCCTTCTTCTGGGATGTATGCTCACACTATGAATTCACTGAGGTTTTTATCATTCACTGTAAAGTCGTCTTACGTTAAGCAGAAAAAAGGATAACAAGGAGTTTATAAACTGTGTCTTTAATCAGTCATCTGCAGCAAACAACAACTTTTTCAGATTCCTTCTGGTGTATTCAATATCCCCTCATAACATAGGGATTTTCATAAATCACATCTCCTCTCTTAACAAAATACAAAAACCAGCAGTACCTATGTAAACTATGCATCCATATTCTTCCAGTTATTTACTAAACAAAATTAAAAGCCTGGGTACTCTTCTACATTAAACCATTATAACCATAGTAACAGCACATTCACAGAGCAGCTGGGATTAAGTATGTAGCCATCCTTTTTTTTCTCTCTGGGATCTTATAACGCTTTCACAGACTGAATCTCGAAGGTGGTTTAATTACCCATCCGGAACGAGTGACAGTAGCTGTCTCTGACGTAATCCCTGTTGGATTTTCATTTTAGGAATGTTCATTGTTCTAAACAGGCTCCCCATCACTGGATACCACAGACTCCTGACCTGTTGTTGTTTCCATGGGCACGTTTCTCTGCGGTGTCCTCAGTAGATGTTTTCCTTCAGGTGTGTCTACAAAATGAACTGTGGAAAGTTCTCAATTCCAGCAAGTTTCTTGGGGTCAGGCCGCACCCCTTTCTCTTCATGTATGTTACCCAGGAAACGAATCTGTCTCTGCTTGAATTTGCATTTGCTCTTATTCAGTTTCAGCCTAGCTGCTTCTATCACTTTCACCACCTGTTCCAGATGTTGTGGATCTCCTCTTTCTCCATAAACCAGAATGTCGTCCATGTAGACTTCCGTTCCTTCCAGTCCTTTCAGCGTTTCAGTCATTGTTTCTCTGAAAAATCTCTGGAGTGCTCGTAATTCCAAATGGAAGTCTGCGGAAGGCATATCTCCCAAATGGGGTAATGAATGTTGTTATCTTGCAACTGTCCTGATGAAGAGGGATGATCAAATCCAAAAGGTGCATCAACTGAGGAGAAGACTTTGCATACCGACAGCCTTGACATGATCTGTTCCACCGTTGGTAGAACACATTTCTCACGTTTCACAGCTCGAGTCGGACATTTCACATCGACACAGCACCAAACCTCCTTCCTGTTTGACTTCAACACTGGAACCATTGCTGCGCAGTATTAAGTGGGCTCTGTCACCTTTTCAATGATTCCGTCCTTTTCCAGTCTCTGCAGTCTCTGTCTGGCAGCATGGGCCGCATATGGCAGGGTGTCCTCTTTAATGATTATCTTGGCGGTTTATGTCTTTAACAGACCACTTGTGCTGAAAAAAATTGCTGATGTTTTGCACTCTTTTAGCCAAGCCCATATTTACTGCTTCCAATCTGCTGAGTAAATTTCAGCTTTGTCCTTGCATCACATACACTAGAAATGTGTATTCCCTCTCTTTGAAGACCGTGGTGGCCCTAAACCAACCCAAGCATCTCAGTTTTCCACCTGGACCAAATAAATATTTCTATGAGGGGACCTGTTAAGGTGTGTTTCCAAGAGATTTGAATGTCTTCCCACTTCTAATAGTCACATCTGCCCCAGTGTCTATTATAAACATGAGGAGAGAACCCTTTATAACAAGATATACAGTCCAGTTTTCCTGTGTAGCATCTCCACTAACCTCTCCTAGGAACTGGAATTGACCAAGAGTTTCTTTGACTTCACTCACTGTTTTAGTGTGACGAACACGTGCCCAGTGTCCCTTCTTATAACACTTTTTGTTGTCTCAGACGCTCTAAACCTTTTTTCTGCTCATGCTGCTGGTTGCTGCTGCTCACACTGGCCACTTGTAGCTCTGGTGTGGCGGTCTGGAGGCTAATCTGTTTAGCCACCTCTTTGCTTTGCCTTAAGCCTAGTTTATGCTTCTCCGTTTTGACGGAGACGGATAGACGCAACGGCATAATCCGTCAACGCAAGGGCTCTCCTTCACCTACACAAGGACGCACGGAGTAGAGGCCCAATTTTTAACTATGTCTCCATCAACGGAGAGCGTATGCATCTGATTGGTCAGTTTCTGTAACAGCTAGAGATCGCTTCACCAGAACGGGACTCTATAGTCGCTGTAATCAGTAGTTAATGCAGTGTTTGGTCACTACAGGCTTTATATTGAAAATATTATTTATCTTATTTGTTCTTTTGCCGATTCTGAACACAAGGAAGTGTAGAGAAAAAAACAAAAAAATGCTGCTCTGTTTGTTTCCATGCGTTTCTAGAGTATTCTGTGAGCTGCACTTCTAGTAAAAAGCTTTACAGCTTTACAGTACTTTCTGTCGCCCATTGCTCCTTGAGGAAGAAATGCGTTCACAAGCCTAGAAAAAACAGAAACTGCGCCGTATAGTAGGCAGAGACGCCATGAAAAGTTAGCACCCCCTGCTGTTCTGGTTAAGCAAAGCTGAAAAAAACAATAGAGAGTGGATAGGAAAAAACTGACTACTATAAACAACAGACGTCTCCATCAGTACGTCTGCGTCTGAGTGCAAATTCACGGTCGGAGAAGCATAAACTAGGCTTTACGCTACTTGTTGAATAACTTGAGCCAGGGTAAGATCTGAAGTGAGCTGGAACTTTTGCGAGAGTTCTTTGTCTCTGAGCCCAACAACCATCCTGTCCCGTATGTGTTTGTCTCATTTATTGCCAAATTCACAGTTCTCCACTAGCTCGAAGAAAGCTCTTATAGAAGCCTCCACTTTTTCCCTCGGCAGCTGGCTCCTTTATTATTATTATTATTTTTATTATTTATTGAAAGTTTGTATGTGATAACTTGATAAAATTAAGGGAAATTAAAAGTAAAATATTTCAACCCTTAACCCACACTTCTGATACAACATAGATCACAGTTTATATGGGACATCCACAAGTTTGAGGAGCTGTAGTAGGGACAGTAGGAAAAAATGGGAGGATGGCAAATTTATTTATTCATTTAATAATAATAATTAAAAAAAACTTTTTGACGGTGGCGTATGTCAACCACAGTCAACTTTTGCGCTGAGGTTGTAGCAGGAGGAGGTTTGCCGGAGGATTGGCTAGAATTAACTTACTTCATTGGTGGTGTTCTAAGACATTTCCAATAGTGCCTTCCTCAGCTCCTCTTTATTGTGTAAAAAATGCAATATTGTTGTGCGTTGTCCACAAATAACAAAAGCCCAAATGCTTTACGCCGTCATGAGTTTCTAATGCATAGCAAATTCCAAAGTGTTAAATCAACTCCTAGGGAGTTGAATTCAACACCTTCAAAGTGTCTATATTAGTCCACTCTAAATTGAGTTAAAAAAAACACTTTTGATAGTGTTAAGCAATTAACACTGTGACAGGCTTAGAACAACACTCAAAATAATTTAAATTTAACACATATAGGTGTTACAGTTAGCCAACACTAGTGTTAACTTGTGTTACTCCTAGTGTATTCTGTCAACACCGATTTAAGATTCTAATTCAGAATCAGAATCAGAATCAGAATCAGTTTATTGGCCAAGTATGTCACATACAAGGAATTTGACTCCGGCAAACTTTTTCCTCCAGTACAGAACTTGAATAAGTGAAATAAAAAAAAAATAAAAAAAAGAAAAATATGAACAAAAATAAGTAAAAATACAAATAAATATCAGATCGTAAATAATAAAGGATAATATATACACCAAGCCGGGGTTATTTTACAGTGAGTATGTACAGAAGTGCAGAGTTATAGTTTATTGTTATGTGAGTGCACTCACACACTGTGACTAGACAGAGTTCGTCAGAGCGACAGCCTGGGGGAAAAAACTGTTTTTGTGTCGGGTGGTTTTGGCGTACAACGCTCTGTAACGCCGACCTGAGGGGAGGAGCCTAAACAGATTGTGGCCAGGGTGTGAGGGGTCAGTGGTGATTTTCCTGGCCCGCTTCCTGACCCTGGCCCAAATTACACAAACACTGGAATGTGTTTAAAAAAAAAATATATATATATATATATACATAAATAAAATTATTAAAAATAATTCTGAAAATAAGTCCATTAATGATTCCGAATCACTGTCCCAAAAACACACACCCCTCTTATATTTACATAGAAAGGTTAGTTTCTGCTAGCCGAGTTGCAAATGGTTAGCTTCTACTAGCAGATACTGTTCTGCTCTCTCCTTGCCACAAAATCAATACAGCCTTCCTGTTCGGGTCACAAGCCAAGGTAGGAAGGACCACAAATTCTAATTTTCTCTATGATTTGGAACAGACTGTCTTTTTCTCACTTGCTCGTTTTTGTTGTCTATTTCTTTTCTGAGTCTAATGCAGGTAGTGCGGGCGGAGGAAATGTTCACATGAAGCATGTATGTGCAACTAATAATAACTGGTTGTATTTGATAAGAAAAACTTGGTTTCTCTGTGTATGAGGTCTTTAAAGTTGTGTGCAGCTGATTTGCTGTGGAGGTTAACCAGTCAGATCTTATGATTTCTTTAGTGAGGAAAAGCAGCAAGTTGAATTATTCCGTATTCCGTTATGCCCTTGTTAACTCAGCGACCAGCTCTCTTATGGTCTTTTCAATGAGTACTGTCTCAGATCAACGCAGCCCAGCAGAAGCATCTGAACAGCAACATTGCCATCCATCAGATAAAAAGTAGGCTGCTTTTGCTTTGCATGTTCCTTATCTTATGATCATAAAATATGTTACAATTCCCTATTAGATTCTTGATGAACATGGGTTGCTGTTATTCAGGATGGTGTACTATAACTTATGCTGTTGTAAGGTGTTTTAAAATCTCTGTTCCCATTTTTAACTTTAAACGCCTTTTTAAGCTCTCTGCACATCCCTGCTGGCAAGCATAACAGAGTATTGATAGGCACAAGGTTTCATGTTCTGCAGCGTGTGTCAGGTAAACTAAATGTTGGAGTGAGTGCAGCTCTTTTCCTCTGCTCAATATTTACTATGAGTACATTGGAATTTTTAAGAAGCAGCCAGTCCAGGTAGACAGGAATACCTTTGAAATGCCCTAAAGTGATTCCATTTCCTGTTCATTGTCTAAAATCTCCTTCAGCTCAGTGATGGTTGTACTCTGCTCCTCAACAGCAGGCAGCAAGCTATCCTATTATACATGTCCCACTTGTGGTAATTGCTTGCACGCTGCAGATGTAGTGTGGAAATTAGTAGTGAGTCACTATCCTCATGTGTGCACTTGTGTAAGTGTAACCTGGTCCCCCTGTTTGCTGGTGCTCATGATGGTGATGACAGTTGATTTTTGATTATGGCTTTAGTATTCCACACTAAATAAATGGAAAAATTATTTTTGATTTAAGAAAAATTAACTGTATTTTTATAAACATAAATTGTAGAACTTCTCTTATGAACTTTGTTTTAATCCTCACTCTCTATCGAAAACTAATCACTCATCTTCAAAACTAATGGGAAGTCAGAAGTCTGTACTAAAATTTTACTTTTAGCATCAAACGGTCAGTGACCCACCTAGATTGACTTGCTTGTTTGGTTTCAGTTAATGGTTGTACCTTCGGATGCTTTTTTTCAGTGATTTCCTTAAACGCTGTTTAAATTAAATTAAATGCATTTTTAAAACAGCTCAACATCTGTCACATTTGATAACCCTTTTAAATAAGTGCAAAAAGCTTTAATGTAAATTGATACTTTACTGCAATAGCAAAATTGGACAGATATTCTGTATTTTGGCTACATTTATCTAAACAGAAGTAAAGCAACATTTGGTTACTCTTCATATTTTAAATATAAGAACCTCTCATTAACATAGAACTGACGTATGTTTTCAGGAAATTGCTAAACGTGCCCAAATCTACAGGCAAATATGAATTTATTTCAACCAAATTTTTTTTGTCCCTTAAAGGCAGCTGGTTTTACCATGATCTAATATGTGCTATATTGCTGTTTATGTTTTTCATGCTTACTCTTTGATTATGTTCTGTTTATTTTTTCCCTGTTTTCTCTGTAAAATTTACATCTGGGTTTATTAGCCATCTCCTCAACCCCAGAATGCCCCCCCTCAGCTGTTCCACATTCTGCTAATTAGACTCACCAGTTCACCACTTCAGCAATTACACCTTCACAGTATTTGGCCCCACTTTTTACTGGCTTGCTGAAATTATCTACTTTACACTGCTCTGTTCCTGTATTTCCATTGGGTATTTCATGTAGCAATATTTGAAATATCCTTGCTTGAATTTGCGTAACAATTCACCTCAGGCTTATTCCGTTCCACCAATGAAGCTCAAATGAATTCAGTCCAAGCTGATTGAGGAGGCTTAACAAGCAAGGCTCATGTGCGTCTACGCTACATTAAAGGAAGTCCCTGTCAGTCGATGCTATATAAGTGAGAATACGAGGAGAGAAAAAACAGCGTTCTTCTCCAAGGCTATGAAAGACTTATTAATGCATGGTATGATGAGATTGTGATACCTATGAGGATCACAATTACATCATACCCAATAAGGGGAACACCAGCTGCATATAAAAGCTTGTGAGGCTGCATTGTGTTATAATGTAATTAGGTGATGTTCCTTATAGACGGTTTAGATTGTGACACAGGAGCACTGAGAAGTACTTCTAACTATAAACTTCTAAGTTCGTGTTAATAAATCATATTAGGTCGCTGGGAAGGGCAAGATAATCTGGAGTCTGTTGCGAATTATAAAAACCAGAATGTAACACGACAGAAAATAGCTGACAGGTGAAATGGGTTCAACATAATTTAAGAATCAGGATGTAAAACATATTTAACTAAATTATTACAGTTTCAAGTATTTAAAATGTAAAGTTACATTAATGCAGTATTTTAATGTACATGTGTATCTTTTTTTACCAGTTGCCAGGTAGCCTACTATAAGACTATTTTAACATATTTAGACAGGACAGCATGGCGATTTTATTGCTAGATCTTAGACAGAAAGTGATTCATTTATCCCAGGTGTCAGGAGCAACACTGGTGGAACAAAAAGTTTCTGGTAGCAAGTAAATATTAAATACAATAATGTTCTTCAAAATGATAAAAGTAAAATCATTAGATTAAATAAGTCATTAAATGATTAGAACACAATTTTAAAAGGCTAAAACTTGAATTCCATTGCATAATTTAACGCCAAAAAGACAACTGCAGCTACTGCAACCGAATTAATATCTTTATATTGGTGGGTGGGTTTAATGACAGAGAAAACAGCAGCAGAATACCAGCCCGCACGCACATGGATTGTCCAATCATTTGATCAAACTAAAATAAGCATCACATCAAACCTGCCATGGAGTAGGCTTGTCCAATTTAAAAGTTGCCATGGTGATTGAGTGAGGCTTCAAGTAAGTCTTGTTCGTGAAATCGGATCTGGGGAAATTGAACCAAGATTGTTGTGTCAAAGTAAGCCTGGCTTTTGGAACTAGCTCACTTCATAGAATATCCCCCTGGTTTTTAGGTGTTTCTGTCTGTGAGTTCCTGATTTTTAGTTTCATTTTTAAATATTGAGATTCCACACAATCTCTTCCTTTCTGCTGACTCCATTTGGGTCCTTTAAATTCACAAATTTTGACACATTGACCATGTAAAAATGAAAAAATAGCAAGCCAAGTGCAGTGTGATCCGCCATCCCTTCCAAAGGCCTTAGAAACATTATCAAGAAAGCAAGTTATAATGAACTGTTTAAAATAGCAGAACATTTTAGCTAAAAATTGAAGCACACAGGTGATCAATAGCTTTATCAGATGTTCTAAGAAACTTTAACCATTAATGCCCATCTTTGCTTTTAGTTTTAAAGTTTTTGGTGTGTTGCCTATCTTTTAATCCAGAAGATGTAGCTATTAAGAGTTTTAAATAAATAAGCTTTGTTCTGTCTCTACATAAAATTCAACTGTTTGGGTAAAATTGGGTATTCAGATCAGCAGATGTTTAAATTTAAATTTGTACAAATGCCCACAGCCCATTTCCATTTGTCCCAGTTAAATATGTGTCCACATGTCCATTATTGATGTGTATTTACAATATTTTGAAAACAATCAAATTTGCTTGTGTGCGTATCCCCAGGCTTAAAATGACAAACGGATGTCTGACAACTTTTGTAATGCAGTTTAAGAAGCTTTTTGTTCCACTCCAATCTTTTTAAAGCGTAAATGAGAGGCAAGTAACAGCGGTGTCCCTGACAGCTTGTTCTCCACACTTGTCCGATACAAATGTGCCGACCAGTCATTGCCATTAGTTATATCGACTGCTATGGTTTTCTGTTTGAGTTATACCCCATTTTAAGGTTTATGATCACGTTTACTGATTAGCCTTTTTGTGCAGGAAGTGGATTACAGTATCTGTCCATTTATCCATCCTGTCTGTTTGTTTTTTTGTTTTTTGGTTGTTTTTCTTTCAGGTTGCATATTATAGTTTGACCACATTAGATCTTTTAATGTCTATCATAATTACATTGTGAACTTGAGAATTTATACAAAATTTTTTTTGATGCAACAAGTGTCTAGGATTCCTTTATTTTCTTCCCTTCATCAGATGACTTCAGTGAAGTTTTCACCCTTTGTACACATTTATTTTGCATGTTTGTCCAGCCTAGATGTTTTACATAATCACACAAGTAACTTCTCCCTAAGAGCGACTAACTCTTTGAATTTTATCACTGTTTAATGGTCTGGAAAGGGTTACTAAGTCTTTGCAACTTTAGTGAACCAAAATAAGAGTCATTATCCACAAATAGAGAGCAGAAGGAACATTTGAGAGTCTCCCCTATAGAGACTGGTCTACCAAAATTACTTGAGTAAGGTCAGTGTTTGTGTTTAAAACACTAGAATAGAGGGCAAATTCAGTTTTAAATCCTAATTCTGTTGGAAGATTTTTTTGTGTTGTTTCTGTTAATAAAAGGGAAAATAATGTAACAAAATGTTTGCAGCTTAAATTTAACTTCAAATTGGTTAAAGATTTATTGAACACCTCATGGGATATGCTGTAAGCATGCATTATTGATGAGTGTGACCACCTCAGGCATATGGTTAGAGCAATTATTTTTGCAGCTAGAATTCCCTTGAATAAAAAAAAACTGTTAGTGAATTAAAACAAAGCTTATGGTTTTACCACAGGTTTCTGTGTAACTCGAGAAATTTTTTAGCTTTATCATTCACTGGGCTTTAGATTTTTCATTTGTATTCATATGACATGAATATGACAGGCTTCATATTCACCCACATTTGACCGTATATGGGCGGAATTTGAATTCAGCAGTCTCTAAATGTATCTTCCATGCACATACCCACGCTGCATGCCTGCAACTATCATTTAGTGCTTCTCTGCAATGATCAGTGCGCCTGAGAAAAGTCTTAGAGAGCTGTGGAGGCATCTGCTTTGATATAAATGGTTTCAGAATTGGGTGTCTGTTTCTGCTGTGTAAATGAGGATCTCAGCACGCGTCAGCGCTTCTCCTCAGAACTACAACTTGTTTATGTGCTTTGAGCTTCTGTGATATTAATGTCTCCCTTCTTTTTTTCTTCCTGTCACAACCCCCTTTTGTACCCCCCCCCCAATCCCCATGTTGTTTCCTGGAAGGTGTTGCCAGGCATACTGCAGAAGCATTGCTGTATCTTACCCGACAAGAACACAGGTATGGACTAAGCAGAGGGTCCCTCTTTTCTAAGCACACTGCTTGGATAAAAGCGGAGTCACTCATGATTTTAATGAGTGGGTGGTCATGCTGAGGTATAGACAATCAGATGAGGAGGGGATGGAGAGGGGAACAATTTGTCTGTTTTATCTTATCTGTTTTTGTATGTATTGTGTAGCCCTGCTAGCTCCTCCAGCCTCATGGTTATATATCTCACACTGATTATATCTTTCTTTTTCATTGCCTCTCAGATTTGATCTTTCTCTGACCAAACAAAACTGATGTCAGTTTATTATTGTGATTTCTTCTCTAGCATTGTCATTATCTTTGGATTAATAACTGTCTCTAGAAGAGTGACCAAATTTCTACACAGTCTAAAAACAGGATGGTTTTGGGAGATGCGATTAAGTTCCCTCAGCCAGTGAATGTAATCGAACGACTTCCAGCCCGATTGGCCTTGAATGTCGACTAGGGGGTTGGACACAAAAAGAATCAGAGTGGTGACATACATCTCACAAGGCCACCAGGCTGTGCTGACAAGAACAGTCTTCCATGGAGATGTTATTACTGACTGAAAGAGTCAAAGCTGCCTATTATCAGAAAGATATTTAAAAATTAACTAGAAGAGGCCCAGGAATGTAATGTTGTAGCTATTTAACGTAAGTTTTCGTACTTCAACTATTTTTCAAAAAAGTAACTAACAACAAGTCTCTTTTTTTTTTTTTTTGTGTGAATCTATTGTAAAACCACATATTGTTCTTCGTCTTCTCAAAAGCAGTGGTTGCTACCCTCTGCCATCATAAAGCTCTCACAGGGGATAAAGTTCTTATTCGCCAGTCCCTACCAGCTGCAGTTAAAGCCCCTCCATAGCTACTTGTCCAGACTGTTAATGAATTGTGCATTTGCAAAGCCTCCACTACCTGATCCCTTAACAGTCAGAGCAAAGTGTAAGCATATTTTCCTTCTGTAAAATAAATAATTTCTGTGCTGTATTTTTGTTCCATGTGAATGTAGGTGGTACAAAGGAAAATAAATAAACTATCATGTCCCAGTGTCCCTTGTAGGGATTTAACCTGAGGATTAAAAACCAAACCAGACTTCAGTTAACTAAACTTAAACTAGTGCATCCATGCACATTATCCATTATAAAAATTTTGTTAATAAACTCTATACAAAACTGTACTCCAGTGCATCTCCAGTTGCTTTGGTTTACTTTGCCGAGTATAATTAAGAAAGGGAAGGAAACATTTTGGAGAGGTTGGTGTGACTTGTGATGATGATGGGCTTCTTCACATCATTGCAGGAATGAAGAGGTTGCTGATGAAATTGAAGAGCAGGGAAATATATTCAGGTACCTGACCGCAGTTCTCCTCCTAATGACTTCTTTTGTACCCTCTTACTTTAATCCTACTTCTGTTCAGCATTCCGTTCACTTTTTTAGTTGCTATAACGGCATGTTTTCCCTGAAGTGACACACACACAGAAATGTAAGAGGGTGGAGCGGCCACCTTGAGTGCAATGAAATACTTTGAAACTTGTTATCAGGCACTTGTCACAACTTTAAGCCATCTGAATAAACTAGACAAGCATTTGGAGAGTGCAGACCTCCCTCCACATCATCTCCCAAATCTAATCACTTGTTCCTGGTCCCACTGTGGACATTCCCTGAACATTTCATAAAAATTTGTCTATAACTTTTTGAGTTATGTTGTGACCTGACAAACGAATAAACACTGGCAACAATATAGCCTCCTTGACAGAGGTAATAAATGTTGTACAGTTCCTAAATGTGAGATTAGCTGCACTTAAGGTTAAAGTAACTTGTTACAGTGTAATTAAAAACAAGAAGTGCATTTTATTGGTCTGTTTTAAGATAAGTAGTACCGGTTGTTACAGAATAGTCTTTGTTTTATGACTGGCAAAAGCAATCAAGTACAAAAAATTAAGTAAAAGATTTTTTGTATGGATGCATTACTTGAGGACAACAAAGATGCATGTCTCAATTGTTGTGTTTATGTGCATTGTTTTGCACGGCATACTCAAGTCCTGTAATTTGTTATTAGGTTTTGTGCATTACAACTAAAATGTTTAACATAATCTATTAGGATTTTATATGATAGACCAACACAGCAGCACACAGCTCCGAAGTTGAAGAAAAGTGATGCACGAGTCCCACACAGTTTATACGTGAAACATCATTTCAGTCGCCAACCCCAGCCACAAGTCTTCTGTAGCCTCTAAACAGGTTTCCAGTGAAATCTTACTAGTTTGTCTGTGCCTTCTAAAGAAGACTTGTGTTCTATATGGCTAATAAAAAATTACAAACAGGACTTCTGGCTTTCTTGAAGAATAGCTTTCTACCTACCATTCTTTTATAGGCCCCAACTTTGTTGGGTGCACAACATAATCTCCAACCTGAGCATAATATCATTGCAACTTCTCCAGAGTTATCAGTGGCTTCTTGACTGCTTCTCTGTATTATGATCTTCACCTACCCCTGTGGTGCTCCTCTAATTCCGTGGTAAGTTTTCAAGTGTGCTGTACACTTTCCATTGGACAACAATGAACTTAACTTGGGAGCTGTCCAAAACCAGGATAATGTTTCATAACCTAACCATAATTAAAAATTCTCCCTAAATTTGTCCATTGCTTGTGGGCTATGTTCCTTGGTCTTCACAAGTCTGTCTTCACTAATTTTCTGAAACCAACCCTCCAAGGTATAGCTTTATGAATGTGAAAATGGGGTGATTTAAAGTTTTTATGGTAAAATGTGAAAAATGACAAGGAGAATCGTTATTGCTGAACAGTTAATTTGAATACAAATCCTTTAAATGTTTTCACTGAGATTTTGTGACAAAGTTGTATTAGATGAAGCTAACCTTGCTTTTACTTTAAGATTGTTGCATCTGCACAAACTTCTTTTCAGGCATCTGAATGAAAGGTTGATAGCAAAATCAGTGTGGCTACATTAGCTTGCACCGTCAACTTAGGTTGTGAAAAGCAGCTCACCACTCTGAAAATGTCACAATTCTGAAAGATTAGATTCATACAAAGTACACAGAGCACATCGTTTAGGCAGTCCTGAGTGATGTTTCATCAAGACACCTCTAGTTTTGTAAAGAAGAAAAAAAAAGTAATGAACCCATTTAGGTTTATTGATCACTGCTGAGTCAAATGACACATCTAAATTTGAGCTAGGGCTCCTGCAAAGTAGCTTTTACCTTGGCATCTGTTGCCACGGAAACATGCCTCATCGGGGCAAGCTTTGCAATTTTTATGTTGGTTTGTTAGAAGCATTACTCATTTGCATTGATGTCAGATCTTTGATTCGATGGTGATGATAGTGATAGTCAATACTTGCATATTTTGATGATGCTAATTAATAAGTGCAATAATTCTAATCTGATCTGAGGACAGACTTGGAATAAAACTTTAAGGTGGAGTAAGAAATTTTAAACCTGACTGTAAAAGCAATAAGAATCATTACCACAATAGTTAATCTGCTGTTGACGGTAATTATATACTGCATTCTATGAGTCATTCTATTATGTTGAATTAGGACGCCCTCTTCTGACCAATGTCTCAGATCTTACAGTTTGCACTCAGAAACGTCTCCCATCTGTTTTCTTATTCTGTGCTGTGCTTTGACAGTATATTTGCATGAAAATCCAAAGGCAAGAGGCTTATTTTTCAATCTGGCTGTCATTAGCCATCCCCCTTTGTTCCTAATTGACTCCATATGTAAAACCTCTTGTGCTGATGAACACTCTGCATTTCAATACTCATCATTCACAGGCCTTTCTATTTATAGACATCAATTTGTGTGACGTTTTGATCATTTTTGGAGCCTCTTCTCAAGTCCGTTCTTAAACTTCTTGCATCCTGCCATCATGATCTTCCTGTGCTTCGGTCAAAGCCAAATCCTCGTGTATTAGTGATCCAGCAATACATCAATATGTATTCAGAGCCACAGAATGACAGTAAGAGGGGTTTTGCTGCAGAGAGAGTAGATGTGTGTAAATTTTTTACTGAATCTGTTATTTTTATTACAATGTTAAACTAATTCAGTAGCAGCGTTTGCTCAGCATGCACATATGAAGAGGAAAAAAATCAACGAAAATCAGCAAAAGAGAAGAACAACTTTAAAGATTTGAGGTGAACTACTACGCAGGATGGCTCATTAGCCAGAATTAAATGGCATGCTGATGATGGATGATTCATGGGTATTTGAGAAGTGATGCATCTAAAAGTTGCAGGATAGTAACTCTCAAGGACTGGATATGCCCCCCCTGATTTACATTATATCATTCAGGTACCGAAGCAACGAAAAAGACCTAGACCATCACACTAGTACCACCATGTTGTGACGGTTGGTATGGCATGCAGCTTTTTTTTTTCAAACAAGCTGTGCAATTCTTCATGCTAAATGTAGCAGACAGTTCCACTTTTCCAGACATTTGTCTGAATAAGAAATCTTTAAGAGGGGCAAATATATCTGTTTTACAGAACTGTAACCTGCAACAGACCATAACAAAGAATATTATGTTTTACTCGATTAACAATTCCAACCATAGTTTGAATCCTAATTTAACCATGCTACATTAAAATACAAGAAATTAGATAGGAAATGTCTGTGACACAAAATGCTTGTAAAAGAATACGCGGACTATTTTATTTTTGATTTTTTACTTGTTTAAGAAAATCAGGAGTCCTATCTTGGTAACTTTTTATTCCATCACAGGGATACACAGGACCGGTGATTGACTAGCACCCTGTCTAGGATGTACCCTGTCTCTCACCCGATGACCACTGGAGATAGCCAAACCATGCAAGCATTCATTCCTGGGGACAGTTTGGAGGGACCAATTGACCAGAGAGTGGGAGGAAGACTGATTACCCTGAGAGAACCATGCATGCAAGCGGCACGTAAAAATACTCCAGGCTGGATATGGAACCCAGAACCTTCTTGCTTTAAGACAACATTCTTAATATTACCACTACCACTGTGAAGCCCCCCTACAATATTTCTTTATTTATTAGTAACACTACTTTTCTATTTGTTTTGCATTACACAAAACCTTTATTAGCTTATTCACTTCTACAGAAGTATGTTTTGTGTCTGCTCAGTGTTGTAGAATTTGCCTGGGCACCCGTTTCCACAAAAACAGTCAGCTTGGGAGATTTGAGGGCTGGGGGGTGCAGATGAGCTATTGTGGGGTGAAGAAACAACAGAAAATTCCTCTGAAAAACCTTACAGAGCCACATGTAAGAGGGCATTTTAGTCCTAATCTAAATAACTGTCCTATTTCTTCTCATCTCTGCAGTCTGAAAAGGGTTCAGAGACTACTTAAGACCCGAACTACATCAGAAGAATCAGAATCAGAATAGGTTTTATTGCCATTGTTTGAGAACAAGTTCACAAACTAGGAATTTTTCTCGGTACAATTGTGCACATAATAGCTCCTCTGCCTTACGAAGCTTCTGTGTGGAGTCACAACACGTCCATCTTAATACTTCACATGTCCTGGCCGAGGCTCGTCATCCCGCTGTGAATCTCTCTGAAACGAGAATGAAACAGCAGCTGCACTATTAGCTCGCCTAATTAACGGGCGGGCTGTCGTTTTCCTCTGTGGTATTGTTGTGAAGACTCTTGCAGTACATCCTCTGCCACATTTCAGATACTTTGCTTTGGAAATACAAAGAATATTCAAATCTTGTTTAAACAGATAGAAGAGCAAATTGATGATAGCTGGTAGTATAATTCTTGCCTAATTCCAGTGAGTGTTTACCCTCACCAACCAGCTCATCAGTCTTTCCTGCTCTCTCTTCTTCTCTGCACTCCCTCCAGCACCTTGAAGGCATACACAATGAACTATAAAAGCAGTGGGTATGTTTGCAGCAATACTTGTTTTTTTCCTGTGGGGCACTTCCTTTGAATATATAGACAACGGCAGCTCCAAGTTAAGAGTTTACAAAAAGAGAAATATAGATTGTATTCATTGTAAGTTTTTTACCAGTGCCTGATATAATCAATCCTTTCAAATAACAGCAATGTGAAAACATTTTTACCTGCAGTTTTACCTTGCTTAATCCATCTTGACACATAAAGTAGAATAGTAGGGAAAGTGGAAGATGTGTAGAATGACTCCATTTTCAGTTTCTAGCTGCTTTTCTTATCAGTGTAGTTGTTTCGATTTGCATCTTGGCTCTTAACATGCTGTAGACTGTTAAAGTCAGTGTATTTTAAACACATGTTTTTCCAACACACGATCGAGATGAGCAAGTATTCACAAATGTTTTCAAACTTTGCTTCCAAGAAATAACATGTAACATAATAATATTAATTAAAAGTGTTCCTTATCATTTCAAAAATGTTTATTTAAAGCTTGTGTGATTTTTAACTAATTTTAACTTCATTATTCTTATACATCATTGTGACTGCATGTGCATTGCCATATTAGGGACCTGAGGGATGTATCTTCTTTCAGTTAATACCTTCTGCATAATTTTCTGCCTACAGCTCTTCGGGAATCACCTTTGTACTATGTGTCTCTAGTTTATGTTGGTTAAACTTTTTGATTTTTTTATATTTATATTTTTGTAACAGTGTTGTTGCAGAAATTCCCAAAGATCTAATAAATAAATAAATAAATAAATAAATAAATAACAGATTAAAATGATTCTCTATATTACTTAACTACTATCCTCCCTTGTGCTGATAGGTTTACATTTTAAGAATGAATATATCTCAGTTAAGTTCAAGTCATTTTCAGTCCAATATAAAAGTTATTTTAATAGAAGTCATTTAATTTTTCTTTTTTGTATTAATATAGCCTACTTGATGGAAATCTTTGACAAATGAACAATCGCTGTCCCTTTAAATTATGAAGATCTTCAGGAAGCCTGTTGAAATTCCACAATTTATAATCATGTACATAGATCAAGTAGACTTGTGTCTTGCATTTAAAGTGTGTGTTTTGTTGTGTTTGTCCCTGTGGAGACTTTTTGTCCTTGAAATTAGTCTGGAGGACACCTGGCTTTTGTGGACTGCATAGCTCCCTGACATGATGAATAAACTGGAAAGAAAGCGTTGATTTTAAATAGATTATCTAAGCTGTCGAGATAGCTTATTAATATATGAATAACAGTGTCACAGAGTTAAAAATTAATGTGACCCGTTTCTTTTACTCTCCTGAAAAACCTTGTACTTCCTCCTCACCTCCTTGCCCCCCTCCTCATTGGCCAAAACATATGTATAGGTTTGCACCTCATTTTTAAAATGGGGAGCTGTTGCTCTCCTAGCTCTATGTTAGGCCCCTATGCTTCTATTACAGTTGGTGCTTTCTCCTTTGTTCTCAGGTTGTATTGAGTTTCTTTTGGTTTAACCTTTGGGACTTTTCCCCATTGAAAGCACTGATAGCATTTGCAAAACTACTTGTCCTAATAGATGTGTTTCCACAACTGGAACTTCAGGGTGATTTAGTCAGCCAAAGACTTTTGCATATCACAACTAATTCAATAGCAGGTATTGTCCCTGATTATTTGAGTACATACCCCCATTTAAGTACTTCATTGGTTCCTGAAATTGGTAATGAAAAGTGAAGACACATGCATTTTGTGAAGGTCTGATCAAATTACCTTAAAGTTCCAATACTGGAAACAGGCCTGGGCCCTCATTTATCAAACATTCATAGAAATGTTCCTATATTCTATCCTACGAAGGAAATTTAGGATGTGCGTTCTGCAAACGCAATTCTGCAAACTTAAACTAGTTCTCTGTACTCCTCTCTGTCCAATATGAACAAAGTTATATCCAGTCGCTCATCTCAGGCTTCTCCTGAGGTCAGTAGTTGTTGGGAGTGTTTTAAAATCACTAACCAGATGACTATCTACTGGCATTGTTCTCATGCTCTATCTCAAACGGCCCAGCAAACAATTTACCTTGGCTTGTTAGACTGCTTGAAAAAAAAATTCTCAAAAGCTGCCAATCAAGGAATTCAAATGATCTTATTATTATAAAGATGCAGAGATCAGAAATATTGAGCTTGATTTCCAAACCCAGAATTTCTAGTCTCAGACTTGCCAGTACAGATTTTAGATGATTCCAATTCATATTTGGCAGATTAGTGTCAGTTAACCGTAAAATCACAGAATTCTAGTCCAGTTTCTCAGTGAAAAAAAGTTATGTTTGATAAACTAAATAACAGCTGCGAAATTTGGTCATTGTGAGTGATCGCAAGGACTTTAACTAAAGGGAAAACACTAGTCCTCTGTGAATTAATTTGATTCAAAGCTCCTGTATGGTGAGTTGTGTATTTGACCCAAAGCCTCAGTGTCTGACTTTTAGAGAGAATGACAAGGCTTTAATAAAATGAAAGATATTCTATAAAAAATCTCAAACTGTGTAAAACATTGGGGTACTTTCATGACTGTGACAGTTCATCTCAGATTATGAGACATTTCATAATTTTTAAACCTTCACTAGATACACAAATGTTTTCCTTTTCATTTGAAGGAGTTGTTCTCTCTCCCTTTCTGCTTCCTGCAACTTTCCCTGCAGCCCATGTTGTTGTTGTACTCAATGTTCTGAACATTTCTCCCAGAACTGCAATTACACTAAAGCAACACCACTTGTCCCAACTCTCATTATTAACACAGCAGCAGTTCTGAATAGATGGTACTCGTATCGTAGCCTGGAGCTCTTTGACACCTGATAGAGGTTGAACCTTTCTCTTGTTTGAAGCTTGCTAACAATGCAACAATATAAAATATTTTTTAGTAGTCCTGTATTTATTATTGCATGGAAATCTTTGCTTGCACAAGTGCACCCATAGTCTGTTGTTTAAAAAGAGCTGAAATATAAAAAAGAAAAAAAGTCAGTTTCATTGCCCACATTTGTCTTACTTTTTGCTGTTGTCAGATGTTTAAGTCCTGATAAATGGGTGATAACTTACACTATCACCTTGAACAAAAAGAAACATTTTCTCCACCTGTCAGCCTGTATTTTTGTCTGTGTAGTATTTACAGTGACGCAGATTTAGTTTTGGTGCTATTATTGTGACAAATAACAGTAGCCAAGTCTGCTACAAAAATCTGTTTTTAGAGGAAATGGCAGAGGTCCGGCAACTGGCTGTCTGAGGAAGCTAGCTGTAATTTAATTTTGCCAGTATCAAACAAAACGTAGAAAAAAAACTCAAATTGATGCTCTGCTCTGATATTAGTTTTTGAACATATATTGTATAAAGTAAATGAGTAAACAATTCAGGGTAGCTATAGGTTATTATGTACGGTACAATATTTTGTTAAGAATGTTAAATTTCTATAGACATACTGATTCTCACACATAGTCAAAATACATTATTATTCAATTTACTATTCTCCTTACTATAAATAACAATTTGGATTATTATAATGTGTAACTTAAATTTTTTTTTCTGATATACAAACATACACCATTAAAGTTCCATTAAAAATACATGTGAGGTAGGCAATAAACTCGAAATTTATACTATTTTTTTTTTTAATTTTTAAAGGATTAGTGTTGTTTCTTACTAAATAGTTTTTTTTTTTTTTTAGTATTGTAAGCCTGTGAATATTCTCATTCATCCAGGTCATGGTTATCTCAAGGAAGTTTCAATCAAACGTAACTGGAATTGGTAATTTGTCTTGGAAGACGTTTCACATCTTATCCAAGAGGCTTCATCAGTTCATGCTTGCCGCTGACCAGGCTGGTACCGGTCCAGCTAACTGGTGTGGAGACTCAGCTATTTAACCTCTTGGAGGGCTTTTACAAGAATCATAATGTCATTGGATCCTTTGTGCTCCATGTCTTAACGACGGTCGTTGGCGTGTCGCCTATTGTTTCGGCTTCATTGGTGCCCTATTGTGTTATAACGACAGTCGTTGGAGTCACAGTTGTAGTATTGTACCATTTGATGTAGAATAATTTAGACTTACTGTATAGTCAACCCCCACCTATTTGCAGTTTTATTTTATCCACACATTTACATATTTGTATATTTTTCAGTTGAACGTAACTACAAATTACCGTATTTGTGAAAAAAAGTGTATTTGTGGAGTTTTTTTGTACATTATTTTCTCACTGGAATGATGGATCCCTTAGCTAATTCATCCATCCATCCATCAGTTATTCCGCTTCTCCTTGAAGGGTTGCTGGGGGCTGGTGCATATCTCCAGAGGTCAACAGTAGAGACAGGTTGCCAGTCCATCGCAGCAGCTAATTCATGTAAAAAATAAAATAAAATATTTAAAATGAGAAATGTATCAGATTTTAAAATTATTAGAGGTCTATGCAAAATTTTTGCTGTAACTTGTAATTATATAAGAATTAATACATTTTTTTCACATAACAATGGAAAAAGGTTTGGTTTCCACAGAACAGTTGGTTGTCCAAATTTGGCTTCTTTTCATTTTTCTTTAAAGGCAGTGGCGCAGCTGGTTGCCTTTCTGATTTTTTCTTTTCTTGCACATCAGTTACAAACAGCTTTTTGCAAATTGTGTTTTCTTGATGCAATCTGTATAAAACAAATCAGTTTGTTCTTGGAGAGTTATGTTTTCGTTTAATATTTTTTCATTATTTTCAACAAGAGATGATGCTCAAAGAGAGATTGATCTAACTTTTGTCCGTTGCAATTTTTGCTTTACATGCTTTTTACAAAGTTCTTAGAAAACATAGTAAAATGACAAGTAGAAACTGTTTGACCAGCACATCCTCACTCCCAACTTGTCATATATGGTCCCATTGTCAGGCTCCCTCCGCGTCACATAACGCGTGGCGTAACCCCCTCGCATCATTTTTTGAAGCGCTGGGTGCTCCCGTTGAATGTTATACAGATCCCTAGACGTGGGTAACTGACAACGTGGGGAGGATAAGAAATCAATTTTCTTGTGCTTGGTTAAAAGAATGTGTTTTTGTCCTTCTGTGACCTTAAGGTTTGAACATAAAACTTGTGGGTTGGTTAAAATTGGTTAGATAACTCAATGTACGGTATGTTATTCTGCTACATTGACCGTCTCTGAAACAAAATAAACTTTAGATATTTACAATAAAGGACCACAACCAGGGGGAGCCTAAGTCTCTTCCCCTTCCAGTCGGCCAGTGTGTCCCCAAACTGAAAAAATAATGAATAGAAGTCAATGAAGCGATAAAAGTTATTTTCTGGTCCGCTTTGTCTTACATCCTGTATCACACATATGTTGTACTTCGATTTAAATGATAACTAATGATGTACATTTCGAATGTGTTTGTCCACTGATTTGGGATTTATCTGATTGTAAAAATTCCCATTTAAAATGCCTACAAATCAGAAGTCGCATATATAAGCCATTTGGCTAACGGAAGCTAACACTAGCTATAGCACATAAAACGCTCACCTAGAGCTTGTAGAGCTTCTCCTCCATGCTGGCTCTCACTCCACCGACTGCTTTACCCCTGACATAGCTGCCACTTTCCACATGGTCAAGTTTATAGTGGTTTTCTTCGTGTTTAATGCTCCTTTCTTCGTCCTGGAAGGTACGACCCTCGCTCTCCTACTTCTTCTGCAGTTGTAGTCCGCTAAACGTTTTCACACAAAACCTAAAGTAACTTTTGTCTCCAGTCAAAAATCAGCGTTTTCTATGCATCAAAGTTCGTTTTTAAAAATCACAGACATCATATTTTCGATCAACAGCGCATTTCAAACTGGATCAGAAAATAACTTTTATCGATCCATTGACTCTCATTCTTTTTTTTTTGGCATTAGGGGACCCATGAACCGGAAGTAAAAGGGCCTGTCTTAGGCTCCCCATATAGCCTGCCCTGAGCGCGTCAAAAAATGTGCAGCATTTTGTGACGCGGAGGGAGCCTGACCATGCGTCCATATATGTTGGAGTGAGAATGCTTTGGTTTAACATAGTTTGCGATGCTGTTTGGCATTTTTATTGCACAAAATGACCTCTGATTCATTCCGTCTCTAATCGTTTGAGCACTGCCGCAGAGCAATGTTGGCAATAACTGGTAAAGTATGACCCTCACTGCTTCTGTAATGATGTCCTGCTTGCTTGATTGTGCCTCTTATGGCCTGAACGATGCATCTGACTGGTCAGATGATAAAAGATGACCAGTGTCAATCTCATTTCACAGCTCATCAGGACAATATGGGAGCGTTGTGCATTTGGGTGTATAAAAAGAATGACAAAATTAGACCTTAGAAGTGGTTGTCTATTTTTGAATACTATTTCTATGATTAGAGCAAACTAAAATGCCCTTAAGATGATGTCAATAACGTTATAAGGTAAAGTTGGTGTAAATCTGAATTTTAACTGGAGGCAATGATGCTATTGCACCCGGCTAAATTACTTGGAATTATGTATGCAAATCATACACTGTTGATAAAAATTGCACCATAATCTGCAGGCTAAAATCAGTCAAAAACCAAATAATTATTAATAAATGAACGAATGAATGAACTTCGTAACAGATCCATGTCACTGAAGGGCTTTCAGCCAACAAGCAGCGCTCCCATATATGCAGTATGAAAGGGTATACACAACGTCAGGGTGGGAGAAAAAATGCACTCATCTGTATCTTAATTCCTTATATATAGAAATCAAAAGACAGTCAATAAAAAAACCCCATAAACATTTGACGTACTCAGACATTAACAACATTATGAGACTGGGATGGGAGCCTCATTCCACAGATGATGCGCTGCAGCCTCCAGCCTGCGCCCAAGCTCACCCACCGAGTAGTTCTGAGTTCCAGCAGCACGACTCTCAGCAAGACAACCCGGACGCCCTTATCTGGTGCTACGTAAAGTTGAGTAGATTTTATCAATTGCATTCAGAGACCAGTTGACGATTTCCATCTTTAAGCTTGCAACTGATTTGCAAAATTATTAAAATTAATTTAGCAGCTGAGATGTTAAAAGAAGTGTCTAAAATTACCAAATCAATCAATTGTTCATGGTGTAAAATTATCATGTGTGCATGCTTTATAAATATTACATCGTTGTTATTTAAAATAATGGGGAATAAATTATTTCCTGTGAGCTGTTATATCCACAGCGTCACATCTGAAGAGGCAGAAGATGTCTAGTGGCTTTAATCTGCTGACTGTAAGAGACATGCATCGGTGACATCCCTATTAAAGATAATGTTTTGAAGTACTTGCAACTCTTCTACATGTCAGATTTAGGTATTGAAGTGCACGATATGGTTTTAAAATATAAAAGCAAACATAAAACAAAAATAAGAGTTTGGTTAAGTGTTTGCCAGTAGGCCATCAATGAACACTATACAAAACAAAATACCACATAGACTTGGCATTCTCTTAATCCTAGTAAAAAAGTGATATCATCTTTGATAGATTATTATTTTTTCTTTGGGATTCTTAAACTATTTTGAAGTTGCGTTGACCTGAACCTGAGACATTTATCTCTTTAACAAAGATGATTTTTTTTTTTTTGTTGGCCAACAAAAGCAGACACAGTTAGTGAGAAAAATAAATACAATGCAATCACTAACCAAATCTGATGCTTCCTTTCAAACACAGAGCAATGACTTTCCTAATATATTTTGCATTACTGTTGATATTTAGATGTACTACTCGTGATTTTAAAGGGGTTTGTTATTCTTTAATTAATACATTTCTTGAATTTACCTTGCCACCAAAATTGAAAATAACACAGTAAAAAACCACATTTGTATGGATGTTGGTGCTCAAGGCCAAAAGAGACAGACATGCTCCAGAGAGCTACTCCACCCAAATGAACAGACAGTTATGAAGAAACATCATTGTTAGCTTGTGCATCCATCAGCTGTGCCTGACAGCATAGACCTAAATGAGGCCCTCATGGGACCAACACAGGGGGAAACATGCACTGGGGTCTTTTTAGGACAGCAGTGATTAGCAGAGTGTGCTGTGGATTAATCATGACTGGCAATGCAGTTTTAAAAGTGTTTTTTGATCTTGTGATTTTTAATATTCATCATCAGTCGAAGTGAAAGTAACTCAACCATTACTCTATTTTAAAGTTAACTATGTTTAAAGGTTACAGAGGATTATTGGCTCCAGGTTTGGGTGATGAAAACAACAGCCAACACTTTATCAACATACTTTTCAAACACTCACTAAAGTTCTTTGCATGCAAACAGTAAAAGTGAAGTAAAAATGCCAAGGAACCTGACTAGGATTTGATGTGATAGACCAACACAAAGTAGTACATATTTGTGAAGTTGAAGGAATATGATACAGGTTTTCAAAAGATTTCACTATTGCACATTTTTAATGTGAGTTTTGCATTTGTATTTAGCCACCTTGAGGCAATATAATATAAGGTTTTGTTGAACCACCTTTTCCTGGAGTTGCAGTTGCAAGTCTTTTTGGGGTGTATTTCTATCAGCTTTGCACATTTTAAAAATAGTTTTTTTTTCATTTCTCAAAATGTTATTCTTGGACAAAACTACAACCAGGTGCCATCAGGTGAAAAGGATTTTATTTAGGGGTAGGGATGCACCGACCTGTCTTTTTCTGTGCCGATACCGATGGCTGGATTTTATGTATCTGTTGATACCTGATACCGATCCAATACTATTTGTAACAGTGTGGAGGTCCTGTCACAATGGCTCCGATAGATGATGTGCCCTGGCTGCTTGGCCACAGGGATATCCCTTTGGCTGACTGGTTAGCGCACATGACCTTCACCTGGGAGTCGTGGGATCAAATCCCACCTGGGCCCTCGTTTACCTTGCCACATATTGTTCAATTAATAAACTGTATAACTTCTGTTGCCTTTGTTGAAGAGACTAAAGACACCAGACTTTACAAACTAAACATTCTGAGACAAAATAACAGATGTAAAATATAAAATTACCACAAAAATAAAATTCACAGTGAAAATGTATCTTTTTGGGTGAATTTGTTACAGATTTTCCCCATTTTGAGTATCGGTTCATGGTATCGGTTAAGTTTAACCGATAACAGTACATTAGGTAGTATTGGGGTCAATACCCGATACTAGTATTGGTATCGGTGCATCCCTAGTATGGGGGTAAAGTTTGCTAAATACAATGCACCACGCTTTTCTGATTTTTATTTGTAGAGATTGTTTTAAACTAAATATTCCTTATACATCACAATTATGGACTACTTTGTTTGAGTATATGACACACAGTCCTGTTAAAGTTTATGGTTGTATGTGTGGAAAGTCTTAGACGCATGATGCTTTAACAAAGTGCCTATGCATAACATGTTTTCATTTAAATGTTCTTATTAGCATTTTTGGAAGAAATAAAACATGTCCAAAATAAATATAAAACAGAATAAAAAATGTCCTATAAAACTATATATTTGCTGAATGTATGTGGGACTGTCTAAGTTTTAGTAGGAGAGTAAGTGCGTTGATCAAACCAAGAATGCAAACAAAGATACATTTTTTAAATTGTTTTTTGTTGTCTTTTTGGAAGGAGCCACTAAAACCCCTACAGTCATAGTTTAAAGTTCATAGGGCATCCTGACACCGAAAATAATCTGATTATTTACTAAAATGTGTGTGTAGCAATTGCACAACATCATGGTTGGAAGAGGTTGGAACTCTAGATGAGCTGTTGTATAAAAAAGTTAAACTTTTATTCTTTAATTTCAGATGAATTTCTTAGATAGACCATGAGATGGTGCTATATGTCTTAAATAGGATCTTTTCTGTGGGGAAAATAGTTACATTATTGTAAACAGTAACATAACTCATGTCTATGTTTAGTAATGCTGATTAATGGCTGGAGGTTATTAATTGAAATGTTCTTTGTGATGGTGATGCACAGATGGTTTGTTTGTGTGGGTGAAGGGCTCTGCAAGGACATTTGAAGCTGTAGCTCTAAACCTCTTTTAGCCACTTTTTCCACTCCTCAGCCTCGTAATAAGATTCACCCGCCCTGCTTAGCATTTACCTGTCATGGACTATGAGTCAGCTTATCTACAGTCGGCAAGACTGAGAGCCTGAATCTTAGTAAGAAAGGCCTTTGCTATAGATTTTTACAACACTTTTTTATAGTACAGATTGCCTGAGAGGAAGCAGGGCTTGGATATGGGCTAGCAGAGCATACCAGGGACCCATAAACCATTTTCTTTGCTCAGTGATATCAGGATGCATCAGCTCAGGGAGTTTGGTCTGCTTGCGCTGACACTTATGGAAAGCTATTTAAGAAGGTCTTAAAAACCTGCTAAAACATACAAAGTTCAAAACTAGTGGGGGGAGGCTTAATTGGACATAATGCTAGTTCTCTATGCAGGCTTGGAGAATAATTGAAACATAGCTGGAGAATGATGATCAATAATTATCTTTGCTCGTTTCTTAACTGCTTCTAATCTGTCCCTAAATGTTTTGTTGTGATCAGTATTCCCTTATATTATTCCCTACTCCTTATTTATTATTCATAGCATTTTGACCATACAGTAAAATTTTCACTGTTTGTGTAGTTGAAGCACTTGCAAAATTGAGGCAATTAATCATGGTTGGGAGACCCATAATTACCATTAAGCTCTGCCAGGAAGTGATCTGAGTCAGCATTTATTGACAAGAGTCCATTTGAATACTTTAATTATTAAAAAGTTGTCCTAAGCCTAAGACTTGTAGCTGGAGATTTACTTGCAACAAAGACAATAGGCCAAACACTAACTACAGTATGTTCAGTTGTTGAGATCTGAGTAACTTAAAGATCCAGGCAAACAATATACAGTATCGTGAAAAAGTACTTACACCTCTCAAACACATTTTGTTATGGTAAAGACCTCAAACATCAGCATTTTATTTTACAAACCAACACAAAATTATATATAATTTTAAAGTACAAAGAAAAGGATTTATGGTTTCCAATCTTTTTAAACAAATTAAACTTGGAAAGGTCTTGCATGCATTTGTGTTTATTGAACCACTTTTGATTGCAATTACGGCTGCTGGTTTTTGTAAAATAGCTCAAACCAGAAAGGACAACAAAATGCACAAGCCACAATGCAACAATTAAAGGGACAATGAGGAGTTTGAAAGTTTTGTCCTCATGATTGCCCCCTCAGGCCAAAAGCGTAACTGCAGCCTCAATGGTAAGCTCGCCCATGAGCCGTGCATGCCGTATGAGCACTCACTTATGAAGAGAAACAACCTTGTCCTTGACAATTTACAGATTTGCTGGTATGACTTCACCTGAGGTAAGAAATGTTACTGTTGTGTAAGTTTAGTTGAGGTCTGGGCTGGAGTTTTGCTGGTGCTTGAAGCTGTTCTCTTCTTTTGCTAAGCTCAGAAATTTTAAATTGGTACATATTTATTTGTTGTTAAACTTATGTATAGTCCCTTTAAAGCCACAACTTTGTTTTTTGTGGTTGTGTTTTGGCTTTTGCATCTTGTTGTCCTTTCTGGGCCACTGTATCAGTCAGACTGGGCGGATATAGTCTGTAAAAATCGATTTTAAGGTCTTGCCAGAAATTCCTACTAAGATTAGGTTTGTGCCAACCTAATATATGAATACGGTTCTATCTATCCCAGTAATGCTTGTGGAAAACTGCTAGCCGGACCTCTTATAGTTTTCCTTTTGCCACTTTTCCATAAAGACTGGATTTGTGGGGTGGATGACTAAATGCTGCTGAGTTAGCTGATTCTACCACCTGAGCTGTGGTAGAACAGGAGCAAATCCTCTAGAGTTACAATGGGCCACTTGAATGTTTCCCTTATTAAAGCCCTGTTCTCCTTCCTCTGCCTATATGTTGTGGTGACTATGCTTTGCTTATTTCATTTTTTTTGTATGGTGGATCGAATACTTGTGTGATGTTTAAGTTTAGGATGTTGTTTTATAATCTAACTTTGCTTCAAACACGTTCACAACTTTGCACAGTCCTGCCACAGGGGTCCCCCTATGCTCAGTACAGGAAGCATTTTTTTGCCGTATACACTATCTTACTGGACTAGATAATTCAAAGCTTCTGCTACCACTGCTATGCTGATGATACTCAGTCATTTCTACTCGACACCCTGACAGTTTTGTTCAATAAACTACACTAACCACACTTTTTCTAGTCACTTGTGTTTTCCTCCACTATTCATAATGGCACAGTTGCCATCTGCTTTAATGATCTCGCAAAGGCTTATGTCATGATTTGATCATGTTGGTTGTCAATGGGATTTCACCTTGTAGTGCCTACACCATGCTGAAGACAACTAATACTTTTTTTCAAGTGCTGTTCAATGCTGATGTGATGAGCTACCAAGTGGTACCAGAACACTGGTATCTTTTTCTCTTTTTAAGAAGCTCTTGAAGGCTCAGCTCTCGAAAGAGCATCTCCTAACCTAGCATCCACCCTGTAGTTCTCCCTTTCCCTCTACTGTATCTCTTTCTCAACTATCATCTGTGCCTGATTTCTATCTCTATACCATGCCACCCTTGTCTTAGTCTTCCTTGTCTTAGTATATTATTGGGGGTTTGAAGATCAACTTCATTGTTATATACTGATTTGTAAGTCACTTTGGATAAATTAGTCTCTCAAAATGCTTTAACACATAAACATACAGCCTATCCCTGACCTGTCTACTAAGTTCCCTTGTCTTCATTATGCTGTTTCTTTACTAATGTGAATAGCAGACTTCATTCTGAGAATAAATAAAGTGAACTTTATTTACTTTTAGGAAGCACAATTGGATGCAATGGATTTCATTTCGGGATTACAGAATCAGGGGGCTGGATGCAAATACATGCCACATTTTTTTCTGTAAAGTTATAAATGTAATGTAGTATTTGTACTCTGAAATGATGCTCTACTCCTTGTAAGTCTGTCACACTTAATCTCACTTAGATAAACAGCAGCTTATGGAATCAACTGGACAAAATGTGAAATAGGTTCACTGCCCGTGAGGGACTGCATTGTATCTTTCTTTTGGCTCTCATTGATTCATTGAATTTTATCCTTAAATTCAATCGAAACAAAAAAACGAAATAAACAACAAAAAAATCCAAGCAACCCACAGTTAGAGATTGTGCTTATTGCTGCTGGTGCAGGTATTTGGGAAATTGCTGATGTGCAAAGAGTTATTTGAGGAAGTGTAGTCCGCAGACATGGACTCACACCTCATCCCTTGTCCAGGTTTTGTAATGGAGCCTCCATACAGACGAAACAAGAAGGCCAAAGCTGCCATTCATCCATGCTGGCCAGAGTCCCAGAAGAAAAGGAGGAACACAAATAAACAATACTTGCTTGAATTTGTGTCATTTTCGTTCTTTCCTTTACCCCCCATGAGAGAAACGAAACAAAACTGTCATCACTTGATGCTGCATTTTTTTATCTTTGGCATATATCCTGAAAAAAAAGTCTCACCTTTCACAGAGTGATGCACTTCAGTATTGTGCTCTGACCAAACCTTTTTCCAAATAATTTCATTTTCCCATTCTAACCTTCATCTTATCTATCTGTTCCTGTCCTTTGCTCACCTTCAATTCCCCATCTCTGAATGACTTCAACGTATTCTGCTACGCACGCTCTTTTTTCCCCAAATAGATACTGTAGTAGCTGCCATATTTCATTATAAATGCCGCTGCAAATCTTTAATATTCAAATTACATACTTTCACTGACTTATCATAGGTCAGTTCATTTTTAATATCGAAGGAAGGAAGGAAGGAAGGAAGGAAGGAAGGAAGGAATTCTGACATGGTACGTAGATATAATCCCACTTTTATAGTGTTTAGAAAGTCATTAATGACAGGTCGTTCTCCTCTTTCTCCTTTTTCTCTTTAAAGTTTCTGTTCCACTCAAGTCCATTAATGTTATATAATTTTTAATTTTTTGTGTGTGGCCGTGGCCATCTTTTATTCCTGGTCACGTAAAAACACTGCTGCTTAATGTGCCTGACAGTTGGGCACATTTATTCTCATATTACTTCTGACCTCTGAAGGGAAATCTTAATTACCGGAGTGTGATCTTTTGACAGTTTCTTTTTTTTTTTGACAGTGCCAGCAATCTATAGCAGATAGAGTGGCTCTGTTATCACACCTGGCTAAAATATAAAATTGAAGGATTATACTAAACCCCAGCAGGATGGATGTCCTCGTCACCTCTGTCACATAGATTTCAGCATGCCTCTGACTTATTTTAGAGCAAGAAAATTGTCCTTTTAGTATATTAATAACAATTATTGTTGTTGTTTTTTTTTTGCTAATTCACCCCATAATACGGAACATTTGTGGTCAGATTTTTTTTTGTGTCTCAATCTTGGTTGAGTTGTCTTCTTTAGTTTGTTGTCCCCATCAGCAGTGTATAAAATACTTGTTCCCTCTACTGTAAATGCATTTTTAGGGATATTATCTAATAGACCAACACAAAGTACTGTATGTAAAAGAAAGGTGGAAAAATATAAAAACTTCAGAATTGTTTCAAAGGTTGTCCTCCCACAGCCTTTATCAGATATTAAAAAATAAAATTCATAAAATGACCCCACAAACCCCACCCTTCCCAACCCAAAATAAAAACATAATCACAACTATAGTCCCCCATCACCCCACAACCCAACCCAACCCATCTCCCATGCATACACACACATAAAAGCAAAAATAAAACTAACAACGGACTGAGTACAGATGAGCCAGGAAATGCCATCATGGGAGCCATCTGCATATGGCGTTATTTATGAGTCTCATTCTTGAGAGAAGAGAGGGCCGTCCTGAGCGCAGACAAATATGTTTTGCAAGCACAAAAGTTAATGTTTGAGCAGATAATATTTTCACTCAGAGATAAATTTAATCTGAGCAAACAATAACCTATTTTGGGCACACGAAATGCATTTCTGTGTGTGTTCAGATCTGTGCAGAGACACGACTAAAATTGCCTCTCGGGTTCACTTCTCTGCTCTCGCTCGGAGCCGCGTCTGTGCTCAATGCTGTCAACGCGCTCGCTCAACACGGTGCAATGAAATATTTGTGTCACTATTCCAACCAATCACAAGCCTCGGATAGCGTCATCCTGATTGGCTGCTTCGCAATCACAAGCCTTGGATAACGTTATGCTGATTGGCTGCTTCGCAGCTTCCTGACAACACTGTAAACGGTGGTTCACAGAGCAGTGCCGCTGATGGGACCTGAAGGCAACAGGAATTCGTCGTCACTAAATTACGTTTTCGGTTAGTTTTATATTTTCTTAATATTACAAAAAGTATTCATTTATCACCGTCATATGACGGAATTCCAGGTGATTTGACATCTTGTTGGCTAATACAGGGAAACTGCAATCGGAACCGGTCATGACGGTGATAAATGAATACTTTTTGTAATATTAAGAAAATATAAAACTAACCGAAAACGTAATTTAGTGACGACGAATTCCTGTTGCCTTCAGGTCCCATCAGCGGCACTGCTCTGTGAACCACCGTTTACAGTGTTGTCAGGAAGCTGCGAAGCAGCCAATCAGCATAACGTTATCCAAGGCTTGTGATTGCGAAGCAGCCAATCAGGATGACGCTATCCGAGGCTTGTGATTGGTTGGAATAGTGACACAAATATTTCATTGCACCGTGTTGAGCGAGCGCGTTGACAGCATTGAGCACAGACGCGGCTCCGAGCGAGAGCAGAGAAGTGAACCCGAGAGGCAATTTTAGTCGTGTCTCTGCACAGATCTGAACACACACAGAAATGCATTTCGTGTGCCCAAAATAGGTTATTGTTTGCTCAGATTAAATTTATCTCTGAGTGAAAATATTATCTGCTCAAACATTAACTTTTGTGCTTGCAAAACATATTTGTCTGCGCTCAGGACGGCCCTCTCTTCTCTCAAGAATGAGACTCATAAATAACGCCATATCTGCATCGGCAGCAGCAGATCAACTGCAGCAGCCAAGGCACAGACCCAGGGCGCCCAGAGGAGGGAGGGCTGGTACCCTCACCTCCACCCAAGCTCTACCTGGAGAGCTCCCAGGCAGCCACAGCTGACCGCCGCTCTGATAGAGGAAACACTGAAAGGATGATTAAAATAAGAAGTTAAAATATTAAAATAAACAGTATAAAAAGAGATTAAGTAGTAAAATACTGATAAAAATGTTAAAACTGATAGCATTTTAAATTATAAAGTGTAAAACAAGATATGATCAAATAAAAATGCAAAGCAGATAAATAATAAATAAAAGACACTTAAAAGCTAAAGCCTGTGAATATTCTCATTCATCCAGGGCATGGTTATCTCAAGGAAATTTCAATCGAATGCAACTGGACTTGGTCATTTGTCTTGGAAGACGTTTCACCTCTTATCCAAGAGGCTTTATCAGTTCATGCTCGCCGCTGATCAGTCTGGGACTGGTCCAACTAACTGGTGTGGAGACTCAGCTATTTAAACTCTTGGAGGGCTTTTACAAGACTAATTATGTCATTGGATCCTTTGTGCTCCAAGTCTGAACGACGGTTGTTGGCGTGTCGCCTATTGGTGGAGATTAAGTTTGGGCTTCATTAGTGCTAAACTAAAAATTCAATCAAATAATACATGCAGAGCGATTAAAACAGATATTAACAAATAATAATCAGTTAGAAGCTATGCTAAAAAGGTGATTCGTGAGCCTGCTCTTAAAAACATGAATGTTCTCTGCGGCCCTGAGGTCCTCACCATGAGTGTGTGTCCTGACTTTGGGGATGACAAGTAGATGGCTGCCAGAGGAGCGCAGAGAGGGTTCATATGGTAAAAGCATTTCTGAAAGATAAGAAGGCCCAATACCCTTAAGACACTTGAAAACCATTAAAGGAGGTGTGGCATGTAAAATCCACTTTTTACAGCTTTTCATCACATTCTGTCATTTCCTCCTTAAAATTATGCTTAAAGTCTTTCTTAGGTTACTTTATATATGTTTACGTAATCTTTTAAAACTCTCTCAGCCGCCATGTTGAGCTCTGAATGCCTGAGTCCTCCTAGCTACGAACTCACTTCCCAGCAAAGCCCCTACATTTTGATTACTGCCTCCGTCTCTTCACAGCCCTAACTCCCTCCCTACCCGAGCACAAAAGCAGAATGTGTTCACCAGCAATCAGCTATCACCTATAGAAATTAGTATATACCTTGTGATTTTTCCCCCAAAAAAGTCTGGTGCACCAAAGATGCTACAGTAGGCCTACTGTAATGCCAGTGACTGATGAATCACAGCAGCAGCTTTACAGAGGATATACTGATAAACACTGTGGCTAATCACCCCAAGCTACATCACACCAGCTGTTATCTATACAGGGACATGAATAAAAAAAATTATAAAGACGTCAAACTATGTAGACAGGAAAGCTCTTAATAGGTTTGTTGGTGGCTCTTAAAAGAGCCGTTGTGGCTGCAGATGCACCGCTCCCTCTGCTGCAAGGTTCTCTGGAGGAGTAAACACGACCCAGGCCTGGCAGTAGCTTCACCACTGTACATCCCGCGCCGCTCAATTATTATATTATAAACTTTTACTAACCGCAAACAGCTGAACAGCCACTCAGCATTGTAGTTGGTGACTCGGCGGGCAAAGTTTGGACTGAGGTGGAACACCAGCGGTTCCTCAAAAAGGGCTTGAAGATGCAGCGAGGGGCTGGTATTACAGATCCCTCCGATTCCCCGCTTTAGCGGTCCCGGCTCTGCCTGAGGCCAGGCCAAACACGTAATGCGATCACCTCAGAGACCAGCAGAGCCCACCTGCAGCCACGCTTCACATGCTGGGCTTGAGACGGCGCTCCAAGCATGTTGCGATGATGTTGAAGACAGCGTGTCGAAGGGGGGAATGTCCAATGCTCTTGAAGAAACATGGAGCTAATTTCAAGGCATTCAGTTAGGACATGTTAAAATTACAATATTTCCAAATAGTATATATCATTTTTAGAAATAACAAATTGATTTAGGATAATATTAAAGTTGTACTGTACCACAGAATTGCTCTGTATGCCTGAGAAGAATGTGCCACCTCTCCTTTAAAATAACCTTAAAATCGATCCTAAAACATACGGGGAGCCAATGCAATGATTTTAAAACCGGTGTAATGTGCTCCCACCTCCTGGTCTTCATCAGGACATGAGCTGATGAATTTTGTAAAAGCTGTAAACCTGAGGTAGTGTTTTTGGGAATACCAGAAAGCAGGGCATCACAATAATCTACTGGTGATAAAAGCATGCATTAGCGTCTCCATATTGGCTCAAGAGAGAATCGGGCAGACTCTTCTGCGGGGGATAAAAGTAGGCTCAGAGTCAAAAATCACGCCCAGGTTGACTTGTAAAGATGGATTAAACGACAGTGATCGTAGTTTTGGTAAAAGTTTATCCTTCTGAGCCTCAGGACCGATGACTAAAACTTCAATTTTGTACTGGCTGAGCTGGAGAAAGTTTTCTGCCATCCAGGATTTGATGTCTAGAATGCAGTTAAAAAGTGCATCCAATGGCCGTGTAACATCAGGAGAAATGGAGATATACAACTATGTATCATCAGCATAACTGTGAAAGTTAACTCCATACAGGTTAAAAAGCAATAGCCCTAAAACTGAACCCTGGGGCACATCACATGTGATCTTGTGGACCTTAGAGGAACAGGTATCGAAACTTACCATAAAAGTCCTGTTTGTGAGATATGCTGTGAACCATTTATCAACAGCACCAGAGAGGCCGATCTGTTTTAAATGAGTTAAAAGAATAGTGTGGTCTACTTTATCGAAGGCAGCGCTTAGATCCAGTAGAACCAACACTGTCACCTTCTTAGCATCATAGTAGTGTCTAAAATCATTTAAAATCTCAGTGCAGAGTCGTCTCAGTGCTGTGGTTCATCCTAAAAATTATGAGTGTTAATAAAATCATTAACTTGAATTAAAAACATTTTTTCTAAAACTTTGCTTAAAAATGGTAGGTTAGATACCAGTCTGTAATTGTTAAAATTGTTAAAATCTAAATTTCTCTTCTTCAGCAGGTGCCTCACTACCGCCCCTTTAAAAGCGGCAGGAAAAACCCAGTCCGAAGGGAGCAATTCATTATGGTTAAACCCTTATCTTTAAAAGATTCATAAAATTGCTTAAGAAACCGGGATGGAACTGGGTCCAAAGCACTTATGGTGGGCCTCACTGAGGAGAAAACTTTATCAAGGGTCCCAGCATCCACCAGGACAAAACTGTCGAGTGTTTCCTCTGGTAGGGGCAGACACTCAGATTTGTCTAAAACCATCTTTGTTTGTGAAGATTAAAATATTGCATCTGATGGTGTTTACCTTCCGTCTGAAGTGGTCTGCAAACTCATCACAGAGAGTGTTTGAGGGGGTTTTCTGAAATGCTTTCGATATATGATTAAGAATGTTGTCAATGGTGAAAAACAGAATTTTTTGATTATTTCTATGGTCTGAGGTGATTCTAGAGAAGTATGCGTTTCTGGAATTTTTTTACAGCATGATTTGAGATGTTCTGTTTATATCTGATGATTTATTGTGATTTTGTTTTTCCTCCATTTCCTTTCTGTCACCCTGCAACTCCTCTTTAAATTTTTAAGGTGTTCGTTTCTCCATGGTACTGTAGGTGTTGAATGTATGTTTACAACTTTAAGTGGAGACAGCTGGTCGAGAGCATATTTAAGCCTTCTGTTAAAATCATTCACGATAAAATCACAGGGGGCAGGTACAGGTACAGGAGGAAACTTATTCAAAACTTCAAGAAAACCTGCAGACACTTCAGGTGTTAGATGACATTTCCTGACAGTTCTCACAGAGGACTCTGGTAGAAAGGAACTGGTGATTTAAAAAAAAAACACAGTAGTGGTCAGAGACAGCCCAGTCAACAACAGTGGACAGGCCATATGTTATGACCAAATCCAGAGTGTCCTCTGTTGTGAGTTGGCTGCATGACATGCTGAATAAAATCCATATAATTCAAAATATTTTTAAAAATCTGTTGATAAAGGATCTAAAAGGTTATCTGTATGTAGATTAAAATCACCAGCTAAAATTGTCCTTTCATATGAGTTGTGCAAAATTGATAAAAACTCTGATATCTAGATGCAGGCAGCAATTGAGCATCTGTTTTAGCCAAGAATTTTTTGTCGTCAGCTCTCAGCTGACAGATTCTTACTAGTGATGGTAAGATGAAGCCCCATGAGGCATTGAATCACTTGAGCCAATTGGTTCAAGAAAGGGTTAAGTTCACAGGGCTTCATGTGATCACAAATCCCCCTACTGGCTGGATGCATAATAACAGGCAGCTGTAATTCTTGTATGATGCATTCAAATTGTTAGTCTGTTATGGTTCTTGGGAATGACTTGAGTCAGATAAATATAATTTCTCTACAGGAAATTTTACAAATGTGAATAATACAAATATTTTTGAATGTATTACTGTCTCTAAGTTATCCAAAAATGGTGGTATGGCAAGTTATGTAATAATTTTCACTTCAATTGTCACTTTAGGCGAAAGGCATGGGCTTAAACTGGCAAAGGAATGTGAAAGTGTGTGTGGAAACAGGAAGAGGGCACTGAATGTGGTTGTGTAACAACCACATTCAGTAGCTTTAGGTTTTAAGTGATTTGGACATCAATCTCACCAGCCTTTTAAAAAGACATTTTCACTAGTCAAATAAGATGGCTATGTGCACAAAAACACAAGTGCAAGACAATATAAATCAGGTTACAGTAATTGTTGCTTTTCCCAACATTCCATGGGGCTTTTCAGCCCGCTAATATTTGGGTCCTTACTCTTGTGAAAATTATGGTAATGCCTTATAATGAATGAGGTGTTGTTATTATACCCCATCTCCTTGGAACACTTCATCTTTGAAAAAAATAAGAAACGGTAAAAAAAAAATACAGTTAAGCAAATCTAACTTGTCTGACATGATGTTAGATAGAGGTTACCTCATTAGGAGTTATCAGGTAAAAATTTTCCCACACAGGGGACTTCCTCCTCATCCTAGCTGGCTCCATTATCTCTCTCTCCTCACTCTCCTTAAATTCAAACTATCTGTCTCTATACTCACAAATATATCTCCATACTATATAAAGACTAACCAAACTCTCCTATCAAAACCATTAAAGTTCTGTCCAAACTCCAAACTGACTGCAACTCTCCTATAGAAACCCACATTTTGAATGGAGCCTGAGTTGTTTATAGTGTTGTCAAACCACTCCACAAACACTGAACTGCTTCCTGAAGCAGTCACGTGGTACAGCCGGGTAGTGGGGCTTCAGATGTCATTGTTTTTGGCTCCTCCCCTAAACAAAGCAGGCCCCCATACGCGCTTTGTAGAAACGCGCCCTCCACTGCTCGACACACGCTTTGTAGCCTTGTCACACATCGTAACATCACTAATTCTTACACAATGTAAAAGTAAGGAAAATTAGATCTTTTATACTGGTGTTTAAAATGTCTTACCAATAACATGTTCATAATGAATTACAATATGTTTCTCAAAAAGAATTGTTTCAGTGCATCATTCTCCATCTTGAAATAAGTCATTCCACTGTAGACCATAGTTATTACAAAGCAATATGCCCCTTTAGACAATTTTTTAATTGTTTTCTTTTATAATTTTTAAAATAATGAAACATTTGTGGCATTTTTAATAGTTTCTATAAGTTGTATTATGCACAGATTTGATAAAAATCTAAAAGTAAAGAAGCATTTCTCAGCGTTGTTGGTAATAATAAGCTTACACTTTCACAGTTTCAACATAGCCTGTGCATGGTAGTCGGTTCCCCTCCTGACAGAATATAAAATAAACTCTGCAATTCTTTTTCTTTTTTTTTCCTCGCAAAAAGTTGCTCTTTTTCATTTTCTCTCTCACACAACTGACGTGGTGAAAGCTAATTATATACAGCAACTCCACTTTTCACCAGGATTTTTATTCCTTCAAACAACTGTTACTGGCATATTTTTTTTTTAAATAAATATTTTCATTATTTTACTTTACTTATTTGTGGATTACATTTGTAATATGCAATATGTGATGCACATTAGCAGTTGGTGGGTTGTTAAATCTAATAAGCCAGTGCCAGTTAAAGAAAACACTACAGATTCTGCACCAGGGATCCATGATTTTATAGCACTTCGTGGTCACTACATTTCAAGCAGCTGATCTCTGACAGTATCCAGCTGCTGGCTATAAACCCCCCACCCCCCAAAAAAAATAAATAATAAAAAACGGCTGGAACTGCTCAGCCTAATTCTAATAGTCACTGTTAAGGCCACCTGTATCTACAGAGGCCTTGAGGCATGTTGTTGACCAGGTTTATGATGTCTCTCTTCTGTCTGCATGTCAAATCCTGCCTATCCCTCCAGACTTGGTTAGTATTCACACCAGAAAGATCCTTTAATTCACTTTCTATTGTGTGGACAAAATATCTTTGTTTTTTGTTTTTAGCTCCAGTTCCTACTCACACTGTGAGTAAATCCAACAGAACAAGACTTTCTCAACAAAAGGACGTGTGCTACGGTCTTTCAGTCATTTGATAGTTAAACATGCACAGTAAACTAGGTGAAACCAGGAAACCGTGTGAAAATATGTAGACTAACAAACAAACTTATGTCAACTAAACGATGGAGAGTACTCTTTTTAGCGTTACGGTTAATACACGGGTCGAGTTAACCAAATATTTTATGTATTTGACTTGGTTTTTAAACGATGACTAAAAACTCATAAGGGCTTCGGTCATTTTGACAGAATAGTGTTCAATCCCCTGACCACTTTGTGCAAATGCACAGACATGAGGTGTAAAATAGGATGCAGATAGTTGGATTGCATAGAATTAACATAACAACATAAAAATGAATAGAATATGAAAAGACTACATTGATGCCACAGTAGAGACATTCACAGCACATGCATAAAAAAACACAAAAAACAAATAATCACTTATCATAATATGCGACAAAGAAAGGTGACTGAATGCCAGGACTGAAATGTTTTTGTTTTTCTGATTACTGGTTAAGGTAAAGTTCGGTCACTTTCACATATGACTTCCTCCACACCTTCATTTGGACTCGCTCCTAGACCACCTCTTCAGCTGGTTCTCGTTTCGCTTGTTTGGCGCGCACCAGAGTTTGCTGGGTTGTATTTTCACTGGCCCAAAAGGTCCAGACCAAGGGAGGAAATTTGAGTTTGTTTCAAGTGAACTAAATGAGGATCGTGTGAATGGGTGCTCAGTTCCTCACTGCTTTTCCTGCAGGCTATCAAGGCAGCCTGTGGCTCTTCAAGCAGACTGGAGCTCCTGATTGGTTCCCTTCCCTCTTAAAAAGGTCTCCATTCTCATCTGCACTCGGAGAGCAGCTTACCATCATGCTGGTGTCCCCCACAGCATGCTCTGTTTGTTTCTGTGCTGTATGTTTTTGCCAAGTATCAAACTCGGGACATTTTGCATGTCAAGCAAAAGTGAATACCCTGTTTTTATGGTAGAAACAGGTGGCCATAACTGTTGGATTGTGGCTTGATATGGGTATCCTTTTGACTTTGGCTGTGTCTAAATGGTGTTATAATTTGAACCTGCAGGGCTTTGTGTACTGACCATCACATCACCAAATTTAGCCCACACAGTCATTACTGTGCACACACAATTGCTTCTTGTAGTCGTTGTTTGCATCCATTAAAAGCTAATTTGCACAGCTATAATTGTGACAACTGGAGCACAGACGTGGTAGCAATCACTGTGACATCCATCCAACAGCTTAATCACTGTAGTCATAAGCAGAACCAAATCTACAGCTGAGGCTGCAGACGTAATGTAAGTGTTAGTGTTTTATAATTAAAGAAACGGTTGAGGGAAATGTTTTCTCTAAGCTCAGCTGCAGAAAAAAAATATATCTTACAGATTAAAACAATACATCAGGGTATTATAAAAAGAACTGACATAGATTTAAACTCAATAATAAATAATACAAGTTAATATAATAAAAATTAACTGAAAAAACCCATTCTGTTTTAAGCAAGCTTGTTCCAGAGCTAGTTCTGGTCCCGGGGACAGTGAGTGGAAACATTAATTTGCTGATTACCTGAGGAGGCAATATGGTTCATACAATCTGTAAAGCTGAATTCAGGCCCATGAGTAGTCAGTGCATTTAACGATTTTTACAATCTACTCAAACAAGCAGCCAGTGCGTTGATTTAATGACTAATGCTGTGATCCTTTTCCTAGTGTTTGTCACGATTCTGCCAGCAACATTATGAATGAGTTGCAGCTGCCTGATTAAATTTGTTTACAGACTGTGTTTAGTTTTAACTGGAAAGCTTTTATTCTTACTTAGTATTATTAAAACCTTTGTTTTTTTGCCTTGTTGATCTAGTTTAGTGCAATTTTCTAACTTTACATTTATGGAACCGTTTATAATGCCTTCTGACCCATCCACTTGCTATATCACACTGCAATACACTGTTGTGTGTAATAAATATATGTATGTTACGTAATATTCTGTAATGTAAAATTAATATTGAATAAAAGTGAAATGAGAAAGGAGCCAGGAAGACTTTTTCACCTATAATTTGTAATTGCCATTTATTGAATCCAATTCATTTAAGGCATTTTTTAAAGAACATGAATCCCCAAACCTGTCCAAAAATAAGATTAAAGAAAAGACATTAAAAGACTCTTCTGCATTTTCTCAATTTTTAGTGTCTGCATGGACAGATAAAACCAGATTTTTAAGAGCTGTTAATGTTGCTATCCGCAATAAAAATGCTCTAAAATCAGTTGTGTAACGTGTTTTTACTCAGAAATAGTATTTATGCCCTCAGAACTTCTTCTTCTTCACTGCTTCCTATTCCCTTAAAGTGAAGGTTACATTTAAAAGAAAATAATACATACACGGGACTTTTAAAGGGGTACAGAATGAAAGTACTGCATCTCCGCAAAAAACTATGAATTAAAATATAATAAAATGTACATTTAATTAGCCGTCTTAGGAGAGAAGTGACCAGAAGAGTTGAAACTAGAGTAGCTTTAGGTGAAGCCTACACTAGATGGACCCACATAAAACATTTCCACGGCATCAAAAACACATGGACACGGCAACTTTCTTCTTGGATCGGTAAGCTAACTCACTAGCTAACTTTGTTAACGTTAGCTGTCAGCTAAACTCCACTAAAATACATTCCTCACTGGACACAGTTCAGGTTGGTCACTGCGTGAATCGGCAGTGAACAAGGCAACCCAACAGCTGGAATGATGTTTATTGTTGTAACTGCAACCTAGATAAACTAGATGTCACTATCATGCTCATGTTTTATATCCAACCTTTAATGCATGTGGTTTGATAATAATTTATAATCTCTCCAACTTTGCATCTTCACTCAATCCAAACAATGATCTATTGCTTGGTTTAAAAAAGAATATCCCTTTTTCATGATGAGGTTTGTAACGAGCTTGGTGCAGGGAACTTAATGTAGAAAGAAACAATATCTAATAGAAAAACTTAAACAGATTGACTGACAGAGAGAGAACCCAGGTAACAAAGAGGAAAATCTGATTGAGACGACTGAAATAGAGGAACTTAAGTACTGGGTGACCTGATTGCTAGATGAGAAACAGATGGCTAATAGGAACAGGTTGTAAGTGTGAAGGAGAGCAGGTACAAAGCAGGCAGGCTGAGGGGAAGGTGAAAGATACTGAGTAGAGACAGGGAATAACAAGGAAGAGAAAAACAAAAGTTAAAAATGTGAACCTATTAAGATACACAAAAAATGAGAAGAATCTAAACCTAAAGAAACAGACATAATCATGTGGAGGACAGGGGAACTAGGAAAACCAAAATGAGAAAATCTAAGGAAAACAAGCTACAAGTGAATAAACAAAGCAGAAATAGAACCTAGAGCCCAAAGATAAACACAACCCAAAACTGTGACAATGTTAAGCCTTGTATGGGTAGAGATTTCTTCAGACCCCTGATTGTTATTCAGTGCCCTGGAAGTTTCTTAGAATAAAAAATCAAGACGATTGTTTCTGTAAATAATTTTAGAGTTAATTTACCTCATGAGTTAATTATCACAAACAAGCATGCATTGTTTTCAATTCATGTTTTGTCTGTTTAATAAATAATGATATTGAGGAATCTTTGGGGTGTGGTCAGATCATTTATAAAGCCATTTTAATAAACAAAAATATTAAAGACCTGATTCATGTCTATACATCATTTCACAATGAAAACACAGCAGATCGGAAAATTACATAAGTTCTATAGAAAAAATGGGCTGTATTCATTCTTGGAAACATAGCGTATTAGTATATTGAATGTTTATTTAATACATATAGGGCATTTTTAATGCAGCAGTAAATTATACTCAAATTTTAGCACTTCCCTGATAATCATTACTTAATTTGGAAATCTAAATTGTGGGTTGTTTTATTTATTTATTTTTTTAAAAAGATACTTCCTTTGATTATTTTTCATCTTTTAGTGCACGTACACACCCGCTCATGGGTGTGTACAAGCCATATCCACCATGCTTTCTTTTCTTCTTTTCCACTCCACAGTGATCTTTTTTCTCTTCCACTTCTAAAGACAAATTTGGATTTCTATAACAAGAGATTAGGGAGGGATCTTTTCAAGCATAACATCCACCTAAAGGTGCAGACTCTGTAAAAAATCATGCAAGCTTTGAAATAGACTTCATGCATGAGATTTGCTGTAGGAAATTACACTTGATTTCCAACAGTGAGTGCATTGGTAAGATTCTGGGTGTAGTAGAAACATCCTTTATCAGGCATGCCACATGTCCCCTAAACATCTGTCATTTAAGATGACAGTCTTTAATGTTCTGTACTTTTGCTTTTCTGCCAAAGGGATTGTCAAGCTGCTGTTCTCAAACACAAACTTTTCATTATAAGCATATTTAATATAGTACATCTGCTTGATTATGTGAAAAAGCTACAACCACAATTATTTTAGTTAATATTAAAATCACAGGTTTTTACAGTGATTAGTCACTGAGTTTGGAAAACAGCAACACTTTTTTCTCTTTGATAAAACAAAAACTGGAAACGTAAGCTTTGATAATTACTAAACATCTATAAGTGGTAGACAAATTACAAAATATTTAAACATTAAAAAATTAACAAAAATATATGATGAAAATAAGTCTAAGCAATAAAATTTGAAAGAAAAAATTCTGTTAATAAATGGGACAGTTAGTTTGACCAAACAACTTTACATACATTTCAGTTTACTAAGCTATCTTACACATGTGTTTCAATTTAGTGAAAATATGGCGTATGAATTCCAGTCAAGGGCTGCAGAATGGCATAGTTGGTAACACTGTTGCCTTACAGCAAAAAGGTTCTGGGTTTGAGTGCCAGCCTGGGGTACCAGGGCTACCAAAATAATCCCACACATAAAGACTAACGGGACCTTTTTATTAATTAAGTGCTGCCACTCCTCTTCTCCTTCTAGCATCTTGAATTTGTGCTTACTTCTCAAGGCAAAACCACCCTACTTAGCACCTGAATTCAGTTAGTGAAAGGGGCAGAAGTGTGCATCAGTCAGCAGTCAAGCATAATGCTAAAGAGGAGTATGCCAAAGATAATTAAAAATAAAATGCTCTGATATAAGGTAAATGCTTCAAACTGGATGAACTTAATCTTATTTTGAACTAGGATGAGAAGCAGTTCTTATATTGCTTGGTTGTGTAATGGGGGTCAGCTAATAAATAGTGCAAGGTGGACTGGCTGATCAGACAGACAAGCAACATGCAAACAATTTGTAAGCACTGTGAGAATACTGCAATTGAATGTTAACCGCTAGCAGTGCAAAAGATGGCCTCTGTTTCAGAGCCTTCAATCAGTACTTAACTCAAGGGCTATTTTACTGTTTTCAGTTCATTTGATATGCAGTTGTGTACCCCAACATCAAAATTTAGACTGGTCAAACCTGAACCTGGTAATTGTACACTAAGCTGAGAATCTTGAAATAGACCTTCTAATTTATGAAACATTTAATCTATTTTAAAAAGGCGAGCACTTCCAATACTCTAGTTTTTAGCATTATGTCCTCCTAATTAGAGAAGCATAAAGGCTACAATAAATAGACCAGTCAAACCAGACATGATATACTGATCCATTAAATTCATTTCATTCTGAGTTTTGAAAAGAAAACATTTGGCCCTTATGTAGCTAACTTTTACTGGTTTATTATTGCTTGACCCCCTATTAACAACACCACATATGTTACGGTAGGGTGTTTTGATTCAGGTCGAGAACCAGACAGGCGGGTGGGTGTCGTCAATGTCTCTTAAGCGTGCCCGTGTGCATAGAATTGAACACATCACAAAGATGAGCACTTTGAGGAGTTTGTCGGCCATGACTTTGGGGAAATGACATGTACACTCGCAGAATGTCATAGTTGGCAACACTGCTGCCTTGCAGCAAAAAGGTTCTGGGTTTGAATGCCTGCCTGGGGTACCAGGGTGCCATTCCATGTTTACGAATATTCCACAATTTCTTTCTAAAAATTGCTCTATTTTTTCTTTAATTTTGCTGCTTCGTTCTCTGCTCAAGACCTGTAAGTTTTTCAGTTGTGCTTTGTCAAAAAAAATCATTATGATCATGCTAAGTTCCTGTATGAATTTTTGGTCCTGCTTTAAACCCATAAAACCTAACACTTTAAGGGGTTCAAGTTATTGTACAGGTTGAGTTTAGTTATTTATAATGTATGTCTGTTTTCTGCATAAACATTAGAAAGCAGACTTTTCCATTTTTGACAGTGATTGGTTTGACTTAAAGCTTAAGAGCCCATTGACTACAATCTGAGCTACAATGAGCAACTTCTTTTTCAGTTAATTAACCAATAATGGTTGTTTTAAATAGAAGTTCTGCATATTAAAGATCTTCAATTACCTAGCATTCCTACATATTCAAAATTAATATTCTTAACTTATAGGTAAGAGTTTACATATCAAAGCTGTTATTTAGGCTAGGTTTATAAATGTGATGCTTATTTTCTCCCTTTACCAACTGTTTTACTCCTAAAGGAAAACTTAATTATTAATAAAGTATATTTTTTTGGGTAACTTGACTCTACAGTGAAGAGAGCAGCACCTCTATCTCTGTGTATTTGAACAGCCATGAGCCCCTACAGTCTGTCAGATCAGATAACTGGCTGCTTCACATAAACCACCATGATCCTTTTGTCAGTTTGTTCCTGTACTGCTGCTAATATCCAATAAGTAGGCAAATATACACAAGATTTAGTCTGATGAGGGAGATTTTAAGATGCTGTAGCAAAAAATTATGTTGCTGCAGCATGAAGAGAACAAGATGTTTTAGAGGTTTTAAACTCTACTTTGAAAAAGAAAATAAGCTTTAAGTTTACAATCCCTATTTAAAAAACAAGAAAAGAAAAACACTGAAAAAAAGAATATGGGATTTTTGTTTTAAAGATAATGACTTTTTAAATTACTTTAAACCATTTGAACCATTGAACCATTACTTTGCAAATTTAGCAGAAATTATTTCCCTTTTCACAAGCTAATAGAAGCATGTGTCTATCAATCGTTTGCTATAAATAAATCTCTTTCAAACTGCATAGTAAAAAAAATGCATAGAGGTAACATGATTGGATGATTCGACGAGGTGTAACACTAGCCTACATTGTGCTTACTTTATTTTCATTTTTCTCTATGAAGATCAACAAGTGACCCCTAATTGCTCTTTCTGAAGCACATACCAGATGCAGGGTGAAACATTTGCAGGCAGAGTTTTCTGCAAGAGGGCCTGTGAAATTAGTTTAAATCACAAGCTAATTATCAGTTAATTGGTGCTTTGAGCAAGTTCAGAACAATATTAATAAGGAAAGACATTTGTTTAGCGAGCATAATGAAGATAAAAATCTGTCCATTGCCCTAATATTGGCTGCTACATTATTCTTAATTTTAATATAGTCCTGAATGCTCTCTCAGTTACTTTTTATTCATTCCAAGTCTAATTTAAGACACTGACATAACTTGTGTTCAAACACACTTTTTCCACCGTTGGTTCAGTCTTCTTCTGTCACTGTTCTGGGTTGGTTTTTGTTTTGTTCTTGTCTGGACTCTAGGTTCTGTTTTAAGCCTGTGAATATTCTCATTCATCCAGGTCATGGTTATCTCAAGGAAATTTCAATCAAACGCAACTGGACTTGGTAATTTGTCTTGGAAGACGTTTCACCTCTTATCCAAGAGGCTTCATCAGTTCATGCTCGCTGCTGACCAGGCTGGGACTGGTCCAACTAACTGGTGTGGAGACTCAGCTATTTAACCTCTTGAACAAGAATCATTATGTCATTGGATCCTTTGTGCTCCATGTCTTAACGACGGTCGTTGGCGTGCCGCCTATTGGTGGAGGTTAGGTTTCGGCTTCATTAGTGCCCTATTGTGTTATAACGACAGTCGTTGGAGTCACAGTTGTTTCTGTTATTAGAGGCTAATTTGTTTGAGTCTTCTAGGGAGGGATGAAAGGGCAGCATTGTAAATTGGAGATAGGTGATGTCTCAGGCCTCCTCCTCTGTTTAGCGATGGTTTCTCTACTTTTACATAGATGGCTTCTTTTACTCCTCTTTCAAACCATCTGTCCTCTCTGTCTAATATCTGGACATTGCTGTCCTCAAAGGAGTGAGCTTTCTCCTTGAGATGTAAATGAACAGCAGAGTCCATGCCTGAGGAGTTAGCTCTCCTGTGTTGGGCCATGCGTTTGTACAGTGGTTGTTTGGGCACTAATGAAGCCGAAACCTAACCTCCACCAATAGGCGGCACGCCAACGACCGTCGTTAAGACATGGAGCACAAAGGATCCAATGACATAATGATTCTTGTTCAAGAGGTTAAATAGCTGAGTCTCCACACCAGTTAGGCCCTGTCCACACGTAGCCGGGTATCTCACAAAACGGAGATATTTTTCTATGGTTTGGGATCGTAACAGTCATCCACACGTAGCCGGAGGTTTTCGGCACCAAAAACGAAGCTTTTTAAAAACTCCGGCCAAAGTGGAGATTTGCATTTTCTCCGTTTTCAGTGTCTACGTGTGGACGGTTGAAAACGGAGATTTGAGCCCTGCGTCACTGCATCAGACGCTCTGACGTCACATCTGCGACCTGTGTTTACACTCCTAAACAGCATGGAAGCCCTCAGAGCTGCATTAGTGCTATCTGTTTTACGAGCGCTGTGTGCTTGCTTGGTTTTACACGCTCATTTAATACAATGTTTAGAGGACCACTGTCGAAGCATGAGGTTCAGGGCGGTCATCGTCCACCAACTATCTCTTCCGCCTACAAGGAGATTTTTTCGGCAAAGACACAGACGCCGGTTTTGGATCAGACCGGGACGCACAGCCAGCTGGTGGGACAACTTTGAGCAGGAAATCGTCCTCCCGGAGGAATGGCGTGAAAACTTCCGTATGTCACGCTCTTCGCTGCTCTCATTGTCAGAGTTATTACGTCCTCACATTGAAGGGAAACCGACCGTCATGCGATCACCGGTCAGTGTTACCAAAAAAGTAGCCTGCACACTGTACTATTTAGCCGATGAGGGCAGGCTACGTAAAACAGCTAATGCTTTTGGACTTTCAAAGCAAGTTGTCTCCAAAATTATTCGGGATGTGTGTAAAGCTATAACTGTGCACTTGGGCCCCATGTACATCCAGCTACCAACATCTGTTAACGCGGTGCATTCCCTTGTGGAAAGATTTGAAGTGATCCATGGCCTCCCTCAATGTCTAGGCGCTGTAGATGGCACCCATGTCGTAATAAAGCAACCATCTGCTAATCCCACTGACTACCTGAACCGGAAGGGTAATTTCACCTTAAATATCCAGGCCACTTGTGACTATAAGTACAGGTTTATGGATGTGGTGGTAAAGTGGCCTGGAAGCGTCCATGATGCTCGTGTTTTTGCCAATTCTGCTATCAACAACCTCTTCAGAAGTGGAAAAATCCCACCTTGTCCAAAACAAATTGTAGACAACGAAGCTCCCATCCCAGTTTACATTTTGGGGGACCCCGCTTACCCCCTGCTACCCTATGTAATGAAGGAGTATGCTAACGGAGGCAGCACTGTTCAGGAGCAGTATTTTGGACTGTCTTTGTGTAGAGCGCGCATGGTTATCGAGTGTGCATTTGGAAGACTGAAGGCCCGTTTTGGAGCTTTGAGGAGAGCCATGGACATCAATTTGCAGGAACTACCTTTTGTCATTTATGCATGTTTCGTGCTGCATAACTACTGCGAAGCATCAAAAGACACAGTAGATGACAACCATGTTGCTGAAGCCATACAGGATGACAGAGAAAACCAGCCAGTCACAGAACCAGATGTCAGAGGGGACAGCTTGACAGCTGAAGGAAAGCGTGTTAGAAGAGTCCTCACTCAGTTCCTGGATCCATGAACTGAACTACGTTGTTAGAAGACATGGGGAAGGGAAACTAATGTGGGGCTATATTACGTTATAACAAAGCTGCACACATGTTACAGTGGCATTCTTCATTGTTTTATGTAACCAAATGGCATAAGTCATGTTTTGTAGTTGCACCACTTTTATTAACATTAAAAAAAAGAGTGCTGTGAAACAAAAGAAACAAGTGTGCAAAAGAGCTGTTGCATCTTACAGAAAAATAAAAATAAAGGTGTCTTTAGCTCAAATAAAGTAGTGTGTGTCTTTGACTCTATAAAAACTTTCAACTTAAATAGCTTTACAGTACAACAATATTTACATAAACTTTAACACTTTAAAACCTTAAAACAGTCTGTGAAAAAAGAAGGGACACGATTTATTCCTTTTCATTGAAAAGAGCTTGGGTAAAGGAGAATCCAGAAAGGCCTGTACTCTCAGCAGGCGTGCTGGAACGTGATGCATCGTGTGTGCTGGAGCTATATGAATTATGTGGTGTTCCCCTTGCAGAAGGTGGGTATGAGAATGTCTGACATGCTGGAGTTTGGTGGACTGACTGTGGAGTGTGTGGAAAATATGGCATAAAATGTGCAGGCTGTGTAGTCGAAGGTGGCAGAACTTGTCTCAGTAGAGAAAAACCTTCTGCAATTGATGTAGTCAGAACTCCAAGTGCATTAGTCATTTTAGAAAAATTGTCAGCTGCTCGTTTTTCAGATTGTTCCAGAAGGTCGGCCAATCTCTTCTTCACACGCTGGTCCTCCTCGAGTGCATTGAGCCACTGGGTCTCTGCTGGGAGTTTTCGCTTCAGGCGATCATGCCGATGTCCCACCTTTAGCCTTTCAAAAAAAGAGGGAATTGTAAGGAACATCTTTGAAGTAGTTTCATAATTTTTCATCCTTAGGGATGAAGCATTAGGTTTTACGAACTGTCATTTTACATAGAATACCTTGGTAAAATTTTAGACAGAAAACTTGTTCTTAGGCCAAGTATATAAATTATACTGTCTGAGGTTTACAAGTAAAAAAAAATCCATAAAGCAAACGAAACTCTGATTGCAAGATGAATATGCGATTGGCAAACTGGATCTTAAGCTTCCAAATGGAGCACTTAACTCAAAATTCATTATTTAGTTTGAAAATCCCATATCCACATAACCCATTAATGTTGTGGATAAAATAAACCTTGACAATTAGCCCACATTTGTTCCCCAATTATAACCGCTAAAACCTCACATACAGCTATTAATTTCTGGCTGCGCCTTCACATAAAGGAACCCATTAAAACATACCTGAAGCTGGTCTCTCCTCTGTCTCACAGCGGTTCTCATACTGCTCTCCTGCTCGGTGTCTGACAAAGGATCAGACTGTTCCACGGTTCCCGAGGAGGACGTCGAGGGCGAGGAATCCAGGAGGCTATCATCCAGATCCTTTGTTTCGATGCCAGACGGCATGGTTTTTGTGGCAGGGGAACCGCCCCAAATTTGTTCACATAGCTCGAAGTACAGGAGAACAACTCTTCCATACCCGCTCCTGCGCCCGCTGTCAACGGCCAGGCGGTATTTGCTCCTGACGGCCTTTAATTTCGTGGTCAGGATAGACCGTGTTAGCTCTCCTGCTCCATGAGGAAACTCATTGGAGGTCTCTGCGGGATACTGCTCTAAAAACAGTGCCAATATGTCCGTGTACTTGCTGTGGCAAGATTCCCAGTCGACATTTTCTTGTGTCTTGTTTACTTTATATTCTAAAACTACTTTTAAAAGTAATTCTACCTCATTGTCGGTCCAAACGAACGATGTAGGCGCCATCTTTGCGTTTTTGTGAATGACGGGAAACGGAAAGTACTGCTTGGGTAGATTATGGGGGAACTACTGCCGCCTACAGGTTCGGCATACGTATAACATGCTCACCACTAGACTTCTGCGGTTACGTGTGGATGGAGATTTTTAAAAATACGGAGTGGTGTGGACGCGAATTTTTTTGGGGCAGGATACACGGTTAAAAAAAACCCCGGCTACGTGTGGACATGGCCTTAGTTGGACCAGTCCCAGCCTGGTCAGCAGCGAGCATGAACTGATGAAGCCTCTTGGATAAGAGGTGAAACGTCTTCCAAGACAAATTACCAAGTCCAGTTGCGTTTGATTGAAATTTCCTTGAGATAGGTTCTGTTTTGTTTCTGGTTCGTTACTTGGCACTTTTGCACTGCAGCAAAAATGTCTAGGATTCAAATGTTACTGCATGGAGTTTGCATGTTGTCCATGTGCATGTGCCTATCACCCGGGCTGGATCCGAATATCCCTACTATGCCTACTATTAGTAGGCGAAAATAAGTAAGCGAGTGATGTAGTACATCCGAATCTCTAGTATGGATTGTCCAAGTAGGCATAAAGTTCCTGGATGTGTACTACCGCCACAGTGAAATCCAATGTATGCTACGCTATCCCATAATGCAACGGAAGCCCCAAAATTGTAGAAGAAGAGTGACATCGGCAATGCCGAGGACGGGACAAAGGGACGGGACCACAGGTGACGTAACAAACGTAAATATCCCAGTAAAATGGTGGAGCAGTACGTCCAATTTCAGGCCTACTACACACTCATTTGCAACGCAGTACTTACTGGATTAACGGGCAAGAAGTAGCTACTAGTAGTATGTAGTTCATACTATAGAATTCGGATGCAGGGCCGATGACCCACTCTGCTTCACACTTGCAACCTGACAGCCAACCTATCAGCCAACTGTTTCTCATCACGCAATGAGGTCCTCCAGTACTTAAGCTCCTCTCATTCAGTCATTCTCCTTCAGATCCTCTTGTTTGTTTCCCAAGTTCTTGTGTCAGTATTGTATGTCACCCTGTTTTGATTTTGATTTTTTTCATCTAAAAAAATGTTTCACGAGAAGTTCTCTGCTCTTGGGTCCTTTAAAATCACATTATTACAACTTCATGATTTCAGACAGGCTCCATTAGGAAATGTCTTTATTTAGCTGGATCGGCTAACTAAATTTAACTATGCTTCTCTGAACAATTGGTTAATCAGAGTACATTTGTTATTTAACAAGGGAGGTGATTACAATTTGACATGTCCTGGTTGGTTGGATGTTCTTTTAATCCGAACTCTATTTAAGAGCTTTTTGTATTTTAACAGATTGTTTTTGCCCATTAATATGGGCAAATAATGTTTAATTTGAAAGATGTATGGCAACAAAGTTAAAACAAAAAACTCTGTAATTGGATCAATAGCTTTTCACATTATTTTAAACAATGTACAGTATATGCCACACATATGTTCCAGTGCCACAGCATCATGGCAAGTGCTGCTCAAATGTCATAGCAAGGACCTAATAGTAATGTTACTTTGCTGTGCAGATATCGGTGCACTGATGAGAATTAACTCACTTTTACGTGCTTAATAGTGAGACTGGCTTCATCTGATGGTAAGATTATCTAATGTCTGATTAATTCTGATATGGGAGTAATTCCTAGGCTGTCTAAAACACCAGACTTTGAAATAATAAGGAAAATAAAGCCAGATGATCAGGTAAAAAAAAAATTGTGTATCCCATCTCGAGGCAGTAAAAAGCTTTGAATTGTACATCCTTCATCTCAGTATACACATACTATACAAAACTGGGTCATAAACTTGACACAACTTGATGTTACCATGTTCCCCAAACTTCCCTTTAGTTTTTTTCCTGGTAAAATCTGAAACAGGAGGGCAAAGGTTCCTCATTAGCTAAATAAAATAAAAACTCTACTCTTTGGTACACTTTCAAATTTGCTTTGTTTGAGGTGTTCAGTTGATGATCAAATCTTTTTTTTTTTTTCAAGATCACAAAAACCATACATAGCTGTTGGCTAGTTAAAATTCTGTTTTCATCCTACAGGATGTCTAACACAATGGACCATCACCATTTTGTATGATATTTAAATGAAGGTTAATTTCCTATATTTTGACTTAATTCATTACATGTATGTCTCAGTTCCTTTTCATTCAACTCATCTCACTTGGTCCTGAGCCAGTGTGGAAATTAATTAAACCTATGAAAGCAGGATACTATAAGGTATAATCTCCCTGATTTACCCCTCTCTGAGCTCACAAGTCCTCTTCTTGAATCTAAATGAGATCACCCTTTTTACAGTACATGCAGTGATACGCTGAAGCTCATCTCATAAACATAATACTATTATATTTCAGAGCAAGCACTATTCTTCCACACCTAGTGTCTTCTTTTCATTAGGTCTAATTCTGGGCCCCAAAAACTTCTCTGTCCTGGCAGTGCCGTAATCATCATTGCTTCTGTATCTAATGCATCTAATTTACTTATACATAAATATACCAGCCTTCCCCACATAGTTTTCCTTTTATAAGGAAAGGTAGGTACAGTTGGTGAAGCAGTATCATTTAAAAGTCCCATTTGAAACGCCCAGACTTAATATTAATAATACTTTGACTTTGTTACATTTTTGTGTGTACCTTTGTTTTACATGTCTTCCTTTTCGGCTTTTCACTTTACGGGTCACCACACCAAAACATCTGTCTCTGTTGGACTGACCCCTCACATCCTTGAAGCTCACAGACACTAACTTCATGTTGTCTTTCACCACATCCATAAATCTCCTCCAACCTCAACATCCTTCTGGTGATATAATGATCGTCTCTCCTCTGTACCTCTGTGTATATTTGCCTACTTAAGGTCCAAACAGCCTTACTTTGCCTAATGAAATCAGTATAATCTTGTATTTGAGTAAGCTCATCAAACTTGACACCAAGTTTGAGCAACATTTGAGACTCTTATTTTAAAGCAAATAAGAAATTGACATTCCTTTTAAAATTGAGTCATATTTCTAATCAATTCAGTTTAATATAGCACGAATGCTTTAAAAATGTAATCAACAACATTAAAAATGTAATCTCAAATGAGTTTAGACAACAAACAGATCAAATTTGTATAAAGAAATCATAAGATCATTTCAATCCAATCATAGTTTTAAAATCAGTCACATAAATTTCAATTTAACCTTAATTATGAAACAATTGATTTTCATTGAGTCTGCCTTTACAGCTTTTACTCCTCCTGAACGATCATCTAGTGGCTTAGACAGATGATTATGTCAAGTTAATAACTTTAAAACATACCAAGCATACATATGGCAACATTGGAAAGGAAAAATCTTTTATAACAGGAAGACATCTCCGGCATAACGTACAGAACATAAAGGAGGACCGTCAGGCTAGCTGACAAAACACATAAACACTAAAGAACATGTACTTTGTGTGGCAACGTTTTGTGTATTTGGTAAGGTATAAAGCCCCACACCGCTTCTTAGTTTTCTCTTGCATAGGTTAATGTTTTATCGCTCCTGTATCACAACTCTTTATGGTGCAGAAGTGTAAACACATTTTAAACCCATCAATGTCTTGGATTGGAAATCCATCATTGTTATATTGCATAAATGCAAATTTATGCAGTAGACTGTGATTGAGAATGTTTTCCTGAAAGTACACACTGTTGATCATGGCACTGTGCAGGAGTAAGCAGCCCCCTGATTTACACCTGGCTATAAGCATTCACTCCTCAGCAGTGTGTTACAGAATTGATGCCTGAGATAAATTAGATACAAACCGCTAAAGGTCCTCCAAACTGTTTCCACTTTTATAAAGTCACAGTCTGAGGCTCTAAACAGAAAACCTCTCACCAGAAACTGCACTGGAAGTAAGTCTCAAAACAAATGATTTATAATATTTTCCCCAAAATATCCTTAATAGTAATTATTACTATCTTCACAATATAATACCAATCAGGTTCAACTGTTATGTATCAGAAAGAGAATATACAACACTATAAATAATTCAGGGGAAAGCTGAAATAAGTGAACAAAAACATAAATATATATATATATATATTTTATATAGAGCTTTTCTTCTTTTGCTGAGCACTTAAATTGCTTTTACACTACAAGATACTTTTACTCATCCAGACAACACAGCTTTCTCTTTTACAGGCTACACAATTTTTTTGTTTTTCTTTCAAACACATAATTGTAGGTCAATGAATCCACTAAACTGAGATTCTTTGTGTTGCTGAAGACTCATTTGACATAGCAAAAACAGGACTGAGCCATCTTCTAACTGACATTTAATTCTTGTTCCTGTTGATACACCACTAACTCATCTGTGATACAAAAAATGTAAAACATGTTATTGTCCCTTCCCCATCCAACTGATATGATTGATCATCTCACCACTCTTTTTACAAATCATCACCACCAAATCTGTCCTCATTCACCCACTGAATAAAAAAAGCTAACTTGATCTTGACATATGTCAAAATTCCAGCATGTCTCCAATTTCTCTTTTATTTTCAAAATCCAAGAATGTGCTTTAATGCCCTTCTAATGAAAAAAAAAAAAACTGAAATCCAACAATCCAGTTGTTTGCCTCCCTTTTGATCATCTTAGTCTGCTCTAAACATATTTGAAAACTTGGACTCTTCTACCACGGAAACTTCATTCCATGTATTTATTACTGCATCGTCTCTGGGTCACACTCAAAAGTTCATTCAGAAATCAGCCACACATCTTTGCCTACTCCAATGCAAGTGATCATTTCCCTCTGTCCTTGAGGACCTTTAATGATTACTTTTACATGCACATCTCAATCGAAGTTTTGGCAGTAATCGTACTAATGGCTTAGCCAGAGTTGAGGGTCGAGTCCCAATTTACATAACACTAGGAAAATCTAATTATTGAATGAAGTGTGTTCCACTCTGCACCGCTACGTGGCGAGTTTTCCATTGAACTAGAGTCACACAGATGGTAAGCAAATGCTAAAGTCACTGAAGCAGATGGAGTAAAAGCAGGATATTCACAATGAGCAAAGAAATAAATTCCAAAAATGCTGCAGCAAAGAACATTTTGTACGTATTGCACTGTTTGATTATGTTACACTCATTGTTGCTGCTTGTTTTGTTGCTGCTGTTCCTGCTTTTACGGTCTCAATTTAGTCCACTTATCATAAAGTCCTGCTGCTAATAATCAAAATCTCCACAAAAATCATTAGACCAAAATAAAAAAAAACATAGGATAAAATTGTGAAAAGAAAAAAAGAAAAAAACAAAGCGACATGATTTAGTATCGACGTCAAATATGAAATTCTTTAATTTGAAAGCACACATTTATGTGCTGCACGTTTTTTCAATGTGTTGTGTTGTGGTGTTTGCAGCCTCTTTTTTCTAAATGCTGTTGTCAAATTGATGAAAATGGTTCCTCAATTTGCTTGTGTTTTGTCTATTTGCATACGTTTTCTTAAGTTCTCCAGTAGCCAAAGAAGGCTACCCCACCTAGCAGTATATATACCGGCTTACTTTGGTGATTTAAGGTCTTAAACAAAAGAGGATTCTACTGTAAATAGCTGATGTCAGCCAGAAAATGCATCTTGGCAACTTTTACGTTTTTTAATGAAGTTCAATCAAACTAATAGTGAGTCGTAAGCAGAACTGTGTAGTGACCCCTTGTGGACTGCAAGAAAACGGATAAAAAAACCCCGTAATATCTAAGGGAAAGAGTCCTATCACTGGGGAGACTTGTAAAACAATGCGTTTCGAAAACTTCTCCACTAATCCAATTTCAGCCTCCTAAATCTGTCTCTCAGCATCAAGTTCAGAACCTAGAGAGGCAGAACCTTCCACAATTGCAACGCCTTTATTATGGAACTTTCTTCAACAATTTGCCAGAGACTGCAAAGAACTATCCTGATATACAGTAAATCCCTTATTGAAACACACACTTCTAAAAGTCCTATTGAAGCATTTATTCAGCTGGTTAAATTGGCAAATTAGAGAAACACAAGAAATACATATTTAAGACTAGTCTTATCGGCTGTATACTGTGATAACTAGTGAAGGCTTTTATTGTGAGGGGAATCCTCCAGGCACCATCAGCCCTCATGTTTTAGATCCGCTGTGAATGATTTGGCCACCACATAGCTGCTGTACATTAGTCATTCCCTGTGTGCTACAAACAGCTGAGGTGTGGATCGATGTTTTACCCTGTAATCTCGACGTATTAGCAGCCTGTGAGGTTTGTCTGTATTAGGCAGCCCCTTTGAATGCTACGGGCGACATCACCTTGAAAGACTACAGTACAGCAGTGAATATGCTTGTTTCATAACAGACAAGCACACGCCCTCTGCTCAAACAAAATATAACAGCAAATGAAATCAGAGAGAGCAGATAGATGCAGAGAACCATTATTCTGCAAACAGGCCCAGATATGCCAGGAATACAGGCAAAGAATCAAATTAACTCTAGATTTGATTTGTCTGATAGACCCAGAGGTTTCCTCTTGGATGCATTTAATGTCACTGTGGTTTTGCTGTTTGACATTGTGCAGGTGACAACAGTGGATTTTACATGTGATGGGTCAGTTCATTTTGGATTTTGTTACCTGGTTGATAAGCATGTTTTAGTAGAAATCTAAATAAAGCTTTCTTTTTTTAACAATAAATTAAAGTGTGTTTAAAGGTATAAGCCAGGTTTTTCTGTAAAATCTGTTCAATCTAACATTAGATATTTGTCAACTATCCAGATTTAATACATTTTATTTTTGCTGTGTTGTCTTAGATCATTGATAATCAATATCATTTTTTTTAACCAAAGACAAGTTTCAATGTGGACCTGCCTCAGATAGCTTCATTTAGTTTTATTTATTTATTTATTTATTTATTTTTCAGAAAATGTTGAAAATCCCCAAAAATGTTTCCAGCAGAACTGTGGCCTCATGTCTATTACTTCAGAAAATTATCACCAGGGAGACAGACTTACAATACTAAACATCCACCAACATGCCTATCTAACTAGAAGGTAAAATGATAAAAAAATATAATTCTAGGGTTAGAAAGAGAGCAAGGGTTTAGGCAAATTGAGGTAGTTTTGAATACAAACTGAATGTATTCTAGTGCTGTGATGGACTGGCGACCTGTTCAGGGTGTACCCCGCCTCTCGCCCGTTGACAGCTGGAGATAAGCACCAGCCCCCCCGTGACCCCTTGAGGATTAAGCGGTTTAGAAAATGGATGGATGGATGTATTGTAGCGAAACTGATTAGTCAAAGCAGAAAAACTGTCAAAGTAGCATAAACGTCAAAGGTAAGACATTGTGAAAAAACTTGATCTGCATTGCAGATTCTAATAACATCATTTTTCACAAGAAATTGTGAAACATCAATGCTTCTCAACCCATGAGTGTATTTTACAGTCTATGGTTTCAACTCACTACGTCCCTCCATTCATTGCCTAAATCCCACTTGACCATGCAAAGTTACTGTATAGAGGGACTGAAACCTATCTCCACCTGCCATTAGACAACAGGCAGGATACTGCCTGGACTGGATGCCAATCTGTCCGTGGGAAACAAAGAGACACATAGGATGAACACACACTCATACCTATGGCCAATTTTGAGATTGCATTTATAATTACTTCTGCCTATGAAGTTATGTTTTCACCAGTGTTTCTTTGTCTGTCTATTAGTTAAGCAAAAAATTGTGAGTGTGGTGGGGGGTTGGTTGGTTGTGGGGTGGGGTGGGGTGGGTGGGGGTGGGGGGTGGGTTGGGGGTGGGGAGGGGGGCTTGGGTGATGGGAGTGGGTGCACAACCTTGGTAGAGGTCTCCATTCTTGTTGGTTATGGCTTGTATTGCCTGTAGTTGGAGATAACCCACTTATGCATGTTGAAAACATGCAAACTCCATACAGAAAGCCACCTGGCTGGTATTTAAACCCAGGACCTTCTTGCTGTAAGGCAACTTTATCTTTTGCTTGTTAAGTCTTAATGATGGCCTCAATCATTAGCTATTACTGTAAATTGGATTTACATATCAAGCTAATGGTCTGGGCACTAACTTTTTGTAGCATAATCTTAGACATACTCTTGAGTTCTATAACAACATGCATGTGGCTGTGCATTACTTGAGTGATGAATCTAGAACTTGTTTATTTTCCCGCGTCTAGAGTTAAAAAAATTTTTTAAATGAGGTAAAGCCAGATATGTCCGTTTTTTAAAATTCTTTCTTTGAAAGTTTAATTTTAGCTTTTTTAATATAAATTTGTGAATAAATCTCTCACATAACAAACAACCGTTACGATTATATCCATTTAAAATGGAATCTGCCTAAAGCTTTCAAACTTTGTCAAAAGATGCCCACCCACCATAGTGTTTAATAATGCCAGCTGATCAGCTCAACTCCCACATACACTTGGAGTAAAATTAGCCTTTTTTTAAGTGCTTGTCAGACAACACTCTGAAAAAATTTTCATTGTTCAGGAAACAATTAACTAATTATTCAAACTGGATTGTATCTTTAAAAGATTACTGTGAGGATGCTGTATGTTAAACTCAAACGAGTCTGTAAATACAATTGTATAATGTCACGCAAAAACTTTGCAGGAGACTGTCAGTTCTCACTAAAATATAAAAGTGTCATAATGCAGGTTCTGTTATTTCACACTGAAGATACATAAGTGTTTAGCAGCACAGAAGAACATTAAAAAACAAAAGATGCTATCACGCTGGTTTACATGAAAGCTTTTAACATGAATGAAGCATGGACAAAAACACAGTTATGTTTAATGCACAACTTATTGTTGAATGTTGTCAAGGGTAAATTATGTGGCATTTATAACATTTAAGTATAATACCAGTTTGGTGTCTGTCATGAACAGATTATATATCTCAAGGTCTGACTGGAGAAGATTCAGTGTAAATCATGTATTACTGATGGCTGCCTAAAAAGGGATTTAATGATTTCAAAGTCTGCCAGTAGCAGGTAAATTAGATGAATCTGCCTGGTGCAAGTTGGCAGTTGTGCCCCTTCCAAATCCCCCCACCCCCAAGATGGTGATTTGAATCATATCTGAAATCTTACTACTTGTCCATGGTCCCACTGCTGACATTTCCTGAAAATTTCATCAAAATATTTCTACAACGTTTTGAGTTATGTTGTTAAGAAGATAAAATATAATTGAAAATCAATATCCCCTATAAGGAGATCCTCCAAAAAGCTTAAAATAAAGAACTTCTGCTAGTGCTCAGTCTGGTTCCTGTTGTTGGAAACAAATGGAATCCCTTGCTTGTGTGTGTTTGTCATTTATGTCCACTGTTTCTAACACTACCCGGGTAGTTACAGATAAGTGTTAGTCTTCTTTGTATCCGATATCAAGGAATGAAGTAATGGTCCTGAGGTTATCTGGAGATAGATCCAATTGCTGATCACACCGTATTTTGGTCCATCTACCATCACTCTCCTTAAGTGGTCAGCCAATTCATATGGTTCAGATATCAAAAGAGCCAGGCAGGATGCTAAACCAGTCGGACCTCATGGTAAGACAGCTTGCCACTCTAGCGCAGCTTCTTACAGTCGAATTTCACACAGAATATAGACCCGGAATTTAGGCTGGCGATTGCTTTCTAGGCTATGGCTACTGCAACAAGAAATCAGAATCAGAAAGGGTTTATTGCCAAATGTTGGGCAGATTTTCAACATCAGGAAATTGTTGCATTATTTTTGTGTGAACATAAGAAAAAGAAAAACACTTAATCAAAAGTAAAAATAAATGTGCTAAACTGATTGATGTATAGATAGTGCAAGTAATGATCAGTGCCATTGAGACAGGTGAAAAAAACACAAAATTGCTTATGTGACTGAAAAAGAGCAGATGTTGGGAATAGTCTTAGGGTTATTGTTCATGAGTAAAACAGCAGAGGGAAATAAACTTTACTTAGGGCAAGAGGTTCTGGTGCAGATGGTCCAGAGCTTCCTGCCTGAGGGGAGCAGGTCAAACAGTCTGTGTCCAGGGTGAGAAGGGTCAGCTGTGATCCGACCTGTACCCCCCAGTATCATGGAGATGTACAGGTCCTATAGAAATGGGAGTCTGCAGCCAATCATCTTCTCAGCAGAGCGCACTACTCGCTGCAGTCTCTGTTTGTCCCAGATGGTGGCAACAGCATACCACTCTGTGACAGAGGAGGTGAGGATGGACTCAGTGATTGCAGTGTACAACTGCATCATTATCCGTGTTAGCAGGTTGAAGTTCTTCAGTTGTCATAGGAAGTAAATCCTCTGCTGGGCCTTCTTTATGACAGAGGTGATGGTTGGCTCCGACTTGAGGTTGTGGGTCATAGTGGTACTCAGTAAGCGGAATGAGTCCACAGTGGTGATGGTGGTGTCAGTCATGATGATTGGAGGTGAGGGTGGCTGTGTGCTTCCTAAAGTCCACAATAATCTTCACTTTCTTCTTGGCATTCAGCATTAAGTTGTTAGGTCTGTCTGTTTTTGCTTTAGAAAAGTGTATTTTAAACGTACTAATTCTCTACGGTAGTTTGGTCAATTGTGATTTGTTTATTTTTGGAGATTTAAAGTGACGTGTGTGTAGTTTTTGTAGTACATCTTTGAAAATAGTCATTAAAATATTATGTAATAATAATATCGTAAAGCACATTAATTGCAAAATACTGGCGATATTGTAAAATATGACTTTAAAAATCTGTTTTAAAATACATAGGCGCGGGTCCTCTTTTCAAGGGCAAACCATATTAGATGATGTCTTTACTTCTACAAGAGCCCAGACGGACAAAGCGCACGGAACATGCCCACTATTAAAACATTGATTTCCCCTCAAAATGCAAAAAAGTTTAGCCATAAATACATTTTTACCTCTTGGATAGTTCCAAGCAATGAAAGAGAGACTGATGTGCTCGACATGTGGGTATTGAGCGTTTGAAAACAGCACTAGTTGGACTTCTGTCGTTGAGTTTCTCACTCAAAGACACAGATACTGCATGCTTGTGATAATTTAGATATGCACTGCCCCCTACTGGCCGAAAATTACACACTGTGCCTTTAAGTTCTACACTCTAAATGATGAATGTATATGCCATTTAACATTACACAGGTGTATGAACTTAAATCACAGAGTAAATGGATAGCATTATATGAGAGTTAATTTGGTTGAGTAATCATTCCCTGTTGTACATGCTTTCTGTAAGTAGCCATGGGTCAAATATTCTATATTTTGATCCTGTTTTCCATTAACCATTCCCTCTGCAGTCAGTGGCCTTCATAGGGTTTGGCATGTATGTCATTAAATGCTGACGAACTGCCCAGAGAACATCAGCCAAATTCAACAAGACAGATGAAACGTGCCCCTTTTGCACATCATTTACCAAAAGTCATTCGACAGCACTGGCCTGCCGATGAATGACCAGACTGAATAGTTAGCAGTGGCTTGAACCTCATTGCAAGGGCAAACTGCATACAGTTGAGGGTTTATATGTCTGGCATGGCCTCTCTTTGCTTTTCTCTGTTTGAATATGGAAGGAAATAATGCTTAATTATGTAGGATGTTGGCTTGTATGGGACAGCGCCCCGTGAAATTAATTTTTTTGTGAGATGAGATTTCAGGCACACATACATGAAAAAGGAGAGCCTAATTTTCTAGCCGACTGAAAACCCTCCCGACACAGGAGAGCGGAGGAAGGTAGGGGATGTGAGGAGTTTAGAGAATGATAACATATATCCAAAATGCAGAATAAGGATGGAGTGGTAAACTTTAATGAGAGGTGCAGGACCTACTAATCAATATTGTTAATATATTGCTCTGAACATGCATTTTAAAATGCACAGATTATGTAGATATATAATCAATAACTACTTGGTTAGTGTTTTATTTTTACTTCTTGCATTTTGTGCCAAGTCCAAGGCTGCCTTAATACACGGGCCAACCGGGGCGGTGGCCAGGGGCCGACGACGCTTAGGGGGCCTATCATTTCAGGTAAAAAAGAAACATCGTTTTACTTTTCAGGTTTTCTGTCAATCATCTTATATGCTAATTTAAGGCTGCTGATTGATCCAAATTACAAGTGACCTACTTCACCCACGTGGCCTCTAAAGGTCCCATTGCACCATGAGCTCACCAATCAATTAATTGTGGTCTTCTAGATGTAAAGAGACGTGGAAAGATGTCGGAACAAATTTGAGAGCAGTGCTCAGTAAAAGAAAGCAATTCGTGAGAAGCAGTTTCGAGACAAAGAAAGACCATTCCTAATCTGACAGAATTCTTTAAGTCAACCAAAGAAGTTGGCCATTGCTCGTTCACTGACACACCCAGAAGAGAGGAGGATACAGGCAGCACCTGTGCAGGCACGGAGCAGCCCGTGCAGCAGGGAAACGACAGGGGAGGAGGAGAGCAGATAGACAAATGTGTGTGCGTGTGTTTTCACATGTGCATGACACACAACTTGGAATGACTTGTTAGCTGCTGTTCTTTGTTTCTGCTGTCACCACTGTTTGAAGTTTATGCAGAGGTGATGGTGCTATTCACTACTTTGTTTTAGGTTTTATTGTGTTCAATAAAAAAAAATACATTATTGGTTTTGATAAAATATTTTCAGCATATTATCTATGATAGATAGATAGTCAGTCAGTAAGCAGGCCAGCCTGTCTGTCTGTATTTGATTTTAAACTTTAGGGTCACAATTTGATTCTCGATTTATTTATTTTTTTATTTTTATTTTTTTCTCACAGTACAGAGCCCTATAACATTTTTGACTAGTCTACTGTATGATTATTAGTTTCATTAATTACATTTTGTACAATAAATCTTATTTCAAAGGACTTATAAATAGGGATGCAAGGATACCACTTTTTTAAAAACCGATACCATACCGATACTTGGATCAGAGTACTTACAGATACTGAGTACCAATGCCGATACTTCTACCACACAAAAACAGTGCAATCAATTGGGATTCAGGTTTTATTTTCTTCTCTGCTTGTTATAACAAATGGTGGTAAATTAGACAAAATAATCAAATATTAATAAAATTGACAACAGAACCTAAATTTAAAAGCTAAAAACCAAAATTTCTGTGAAATTATTGCTGGGTTTCCACACCTTACATATCGATTCATGGTATTGGTTAACATTAGCTAATACCGATATGAGTACATTAGGCAGTATCGGGGCCAATACCTATTACTAGTATCAGTATCAGTGCATCCCTACTTATAAGTAATGCATTTTCCATTATTCTTGTGTAATGTATCATATTAGGCATTAATGGTCAAATTTAAAACATTTATTTACAATATTATTGTAGTTACAATAAATTGTTACATTTATAAGTGTAATAATCTTGTTTAAATAAATAACAGAAATTATTTGTAACAAGGTGGCATCTAGTGAGTCTTTTTAATTACTGGAGCATAAATATTGAGCTCCGACTGGCTTAGAAAAACAAGCTAACGTGCAGCAAACCGTGGTCTTGTTTACAACAAGAATGTCGACTTAACTCACAGGGAACTCAACATTTCTTCACTGATGATTTGAGAGTAGGAGTGGCTTTAGCTTCGTTCCCGCTGCTTCTTTCTTTCTAGCCATGGTTTAACCGTAGATAGCTGCTTGCTAGCACGAGCTAATATGCTCTGTAGAGATGTGCTGTTTTCATGGGGATGCTCTTATCGTCATATTGCGGTTAATAATGTGAGCAAGTGTTGTTGTGCGTTGTATGAGAACTGGTAAGAGTTACTTGTTAGGGAAAATACAATGTGTGGTTCCTTGTTATGAGGAAATCGGAGTAAATAGACGGTTGACCATCCATCCATCCATCCATCCATCCATTCATCCATCTATAGGAGCCATATATATAACACACACATATAAGGGCTGGTGGGGCCTACTGAAAAATGGTAAAAATAAATCCTGCATCAACAAACCTTGTATCTTGCATCAATAAACCTTGAATACATAACGTTCTTAATAAACAACAGTAAATAATAAAACAGTATAAATTAAAATAATAAATTAATCATAGTGTCTGGAGGATGTAATTAACAAGGGATAATAACCCAGAGGTTAACTGTTTCCTTGGGGTGATAGTCCAATTTGGAAGTGATGGACATTTCTCTCAGCCCTTCTTCAAAACAGGAGACAAAGCAGAACATGTCACTTAAGTAAGGCAGGTGTGTTTTGATTGTCATAAGTAAGGAGATTAAAAATAGATGAAGATCAGGCTATGACTGAACTTTTTATCACAAAAAAAAATGTTGATTGTATGAAAAACGAAAATAATGCAAGTAAGAAAAAAACATATGAAATGTGTTAATGTTAATAAACCGAGATGTCCTTTTGGGAGATATTTTTAAACAACTGAATGCCTTTCAATGAACATACAGGGCAGTTAATAGAATGAACCATCTGTTCATGCACCTGTCATGAGAGAGCTTACTAAATTAAACCAATGAAGGTTGCCAGCAAAGACATTTGGAAATCAAACTTTTGTTAAAGTTAGAGGACCGGTGTAGAAGAAATAATTAACTTATTTTACCAATGCTCTCACTAGGAGAACAGAATTTTAATGAGTATTAATCTTAAAATTGCTCTGTAATAGCCAAAGCCTGTGCTTATTGATCTGAAGGCATGGCAAGTTTATTTGTACAGTACACTTTCAACAAAAAGCAAATTCATGGTGCTTTGGGTGATTAGGGAATAAAATAAGAGCAGAAAGACGGAAAACATAACATTAGACACATAAAATACGACACATTTAAAACGTATGACATTCCAGCTGTTATTAATCAATTACTCAAAGGCAACACTAAGAACATGGGTTTTAGCTTTGTTTTAAATAAATAAGGGTTTCAGGAGCTTTGCAGTGCTCTGAAAGTTTGTCCAGATAATGCGAGTAAGGAAAATCAAAGGTGCTTCTCCATGTTTGGTTCCGACTCTATGGATTAGTAGACTACAGTAGAGTAGGAAGACCTGAGTGATCTGGGGGGGTTATATGGTGACAACAGTTTTTTGAAGTTGTATCCAATTAAAATTTCAACCTGTTGGCCTTAGGAAAAACACAAAATTGCTGGCTGTTGACTTTAGGAACGTTTTTTTGATTAGTAAAACCCATTTGCTACCACATATGGTCTGTCACATACTTGGTATGTTACGACTTCTTTTGATGTAAATAATCAATGATTGCTCAGAAGAATAAAAAAGAAAGCTGGTTTTATATCTTATTATAAAGAGAAATTAGACTGAAATTGGTATTGCCAGGTTAAAAATTATAATTTGCCCAAATTGGCCAAACTGTTTGCATGTTGTTTTAAAAGGAAATCAGATTTGCGTCATGAAAATAAAAATTCTACCGGTGTCAATATGTTAAACCACCCGAATTGAGATGAGCTGTAGTCTCGTCAAGAACTCTGACATCCCATTTCTTTCATTGTCTTCCCTGCTGCTTTCAATTTGTCTCATCTCATTGAGACAGGAAACAATTTCGGTATTATATGTGCACCCAACTTTCTGCTGAAGGGCAGTTAATTTTTCTTGCAGGCTCATAAATTATCATTCCACCTGGCCAGGCACTGTACGTTTGGCTAGCCAGCCCTAGTTTGGCCAGCCAGCTTCATTGCCCAAGGCTGCAGATTTGGATTGACAGCCTGTCTGTCTGGTAGGCCACTGTTTGTCACCAAAGCTTTTGGGTTGCTGGGAAGAGGTTCTGCCAAGTGACCTTGAGCCTTGCTGGGGCCTAAGGACTCTAGCTAAAAGCCTGTTTCCCTGCTGCAGCAGCCAATAGATACTTCAGCCAAATACTCTATAAGAGGGATTGATCGGTCGCTAAATGTGCCACATTATTGAAGTGTTGTCATTGTCAAACAAGTAAACTTTGATCCTGCATAACATTTTGACATTGTATTCATATTCCTTCATGCACATGATTCTTACAGTGACAGGTCAGAACAGTATGTACTCTTTTTTTATTGCCATACATTTGATAGTAATTTGGGGCTTTGAATTGAAAATTTTACGGGGGGGTTTCCAGGCTCCGTTCATGATTCAAAATTTAGCTTCCATTTATTTTTAAAATACAATTAGGACATTTTATGTGAATTTTCTGTAATTCACTCAGGGTCACACACAGGCTGAAATAGATACATACAACCTCAATTTATACAACCTAATTTTTAATTTGAGGTCCTCTGACAAATTGCAGAGAAAACAGACAGTTTTATAGATGTCATGAAGATCCTGGCATAAATCTGGCAGCATGTTTCACTAATCTTCTTAGAAATGGTAGGACTTGTATAAATTGCTTAGTTTGCTGCCATTTGCCTTGATTTTAAGCTTACTGTAGAAATAACCTGTAGGATAAAGGATTTTTAAAGGCCATTCTGAAAGTCTTCCAAAATCCCTTTTTATATATGCTTAGAATAATTTTACTAGACCTTTTTAAATTGGGTTCAACTTTCAATCATTTGACCCTGGTTGATGAAAGGAAATTGGTAAAAACATTGGGGAGAAAAAGTCTTTGACACACTGCTGATTTTCAAACTTTTTTCACTGACAAAGCATGTAGAGAGTCTGTAATTTGTATCAAAGGTACTCGTCAACTGTGAGGGACAGAATCTAAAACAAAAATGCACAAAATCACAGTGGACGATTTTTAAATAATTAATTTCGATTTTATTGCATAACAAGTATTTGATACATCAGACAAACAGAACTCAGTATTTGGTACAGAAACCTTTGTTTGCCATTACAGAAATCAGATGTTTTCTGTAGTTCTTCACCAGCTTTGCACACACTGCAGCAGGGATTTTGGCCCACTTCTCCATACAGATCTTCTCCAGAGCGTTCAGGTTACTAAGCTGTCACTGGGCAACATGGACTTTCAGCTCTATCCAAAGATTTTCTACTGGATTCAGGTCTGGAGACTGGCTAGGCCAATCCAGGACCTTGAGATGCTTCCTACGGAGCCACTCCTTAGTTGCCCTGGCTGTGTTTCGGGTGATTGTCATGCTGGAAGACCCAACTATGACCCTCATCCATCCTCCCCTCAATACTTGTCCCCTTTGCAGAAATGCATCCCCAAAGAATGATGTTTCCACCTCCATGCTTTACAGTTGAGATAGTGTTGTTGGGGTTATACTCATCCTTCTTCTTTCTCCAAATACGACGAGTGGAGTTTAGACCCATAAGCTTCACTTTTGTCTCATCAGACCACATGACCTTCTCCCATTCCTCCTCTGGATCATCCAAATGGTCAATGGCAAACTTTGAATGGGGCCTGACATGTGCTGGCCTGTACAGGGGACCTTGCTTGCACTGCAGGATTTAATCCACGATGGCAGAGTGTGTTACTGATGGTTTTCTTTGAGATTATGGTCCCAGCTCTATTCAGGTCATTAACCAGGTCCTGCCATGTAGTTATGGGCTCATTCCTCATGGTCCTCATGATCATTGATGCCCCACAAGGAGACATATTGAATGGTGCTCGAGGGAGATTGACTGTCATCTTGAACTTCTTCTATTTTCTAATTATTTTACCAACAGTTGTTGTCTTCTCACCAAGGTGCTTGCCTATTGTCCTGTAGCCCATCCAAGCATTGTGCGGGTCTACAATTTTAACCCCGATGTCCTTGCACAGCTCTCTAGTCTTGGCCATTGTGGAGAGGTTGGAGTTTGTTTGAGTGTGTGGACATGTGTCTTTTATACAGGTAGCAAGTTCAAATAGGAGCAGTTAATACAGGTAATGAGTGGAGAACAAGATTACTTTTTAAAGAAGAACTAACAGTTCTGTTCATAAATTCTTAAATCCTAAATTCTTACTGGTTGATTGGCAATCAAATACTTATGTCATGCAATAAAATGGACATTGACTATTAAAAAATCACCCACTGTGATTTTCTGTATTTTGTGTTTTAGATTTTTTCCCTCACAGTTGAAAAGTACCTTTGGTAAAAATACTTGTTCTCTCATCTGTATTAGAGACCCTCCTCCTTAAATTTTGAGTTCTTGTTATTAAAATTTATAGAAGTGTTTTTCACATTCTGTACTAGCAAAAGAATAATGAAAATGCATAATTAAAAGCGTAAAACATCTATGTCCATGATATATTCATTAAAAAGGTCTAAACGACACTTTAATCAGAGTCACTTAGGTTTTTTTCCACAGTTTCTGTGGAAAAAAATAAAATAAAATAAACGACCTGCTTGGATTGCTTCAAGCAGTCCCACCTGAGAGCACAAGAAACGAAAATTGACATAAAATGAATAGCTTTTTCAAATATTTCCCGGAAAAGAAAGGAAAAACTATTGCCTGTCATGGCAAAGAAAGCTATGATAGTGGAGGAGTGCCATGAGGAAAAATAAGCGTCTCGCTATATTTTCCTCTATTCATCTCTTCTGTTTGTCCTCCCGTTGTCTCTGTTACTCTCCATTTGTTGGGGCAAATGCTCAATTGAGCAGAAATATGATGATCCAGACTCCAGTCCCAGATTTTTGCTCCCGCCGAGCTTGTGGAACCAGCAAGAATAAATGCCTGTTTTCCAGTCTCTCTCCTCTCTTCCCTCGCTCTTCCTCTCTCTCCTCATTCTGCTGCACGCAGCTCAGCTCTGCTGCAGTGGACGGTCCTCACGTTGCGCTCGCAACTCGTCTCAGTGGAGGAAGGAGACCCGAGAATCTCTCCTTCACTTTCTCAGCAGCATTTCTCACCTTATAAGCAATCATCCCTCCACCATCCTCATGCCAGTAATCAGATTGTCTGGATGAATGTGATGGTTGCTGTCATAGGATAGATGAGGCAAGAAGACTTGTTCATCTACGATCTTCTGCTATCTGCGGACGACCGAGAACCTTGTGCTCATAGTTGCTTCCTGGTTGTAGAAGTGGTGTAAGGTAAGTTCGAAAGCTTGAGTTTATTTTATTAGAAAAAGTACCTGTTTCTCCCTTTTTTGTTAAATAAGTTGGCATGTTCTAATAAAGGTCTATATCTGGAAGTTGGGTGCAATCAAGTTCAGAATAAGGTATTGGCAGCATTTATAGAATCTCTTTGAGAGTCTGCAATGCTGTGCTTTTTGTCACTCTGTTGAGCTTCTGTCAGATGCCAAAGAGCTCTGCAATAAATCCTTTTCGACTGCACCAAATTAAAATTGTTAACTCTTTCAAAGCATCTGTGCCCTATGCATTTGGACATGGTTTGCATGCACCACACATTTTCTTTGGTGATCCAATTTGAATTTGGCAACAGTGAATGATATTTTCTAAAGATGGAGAAAAAACAGAATTAAGTTTGTTTTTCTTTTGGGGTAAAACCCTGCAGAGACACCACACACTTAGAATAATTCACCAGAGATAAGAGCCGTGAGGTTCTGTGACAGCTTTGTGCATTCAGGGCACCACTATGTGTGTGTTTCTGTGTATGTGTGTGTGTAAGTGAGTGCGCAGTGTTAGTGTGGGCGTTTGCATGCGTCTCATGAAAAGTGGAATAGGTGAACTCTTGCGTGGGCAGCCTTTGCGCTGATTTGAGAATGGAGTGCTTTTAGTCTACGTTCAGGGAAAAATGGGCATGTTTATGTTTGTGTGTTTGTGTTTTCCGTTTTACCACTATCAACTGTCGTTCATCTGTTGTCTCCCTTTGCAAGCACACATGTCAGCAGCATACACCCTCTTCTGGGAAACACCCGAGTGCAGCAGAGTGCCAGCGCTATCAAGTACTGGATGTTTTTTTTGTTTTTTTTTGGAAAGGTCAGTCTTACAATCAGGGTTCCCTGCTTTCTCTGACTGCTTGGTGAAGCAAAGAGGCACCGCAGTCAGTCAGAGAAGATGTTTGAATGTTCATGTTCACTGCTGCACTGCAGGCAGACTCTCTCCCTCCAAATCTGCAAAGAGGCCAGGCTCTCCTCTGGCAGAGACAGTCAGGCTCTTCATTTGTTAGTTCACGTCTGTTCAAACCAACTTCAAGAAGTCGGTTAGGTGTATTTCCAGGTTATGGGATACTTGTTATTTTGGAATTAAATTCTTATACATGAGCGATTGTATGGGAAATGCCACATGGTAAATTTGGGTGACATTGCTTTTTTTAAAATGACTAATTCGAAAAGTCTGAGTTTTAATTGGCCAGCCTCTAATGCACATATTTTTTAAATAAACATTTCCTGCATCCAACAAAAATCTGGACCTGCTGAAATATCAAAGCATTGATTAAGTACACTGAAATTAATGCTTCATGATTCAAAGAAAGAAATAATTTTTTTTAGGATTAATAAAGGAATTAAAAAGTTTTGTTAAACTGTGTCACACATAAAATGGAGATTATCCTGGGACAGCCGTGTCGAAAAACAAAAAAAACAAACACTAAAATATAAACAGAGTTACAGTATTTAAACATCCTTGACTATTCATGTTTCTTTATTCTCACGGATTTTGCCTTTATTTCTTTGATTTCTTGCTTTGCTTGTGTTGGCTCTGTCTGTCTTCATTATAGAAATGGTTTTTGTGGTGATTTGCAAAGGATCCTAATCACTTTTTTTTATCACATTGTAAGCTCAAACTTGACTGTCAAAGTGATGCAAACTAATGGTGGATAAAGGTTTTTAATCCAAAGTATTTTCACATACTGTATGCTATCTTAAACCACATCACAGCAAGCGTCGTGTATGGATACTACTTATACATGCTGATGTATATTTTATATCAGAGTTAATTTTTGGGCAAAAACATTTTCTTCTTTATTTTTGTCACAAATAAAAAAAAAAATTCAGACGAAAACCGAACTAAAATTAAAAAACATATTGCATAAAGATGATTAAATTGATAAACGTTTTCATCAACGAATAAGAGACGAGATGAAAATCAACAATGACGAAAATCCAATCAGATGATGGAAAAGATGCAAGGCACAGACAGAAGAAGCAAATGGAAGAGGCAGGACTAGCTGAGAAAAGAACCAATCAGTCGCCTTAGTGGGACTAAACGCTAACCACTAGCAGCCGGAAAAGAAACAGCTGATCACATTTTGATGAAAAGTAGAACCGGTCACGGCTAAGAGAAAAAAGAAAGATTTATGGAACTGTTTCACATATGACAACCTAAAAAAAAAAAAAAACAAGATCAAAAATACGGTGCAGCTTTTCAAGGAGCGATAACGACAATCTGAGGAGGCAGATAAAACTTTGATATTCTCTCAAACGTAAATTCAGTTAGACTTTTTTGTTTTAATGAGATAAAGTTGAAGACCAGAATGCGCTAACATTGTTATCACGGTAAATATGATGACCCTAAAAAGTACTTGTTAGGCTGATAAAATAACCACGTTACCTTTGTCACATGAAGCTGAAGTTGATTTCGGGTTTCTAGCTTCTCATTGGGGAAATGGCTAAAGGACAATTACACATAATTTATCTCTACCCTGAGCGTCTTTAATTTGCTCTAGTTTGAAAACGACACAACCTTAAGCAACTCAAAATTGGACTAGATTATTCTGCTTTGATAGCAGAATAGTTCAAACTAAGCATTTGATTTGTGAAACCTTTATTTGATTTGTAAATTTTCAGTGAAGGTGAGTCTTTGTTTTTTTCTAGATGACACAAAACCCACTGAAATCTACCTTAGTATTGTTATTTGTACATTTTAATTAGAAAAAAATATATAGATTTGGGAATGTTTTTGTTCTGTCCATTTTGTTATTTTGTAATTACGCTATTTATTTCTATAATGTATGAGATGTGTATTTTTCATAATTTAGATATATTTATTCTTAGCTGTGTTCTATATCTCATCAGTGGTGCTTGACATGGCTTGGGGCCTGTGTATTAAATTAAAATCCCAAGTAGATGTTAATGCCATAAGTAAGGGGCACAGATAGGATTTTTAAATCAGGGGAGGCAAAGTTGTCAATGAACAGGTGAGCAGCAGATAGAGCGGGATTTTCCTGACCACGTCACTCCTGCAGCCAGTGTGAACCAGGCGTCTGAGCTCTACAGCTCCTGCTCCTTTCAATGGAGCCTTTGGAGTCGGTGTCTGGTGATCTTGTGCTGCATTCAATGTTATGCCATAAGTAGATTTGCCAAAAGTAGAAAATTATATTTAGATAAGAAAAAAAAAAAAAAAAAAAAAATATATATATATATATATATATATATATATATATATATATATATATATATATACGTATTATAGGCGCCTAAAATTGTTGGACGTTTTTAGTCGACTAGAACTACTAGCAAGTTTTGTCGAGTAAAATTTGTCTAAAATAAAAAATACTATGACTAAATCTTGACTAAAAAAATTTTGGTTTGAGTTAAAAGACTAAGACAAAAACTAAATTTAAATTCTTTGTCAAAATTAACACTGTTTTGTATGTACCTAAGTCTTAAGATTACACTACCAACACTATGGCACCAACCAGTTTTTCGGGTATGCTAAATACTGCCCACTAAAGGTAATTTACTCACTAAAAACCTACATTTCATCTGTTGCATGTGGAACATATAACTTAACTGTCTCTATTTGATTAAATTCACCAAAATATATTTTTTTCATTTAACTTATTTCTGACATTAAGTGATTTTAAACCTAAATTTAAAAAGTTTGACATGCATTTGTAGGCCTATTTCTGTTGTATGTCAATTGTATATATATTTGGATCTGTTCAGGTTTTCTTTTTTTAAGCCACCAACATTAGTTAAGCTTTAAAAACCCGTTCAGCTTATCAACAACATAAGCAACTTCAGCTTGATGTTAACAGATTTCGATATGGATGTTAGGAGAATCACCAAAAATCTTTTAAGCTGCATTCTATCACAACAGAGCTTGGATATTTCAGTACACAATCAAAACTCAATGAAAATGAAAGCAGCCATATGGTCTCCACTTTCACTGCAACAGACTTTCACAAATGCAGCAGCACTCTGAAATTTAAATTTCTGTATATTGTAGTTTTAGGTATTCCCAAATCACCCTTATTTCATGTACTTGGGGGGGGGGAAATGTACGTGCAAACTTTACTGGCCAAAATTGAAGACAATGTAAAATTGACAAAACTTGCAGCTTTCCCCTCATACTCTAGGGCCTGGTGTCAGAGAGGAGCAAGTTTGCATTGACTCATATGTTAAAAATGTCAACTTCACAGTAGAAATAAACATGATTAGGTTGAATGGGTCAAGTTTCTGATCAGGAAAACTCTGAGGGGGGAGAATTATTATTCTTTATAATATCCGTTTAGATGAATTTAGATTGAAATTATGAATAACAGGGCCCGTGTCCTTTTTTAATTGACATGTCTCAGATGAGTTGTCAGTGCTAGCGATGCTAAGTAGCCCTCTACTGCTTACTTCAGGGAAGGCTACAGCCTCATCCTCATGTTAAAAGTCTTTGGCCATTTTGTTTCTGTTAACTTGCGGGCTGTTAACACGACAATGTTGCCGTTTTAGTTTGAATACGTAGATGAAAACGAGCTGATCTTGTTAAAAACGATGTAGTAAATTTGTCCGGCCTTTAGATGGCCCATTGTATGCAGTGTTCTATGGTTTCCCCTGATTCCCCCCTCTTTACCCAGAAAAACAGTTAAAGAAAGGCTAAGTGGGCAAGTCCAGTATGCCCTGAGCAGCTGACAGAGATGTCATCGTTTTCAAAACTCCCCGGCCTTGCATTTACTGTACATGACAATCAATCACTCAGCGTTGTCTGAATTGTCCACTCTGGAAGCCGATTCTGAAAACGCCCCCCTGATACACCCTTCTTATGTAAACGAGAGGCCGAATCAAAGAGAAAAACGTCCATTTTGCTAAAAAACATTGTGTAAAGAGACCCTTGACCAACAGTTGTGCCCGCAAAGATTATTCTTGTTCGGATGTTATTTGTGAACTATTGATGCACAAACAGACCATACAAGAAGTCTCTGCTCTATGTCTTTCGGTAAGTAAAATTATATTTCTGTACATTAGTTTGCAGTTGCTGCTCCTGTGCTAGCTGAGCTCATTAATTGCAAAATTAGCCACTGGTTATCTGATTTAATATTCTTTTATTTAGAGCCTCGAAGGCAGAGGGTAGCAGAATAACTCAACTGTGCTTTTTGGGTTAGAAGTGTCCACCAACCTCTGTTAACTTTGGTTAGCTCTGGATTAGCTCAGTTAGTTCATAGCTACATCAACTCAGAGTTTGATGGGTTTCAATTATACACCCCTACCCTCACAGCCCCACCCTCAGCTCCACCTCTTTGCCTGTCTTTGTGTTTTCTGGGATTGAAGAAGTGTAACGCATTGCTAGATATTTACTAGAATAAGTTTAACCAGCGTGAGAGGGTTTGCTTCTGGTCAGTGTTGAGTTTTTATTTCATGTCCTTACACAAACAAAAAAATCGCTTTTTAGTAATTTAGTTTGTACTCAAGAGAGCTTGTAAGTTTTGGTTCCATTGTCCAAGAAGCCTAAATGTAAGAGTAACAGCCTTTGAATGTTTTTAAAATAACTGCTACTAGTACCATTAGAATTAAAGGGATTCAGTGATTATTATATAACAATATAAATTTTGCTAATTTATAGCAGGTTTTAAATTGTATTCTAAAATATAAATATAATAGATATAAATATAAAGTATTGTCACTGATTTTCATTTGACACTAAGAGGCTTTCATTTTATCTTTGTGAACTAATTTTCTTCCAGTATTGCCCAGTATTTAGCTCCATCCATCATCCCAAAAGATTGTGTCTTTGTAGAAGAGAGACATCCTCCTGTGTCATACTGCTACCATGTTTATTTTTGTTCTTGTATAGACTAAAAAGGTTTATATCATCTGACCAGTGCATTATCTTTCATATGTTATTTATCTTTTCGCAGATTGCAAACATTACTTTTATTGTTTTACGGATGCCTACCATGTTGTTTTTTTAGATTTGTATTTGAAAAAATGTTTCCAACAATGTATCATGTTCTTATGTTTTACAGTTAGGCACAACTTTGCATTGACGTATCATTTACAATCCAAATCAAATGCAGCGGAGCTTTATGATTGAATTTTGAAGTGTTGAAAAATTCATGGAAATTGCACTTTAAGTTACAATCTTTTAATGTTAAGTTGGATGAACGGACATATATATATTTTTTTACTAGAAAAAAAGACAATGTTTCTCTTTTGAGGACTGGTAGACATCAAGAGTCACATTTTTTCTCACAAAGACACAGAGCTGTAATCTCAAATGATTTGCACAGGGCCAGGCAAGTGACCTCCATTTATTTTTCTGTCATACCTGAAGTGTTACCCTATTTGTTCATTGGCGGGTGTGGCATTTTAAACACAGAGGCTACATTAACCCGGGTGACAGCAACAGTTCAAGAGAGTCTTGTCAGAAATCTCTTCGTTTGGGCTTGTCTCTTTCTGACCCATTGTATGGCATCAGAATAAAACACAGACTCTGGCAGCTTCAAAACAAAACTGCCATAGTGTCTTAACTAAAATAAAGATTTGCTGAGTATCAGCTGAATCTGCTTCAACAAAAAACTTTCCTGTTGTTGCTTTTCATGGTTCACATTTTGGTTCTGGTCTTTTCTGAAGTTATTGCTTGTTTCTGTTGCACTGCACCGTTTGGCACAGTACATGTGACAAATATGACTCAATAGTTGCATATGAAGACTGAGAAAGGAGGAAAAAGTGACTTTAATAATAGGTATTTTAATTGTAAGTACTGTGGCGTCGATTGAATGTGGCCTTGGGTGGATCGGACGCCCACCGTGCACAGCTCTCAGCTCTGTTTCTCAGCACTCTAAAACTCAGGGAACGTTTCATAGGGCTTTGAGGATCACACAATGTTTTTTTGATTAAGGTTTATGATTCACCTGGTGGTCTTTGAGTTCCTTGAAGCGAGTTTCTCCCAGAAACTCAGGCCCTCCTCTGCCAGCAAAGCAAGATGGTTGGAGATTGTCTTCTGTTCCCCACCCCGACCGGCGGCAGCATACAGAAGGGCGCGCGGCTGGCAGCGGGGGTCTCTTAGGCTACGTTCACACTGCAGGTGAAAGCGCATCAAATCCGACTTTTTTGCCCCTATGCGACCCACATCTGATCTTTTTCTGGCGGTCTGAACGGAACAAATCTGATTTTTTTCAAATCCGACCCAGATGACCCAGTTCACTTCAGTATGTGGTACTGCATCCGATACATATCTGATGTTTTTGAAAGCGGTTGAGGTCTGAACGGCCATGTCTCTTTAAATCCGTCTTTTACGTCACTGACACGAGACAGCGTGTCAGTGACGTCAATAATTATTGCCGGAGAAAACACGGAGGTAGCAGCCACTGCTCCAAACAAGGCCATTGTTAAAGCACGAGCTCTCCTCCTTCTTCTGGTAATTCTTTCTCTAATTAATTTGTCAAAATTCCGTCGGTTCCGACTATGCAAGAATTGATAGACTGCTGAAAAAACGCTTATATCTGTAGCCGCCATTTTTACTTCTGTAAACAGAGCGCGTTGTGTGTGACGTACTATGGTGACGTCTCATCTTCTTCTGCGCATGCGGGGCGCTTTGGAGCGTGAAACGTTCACACTGGAGCGCGTTTGCTGTCGCATTTTATCTGTAGTGTAAACAACTATACAAAAAAATCGGATTTGATCAAAAAATCAGAATTGATCAATAATACCTGCTGTGTGAACCTTATAGACTCTGCTCGACCCTCCTTCCAGTGGAAGAGAGCAGATTGGCGCCAACCGATGGCTGTGTGTGTGACCCAACATAAGCTATTCTGATACAAAGTTTGAAAGTTTGCTGTATATGAGATCTCATAAACAACTTTGGTCCAGGGGTACTTGTTGGCTGTATCCCAATTAAAGATTTTCCTGGTAAGTCTATTGATAGGTAGGCCCACCAGGCGGTTCCACAGTCTGGTCACTTCAGCCCTTTGCCTTACCACACAAGGCTCCCAACCCATGTCTTCCTCTATAGCAACTTTAGGGGTGAACCTGTGAACAGCAAGAAAGCAACGTAAAACTCTGTGCTAAACTAAGTTACAGCCAGTACCCTCCATAAATCCCCACACCCAGCAGTGTAAAAAGCACAGGTGCAAGCATAGAATCATACAGCTGAGTGAATATAGAGAAACTCAAGTTAGGACATACCTTCATCTTATTAACCACAGACCCCAATGCCCTTCCAGCAGATTCCACTGCGTCTTCTCTGAATTAATATTGAGTTTCCATTTGGTACACCAATCATTCATAATGTTCAAACATTTTTGCAACTCAGTTTCTTTTTCTGCAGTCAACACAATATCGTCAGCATATAACAGAATACTGTGACGTAATAGATCAGAAAAACTTAATAGATAATAGAGAAAAAATATATAACCAAAACAGTATATACAAATATCTCCAAAATGCCTGGGCTGACTAAATTATGGTTGTTGTTTTTTTGCTGTTATTTTGCATTCATACAGACTCTAAATACACAACTCAATGGATTTAAGGGCCCAAAATGTTGGACTTTTCTTGATATATCCACTTCAAGGGTGGCCTCAGCTCATCTGTATTTTTGGTTCTGGTGACTCTTATTTTCCTCTTGACAATACTCTATAGGCTCTCCATTGTACCTAAGTCAGGCCAGTTTGGTGGACAGTCAAGCACAGTTATACGATGAGTAGATTCTTACTTGGTAGGAAACTAAACACTGGACCTCATGCAACTAGGATTCTTTGCCTTTTTACTCTTCCTCTCGACTCTTGAGATTTTTTTATTTACAAGGAAATGCTACATTTAATTTGATCTAAATAAATACTTTGGACCACTGAGCTAGAGGTGAATATTTTTTTCCCCTTAGCACTGGAAAGACATTTCAGAGGTTCCTAGTTCAGAAAAAAAATTCAACACTAAATGTTAAAGTGGTTCCCCAAATTGTAGATACACTGTTTGTCATGGACATACAGAATAGATAGCCCGTTCTATTAACACTATGCTTCTGTGGTATTGACCTTTCTTCGGTATACCTTCCTCCTGGTATCAATTACTGACTGCTTAGGAACATTTTACCTAATATAATCTAATATACTCATAAAATGCTAATTTTCAGAGGAATTGAAATTTGGATATTCATTACCTGAAAGCCACAGTACTCAAATTAGCTATAATAATTACCTGAACTATATCACACTGTCTGTAACAAATTTAAATAATTCATGCATTTTACTTTTTTGAATACAATTCCTGAAATAAAATTACTTTTAATTTATTAAAATGCACCTCTTGATGAAATTAATAAATTAAATCCACCACCAGAAAGTTTTTACAGTGTTCCTGGAAATAATGACACACTCGTTAGGGGGAACAGGTGGACATTTAATGTTATAGATTGTGTCCTATTCAGTCAGTTTGATGTTCTAAAGTAGGATGAGACATTCCACCTATTGTACATGATTAGCTGCTCTTTTCAGTTGTGATTGTGCATGTCTGTTGGATGTGTTTGAGCTTGCATGAGGCTTGAGTAAGAATCAGTTCTCAATCTGTCTGCTGGTGTAACAGTTTTGACTTCATGCTGTTTCCAAATGACTCTTTCAGCTCCTCTCTTTTTGGAGAGCTCACTCAAAACCATCCACACACAAGCTGTAAACATGTTCTGTGTCACTGAGCCTCTAAACAGCTGACTCTTCAGAGGAGATCTCTCTCCTGATGGGAGTCTTGAACCATACCCAAAGACAAGAGAAGCAGGCTTTCCCTTCTTCTGTAGCCACAGCATCCATCTACCCTTTTCTCATTTTCATTGTGTCAATCACCGACACTCACTTTTTCTCCTTCTTTCACCTTCTCTCAGCAGCCAATAAGGTGTAATGCATCCTGAGCCACTGCCAAACCTGAACTTCTAAGCAACAGGTAAAAGATTAAAGACAAATGACTTGCTCGTTGAAACAGAACTACCTCCTTGCTACTTGAAAGCACCAGCTTCTCAACAGTTATACTTGAATAAGCTGTGATGCTTTTTCTTCCCTTACCTGCAATAGCAGTTTGCTGACACACCCTCATACCTCTGGTATACAGTCCATCCATCCATCCATCCATCTTCTTAACCGCTTATTCAATTCAGGGTCACAGGGCAGCTGGAGCCTATCCCAGCAATTATCAGGCGTTAGGCAGGGTACACTCTGAACAGGACGCCAGTCTGTTGCAGGGCCAACACAGAGAGACAGACAACCATTCACACTCACATTCATTCCTAGGGACAATTTAGAGTGATCAATTCACCTATCATGCATGTTTTTGGACTGTGGGAGGAAGCCGGAGTACCCGGAGAGAACCCACGCATACACGGGGAGAACATGCAAACTCCATGCAGAAAGACCCTGGGCCGGGATACGAACCCACGACCTTCTTGCTGCAAGGCAACAGCGCTAACCACTGCGCCACCGTGCAGCCTAGGATGATAAACTGTTGACTGCTCTGCTATTATGCCTTTGCAGAGGATGAAAGGAAGGAAAATTAAGGCTGATAATGCAATTAAAATAATTTTTTTAAATGCATAATTTGATAAGACATGTTAAAATAGTTTTTGTGCTCAACACCTTAATAATAAAACACTTAAGACAGCTTAAGACACAAAATCTTAAATATTCTAGGGAATGTGTCTATTTAGTCTTTGTTGATTATCTCTAAAACATAATTTTATAGTGGGAACAAGGAATCTGGGACTCAATGCATTACACTGCATGTAACCAGGATAAAAGTTGTGCTGGAATAGATTCTGGCTGTAAATTGAATTCATCATGTGTGGATTTATAACCATGATTTAAATAATATTGAGGCGGATGAAGTCAAAACAAGTGTTCTCAGAGTGCAGTAGCCTAGAGACCTAAAAAAACAGACCTTACCAAAGGATTAAAAAACACTGTAGTGAGCCAATTCTTTCTGTTTTCACAACAACGGTAAAATGACCACTTATGACGAAGACTAATTCGAAATACAAAACGTTCTTGCCGCACTGAGATATACATTTCTGACTGGCATTTTTACACTTATACCCACAAACATTTGCACTCCCATTTTTTTCAAAAAACAAAATTGTCACTAGAATACTTTGTATCAAGGAGTTATAGTTGAGCAAGTCTTATTTTTCTCTACCTAATCAGTCCATGTTTTACTTGAGACAAATTACACAAATGTAACTGTATAAACTGTGTTTCTAAGGACACGATTTGTCAAACCAATCAAACTTGTAGGAGCCTGCTTTTTAACAGACGCATTAAGGTTGCATAACGTCTGCAAATCATTATATGCAGCTGATAGTTGCCGTAGTCAATGGTTTTGTATTTCCTCTGGCTGTGAAGTGGGGCAAATCAGATGCATCCCAGAAGCGGCAGGGTCTTTTTTTGTGTGGTATACTTCCAGAGTGTATCGATCTTAGCAGTTTAGATTGAGCCAGACAGGAAATAAGGCATGGAAGCAGTGTAAAACATCAAAGCGCTAATTTTAAAACAAAGGACACATGCAGTTTTCTGATTGTTTGACTATAAAGAAAAAAATAAGAAAAAATGTAATCACCAGTGACACCAGATTTGAAATCAATCAGTCTGTGGGTCTAATTAGTGGCATTTTATCATGACGAGAAGCTACTCTTTGAAATGATCAATTTAAGATATGCAATTGCAATTCGTGATTTTGCGATTTCCCGGGAAAAACAATCATGCTTCTTTTTGTTCCTACAGAAGTATTTTAGGGAATTTAAGATACTGCCATAGACATATTCCGAAAAAAAAATTATGCTAAACCCAGTTATTGTTGCTCAACAAGCTGGAGGAATGTTTGCAGAGAGCGGTTAATAACTAAAAATGATTTTAGCACATTAGTAAATGTTATCTTCTTGCCCAGCTTTGGGATGCAGCTTTGTCAAAATTTCAAATGTTGCATAATCATTGGGCAAAAAGTATATCCAGTATATCCTGTTTTTGGTGGGAGAAGAACCTTTACTTATGTTTAAATATGTAGGGCTCACCCACATTTCCTGCTCAGATAATCGTGGTAGCTAAAGTGCTAACTCCATTCTTTTTCTTTGTCGCCAATAAGCAGTCACAGCATACTCCCATTAAAGGTACGGCGGAGGATCTGTTTCTTCGGGGTGGATCATCTACCCTATTGGTCCTCCTAATTTTCAATCGTCCAGAGAGTGTGCATGTGCCCTCTCAGGTGTTTATGTGTAGCACTAGGCCATCATCCATTCATTCTACCTCGCACTTCTCACAGGGTCATTTGAAAATGGCTGTGAGTCACAAGAGAAAAAGTGTATTTGAGGTGTATGAGAATAAAAGAAAGGCCTCAGGAGAGAGAAAAAAGACCAGGGTGTTTTTAGGAGATTCGTTCCAATGATGGTGTGTGCTGACAGCACAAGTCAGGCTCCCCACTCATGCCTCCGTCGGCAAGTTTCTACTCGACAGGTTGGCTAAAATTCGGCATTTTATTTGAATAAATGCATATCAGGTTACTGCTAGAAGTTATCTATGTCTACAGTATATGGTAACTATCAAGGGAAAATTAATTGTTGTGACTGCGCTTTCTTTTTTTCAAAAAGTGGAGAGGGAGTGGCGTTCTTTCCTTAACTTCTGAAAAATCCTCCGCTATACCTTTAAGAGTTTTTTTGTAAGTCTATTCTGTTAAAATCTGATTATCTTCAAGGTGCTGTCGTTATATGTCTTCATCCTTATACAGAATTGCAAATGTGGTTTTAAGGACTTGAATCAAAATGCTTCTTTTATGTCAGAAAGGTGTGTTAAAATAACTTATTAACCAATGAACAACAATTTGAAACACCTAAGGTGATTTGTTTCTTTTAAGTTTTCTGATTAAAAAAAGATTATTATGTTTGACCTTTAGGCCTAATATAGTATTAGAGATTTGTACTTGAGAAGAACGATACCCTTCTTAGATCAGTTTCAGGGACAAATTCCTGATTGGGACATGTATGAATCTGGTCTGAATCTGTTTTCACAGTATGGTGTTTTTTTTTTTTTTTTTTAAGCTGGCATTTTGTTATGAAAAGCACATCCACCTGCAGTTACACACATCCCAAATATTTTCCCACTCTGTGGTTGTGATAAAATGTTTTTATTTCTACTGCATAAACATAAATATGTCATTTTGTGGAAGGAACAAAATAATGGAAAACTGAATGTTCTTGTCCTCCATGGTTTAACACCATGCAGTGAAATGTGTTACATACATTAGTAGGACACTTAAAACCGATTTCTTTGATCTCTTTTAAATCCTGTGTTTATTTAACACTACATCGCAGGGCCTCCTTTAGTTGCCATGGAGACAGCATTAGGCAGTGGTGCCTCAATGTTTTTTTTTTTTTTTTTTTTTGTGTGTGTGTTTCTTTGCGTAGCGCCATGCCAAGCCAGCCTGCTTGTTGGGGGCTCACCCGTGCCAACTGCGTATGTGGGTGGCTAGATGGGTGCATGCGCATGTTTCACTGACTCTGAGTGAGTGGTAGAGAAAGGAGCAGAAGATATCAAAACAAGATACGAGGGATTGTGATAATGAAGCCAAAAAAAACTAGGGGAAAGAGTGACATGAAGATAAATTAATGATGAGTATGTGTGGGACAAATAGAATATGATCAGACCTACATTACGTGTGCACACACAATTTCCAGCAGAAGACGATGATAGTACGCACATGTGAGTGAGCAGGGTAAGTGTGTGGGTGGAGGGATGCCGCAACAGTGCAGCTTATTCTGCCTCCGGTTTGATCTCTGCAAGTCTCTCACAGGGGTTCTCACTGCATTACTTCACAGCGGTTCACACAGTTTGATGCCAAATACAGACTACCTCTCATTATTTCATGGCATGACCGTCTGTAATTGACACCATGGATTTTAAATTCTGGAAATGGTCTGGATTTTTCAGAGCAATATGTGAATCAGACATGGTTCAAGACAAAAATAGTCACTCAGTGTATATGCATTTTTGAATGGAATATTTTAAATTCTTCAACTATGAGAGTATTCTAATTAATGTTACCAAATTCAGTGACACATTTACATATAATTGTACTTTAATAGAAATACAGTGTTGGTTGTTTCTGTGTATTGTTACTTTTGGTCTGAAGATGTCAAAAAAAAAAGTAACTGATTTTCAAGTTTACTCTCATAACCCTGCCACTTTATTGTCCATCTGCCTTTAATTTCCAATAGTCTTTGGAGTTGAAACATTTCTGGTGCATTACTATCACTGGCTTTACAAACCCTGTTCTCCACTGTTTCTGAATCAACATAACTGCAAATTAAATATCACTGGAAGGACCCAGGAATAAGACTGATTTAGCACACGCTAAGCTAAGTAAATGCTTCACTCGCCTCAGGTTGCTGGGAGCCTAAAACTAAAAGTGTAACTTACATCATCACTTACCTAGGCTCATTATTGTTGGACAAATTAGTACTTAGTACAAGCACTCAGAGCATTGCATTTCTCTTTTGAGATTAGGGTTGTGCCGATGAACGATGTCATCGTCCATCGTGATGGCTGACCAACATCACGATGGAAAGCCGCCATTGTGATGCCACGCCCCCCAACCTGTCAGACACGCATTAATCCTACAGTCTCTTCTATAGTTTAACTAAAACCTTTGCAGGGACTGCTCTGTAAACATTGAGAACATAACTAACTAATGAGTGCAGCACAGTGAAAAAAATAAAAAAATAAATATATATATATATATATATATATATATTTTGTGATTTGTGTGTGTGGAATTGGTGTGTTTTGTTTGCATCTGTGAAAATGGCTGAAAGATGCTATTTTTTTCTTCTAGCGGAAACAATGTTTGCTTTAATCGGTTCGAGGTTTAATAAGCTGTCAATAAAAATATACTCTTGGGCTCGGACTGACCTCTCTCGGGTTCAGGTCGGTTCGAGGCCAACTTTTAAGGCATGATTACAGCTCTACGGCGCATACGTCTCCAGCGGCAGACAGGCGGCGCGAGGCAGATAATTACCATTTCACCTGTTTTGTGAAGCAAAGATCGCCGCAAAACTTGCGCTATGCGCACTACGAGTCAAGGCTGCCTGGATATCGGTGCCTGCCTTTTGTTTTCCTGCTGTTTTTGGCTGAAAGGGCGAGTGAGAGCATCAAAGGAGATCAACTGTTCACATGTCAGCTGACGTACGTAGTGGAGTGTGCTCGGTTGGAAGAAATTATTATATGGCTGTTACCTGGAAGGAGAACGACCTGCAGTGAGTTTATTAAGCATAGCTTAATCCTCTTATTTAGAAGGTAAAGGAAGAATGCCCTTTTATCAGTTCAAAGGTTTGAAAAGGTACAGCATGATGCCGAAATCCGTGCGCACATAAAAGCATGAATATGGATTTCAAATCCATTTGACAGTTTGCAAATCACAAAATGCTTGTATAAGTATAGTAAAATAATCAAAGCACAGTTTACAAAATTACGTTTAGTTTTTTGCGGCATGTTAAGTTAACGTTTTTAGGCCGGTGTGAAGAGATAAGTGAAAAAAAAAAAAAATAAGACGTCCCCCCCCCCCGGCGATGTCATCGTCCATCACGATGTTTTACTGTAAACATCGTTAACTCTCAATTTGGGGGACATCGCCCAACCCTATTTAAGATGGTCTGTTGATACTATAATTTTCAAAATACTGTAAGTAAAGGAGACTGTGACATCATGCCAAAGTAATATACAGATTATACTGTAGCAGAAAACTGAAGAGGAAATGATTCACATACTTCTTGGACATGATTTGGCCAGATGTTTCACAAACTCCTCCTTGCTTCCTCACAATTAGACCCACGTACGGACAGTTTTTTTTCAAAGTGCCAACATCCATCTATTATTTTCTTAGGTTATAATCAATAAAATTTTACATATTTACATATTTTACATATCAGCTTCAAGTTTAATTGTCTCCCTAGCATTCTGGCTGGGGCCTATTATATGGTTCCTGTCTAGATGGTTGCTTTGTCTGTGATTTTCCAAAAGTACAATATTTCATTCTATTGGTTCACTCTGTTGGTATGCAGATTACATGCAGATTTATATCATTTTAATTCCATACAGCCTGGCAGCAGTTAGATATATTCTGAAGACATGAAATCAGGGATGTTAAATATATTTTGTTGCTTTCCACATTTCTAATTTGGTTTAGGTATTTGTTCAACTTCATTCTTCAGTGTTGTAAGTTCTGAATTTTAATGATTTTATTAAACTGCTAAAATTCTTCCTGAATCCTGTCCGTGTTAATGTTTCTCATCAAAGTTTACTTTAAAAACTGTTTAGTACCAATTAGAACCCTTTAAATGACTCTATGAGGACCAGTATTTTTAAGTACAACGGTTTGAAAAAAATAACATTGATATTAATGCACAAGTTTGAGACCATTTATGCACACAAACAATCAATGTTTCTGGGGGCACGAAATCAACTTTAGTATATAAGAAGTGAATATGATAAGTAAGTGGGGCTCTGGATAAATGGCAGTTGTGCTTTTTGCTCTGCAAACCTAACTATATTTAGATTTGATGTGTTCTTTTTATATTTAATGCATACATCGACAAAATAATCATTAGAGTTGAACCAATATAAAAATTTCTGCTGATATTGATATTACATTTTAATATTGCTTGTATAGCTGATAACCAATATTTACTGATATCAAATCTATTCTCTACGCTTCCAACGCCATGAAGAAATAAAGTAACTAAATTACTTCTCTGCTTCAGGTGAACACCCCAGAATCTTTCTCTGCATCACTATCACTATTCATTGACCAGCAAATACCATATAAACCAACCTTCTCCTCTTACCCTCCAGAAACACAAATGGCAGCAAGACAGAACTAAACCTTGGTTATTAATATCAGCCTGTTTTATTTATTGGGCTGACCCTAAAAACGTTTTCCAATACTGATGTTACTTCCTATTTATCATGCATCTCTAATAATGGTTTTATTTAGTCCAGGTATGACTATTCTTTTAAATAAGGTTTGCTATAGTCCTGCATATTGCCCAATGAATCCTGGAAATAGTCGCTACCTTCACTGCTTGGTCAGTCTGGTGCTTATTCTTTTTATATTATACTTGAAATTTGAACATGCGTTAGACATGTTTTTGCCTGTTTTATCTTAATTTTATATTCCCTGGGTTTGGAATATATAGCATTCTTTGACATTGGGTTTAAAATTCAGTGCTTTACAAATTCTGTTGAAGGACTGTAGAAGGTTTGGCCTCAGGCTTTACCAGAAGTCCAGGATCTGTAACATATAGAGACATATGCTTTGATGAAAATTGGTCATACAGGGGTACCTACACATTTTCAGATGAAAAATATGTTTCTAGAGGTACTGTGCGGTTTTTAAGAGAATTGAGTCATCATTGCTGAAATTGTAGAGTGAAGAAGAAAGTGAAGAAGTAATAGGAATGTAGAGGGTTACTGTTTGCATCTTTCAGGCATAACCAGGGGTCAGGTAAGAGGTCTTAACTTGAATATGGCCCTCTCAACATGATTTACCTTCAATTTTCATGACTGTTTAAGGTTAACAAAATATTTAAACTGCAGTACGGTTTGTCCTTGGTACGAACAATAACAGTGATTTTATAATAGATTAGCTTCCATTTTACAGATCCATCCATATAATTAATGGATATAGCTAAATCTCTTTTTTCATCTGTCACTGTTGCTACAACACACAGACATACGTTTTTGTTTCTGAAAAGTAAATAATCAACACTGTGATTGTCTGGATGCTGTACTGGACCTCCAATGTAGCTCAAATCTGCATCCTTTCTGCAGTTTCCATATCTGTTTTCAATTCCTGTCCTTTCGTCTCATACCATATTACTACACTAAATTTCTTATTCCTCTCCTGAGTTTCCCTTTTTCTTGTTTACTCAGTGTTTTTCCTTCTGCAGAACAAGTATGAGCAATGTTTGCTATTTTCTGGTCATCTTGAAAGGAACTTGAGAGGAATCAGTGCTGTAAATTCTCTCTGAGGGGCTCCCTCATTACATACACTGGTATGTTTACTGAAGCAGTGCAGTTCTTATACTATCAAGACTCAAAACGTACAAACAAATCACCTATATCTGTTTAGATGTATGTAAATATTCCCTCACAAGTTTCGTACACCCTTTTCCATATTTGTCTACTTACCCAGCTTTGACAAAACATTCAGTGGATTGAGAAGTGGATGAGCACTGTTGGAAATACCACCTTGAATTGCTTGCTCAGTTAATTTAAGACATTCTGAGTATACATCCCATTGTACATGCACAATATTCTGCACTAACCTGATCCAAGCAGAACCAGAGCAATGGAAGAAATAAGCTCTTTCCACAACTAACTCAAGTAAGGGACACACCATAATATTATGTTGTTTTTTACATTTAATTGTGCATTTAAACCATTAATTGATGCTTTTTTTCTTAAACTGCTCCAAACAGGGCCAAAATCGTACACACAGGTCAGATATATACATGCACCCATTAATAATAGTTTCAATGTTTGATGTCTAGTTGAACCTGGTTTGAAGAAGAATTTGAAATTTGTGCAATGTTTCTGTAACACTATCAGCATAATGCTACCACCACCATGCTAGACATTTATTATAGTATTCAAGGTGAGGTTTGAAAGCCTCACCTTGAGTCTACCATTACATTACAGTTGTCTCTTGTTAGTACTTTTAATACTGAACATCCTGTTTGGGTTATTTAGAATGTCATCTAACCTTAAATGTCACAATGTGACAATTAGTAACATATTCAAATTCATTCATCTAAATGGGTAGAGGTCATACAAAAACAAGTTCATATTTTATTGATGTGTGCTGTCTACTTGCCAGATGCAAGGTTTAATAAAGTCAATCATGCAAGCAGGATACCATGTTCAGCTATCCTTTTTGTGGAGTAAAACTGCCCTAGCACGTATGGGCATCCAGGAACAAAACAGCAAGGAGCAGAACTAATATGGCATTCATGACATTGATGAAATAGAGATATAAAGAGGTATTTTTCTAATAATTTTGCCCATATTGGGTCATATGATGGAACCAATAAGTCAAATGAAACTGGCAGTCATGTTTGTATTTCACATTCAGAATCTGAACTATGGGGCAATATTTTAATAGTAACCGTGACAAAACATTTCCTTCTGCACCATAAATATTATATGGTGTGATGAAAGAGTCTGAAATGAACATTCTTTTATTCATTCAGATAAACACAATTTGTACACTTTTCAGTGACTTGAATGGAAAATGTTTCCAAAGAATTGCAGTTCATTTGAAGTGTTTTTCCAATTTTATTTTACTGCTGAGTTTGTCCAAAGCAAACTAGATTGTTTTTATTCAGGAATTAAACAATAACTTTGTCTGTACATTTATAAAAGCAATTTTAGTGGCAGTTTGTTAATTTTTTTATTTATATTTGTATCCATTTACACACAAAGAAAATGATTGTATTGTGTAGAATACGTTTTTTTCTGACATTTTGAACTTTTTCCAGACTTTGTTGCATGGCTAGCTGGGGATTTTTTAATTTAGAAGAGGGTAATATTGCAGGAAGCACATTCGCAGTACTAACACACACAAAAAAGAAACAAAATTCAGGATGGATAATTGGCAAAAAAGGAAAATTCCTGGTGGGGCTAAGTGATTAGTGTTAAAAATGAGTCAGTGCCTGGGTTAAAGCAAAGAAGGCAGGCTGGGCTGTTTGGATCACTAGTTTGCACTCTGGCTGTGGAATGCAATGTGTGACCCTTACAATCCTTTAACACAGGGGCCGGCTGCCGTTTACTGCAAGCGCATCCAGCTGTAGTGGACCTTTTTCAGTTATCGAGCTGCTACATGTGTTTGGGAGATGTCAGAGTAGGTTGTTTTTCTACAAATAGCAAAAATTGTATAATAAAGAGCAGAATAAAAAGGACCTCATCAAAGTACTGCAAAATGACTTTAAACGTGTCAAACAAAGCGATTTTTAGATAAAGGACCCAGTCTGTGACAGAATATATTAAAAGTAAATGCAAGAAAGAAAAAGCAGATTATTCTGCAAACCATTAGTCAACTTTATGAATGTAGGAAATCAATTGTAGCTTTACGTAATATAATATTGTCTGTTTGGTTTTTTTGGGTTTATATGTGCTTTTCAAACATCACACTGTAATGCCACCTAAAGCAGGTATTGCATTTTACCAAGGTGTTTACTTGAGGATTTTGCATTGTAATTAAATATTCTCAAATGAAACTAAGTTTGAACTAAAAAAATCATATTTTTATGTCTCAGAAGTAATCCCAGACAGAAGCATTGGCTTAGAGGAAAAAATAATAACTTCTTTTTATAGATTTATATTTGTAAAAGGAGATGGCAAACCTAAGTGTACTAGTCTGAGGTATAAAGTTTTAGGGACCTTTGTCTATAAACTAGGTGTAATCCAAGAGTGTAAAAATGTGTTTAAAAAGGACCGGTTAGTGGTATCAACGTGTAACAAAATGTTACAGTTTTTAAACCCACACTTTAGTCCTTTTAATGAGATTGAAGAGAAAAACCCTGAGAAACCAGATGTCTAATGCTGGGTGTAGCATAGAGAAACTCAGTACAGCCCTCCCCTTCACTGCTACTATTCTATGCCAGGTCTGCTGGCTGAAATACAGTTGGGCAAAAAAGTATTTAGTCAGCCACCGATTGTGCAAGTTCTCCCACTTAAAATAATGATAGAGTTCAGTAATTTTCATCATAGGTACACTTCAACTGTGAATCCAGAAATTCACATTTTAGGATTTTTTAAGATTTTATTTGTAAATTATGTTGGAAAATAAGTATTTGGTCACTTCAAACAAGGAAGATCTCTGGCTCTCACAGACCTGTAACTTCTTCTTTAAGAAGCTCTTCTCTCCTCCACTCATTACCTGTATTAATGGCACCTGTTTGAACTCGTTATCTGTATAAAAAACACCTGTCCACAGCCTCAAATAGTCAGACTCCAAACTCCACTATGGCCAAGACCAAAGAGCTTTCGAAGGATACCAGGAAAAGAATTGTAGACCTGCACCTGACTGGGAAGACTGAATCTAAAATAGGCAAGCAGCTTGGTGTGAAAAAATCAGCTGTGGGAGCAATTATCAGAGAACGGTGAGCAAAAATCCCAGAACCACACGGGGGGACCTGGTGAATGACCTGCAGAGAGCTGGGACCAAAGTAACAAAGGTTACCATCAGTAACACACTACAACGACAGGGAATCAAATCCTGCAGTGCCATGCGTGTCCGCCTGCTTAAGCCAGTGCATGTCCAGGCCCGTCTGAAGTTTGCCAGAGAGCACATGGATGATACAGCAGAGGATTGGGAGAATGTCATGTGGTCAGATGAAACCAAAGTAGAACTTTTTGGTATAAACTCAACTCGTCGTGATTGGAGCGAGAAGAATACTGAGTTGCATCCCAAGAACACCATACCTACTGTGAAGCATGGGGGTGGAAACATCGTGCTTTGGGGCTGTTTTTCTGCTAAGGGGACAGGACGACTGATCCGTCTTAAGGAAAGAATAAATTGGGCCATTTATCGTGAGATTTTGAGCCAAAACCTCCTTCCATCAGTGAGAGCTTTGAAGATGAAACGTGGCTGGGTCTTCCAACATGACAATGATCCCAAACACACCGCCCAGGCAACGAAGGAGTGGCTCGGTAAGAAGCATTTGAAAGTCCTGGAGTGGCCTAGCCAGTTTCGAGACCTCAACCCCATAGAAAATCTGTGGAGGGAGTTGAAAGTCCGTGTTGCTCGGCGACAGCCCCAAAACATCACTGCTCTCAAGAAGATGTGCATGGAGGAATGGGCCAAAATACCAGCTACTGTGTGTGCAAACCTGGTAAAGACCTATAGTAATCGTTTGACCTCTGTTATTGCCAACAAATGTTATATTACAAAGTATTGAGTTGAATTTTTGTTATTGACCAAAAACTTATTTTCCACCATAACCTATATATATATATATTTTAAATTCTACAACGTGAATTCCTGGATTTTTTTTCACATTCTGTCTCTCACAGTTGAAGTGTACCTATTATGAAAATCACTGACCTCTGTCATCATTTTAAGTGGGAGAACTTGCACAATCGGTGGCTGACTAAATACTTTTTTGCCCCACTGTATTTCAAGGGTGTATTCACACCAGGAAGGTCCCGTTAGTTGTCTTTGCTGTGTTCCAGACCAATTTTATTTATTTTTTTGCTGCGGTTCCTATTCACTCCTTGAGTAAATACAGTAGGACTATAGTTTTTTTTTAAAAACAAAAAAACAAAAAAAACGACACAAATGCTGAAGTCTTTCAGGCATTGGGCACTTAAACATGTAAGCAGGGTAAAATCAGGAAGCCATGTGAAAATAGGTCAACATAAACAATGGAGAGTGCTGTTCTTATTGTGATAAAACACACTGGTTGTGTTAACCAAATATTGACCATACTTGACCAGTTTTAAAAAGGTGATGAAAAAAAAGGAGCTTTGGAGCGCGTCTGTGGCTACACAGGTAGAACAAAACTTGACACCGACTGACAGTAACTGCATATGCAAAGCAAGCACATCCAGGGGGATTATTTCCCAATATAGCAAACAGGGAAGCCCCTTGTTCAGAGAATTTTATCAGATTCTGATAGCTTCAATAGGATACATTTTCCCTGATTTTAAAACTATGGCTAAATTGGTGCTTCAGCCTTTATTACATCACAGCATGTGAAATACTCACAAAATGTTGCTTAATCTGCACGATGTGTGATGGCACAATGTGGATTATCTGTTTAGTTCAGATTTAATATAGCCTAAACTTATAGAAATGAAAATTAACTACTGAATATGTTATTATTTAAATACTATACGGGGGGAAATTGTGACCAGATTTTTTTTTTTAGCACTCGAAATGACAGAAAACAATTGACAAAGATTGTGGCACAATATCTGTTAAAGCTAGAGATCTTAACAGAAATGTTTGCGTGTTAGGACCGTTTGAGGCAACATGAGGTGTACAATAGGATACAGACAGATGGATTGTGTGAGACATTAATGTTAAGGCAGCATACACATAAAAAATAAATAAAAAACAATTACTTCTCATAATGTGCCACAAAGATTGGTGCCTGCCAAGACCAAAAAGGTGTAGGTTTGATTTGTTTTCTCTATCTAATTAAGTTTGGTTACCTTCACACCTGATTTGATCTGCACCGGGGTTCATTTGGAACCGCTCCATGACCACCTTTTCATTGGGGTCATGGTTTTCTTGCTTCGTCAGCACCCGAGTTTGCTGGATTATATTCACACCAGTACCAAAGTGCCAGACCAAGGGAGAAAATTAACTGGAGTTCATTTTAAGCAAACTAAATTAGGCTGATGTGAATATGCCCCAAAATATCCTTTTTTCACTTACAAGAAAGACAAATTAGGCTGTTTTTAAATGTTTCTGATCTTTGAAAACACTTTGTGGTCATGTTAGGAACAGTAATGAGTGCCACAATTAGGTAACATTGTTTTTAACAACAGTTTGCAAGCTATGAGCTGCATGTGTGTTTAACAGCTGGTGAAAGGGCTAGCTACCTGAGCAGATGGCCTAACAGTTTAACCAGCTAAAATTAGGTTGTTAAACTGTTGGTACCCTATAGAGCCCAAAATGCATGTTTACTTGAAAGTCACAATTATGTTTATCAGGTGTATATTGTATATTTTTTCCAAAGGTTTATGTGTCATAATCAATAACAATAGATACATTACATGCTATTAGTGACATTATCTTGCAGATATAATGCAGATAGTAAAAAAAAAACCTAATAATTTAATTCAGATTTAGTATGAATAAAAAGGCATGTTTTTTTCAGTTTTAAATAAAACCACTTAGATCATGGTGAATATTTTTACTCTGAAATTTTTATATTTTTGAGACTGTCATTCTGCTGGGCCGAACCTAACCCCACAATGACAAAACCCATTTTTAAGCAAGTATTACTAAGATCATAACTCTGTGAGAACTGTAGTGCTTACTTCAAAAAGCTGCTATATCTGATAAATATGTTGCTGAGTTTTATACATTAATGTATTGAATATTAAATGTCTTAAATATGATGCAAATTAGACTTTTAAAAATGCATATATATCATAATCCGTTGATTTTTCAAAAATTTGAATCATGTCAAATATGTTTTTTTAAGAAGAAGTTTAGCAAAAAAATTAAACTCTAAGTTATGATGTCTCATTCTCGATTGTATCATACTCTTTAGAACTGGAAGATCAAGAGATGGTAAATGTTTCCTTAAAGTCAGCAAATGGCCTGCGAGGAGCCACACTATCAGTTTATACAAGTCACTTTTGGTGTTGTATACTGTTGCTCACCAATTTACACAGTTAATGTTAACAAAATAGCAATTTGCCCACAGCGCCTCTTATCAGACCAAACCTGCTAAGCGTTGACCACAGGGTGAGAATTATTGCTGAGTTACACTGAACAATACTTTTTTAATTCTTTAGGGAAATTATTTTTAACAGTATGTAACAAATTACAGAGGAATTATGGAAAAATAATCAGCTGAAAGAAGAAAGTGAGAGCCGGGTTTAAAATAGTGCGGAATGTGACAAAAAAGCACTTTGCTTCTTTGTTGTTAGGAATTTGCCTCACAGCAGGACCAATTTCCACATTAACACCTCCTCTGTTTTAGCACTGTAAAAATGTGGTGCTGCCATGATGATAGGGTGGCTATCTAGCTTCATTTTAAGGTTGTTGTGTGTTTGGATGATAAATACATCTGCAGCCATTACTCTATCTCCCCTGTTATTCCTCTTCTTCCTCTCACATACCTGATCTGCAGCTTATTGAGCCGGAGACCCACTGACTTGTAAGAGATGGGGTCATTAGGACAAACACATGCTGCTGTGAAAGCCACTGTGTAGCACATGTTTAGCATTATCACCTACAGACATAACGATAGATTAGCACATTTGGATTAGTAATCATTGTTGAAGTAAAGCACAAGAAATGTATTAATCTGTTTGCATTCAGATAACACAGAGTCCATACAAAAGTTTTTACTGTTTCTTATTTTTATATAATCCGGTTCTACTAGTTTTGATCACTGAATTTCACTGCTGGCCTGTTTTTACTTTGCCTGAATCATACAACTCCTTATTATGAAGCAATGGTGGTACAGGATTTTTGATTGAATGAATAAAAGTCATCAGTCAACAAGAGCATGCCAAACAGTAAACCCAATCTGTAAATTACAGTGAGGATTGTGGATGACATTAGCAAACAGATGCACTGTGCAGATGGGTCGGTTTTCTTTATTTTTTTTGTTTTTTTTCTTCTTGTAAGCATACAAAGCCAAATCTCAATGTGTCCACAGGGCTTTCAGAAGGCTTTCATTTGTAATATCATTCAGGCTGGCAAGCAGAGCGTTAAAAGCTATAATATGTTGGAGATGCTTTGGGACCCATATTGAACCATTTTAAATTATAAAATTCGCTGTCGCATACCAAAGAATTAGGATGAAGACTTCAAGTACCCATATATTGAAGGTAGATCTCTCAAAGGACATCAGTCTTGATTTTCCTAATGAATAGGAGGGATACAAGATTGAATTTCATTACCTTGTGGTGGTCTGAATAATTTGGGTATCTGCAAGGTTGTGATCTCATCACCAGGATGTCATTTTACTTTGTCAATCTATCTTTTAGTCAAAATGGTTGGCTAGAGGGATATAAAACGCAATGTTCCAGGGGCATCAAGGGTATTGTATAATGTAATTCTTCATCATGTTTTCTATATTTCTTGTGTTCTACAAAATTTATAACGTTTGAAATGAAACTTCTTAAAACAAGTGTTGTTTCGGGGTTCTGCATCAGTTCTGCATCAGCTTTAATAGAATGCAATTGGAGTTCTTTGTGTCTTTTCACTTTTCAAATTTCACTTCTCATCCAAAAGGTTTCTTCAGCTCTGAACATAGAATTCCGTTCAATTCAATGTTGTTTATTTATACAGCCCCAATTCACAACAGATGTAATCACAAGGCACTTTACAAGAAAGTAATTTCAGTACAGTTGTACAAACATTAAGTTAACGTTAAGCTTAATTTTTTTCTATCCAAGGAATCCCAGCAGATTGTGTTGAGTTGTTCACGTAAGGTTGTGCCCTAAATATGCAAATTCCAACAACAGCAATTCCTCAGGAATCCCTCACACTGAGCAAGCATGTAGCAACAGTGGAGAGGAAAAACTCTGCTTCAACAGGAAGAAACATCTAGTAGAACCTGGCTCAGTACTTGGCTCTGGTATGTTGCTCGAAACATCTTGGAGAACTGATCACAGATCTTCTGTAGATGTAGGTCTCATGTAATCCCACACCCACTTGATGATGTTGAGATCAGGGCTCTGTGGGGGCTTTATCATGACTTCCTGGTCTTCTTGTTCTTCTTTACGCTAAAGATAGTTCTTAATATGTTTGGGGTCGTTGTCCTCATGCAGAATAAATTTGTGGCCTATCATATGCCTTTCTGATGGTATTGCATGATGGATAAGTATCTCCCTGCATTTCTCAGCATTGAAAACACCATTAAACCTGACCAAACCTTAAATATTTGGCTCTACCTCCTGGTAGAGCCAAATATTTAATATTTTTTTATGATTAGTCAAATTAGTAAAAAGCTTGATGTGTCTTTCATCTCCTTTGTTAGGTTTCCAACCACTGATCCTCAAGATATCCTATTTCTTTGTGCTTCTTCAAAAGAGCTTGAACAGCACATTTTGAAACCCCAGGCTGCTTTGAAATCTTTGTCTGGGAGAGACCTTACTGATGCAGTATAACTATGGTGTGTCTTGTTGCTTTTCCTCACCCAGTTTAAAGCCTCTACACTGCTGTGTCTGTTTCAGGAAATTACTATTTTAACCTATATGTGACATTGTTGATGATTAGCACCTGTTTGGAATAATTGGTTCATCATTAGGGGTGTCACCATCTCGATTTTAAATCGAAATTGATCGAAATTATGTTACGACCTTGCACATCAAGAATCCAAAAGAAGATCACGATCACCTCCTGCCATGTGTACATAAGGTGAGTCCCATTCAGGACTCCGTAGCAACAGTTAGCAGACAACTGTCTCCTCACAGGGAAACACACATGGAATTTTCCCTAATAAGCAACTCTCACCAGTTCTCAGACAAGTCACAACAACATCTGGTACCGGCTAGGATAGATGAAGCAGCGGGACTGAAGCTGCTCTTTCTACTCTCAAATCACCGGTGAGGAAATTTTGAGTTCTCGGCGACTTAAAGGGGCTGTATCATGCTATTTTTCAGAATCAGAATCAGCTTTAATGGCCAAGTATGACACATACAAGGAATTTGACTCTGGCAACTTTTCTCTCCAGTACAGAACTTAAATAAGTGAAATAAAA